>OY015314.1:32401565-33001565 GCA_955612985.1 Cheilosia scutellata | reverse complement strand
GTTAATTTTTTATCGTGGTCGAAAATGGATTTTCAGCTGTCAGCGATTTATCCTGCTCCGGGAGAAAGATAATAAATTATCCTATAGGCTCATTTTTGACATTCTTTTTTGCTTGAGTTTTGTTAGAATATTCAAGAGGAAACAAAACACAGAATTTCAATAAATTAATACAGTAACATTCGATAAATATCAGTTTTTTAAAGTTGGAGTTTGGTGAATTTATTTTCAACACTTCATAATTGTCAAAAAATTAGCCGAAGATAATTATTTAGCGCATCCTAATAAAGTGTAGAAATAGTAGTTTAAAAAAATGTTAAGCATAATCCGTTTCTTTCAGCATTAAAAATTGTCAGGCCTGGTTTATCTTTCCGGATTTTTTCTGAACTGTCCTTAATTTGCCTTAATATGGCAGAGTTGATGCAGTACTACATTACGCAAACAATTTCAGAACGCAGAACAGTATAATCCTGTTTTTATTTGTTATGTTTCTAAAAATTCGGAATCCGAATCCGTTCAAAAACCGATACATATTTGCAATTGCTTGCAGGTGCAGCCCAAGAAAAACAATAAACAATAACAAACATATTTTAATTGACGATCAGCTGTCTGAATTCTGCTGATAGACGGAGACAAACACTTCATGTCGTACGTAAATGGAAGCATTTAGCTGAAGACTTACATATACTTTAGAATGATGCAAAGTTTCTAAGTATATCTATTTATTTAGTTATAAAAGCAAAAGTGGGAAAAATTACAAAAGAAAAGTTTTTCGTAAAAAAGTAAAGTGGTTAGGCGGAGCTTAAGAAATGTAGTACTTTAGGGTAACGATGTAGTATGTAGTACAGCGTTGAAAAATCAAGCAAATATGTAGCACAATACTACATATGTAGTACAAGTGGTAACGCTGCTCACATCACTGAAATAAGGATTAAATTAGGTTCATTTTCTCTTTATGCCTTCTCTCCAGGCCCTCTTCTGCTTCCTTCATTTTGCAGAGTTTTGCTTTAGTGTACTGGTCGAGAACTGCAAGCCTATCTGCAGCATTTTTTTCTTTTCAACTCGAGCCTTTTATCGAACTGCTTCTCTTTTTCTGTCGGTCTCTTTTGGTTCGAGGATGGCTGCACCTCAGAAAGAGCGTTAGTTCCGGAAGTAGAAGGCAATGAAGCTGGACGGACATGCTCAGTGGAAAGACTTGGCACTGGTAACCCACGGGTTTGCTCGCCAAAATAGTTGAGGGTGTGCGAGTTACTCATTTCTGGCCGATCTCCAAAGATGTCATCCATCAAATCTTCATATGGAGCTTTACTTCCAGATGCTATATCATGTTTTCATCAAAATTCCGAAATTAATGGAAAATGAATATATTTCCACATGCTTCTAGGAATCTAGGTAAACCACCCCTAAGTGTTTGGTACCGTTGAATCTGTCTCACTGCGCTGTATAAGACTGTTCACTTTGTTTCACTACCAAATTTTAAAGCACATTTAGACGAACTTAGGGAAGGGACACAAAATACTTAGTAGTGCTTATCTGGTTTTCCAGAAGCAGATCATTTTCTTTAAATTTGCTGCTACAATGTGCGGACAATAGAATTTATTTTTGATTTTCTAACGTTTAAATCAAAGAGAACGCGCACTTGCGAAAGGGCTAGCTCCGCGAAATACTCCACAGAAATAATTGTCACGTATCTATATGAGAATAAATATTAATAAAAGGCAAATTTACCAAAACATTTTGGGAAATCAAATCTTCCAAGACATTGTCCATTGCGTGCTTCTTCTTTTTGGGGTGCTCAAATTCTTCCTTCCTTTGTGAATATGCACACCGGAAAGCGACGGTTTCCTCGCTTGTCCAGTTCCTCCTTTGTCTGAAAATATATGTGTGCAGTGCACATATGTTTTAAAATACAAAATAAACCTTTTTTTATGAGAACTTACAATTTTCGGCCGTTTTCCATTGTTTTCAATATATTTTTTATTTGTTTGACATTTAACAGTGGCATTTGACAGTTTTTTCATAGAACTACCAACATCCACGAATAAAAAGATTTGCCTACACTGAAGGCCTGAACTATCTTTTTGGACCATGAAAAATGATCCAGATAAAAAGTTGGATCACGTTTGTTGTTGTTGCAAATTAGTGTTAATTTGTGATCTGGTTCAGATCACGGGCATAATAAAATACGGCTATTATAGCAATAGTAATTTCTCAGAATTTTTGGGTTATTTTGAAAAATATTGCATTGGAAAGGTATTTTTTTTATTTTTGCTTTTATTTCTTGTTCAAGTTCATTCTCATTTTTTAATTTTTAGGTAGGATGTGAAAACTTTTCTGTATATAAAGAAAATATATGAACGACTTCTGCTGTTGAAGCCTATAACGGTGTCTTGGGTCGCTCAGCAATTAAAAATTGAAACTTCTTTAAGTTTGTAAACATAATAAGAGACGAAGATTTTTTAAAAGCCAGCATTTTTCAATTTTGGTTGAAAGTGAAGTTTCAATGGGCGATAAACGTAAAAAAATATACCTACTGTCCAAAGGATCTCAACAATAGAAGAAGCTACCTTGAAGCTTTTAGACCAAGGTAAATTGACTGTCGTCGCCACCCTCCTTTAAAGGATGGTTTTCGAAAGAAACAACATAATGTGTAGAAATGATTCTAGAAGAGGACATATTTGTAGACCAAGAATCCTGTGAAGAGGATAATAATGAAGATGATGTAATATCTGATGGTGCCGCATTACCCATGCCCACAGACTAATACATAATGTAGATAGTATGTAAGGATTTTATGGAACAAATTATTTTATTGCTTTGCAAGCCCATTGAAATTTATGCTGAGTGCAATTTAAAACTGGAAGCGATTGCTGAAGGACAAGGACACATTGTATAGGCAACAATGCGAGTACCTACCTATATACCTACATTTGTATGACGATTCGGTGTGTATTATAATTTTTTTAAAATAAAGAATAAATTCAAAAAAAAACCTCAGAAAAAACTATAATAACAACACCTAACGAAAAATATTTCCCGGTCCACAATACTATACGAATTATTCCTCCATTAATTTCTGTTATAATTTCTACGAGCAAACTCATAGATCATAGTAGATAAAAACGGCTCTAAAAACCGCAACTCCGCCCACCCCAACAAATAACAAATGCGGATGCAGAAAATATCCTTCTGTCCAGACATCGCAAAACTCCCAAAATCCGATGTCCACAGGTTCATTCAGCCCATTTTGCAGGCTGTCCTGGACAAAGAAACATAAATCATATTACAGAATTTCCTTCCGCCAAAACACCCACATTTCTTTTATCCTCTTTAACCACCAAAGGACTACGCAGACTGAGAACGTGAGTTATCGCGTGACATTACCTCATCTCAATGTTGGGGTGAAGGGCGTGATTCGAGGTCCCAAAATAAGTCCATGCACGCATACACACAAGCACATCATTGTTGTATAAAGTTCTTTGCAATGACCAAGCACATGTGTGTTGTCCGGTAGCTTAGTTGTACACGCGGGTAATTTAACCGTTATCACAGTTGAAAAAATGTTATGTCATGAATTCATCAGAGCAGAAAACAAACACAGGAAATAGAAGGCGGAGGCGGTAGTGGACTTACTGCAGACCCAACCCGACAAATGTCCTTTAAGTGGAGGCAAATAGAAGAAACTGCACATTTCGCAAAGGAAACCTGAATTTTCCGGTAGACTGTTATTGGTTTCGTATGTGGTTGTAAATTGCGTTATGATTTCGAAAAACGTAAAATTTCTGACTTGAAGGGTGCAAGGAGTTTATTACGACCTATGGATGGAAAACTTTTTATGGGCTGGGAATAAAATGCGGGAGTGTTTTATTTGATGTGTGTCCACAAATTATAATAGCAGGAGTATGCAGTAAGCTATTGGCTCGTGAGCGGTGAGAGGGCTCTTCTATACTACACTCAATTTCCTTCTACCTACATCCGTAGAAATAGCAACAGCGATTGTAAGAGCAATATTATTCGCCGATTGATCTCATCAGAGCTTAGGTAGACAAAGCCTCGTATCGACGAACGAAATCGGTAGTAAATCGGTAGTAAAGGCAAAGCAAGTATTTAATTATTTTTAAAAGCGGTGTTCGAGGCTGTCGCGTGTTTTTGAATTTGTAAATTGTAAGAAATAACTGCCAAAGCGGTGCTGCTGAAATAATTCCTAAACCTAATTTGCACTTTTTTCATCTGCATGGCTAAAACTTGATCAAAAAAGTCCCAACATTTTGGAGATCTTTCACCTGTAATAACTCCTAAATTAATATGGACATTCTTGGGTCTTATTTATTTTTTTTTTTCTGAGCTAATTCCTTTGCAGTTAATTCGTAGAGCCTTCTTAAATACCTTATATTGTATCAAATGCTCATCAGTGCGATTTTCTAAGTAAGTTGATGATTAAGATGACTCACTGCTGAAAATGAAAATTGGGCTGACAGGATGCGAAGCCATCGGAGGCAAACGCATGAATAAAAATTGTATTCCATAAATAATGGAAATGTGTTTCTAATCTAAAAGGTATTTCATTATTCGAATCATTAACAAATTTTAGATTCCTCAGATCCTTAGCGCCTTTTATTGCCTACAATGAGTTTCATAAATTTTCACTCCATTCGCCATTCCAATTAGGATGTAGAGAAACCATGTTTGGTCAATATCAACCAAAAGGTTGCGTGTCATGACCTCAAAGTCGCGTTTGATTGTGTCTCGTGCACGGCTTAATTAATTGCACATTGTGTTGTGTGTTCTAACAATGCGAGCATAAAAAGTCTACACAACCGACTCTAATCTCGGGCAATTATGATAAGCCGCTTAGTTCGTGTAATTATTTTGTGTGGCGTGTCTACAGTCTCGGGGTATTCGGTGAATTTATCTTAAGTTGGTTGGCATTTAAACGCCTGCACTCCATTGTGTACGATAGGGCCACATAGTTATGCTTATGGCCAACAGGAAATTGCCACCAATGAGGTTTTGTGATTAGCGACAATTGCTTTTTTTTTGCTCTGTTGCTCGGGGTCTAATATGTGTGGACATGATTTGAGCTTACTTAAAATGTATGCATTCTCAAAATGTTCTTTGATTGAAATACACCAATTATCTTAAGGAATTTAGGGAATTTTCTGTCGAATATGACTGGATAAATGAGTCTCAGTAGTCTGACACGAGCCCTTCATATTTAATCAACTATGTCGTCAACAGTCTATTATGGCAGATACTGTACTTGAGCTACTTCGACATAATTGGAGCTGGAACAATTATTAGTGTTCTTTTCAATATACTTTAAAACCAGTTAGACAATTATCTTCGACTATGCCGAAGCTCAAATACCCGGTACTATATTAATATAAAATAAAAAAAATATTTTAGTATTAAAAAATTATATATTTGTATGGGAGGTATGGGTAATTTTTATTCGACCAAGCTCATTTTTTGTCAAAAATTTTAAAATATTATTAAAACAATATGTGCAAAGTTTAAATTTGCTATCTTTACTGTAGCTATTTAAATTTAATTTTTAACATAAAAAGCTATATAAATCTGATATTTTTGTATGGGAGGTAGTAGTAGTTTTCATCCGATCTTGCTCATCTTCGAACTTAGCCTCAGTCTGGTGGATAAAAGCTTACGTACCAAATTTCAAGTCGATAGCTCTTAAATTAGGGCCGTAATCGTGCGGACAGACAGACAGACGGACAGACAGACGGACAGACGGACAGACAGACGGACAGACGGACAGACAGACGGACATCGCTAGATCGACTAAGAAAGTGATGCTGATCAATAATATATATAGTTTGTCATACCTACAACGTCTCCTTATGGGCGTTACAAATGGAATGACAAAGTGAATATACCCTCACCACAGTGTGGTACCGGGTATAAAAATGTACAAATCTGAAACCATCCAACTAGCTACTTTTTTT
Organism: Cheilosia scutellata; assembly: GCA_955612985.1. Lineage (NCBI taxonomy): Eukaryota > Metazoa > Arthropoda > Insecta > Diptera > Syrphidae > Cheilosia > Cheilosia scutellata. The sequence goes on along the minus strand of OY015314.1, from coordinate 32,995,605 downwards.
TCATCAACTCCTCATTAATATTGACTCTGTTAGTGTTTTTATGATATGTATATTGACCACTATACAAGCCTTCAACAATAGTAATGTGCAAAAAGTAATTATTCGGTATTTAGTATTCGATACTTGAAATGAGTATCGATACCGAATACTACTCAAAATAAGTATTCGATACTGATACTCATTTGCTTACTACTAACATGCAGCACTAACTCCATATAAACAATCAGTATCAGTATTTAAAATACACATACATAATGTTACCTGCAAATACAAAGCAACATACACAACACACCCAGCAAACCTCGTCTCCCTCGCTCATCATGTCTCGCAGTCCCATACTCATATGAACTTCCATTCTCTTACAATGTACTTGATACTCATACAGTTCCAATTTGATTACTTTTCTCCACACATATTTTAAACCATATTTCCCTAGGAATCAGTACTCAGTAGTCAAGTAATCAAAGTATGTACCTACCAACCTATTGATTACTGAGTCTGCATCAAATACCAGAATATGTGTGGAGAAAAGTAATCAAATTGGAACTGGATGAGTATAAGTATCATGTACCATTGTAAGAGAATGGAAGATAGTGAGTGAGTATGTGACTGCGAGACATAATGAACGAGGGAGACGAGGTTTGTTGGGTGTGTTGTGTATGCAGTTCCAATTTCATGCAGTTTCAATTTGATTACTTTTCTCCACACATATTTTATACCACATTATCACAGGAATCAGTAGTCAAGTAATCAAAAAGTACCTTGTACCTAATCAGAGTATTGATTACTGAGTCTTATACGAATACCAGGACTCGTTGTATGCAAGCATTCAAGTACCTAATTATGTATATATTAACTGATCTTGAATACTTTTAAGAAACAAGATTCAACGAATTTATTGATTACTGATTACTGAGTTTACTTTTTTGGAGGTGAGTAGATTTAAGTACATTTCATTTGTGAATATGTAGGTACAAACAAACATTTAATTAATAGGTTTAACAATCGCTGATAGATGCGAATGTGTATAAAAGAAAAAGATGTAGCACCTGGTTTCATTTTACGGTGGAAGGATAAGGGAAAGCTAAGTGTGATATTTGTAAAAGTACGTACATATATAGCCCTACATGTATACCTATAGCCTATATACATTTGACTGCGAGACAAAGTACTAGGTATCGAATACCAAATACCGAATACTGAACTTGAAGTAATCAGTACTCATTCGTTACTCAAAAGTAATCAAATTGCACACCACTATTCAACAAAGGTTTCAAATAATTAAAAATTCCAATTTCGGGGCACATTGGGCATTTGCTAAAAGCGCCCCGATAACGAATGTGTTCTAGTTTACCATACTGGGAAAATGCAGAATTTTTTGATTGATTTCGTGTGTCGAAGCGTTTTACTTTCGTTGTTTGGGGCAAATTCGATCCAAAATTAAAAACAAAACCAATTGGTATGAAATGTCTTAACATACTTAGGTAGTTAAAAAGTTCAATATCCGCCGAATTCAAACTGTTATTGACTTAACGCTTTTATGCAAGTGGATCCCTACACATTAGTCATTACTGCGGGAGACTTTTGTGGTATTTCAAAATCATGTGCCTGTAGAATTTGCTGCCTTGTGTACCATCACCTGGCCCTCCTTAACCCTTTGTTCCAGGAGCCATTATTTTTTTTCCAAGTTCAACGTCACAGCAAGACCAAGACCACCTTGTTCGATGCGCCTCAGATGCTGTACTTGTACTACAATGAGCATACCGCCGAGACGTTCAATATTTTGGCATATGAGCACACTTGTCAAAATTTACAGGCGGTGGGCACGTCTTGCGTTGAGCACGGCTTAGCTCGCCGACCTGGTGAGTTCTTGCCTGTCCTTATCCTCCATACAGGTTACGTGCCTGAAAATTAAAAAAAAAGCGCGAAAGACAAAAAAAAAAGGTGATAGAAAGTGAAAAGGTGAAACAGACATAGCAGACTGGAAAAGATAGCTGAAAAAAAGTGTGAAGAGAAACAAAACTGGTTCCTGGGTGTCAATGGAACCATGGCCTCATGTCCCTCCCTTGTGGAATAGTCCGTCCACACCTTTGGTTGCCCTTGGCTTCGTTTGAACAACCTCCAACAATGCGAAAACCTAAAAAACAAAACAAAAATATGCCTTCCCTCTACAGTCCCATCCCTACGCACATCAGACCCTCTCGCCTCTCACTCAAATTAATCAATTACAAACTTATGTTCGATTTATAATTTAATATCCACAATAATAATTATGATTTTATTTATCATTAAAAGGATTTCAATACAAAAACTATTTTTTTACTTAGGTTGTAACCTTCATAATGCAAAAATTTTGGAACAAAGACAACCAGAAACTCATACCCTTATTTCTACCCTTCGTTGGCGCCTTTCTGCGCTTTGATGAACGATGTCGATGTCGACTCCTTTCCAGCGTGCACGGTGGTCGGGGTAACGCGATAGCTGTATGGATATTATTAATACTGAGGTAGAAAATTGGTTATGAATACTTCAAAATTCAAAATCTACTGGAGAAACAAAATTCATATGAAAGTTACTTTATTGTTAACAATTATTGTATTTTTTTTTTTTGTATAATTCAACATTATAATGATTAAGATGTAAGTCAAGTAAACGAAGACACTTAATGTATCTTGAATTTTTAAATCAATGTACGAATTTATACAATCATGTGTTTGCAAATTACGTTAAAATCCATTACTTTGGCGCACTTGTTTCAAACAATAATTCAGAATTTAGATATATAAATTTTCAAATAAATGTATAAATGTTTTTCTTTTCTTTTTTTCTAAACGTGAAGCAAGTTTATGTTTCCATGTGGCGAGGTGCTCCTGCGGCTCCCTATTTGTATACACAAACTGCCCGAAAAGTCCATGCATATGCAGTGTTGCCAAGACGGCGACAAAATTCTTACATGGCGCACTGCATGACCATTGCACAACAATCACAACAAGCGTGAATGAACAATTTTATTCGCTATTCCCATTCATAAGAACTTTACAAATTTAAAACTAAAAATGAAACTAGAATTAAAAAAAAAAAATAAAAAATAACTAGTAACTAAAAAAAACTAAAAACTCTCGCCCTGCTTTTGGCAACCCTATCAGCCTTTGGCTACCGCAAAAAAAAAATAAATTTGGTCCTATATCCCTACCTATATAGAGCTCTGTTTAGGTGGTATTTATATCTTATTATAGGGGTTTAAGTTTGCGAAATATTGCACAAAAAGAAAACAGGGTGGGGAAAACAAAACCTATTACAAAAAAAAAAAAATAATAATAAACAAGAAATTTAACCTCAACAGTGCCCCGAGATCCTGTATGTTAGTTCTGCACTTAAATTGATGCAAATTGTAGTCTTCTGGAAGTATATCCCCAGGAAGTGAGTTCCAAAGTTTGCTTGTCCTGTCCAGAAGGAGTTTTGGAAAGTTGATGTCCTCCCGGTTGACTGTATGGTCATGTCATGAGCATTAGCAGCCTGTCTTGTGGGCCGCCCAAAAGTTGCATTTCGAGGGATAATGTCTTGGAGTTCCTCGGAACATCTACCATGGAAGTATACCTATAGAACAAGCATAAGTCAGCGACTTGTTCGATGTAGATTCGAAGAGTCTCCAATAAGTCGAATTGCTCAGTTAAGTGAATGTCTTGGTGCCGAGCTCCAGGCCTGGTCCAACCTGTGATTTGTACAGAAGGAGAAGTTGCTTGGGGCTAAAGTACCTCTTAGCTCTAAATAGGTAACTCAACTTAGCGGACGCCGACCGTGCGATATGTGATCCTGCCATGTGGATTGGAAGGTCAACCATTTGGATCTGAGGAACTGTTGATGCATTTTTCCTTGTGGATTTTAATTCAAATTCCAGTTTTTTTTTGTGTGGCGGTCACGACTTTTGTTTTTAGTGTTCGTAGCCGCCTATGAATTTCTTCGTTGCAGTGGGTGGTGTGAAATTCTGCAATAATGCCACCATACCGGTTAATTTTTGTACTTGCAGTGTTCCTATTGAGACCACATTAAAGGACATAATATTTGATTTTCCTTTCTTTTTTGTTCGATTGGGAACTACCTAAGTAGGTACCTACCTATATAAAACAAATTTCATTTAGTGAGGACAACAACCATAAACAAAAACAGGGAACAAATGTGCAACAAACAGATGGACAATTGACATTTCATACGCTGACTTTTAAGACCAAAAACAGATTTCAAGATTGACAGGATAGGTCGACTCGACTGGAAACGTTGTTGCATTTAATTGCAGAGTGCTTTGTTTTCCTTACTGATTAGGTTGCGTACACATCCACATCCATATGCCTGTTCATTATTTCCCAGGACGTTTAATCCCCTTTTTGAGCAGAAAAACAAATACATACGCTAATTTCCAAATTGCATTGCCATTCACAAATTCCATTTGTAAGCCAGGTATGGATTCAGATACCTGAATTTGTAGGGTCATCTTGCTATATCTGGCTACTTAAAATTCCAGTCATAATTTACAAGCATTCACCCGTCCTTAAATCATTGTTCAAACGTCAGATGTACAACAGTCATTACAACTGTCGTCAATAGCTTCCCTCAATTAATTATGACTGGAGGAGCCCACCACGATGACAATTCAATCGATCAGAAAATGTTAAATTCAAACGCACACACTCACACAATGTCGTCTATAACTGGGAGTAGATTCCTACATCAATTTCCTCGTCATGGTTTCCATCACAGCAAGTCCACTGACAATGAAATCTGCATACAAAGGAAAACATTACAGAAGAAGAAGAAGAAGCCACCAATCGACATGTGGCCTGTCAATAGTTTCTTTACGTCTTCATGCCCGAATAACCATTTAGCATAGATCCACCATCGACATCGACGACAGGCTACCCAATCCATCCATACCAAGAGTGAGGATCATTTGCATGGATCCCCCTGACAAGCTGTGCTTCACAAGAGCGATGTACGCCTTCGTTCCGGTCGCGCTGCGGAATGGAATTAAGATTTTGCATTAAGATTGACAGGAACTGGCGTATTTGTGATTATTGCTTCTCGTGTTCTTCATCCATGTGGCTGGGCTATACCAGCTAACCAACTAACCGAACACGGACCGACCTATTGCCCAAGTGGTGAAGATCCAACCAATGCGATAAGCGTCTCTCCCGCTAGATTTATGTGCTTTTCGCTTGCCATCATGCAGAATGGTAATGTTAAAGGCAACAGAGACGCATCTGTCTGAGCTTGTAATGGGTTTGTCCGTTCCACACAGGTGACGTCTCTTAATTTGTTCAACAGACTCGTCATGTTGGGTGTTAAATTCCGAATTTAAAATTGCAAACGATTGGCGCCAAATGTTTTAGTTTCTGTTTGCGACAAAAGGCGTCAGACGGCGACGTTATTCGTCGCGTCAGTTATAAAGTAGTTACACACACCCAGCCCAATAAAATCGTAAGAGCACGGAGCGTGTGATTTATTACACCCCGTGGACGGATTGAATCTCAATCCCGGTGCGAAAAGTTATCGAAAGTCAAATCAGTTAAGTGGTCTGTAGTATATGCATACCCCTGCGCACCTGCACCAAACAGGTGGTTATAGGACTCACAGTAGGAGTTGGCGCTCGCCAGACAGACTTCCAATTATGATTCCTGGAATCTATGCGCAGCGTACGGCTAGATGCGAATAAGTAAGACCAGTGGTATTATTAACCAAGCACCCGAAGGTGAGTTGAAATTGCCCGCGTATAATTCATGACCATTACGTATAATTTAACACTTTGCGATCACTATTAGTGATCGCAAATGGGCAGCTATTAACGGTGCTACCTTTGGTCTATATAACGAGAGGGAGGCAGTGAGGTATACCAGCGTCTTAGAGATTTCGATGGGAGTATACAGCATTTCCGAGGATGTGCTGTACAATGAGGATTTTCTGTGATGAATTAAGTGACCTAAGTGTAGACTAGAGAGCGAAGTGGGAGATATAGTTTAGAGTGCTTCTATAGGGGAATATATACAGCTAATTTTTGAAAGCTTTAAGGGTATTGGAGGTATTATGATCCTTGCATTTTGGGAGCATGTTATAAGAAAACACACGGTGTAAATATTATATCGAATGCGTTCAGATTCCGAACAAAAAACCGGGAAACCAACTAAGGGTCCGCCGTTCCGGACATAGTCCATGAAATACCGGACAGAAATCAATGGATGGTCCCAAAACCCCGAAGGCAGTAGTTATTGCCGGGATCTTTTCAGAAGAACTAAATCTGAACCTCTCCATCAGCCTCCCAAAACATTGCAGTGTCTTATAAGCCGAAATCACAGCTATTCGTCAAGTCACATCGCGGCTGTCGAATAATATGGTATAACAAAAAGGCATCGGCATGTATACAAATAGTCCGGCTGCCATCAAATAACTAACATCCAGCAAAACAAAATCTAAAGCCGTTGAAGATTGCAACGTACGAGATAGCTGGACAGTACCACTTCACCCTTTGCTATGTCCTTGTTACTGTGACATCCCGGGCAACTGTGCAGCACTACGAACTAGCAAGACTAAGTTCCTCTGGCGCTGACAGTGTAAGTCTACACAATGTGTGCTGATGATCACCTGGCCAATTCTTAATATAAAATTATCCAAGGAGCTCTAGCGACTTAAGTTCCATCATCTTGAAAGTCGTTAATGTCATTTCATAGACAGACACGCGCAAAGACTTGTACTACCATACACTGACCTCTGCAGAAGCTGCAGAGATGATGAAGAGGATGTGTCCATAAGCCATCATAACCAACTTTCTCTGCAGCTGCCCTCACGCCTCACCTTGCCAATTTAAGAAATACTTAATTAGGAAACTACTTTTACAGTGATCTCAGTGATCTAGATGTTACAAGCGCTGTTAACATTCTTAACTTTATAAACGGCAGCAAATGGCTTGCATGAGTAGCCAGTAAAGGAACTATTCCCCTCAATCCCAGTTGTATGGACAATGGGTCGACTAATGGCCAAAGTGTTTCTTTCAACGAGAGCCACTTTAAACAACAATAACTAAGTTCCGGTGATATCTAGTGGTATACAGTAAATGAAGCTTATAAGAAACATGTTTATAAGAAAAACACTGATATAATGAATTGATTTTACAACACCGAATCTCAGTTTTCCTCTGAAATGATGTGTATAAGAAACTTTTGTATGACACATAAAAACACCCCATTTAAATGTTCCTTAAATATAAAATGTAAATGCCTTTAGGAAATAGATGCATTTCTGAACTCTCAAAGAAAAGCCATAAATGTCAGTTCAGGCTTGTGTTCATTTGTGAAATTGCAATAAAGAATTTAAAAAAATGTCACAAAATAATATTTAAATTAAAACAAAACTTATACACTCCGCGCCACTTGAATAGCACACCCCTAAGGTCGGTTTTCTATCGCCTACTGGTCCCATACCAAGCATGCTAGAGATTTAATTTTTTTTAAATTAAAGTTCAATTAATTGTTGTGATTTGACAAGAATTCAGATTTAAAACTAAACCTTCATATTAACAAAAATTAATTAACTAAAAACCGGCCCTAATTTTGCGCCACTTGAATAGAAAACTTGAATAAAAAATAACATTTTAGAGAATTCTGCTTCTTTTTAACACAAACATTACTTAAATATAAAGTAATTGAAGTGCATAGGAATTTAAGATTTTAAAAAAATTGTTCAATTGTGTTTTGAGCCACCTTTCTGCTCCAAAATTCACACATCCGGTTTGGAAGGGATGCATACAAATTGGCCAAATAATTTAGCGAAATCGAGCTCCAAGCTAATTCGATAGCTTGCACTAGTTTAGATACAGTCGAATATTATTGTCCCGAACCATAAACCTGACGTGTCAGCCATTGCCAAACATTTTCGATGATATTCAAATCCGGCGAGTAGGCCGGTCAGCTTAATATCTCCACGATTTGGCTCTATAAATAAGTTTTAACAACCCGGGCTGTATGTATTAACGCATTATCATGTTGATAAATCCAAGGCAGAGATCCAAAAAGGTCATGAAAGTGTGGAAAGGCCTCTTTCAATAAAACAAAGCATTCATTGTTGTTGACAAAAATTGTAATTTGCAGGTGCCATAATACGAAACGACCCCCCATACTATAACACCATCAAATCTGCTATGCAGCCGATCTTAGTCTCTTTGCGGAGGTTATGGAAATAGTAGCTATGACCATCCGGGGCTCCCAAATTAAATTCTTTTCGTCTGAGAAGACCACACAATGCTTCCACTAAGTCCACGTCACATGTGCATGACAAAAACGGAGGCTTTGCGCTTTTCGAACCAAGTTAAGATGTGACTTCTTCTTGATTTTTAGTGTTTTTATTATCCTTAGCATTCGAAATAATACAACGAATAGTAGTTGTGAGACTTGTTTCGATAATACATTTTTCCTGATTTTTGGAAAAGAGTCGTGAGAATTTGACGCCTTTTGTGGCATTTTGGAGTTTTTTATAAGCATCATTTACTGTAGTAGGAAGGCCGGTCGTGCAAACAAATCGCTCCGTGTATTAAGCAGATAAATAGAGTTTTAAGTGCAAAAAACTTAATAGGGAGCACATAAATTCAATTATTGATTCACAAGTGCGACCGAAACATTTTTTATATTTTTAAGTTGTAATATAGAAATATCTATATTTTTATTTGGTCTGTAGATCACTCCAACTAGCAAACGCTCAAAACCACATACAACATTAACAAATAAGTAATCGGATGTACAATTGACGGTCGGACCTAAAAAAAACATCTTCTGATAATCAACTCTTAGTACCTAAATAAAGTGAAGGAGATTGTAAAAGTCATAATGGATGAAATTAAAACTAAAGTCAAGAAAAATGTGTGTGTAAACAAAAATAATGACATCGGCGATCTTCAACAAAAATCGTCATACCTATATATGCAGAAGCAGTGAAGGAAAAAAGTGATGTAATTATTATCAAACCTCGTAAGAACCAGGACAACAAGAAAACAAAATCGGACATTCAAAGTAGGTAGATAATATAAATTCCATTTCGATGGCATTAAAAATCGATGAAGTTAAAAATGTTCGAAATGGTATTGATAAAAGGTGATAAAAAAAAATCAATCAACGTTATTGAGGAAGATAACAAAGCTCAGTGACCAACACGAAATTAAATCCTCAAAACAAAGAATGGCACAGCTTCTGGTAGCAGTGATGCCATTCTGACCGGATTTCGATCATATCTGACCGAAATCAATTTACTCTGACTGGAGAAAATTTTGAAATCCGCTCAAACCGTTTTTTGACCAAAACGAAAAATGTTTTTAACCGGAAACTGGAAAAATAAAATTGCTCTACTGACTATAGATAAAGATAGATTTCTATAATTTGAATAAAACTTTGCCATATATTAGGAACACGCTCCCGAGTTCAAACAGAAACCAATTTACTGCGAATAATAGGACATTTACAATATCATGCATGGAATTCTGCTCCGGGAACAGGATAATAAATTATCTTAGGCTAAATTTTGGACGATTTCTTTTGCTAGTATGTATGTTGAAGAGGAAATTAAACAACACATTTAAATTAATTATTAAAGTGTGAAATTCTATAAATCTCATATTGGAGTTTGGTTAACTACTCTTTTCAAGTGTCAGAAAATTATCCGAGAATAATTATTTAGCCCAATCGACACCCGGCCTTACACGTCTTCCCATGTCTTTCATTTTCAATAAAGACTTGGCTACATACAAAAACGAGGCGTCATTGCAATGACATAAGATTGGGCAGGTAAAAGAATAGTGAAATCGGAAACACAAACAAATTTATTATTATGGGAAAAATGAGCTCTAACATTATCGCAAATTTATTTAAAAATTTCTCAGAATAATCAGAATATTCAAACCGTATCAAAGTCATAACGAAAAAACGATAAAAGTGCCGCCTGTTTGCTTGAGAAAATACAAGGGGCAACCTTAAGTACATTTCTATGAAAATGACGTCGCTTCCCACTCAGAGAGTAAATGTCATCGGAGTTTCGGGCGAGATTTTTCCAAATTTCCGAAATGGTCATTATATATTGCTGCATATTTTACTTTGATTGGAAATTATTTGACAAATCGCGCTAGACTCGATCTCGCTCTCGTCTCGCTCTTACACTGCATTGTGAATTGGCCATTAAAGTCGAAATTGTAAAAGCAATTTTTTTTTTGTAAATATGTACATATAATTTTAGAAATAAATGTCCTGCTCAGAATTTTACGACTACCTACCTATATTCTAAAAAAAAAAACCCGATAGGTATAATTCAATTTTTCATTTGAGATTTTTGAAGGAGTCCTCTTTTTGGTGGGCATGGATCTGCTCACCATAATCATGCAGCAAATGATACTTTATGTCCAGTTTACGCGCGAAAATTCAAAATTGCGAAAGATCGCGTAGAATATTAGCAATTAAATGCGTTACGGTGTATATATTTGAACATACATACAAATCCTCTCAAGTAAATGTGAAATACAGTGCATAGTCGAAAAGGAAGATGTGGATCTCCTTGCCCTCTCAGAAACACATGTATAACAAATAAATTTGAAAAATATCGCTCCAATGAAATACAACTGGATGGTTATCGCTTATTACATAGTGAAAGTGAATCCAGACACACTGGTATGGTGGTGTAGCACTGTATGCCAAAAACGAAATTAAGGGTTCAGATGTTAAACAAATTGTCGCTTATATGAAGCGTTGGTGTTTGATAGTTAAAGTGCAATATGATAACAATATGTATTATGATAGATGTTTGTGTAATGTACAAGGCTCATGTCAAATGGATAAGTCGACTCATGTTGAAATGGCAAACTAAAATGCGCACAAATCACATGTTAAATCTCTGCATATAATAAAACTGTAAAGTTTGTCTGTTTGTATGTGGATTTGTTAATGAATCAAGTTAATACTACATACCCATTCCATATGGATTTCTCTGGAACTAAATAGGACTTAATGGAAGAACATTTAATTGAAGGACTGTTGCGTTCATATAACGCCCCAAAAAAATTAGTGGTTGTCTCCCACCTTCCGACCCATCCCTATTTTCGACATTTTATATCTTTCCGCTATCTTCCTGAGGAAGTAGCATAGCCGATCTTGTTGGATGTACGTTATATCTAACGATCTTGCTCGCCAAGTGCCTCGGGAGATAGCAAAAGCAGGTAGGTCCCAATATGAAGGGCAGGGACGGACGGTCCTTAAGACAGAAAGGGAGGAAGCTATTCCCTCATAAATGTCATTATGGGTGGAGACAAATAGCTATGTATAAAACAACGAACATGCAAGGCAACAAACAAACACAAGGAGTCATCGAAAACGAATATGCAATGCCCACAAACAATTCAAAACGGGCCGACGAAAACACATAATTGAAAAATACGAATACAACATACCTAGTTCATATTGCCCACATACGAAATACCACCCCAACGTCAGCAACGAAAACATAAAGTGGCTAGAGGCCCCAACGAAAAATAAAGAACATAGATTTTTTGTAAGAAATGGCACACTATCTGCGCATCCCCAACCACCCCAAATCTGCGCGAAAGCCCACTTGATTAGTGTAGGAAAAAAAGAAAGAAATTCGAACAACAAGATTATACTTGGTTCCTCTGTCCCCACAACTCTGATTTTCGCAAAAAGGTACAAGGCCTCAAGATCCCTTAGCTTTGTCAAGTCCAAATAGACCGCCGGAAAAACACCCTTTTTCTTTTGGTAGGGGGAAAATATTTAAAATCGATAAGGGGAAACTTGTCGCCAACAAATTTTATTATGGGTTAGCTCGAGGTAAAAATTAGTCAGGTAAAACAAAATAAAAATATTTTGAAAGTTGCTGGAATGGGTAACAGCTCCGATTGTAAAACAAAAAAAAACAGTAAGACAATTATCTTCGACTATGCCGAAGCTCAAATACCCGGTACTTTATTATTGTAAAATAAAAAAAATATTTTAGTATTAAAAAATTATATATTTGTATGGGAGGTGTGGGTGCTTTTTATTCGACCAAGCTCATTTTTTGTCAAAAATGTTTAAATATTATTAAAACAATATTTGCAAAGTTTAAACTTGCTATCTTTACTGTAGCTATTTAAATTTAATTTTTAACATAAAAAGCTATATAAATCTGATATTTTTGTATGGGAGGTAGTAGTAGTTTTCATCCGATCTTGCTCATCTTCGAACTTAGCCTCAGTTTGGTGGATAAAAGCTTACATACCAAATTTCAAGTCGATAGCTCTTAAATTACGGCCGTAATCGTGCGGACTGACAGACAGACGGACAGACGGACAGACAGACGGACATCGTTAGATCGACTAAGAAAGTGATGCTGATCAATAATATATATAGTTTGTCATACCTACAACGCCTCCTTATGGGCGTTACAAATGGAATGACAAAGTGAATATACCCTCACCACAGTGTGGTACCGGGTCAAGGTATATAGAAATACATGGTATGATATTGCGCATGTTTGTTTGCATCTCTTTCTACAAAGTGACGTCAGCAGACGACAAAATATAGGCAACAGATAATTATTTATTTAATTTGTTTACTAATCTTTTACACTCTAAACAGCACACAAAACATTATTGTTATTAAAAATGAAACTTGGACACAGAAAACTACCCGTATTTCAATATATTTTCACAGAAACGTTAAAATCGTTGTCGTCAAGTGACGTACATGCGCAGAAAAAACGAAAAATTAATCGCGGAATATCATACCTTGTAGTTCTATATACCTTGGTACCGGGTATACAAAAATACACAAAAACAAATAATGTGCTGAATGCAAGTTGTGAAAAGTTTGTGTGAGTGTTTTCCGTGAAAAGCCTGAGATCAGGAAAGCTCCCTGATACTCGGGTGAATTCACAAATCGATGCAAACAGTATATGACTGAGAGCACGTACGGGAGTCTGCACGCACCTCCCCCAAAATAGCGGAGTGCTGCGCGATTTCCACTAAAATTATCGGGAAGCGTTTTCAAAAGGTTTCACAATTCCTTGCAAATAGATTGTGTGGCGCCCATTTTAAATCGATCACGAATTGATCGACATCAGAGAAAAAGGTTAAGTACCCACGGTTATTATTTTTATATCATTTTCATAATTAATTATATTCACCGCTGAACCCACACAGCTGAGCAACCGAGGCGGTACCGGCTACCTGTTGCACTTTCGGCGCGGCGCAGCGGCGGCTGCAATTACTCGCGATTTTTTTTTCTTTTTACGTAACTTAGAATCGTTTTCCTTTTCTTGTTTTATCTTCACAATAAAGTGCAACAGGACCTTGAGTTTTTCAATACACAAGTTAATGAATCTCAAGTCAAGTCCTAATGAGTAAAGAATTGATTTTATTATCAATTTTTAATTATTTAGAGTTATGAAAACTCTATTTGGTCCAAAGGGATTCACAATGCGTCAGTTGTCAGTATTGACCTGAGTGTTATACTGATTAGTGATTAGCTCGCCAGCCCACTAATATAACTCAACCTATCATGGTAAGCGAAGATAAATATAACATCAAAAGGTGCAATACGTCTAGATCCACTTACAAAGAGCAGCTTAAAATGAAGTGCGACAAAGCTGATCGTGCGAGTGCATCCTTTTCTAGAATAATGAGAATTGACACTAAAAGATTATAGTTCTTGTAAAGAAGGTGCAGTCCAATATAATGTATGCGGCAGCTGTTTTAAAGCATATTTGAGCATATTTGGGGGCGTCAAACCTCCTATTATATATAAACCTATTTGCTTTAATTATTTTAAATTCTCTATATTATACTATACCCTCTGATGTCTTTATAAGGAAGATGCGCCAGCCCACGTGCCCACGATTCTTCTGATAGACCAATTCCCGACAATATCATACGGTTAATAATAGGGAATTCACTCGGGTAGGGTGGTTACATAATACGGTTTTATTTCGTCCATAAGTGTGTTCCTGGCTACCGTCATTAGTAAGACCAGAGAATAATATGTAAACCAATGACAATTCAAGAAACCATGCCACTATTGATGATATCCATGGGGATTCGCAAATATCCAAAACAAATTCGAGCAGCTTACTTAGAAAGGCGAAGCTGCTCAACACTGTTTGCCGTGACTTACAGGTATCATAACACAGGAAAAACCTCACCTCTACGAATCATCGGAACGTTCTTAGCCGAACCCTAGGATTATACTCGATTATACGCACCTACCGCATGCGCGCAAGCAACATCTAAATGGAACACTGCTCAGAGAAAAAGTGTGCAGTTTCCTGTGGGTAAATCTTGCCAGTGTTTTCCCTTCGAAGAACATTCACACCATTTGCTTGTAGGCCCGAGGCAGCAAACAGATAGGCGTTCTTCCTTTGCAATGATTATTGCAGCTCCTTCCCTCTGTCCAACGACACCCAGCAATTGCCACGTAATTTATTGTATACAACTATTTGCGCCTCTTCAGTTCTAAAAGTCAAAAGAGAAAAAATAAAAACATTCCAGAAGGCGGAGGATAAACACAACAACGTCCTCTGCCATAGTCCTTCAGCGTGCGTTCTGTGCGCACATACCTACAACCAATTTGCATTAACGACATAAATTCATTTGAATGTCACAGTCACACATGCAGTCCGTGGAGTGAGTGTCATCTTTCTTTAGTCATGATGCCACGAACATATTACACTTGGTGCTCCTCGGAGTTGTAATGCCACTTTGGGTTTCTTCTATTTCCCCGATCTCCTTCGTTTAATCCGGTGCGGGCCCACACACTCATGCCGTGCGTCGTTTTGCAAATGTGCATTTAATATTGTAATAATTTAAATGGCATGCAATGTTCGCAGTCTTAAACGGTTGGGCACTTACCCGGATGATGGGTGACTTCAGTGGTTGTCAGGAGCTAGATATAGAAGGCAATTCGAAGCATCGCTTACGATATGGGGTGATAGTGGGAGCACACATGCCTTGTTGTCATTATGATGATTGCCATCACAAATTTGATTCACAATTACTGGTTAGCGGGGTGCTATGATTGATAGCGGAACATTTCCGATTTGGTCACTAATTTGCTTTAAATGGACCTAAAAAATGGGGTACATATATTTTAGATTTGAAGGTACATACGTGCGTAAAGTTTGCAGTTTGGAGCGCAAGCTGATTAGATCTTCAGTTTGAAATTTCCTGAAACATAATATGATAAATTATATCCATAGCGTTAGTAAGTCGTGGAAAATTTACCTTTTTCGTAGGAATTTTGAGGTAAAATTCTTATTTTAAGTTGCTTCTTAAATGGACAGGTAAATATAATGTAATTCCCATATAAAATAATATGAAACACAAATT
The DNA here is from genome assembly GCA_955612985.1 of Cheilosia scutellata. Classification (NCBI taxonomy): domain Eukaryota; kingdom Metazoa; phylum Arthropoda; class Insecta; order Diptera; family Syrphidae; genus Cheilosia; species Cheilosia scutellata. Next base: position 32,980,214 of record OY015314.1, on the reverse strand, counting down.
AACAAAAAGCTTAAAATTATTCACCAGGTTTTTGAATACAAAAAAAGGCGAAGGATCTGCAACAGGCAATGATGATGCAAAGAAGAGTAGGTTCTAAAAATTAGGAAATAATTGTTGTTTTCTCGGAAAACTACAAGCAAGAGCTACTCCCAACAAACATTTTGGAGGTAATGGATGCGCAAAGATGAATTTAAGAACTGGGTTGGGTACTCCTCGAACAAGACAAACTCGGGAAAGAAAAAGTTATCCGCAAAATTTGCAAGACTGACATAAAGACACAATTATTTCGCTTACAACAACATGCCAAAACAACAAAGCACGTAAAACCCATGAAAGATTTTGGATCAAGAATTAAAATTACAAAGTTTACTTTAAACAATCCTGTCCAAACGGTTTCAAATAAATAAGTTCACCTTATACTCTGTAAAAAGGACATACAAAAAGAAGGCCAAACTAAGAGAAGACATTGGTAACACTTCTTTCAGCGCTATTGTGGATGATGTAACAGACATTCTCTATCCCCGTGTCGCGGATCTGATTTGATATAATGTATGTGAATATGGTATTACTCTACAACACTCTACGAACGTATCTTCCGAACCAACAAATAGTTTTCAAGCAAACACACCTAACAAGCCGATAACAATAATTTCTCTCTCACCGTGCTAAAAAGAGAAAACCCTATTCATTGATCAACGACGAGCCGGATCAAGAAGACGACGACGTAGACGACGCTGTGAAGATTAACATTTTTTTAACATTATTTACTTAAATCTTAAACTTATCTGTATTGAATTACCTATATAATTTTAACTTTCATTAAACCGTAACTTTAAACATTAATAAAGTTCTACATATTGACAATTGGGGGCTCAACAAAAAGTAAAGTTAGCCGAGAAAATTAAAATGGCCGCAAGTGACTACGACCATTATAACAAAAACTATTTGCAAAAGCTGTGCAAAGAAAAAAATCTACCAACATCTGGAAATAAAAATGCACTAAAACAACGCATCAAAGAATATTATAATAACATGGATGAACGAATTTATGAAAACGAGAGAAAAATTGCGTCATTTCATATCGACGACGACGAAAATCACGACGATGCAAAGGAACACACGATGAGAGTTAAAGCCGCAACAGAAGAAGAAAACAAAACAGCTGCGTGTGCGTGTTTACCAAGGAACAGCAATGCAGGTAATTTCTTTTCATTTAAAGATGTTGAGGATTCCTTTGAAACATTTAGTGGTGGCAATGACGACTCAGTTAAAAATTGGTTAGATAATTTCGAATCCATGAGTAACACATTAGAATGGAATGACTTGCAAAAGTTCGTATTTGCAAAACGTTTACTTTGTGGGGCTGCGCGACAATATGTATCTTCACAAAAACAAATTTCTAACTGGCCTAGTCTACATAAAAGTTTACTTGGAGAGTTTTCAACCACCATTAGCAGTGCACAAATTCATGGTCAGCTTCGATCGAGGAAAATGAAACGAGATGAGACATACCGTCAGTATGTTTACGCTATGATGGAAATTGCATCGCAGGGGAACGTGGAAGAGGCGGCTATCTGTGAATATGTTGTTCATGGAATACGAGATTTACAAGAAGCAAGCAAAATATACCTTTATGAATCTAGTAACATCAATGATTTAAAACGACGGCTGGATAACTATGAAAAAATTCGAGCAAGGCCTCTGGCAAAAGATGCGGGTAGCGTTTCATCAAAACCCAATAACCACCAAGCGACTCCTGCACAAAAAACAAATAAGCAAAATCGTTGTTTCAATTGTGGTACGTTGGGACATGTATCTAAAGAGTGTCCGGATGCGAACAAGGGTCCCAAATGTTTCAAATGTGACAAGTTTGGACATCTAAGTAAGCAATGTGATCTGTCTAAATCTAGTGTCAACTTAGTCCAAGATGTATCAACTGTGAGAATGTTCGTAAACGGTGTAACGATCGACGCGCTCTTTGATTCTGGTAGCAAGTATAATCTTATTAGTTATGAAACATACAATCAAATTGGAAAACCTTTTCTGAAGACAAATACAAAATGTTTTGTAGGGTTGGGAGGAAAAACAGTTCAATCAGAGGGCAATGTATTTATAGATTTCCAAATTGATGACGACACTTATACGAATGTATCTTTTTACGTATTGCCGGTATTTGCATCACAAACTAAATTATTACTGGGTCGGTCATTTTTGGATTTGGCTAATGTGGAATTAACGTCGACGAGCATGCAAATTGTCAAACGAAAACAAGAAGACGAAGACTTGAGCATCATGATGGCAATTCCGATTGAAGAAGAAGATGAAGTTATTAATTCGCCACCAGAGTTTAGGAATGAAGTCAAACAAATAATTAAGAGCTACATGCCGTCAGATAAACCCACTACAAATATTCGAACGAAGATAATTAAGCAATGAGGAACCGATTTGCCACAGACCAAAACGTTTTGCACCAAAGGAAAAAGAGTTTATGAACCAGCAAATCGAAAAGTGGTTGCAAGAGGGCATAATTCAAGCAAGTAATAGCGAATTTTCAAGCCGTGTTGTATTGGCTCCAAAAAAAGACGGATCTTTCAGACTCTGTGTCGATTACAGGGACCTGAACAAGAGAATAGTTAAAGATCGTTTTCCTATGCCTTTGATCGAGGATCAGATAGATAGATTACATAACGCACGAGTTTTTTCTACCATCGATCTCAAGAATTCATTTTTTCACGTACCTATGGATGAGCGGAGTATAAAATACACAGCTTTTTCGACGCATAGAGGACTATACGAATTTCTAAAAACGCCGTTTGGACTTTGTCTCAGTTCTGCTAGTTTTGGTCGATTTGTGGAAAATGCTTTTCGTAGTTTGATCGATAAAGGCACAGTTTTGACATTCGTAGACGATTTAATTATTCCATCAGTGAACGAGAATGAAAATTTGCTTAAACTGAAAGAAGTTCTCAATGTTGCTGCTGAACACGGTGTTGTCGTAAACTGGAAAAAGTGTCAATTCGTAATGCGTAAAGTCGAATATTTAGGACACATGATTAGCGAAGGCAATGTTTATCCCGCACCAACGAAGATCGAAGCCGTACAACGATTTCCAGTACCCAAAGACTTTAAGCAAATTCAACGATTCCTGGGATTGGCAGGATATTTTAGAAAATTTATTCCGAACTTTTCAACGATTGCCAAGCCATTAATAGAACTTACAACTAAGCATGCGGATTACGTATTCGATAAACACTGTCACCAATCCTTTCAAAAACTTAAGGACCTATTAACATCGGAACCAGTCTTAAAAATTTACGACGAACGCGCAGAAACTGAACTACATACGGACGCTTCAAAGGACGCTTGGGCTGCTGTTTTGTTGCAAAAAGGAAACGACAACTACTTCCATCCCGTATATTATATTAGCAAGAAAACGTCACACTCAGAGAAAAATTACAGTTCATATCATCTTGAGGCGTTAGCAGTAATACAATCAGTGAAACGTCTAAGAGTCTACTTACTCGGAATAAACTTCAAGATTATAACTGATTGTTCTGCTTTTCAGAAATCTTTACAAAAATCAGACACGACACCACGAATAGCTAGATGGTCACTTTACCTCGAAGACTTCAATTACACTATCGAACATCGCCCCGCAAATCGTATGAAGCATGCTGATGCACTAAGCAGAGCTCCAGTGCTAGTTATAGAAGAAGATCTTTTGGAGACAATCAAAACAAGACAAGATGAAGATGAAAAGCTAGCTGCCATCAAAAAAATACTGGAAAAAGATGGATTATAAGGATTTTCTACTGAGGGGAAACATTTTAATGCGCCGTAAACCTGATCGTGACGTAATCTGCGTACCAATGAGCCTAGAACGAGAACTTATAAAACGAGTGCATGAAAATGGACATCTTGCAAGCGATAAAGTCGAACAAATTATTACAAAAGATTTTTACATTCCAAAATTAATTAACAAAATAAAAAGACAAATAAGCTGCTGCATTCCATGCATCTTAATAAATCGGAAACGAGGTAAACAAGAAGGTCTACTAAATCCACTTCCAAAAGCTGATATCCCATTCGATACACTACATGTGGACCACCTAGGACCAATGGACGAAACAGCTAAGATGTACAAATACTTACTCGTAGTGATAGATGGTTTCACAAAATTTGTATGGATATACCCAACTAAAACGACTAACTTAAGAGAGGTAATAGAAAAATTTAAAATCCAACAGAAAAACTTCGGCAATCCTAGACGTCTCATCACAGATAGAGGTTCAGCTTTCACCTCATCTGAATTCAAAGAATTTTGTGAACAAGAAGACATCAATCACGTACTCGTAACGACCGGAATACCACGCGGGAATGGCCAAGTAGAAAGGATTCATCAGGTGATAAAATCCATCTTATCTAAAATATGCGTAGAGAATCCTGGCTTTTGGTATAAGCATATTGACCGTGTCCAACGATGTATAAACAGCATGTACCATAGTTCAATAGGTACAACCCCATTTCAACTGATGTTCGGTGTCAAGATTAAACAAAAAGAGGATGTCAACGTTCTGAAGCTACTCGAAGAGGAAATACAAGCCGCATATAACGAGGAAAGAGAAGATTTGAGAGAAGAAGCCAGGCTGTCAATTCTAAAGGCGCAAGAAACTCAGCGTGAGCAGTACAACAAACGACGCATAAAAGCTTCGCAGTACCAACTTGGTGAATTAGTCGCTATAAAGAAGACTCAGTTCCAAACTCACAGCAAACTAAAACCAAAATTTCTCGGACCGTACAAAATTATACGTGTAAACGACAACGACAGATATGAAGTGATTAAATGTGGGTCAAATGAGGGACCACTTCGTACTTTCACAGCTGCGGATCATATGAAGCCATGGAATTATGAGTGCAGCGATTCTTCGGAGGCCGAAGAATAATAGGACGGCCGAGTGTGAATATGGTATTACTCTACAACACTCTACGAACGTATCTTCCGAACCAACAAATAGTTTTCAAGCAAACACACCTAACAAGCCGATAACAATAATTTCTCTCTCACCGTGCTAAAAAGAGAAAACCCTATTCATTGATCAACGACGAGCCGGATCAAGAAGACGACGACGTAGACGACGCTGTGAAGATTAACATTTTTTTAACATTATTTACTTAAATCTTAAACTTATCTGTATTGAATTACCTATATAATTTTAACTTTCATTAAACCGTAACTTTAAACATTAATAAAGTTCTACATATTGACATGTATAATCGAAAGTGTAGCCTTGCAATTGCTTGTTCATTTTCTTTAAATTCTTAAAAATCTATATTACACAAAATACATACATATTACACTTTTTTTATACTTTCCAAAATATTCCGCGTACACTATTAAAAGCTGCCGGTATCATCCCTGTGGGCTGTGGCACAAACTTATATGTTCCATCCATCAAATAACGCCTATTAGCAATCGATATATTTTCTTCGATGAATTTCATCATGCGATCTGAGCCAAAAGGCAAAACGCCGAATATCTATATCATCTGATTTACCTAATACAAGCTTTAATAAAAGCTCTTAGATGCTCCTCATATTTGGTCCTTCCAAAATGATTCGAAATGGACGTTTCTAAAAATTGGCCGAATGCGGCTCATAGCATTAACATCACTCAACACGGTTACACTATTCAAACAATCCATTTTCATAGTATTATTAAGGACTTTGAATCCTTCAAAGATATTTTCACTATCACTGTTACTATTATGCCTGCGAGACGTTGTCTAAGCCCTCCCTATCATGGCTGTCTTACTCGCCTCGACAGCCCCTTAATTGACATCTCCTTGTATCTTGCACATTTGTCCACAGAAATTGCTCACTATATCATATATGTACTATGTAGGTATGTCTATGTATATAAATTCAAAAAAATTATCAATTTACTGACTCGCCCTTTATTTTCTGCAACTGTCGATGTCGTGGCCACAGCATCCAGGTTGCTCCTTTTGTCTACTTTTCTCTTACTCTAAGAATTCAAGTTAATATACCAGTTATTTTAGAAATCTCTATAATTTAACTCCCTCTGCCTTACTTTACGTGTGGTATATAATATATACCATAGGCTTATATGTATGTGGCGGCTGGATCCACCCATCACATCACAATCCACAACCACAATCCAGTCCACAACTCTCGACATACATACACACATTCCACAGACTGTTCAAGCAGTCTTCAGTCTTCACGTGATATCAAATCGTTCCGGTCGACTAACTCGAATCGAATTAATTATTAATGACTGAATTTAAGTATATATTATATAGGAAATAAAATTAAGAAATATTTAGTAGTGAAGAGGTTGATGTTTTATTTATTCGCTCATTAACATCTTCGCCACATGTATATGGATTTCTTCTTAATTGTTTGAATTTAACAGATAAAACATAAAAAAAATATAAAAAAATCAAGCAACAATTTTGTTGGCAAAAAAAAGCAATGCAAAAAAAATGTAAATAAAAACCAGTAAGACAATTATCTTCGACTATGCCGAAGCTCAAATACCCGGTACTAAATTATTGAAAAAAAAAAAAAAATATATTTTAGTATTAAAAAATTATATATTTGTATGGGAGGTATGGGTACTTTTTATTCGACCAAGCTCATTTTTTGTCAAAAATTTTTAAATATTATTAAAACAATATGTGCAAAGTTTAAACTTGCTATCTTTGCTGTAGCTATTTAAATTTAATTTTTAACACAAAAAGCTATATAAATCTGATATTTTTGTATGGGAGGTAGTAGTAGTTTTCATCCGATCTTGCTCATCTTCGAACTTAGCCTCAGTTTGGTGGATAAAATCTTACGTACCAAATTTCAAGTCGATAGCTCTTAAATTACGGCCGTAATCGTGCGGACAGACAGACAGACGGACAGACAGACGGACATCGCTAGATCGACTAAGAAAGTGATGCTGATCAATAATATATATAGTTTGTCATACCTACAACGCCTCCTTATGGGCGTTACAAATGGAATGACAAAGTGAATATACCCTCACCACAGTGTGGTACCGGGTATACTACTACCCATACAAAAATATCAGATTTATATAGCTTTTTATGTTAAAAATTAAATTTAAATAGCTAGAGTAAAGATAGCAAGTTTAAACTTTGCACATATTGTTTTAATAATATTTAAAAATTTTTGACAAAAAATGAGCTTGGTCGAATAAAAAGTACCCATACCTCCCATACAAATATATAATTTTTTAATACTAAAATATTTTTTTTATTTTACAATAATATAGTACCGGGTATTTGAGCTTCGGCATAGTCGAAGATAATTGTCTTACTGGTTTTATTTTACAATAATAGTATAGTACCGGGTATCTGAGCTTCGGCATAGTCGAAGATAATTGTCTTACTGGTTTTATTTTATACTCGCTTTATTGGCGTTAATTCAAATTAAAGGTTTCCTTTGGGAATTCCTGTGCAAAAAAAATCGTTTGCACGTCTGCACTAAAAACTAATTCAAATTGCATTAAAAATGATCCAGCCTAGTGGCGTTACAGCGCAGGGCCTGGACAAAGAAATATCCCAATTTGTCCCAGACAAATTCATTTGTTTGGGAGAAAATCCCGCAACTTTCTCATCGAGACTCATCTGCCTTGCATGTATACCAGTATACCACTTTTCTTACCGGGAAGTGTTTGGATTTTTTGGTTTTAGGCCGACTCTGCAATATCGGCAGATGTGCTGTTTGAGCACACCGCACACGAAATGTCATTCGGTTTCATAATTATAATTTTTCATTCGTATGGTATAGTTTGTCTAATTTATTCTACTTATCGGGCGTCATGTTTTCGTAACAGAACCAGAAGTCACTACAGAAGTCCGGAACTACATGACGGGCTGTCTACGCTCTACGCAAAGAACAGCCAGTATAGGTACCACTGGGGCAATAGGTCGGCCCCAACAGATGCCCTTACTGTGCTCTGCATCTTCTACCCCTCGACCTACACACAAAGTATACCGCATTATGCAGTGCTATAAGACTCAAGGAGTCGGGATGCTGAACTGCAAGGCCGTATGGCCATAGCAACATCCTGGATTCGCTACCAAACGGCATGGTCACGTCTCCAACCGACTACATAACACCCAAATTAAACTTCACGAAAGGCTTCCACGTTGGTTTCCCAACAAGGGATCAGTGGAAGAGAGACGAAGTAGTATCGACACGGTGATATATGTACACCGACGGATCTAAGATGAGCTGTGGTGTAGGGGCCGGTGTCTACTCGGAATCACCTCAAATATCAATTTCAGTACGCTTACCTGATTTTACCAGCGTTCGCATTTTATGCAGAAAGCCAATCTCCGATGGTCGAGCTTGACAAGCTGCGTCATATCAAGGAAGATATGGCCTACCTACGACCAAAACAGAACAAATAACCTACTAAGCAGAACCCGCCCAGATATCGCCAGAATTACGGCAGTAATCACGGGGCATTGGCCAATTGGAGACCATGCGGCCAAGCTAGGTATCCCATACAACCCGCATTGCCGCAGTTGCGGTAACACAAATGAAAAAGAAACTCTCTCTCACTTCCTCTGCAATTGTCCAGCTCTATCAAGAGCCAGACTGCGCGCACTGAACCAACCATTCTTTGACGACCTTAGCGACATCTCGGGCAAAGGGTTCCAGCCCACAGTGGCTATGCTGGTAACGAAACAGCGCGACGGCACGACAATGCCATTTGTCGGAACTGAACTCTTCTGTGGCGTCAGTAAGGGATGTTTCAGGAAGCACATTAGGAGTTTAGCTCAAATCGAATCTAAAGAAGCCTGGCTTAAAGAACCTGGGCAGAATTGCACCAAACAAATTCTCCCTTAGGAAATCCTATTTCCTTACTAATCTGGATAAAAATAACCTAAGAATCCTGACAGATATAATCACTGGCCATGGCCTTATGAAAAAACATCCTCACCGAATTGGAGTCTCACCGGACCCCATATGCAGACTATATGTCTGAAAAGTGATGAGACCTCTCTTCACATCCTCACGGAATGTCCGGCTCTATTTTGCCTTAGATAGAATGTCCCTGGCGAAGAAATCGTTATCTAAGCAAATCTTGCTGACATACCCCCAGAGGAGATACGTCTTGTCTTCATGACTGCCTTCCGGAGTAAAAATATGGCTCTAGGACCAAACGCCCTGTACGAATCTCATTTGCTACCAGCTATATTTGAATGGAATGATTGGTAAAGAATGCAAATGATTTCAATCTTTAATGTGGACCAATTGATTGATTGGCTCAAATTAGCTAGGTAGTTATTTTACAAAAAGGAGACTCAAGAACCAGACTTGCAATATCCAGCTCACCACAAAGTAGCGTAAATAAAATCAGATAAAGCTACTCCATTCAAATTTATCTAACACTCATCCTCGACTTGACTGTCTATATTTACTAGATCTATCGATCGCTTCAAGACTCACTTTATACCTACAACAAGTTCGTAAAGCATTTGTCACATTTGCCTGACAACCCACAGTTTTCACCTGGCCTCCATAGCGCTACTATCACGCAATCTATTCGGGCGCCATTGAATCGATTTAGTCTAACTTGTAAGACTGTTTTACATTATCCCATCGACATAATTTTTCATGTTCGAATGTAAAACAGTCCAAGGAAGATTTATCACCACTTTCACCGCACACATTAAGTCGTACGACGCGTGTGCAACTAGATAAAAAGAACAGGCAATTTATCAAGGATCTTATCGTTGGATGGTCGACATAAACTATTTGCGGCAACGTTAAATCTAAATATGTACTGCTTTTTTGCGATAGTGGTCACGGCTAGTTGTAACATTTTGTAATTTAGGCATATAAAATAAATCAATGAAATTGACATTTTTGTTCGTCAACTTGAAAGTGACAAGTTTTTATAAATCTTTAATTGAAAGCGCATTTGAATCAATATCAATTTGGTAGGTACAACTAAAAGACTGAAATTGAAATTTACATGATGGCAAAAAAGTGATCTGTTTAGTAGGCATTAGGTATATCTCGAAAACTTTGTGGAATTATATTTTGTAAAATGCCAAAAAACTATAATTTTCTTTAAGAAAAAAAAGGTCTTAGCAAAGTAAAAGCATTTAGGAGTTGCTTTAATTCTCTGTGAATAAAAACTTAAAAAAAAAAAAAATAGGCGGCGCGACAGGCGGTAGACACCCAAGGCCTAGCTTCTCGCAACCATTCGTTTTGTGTGAGTTTCTATTTTTGGAACGAATGGAAGGGACCTTCAATTTTATGCCGAGTCCGAACGGCTGAATTGAGAAGCTTTTTCAGGACAGTCATACTCTCGGATGTTTGTCAGACGTTCGCGAGAGGTGGCGCAGTAGAAAAAACCTTAAGATGTAATTTGTGTTTTTCCGGGGATCGAACCTGGGATCCCTCGCACTGTAGTCCAGCACTCTAACCACTGCGCTACTGCGCCCGAAAAAAAACTTGCATATTCGAAAATTCAAGCTACGAGTAAGCATTTACTTGACTGAAGTAGGTCCAGGTATTTTCAATCATTTTCTTTATAAAACTTTATATTTCCGTCGGTGTTGCCTTACTGATGTTGAGATTAGGAAAATCTGGACGAATTTCGGTGAAAGAGTCTCTACCTGAGACACTGCAGCTTTCCAACCTCTACGATCCCTGGCACGCGTTGTCGAGACCAAGCGCTCTGTTTGGTCTTCCTTGTCTTCTCGAACCTGGGGCCTGGGATTCGAAGATCCTCTTAGCTGGAACATTATTGTCCATTCGCTCGATGTGGCCGAGCCAATGTAGTAGACGTATTTTAGCTTTTTGGACTACATCCACATCTTGGTACAGTTCATAGAGTTCGCGGTTATATCTTCTCCTCCATTCGCCCTCCTCGCACACAGGACCAAAAATCCGCCGAAGTATTTTTCTTTCGAAGGAGCCTAGTATCAGCTCTCCCTTCTTGCTTATCGTCCAGCACTCGGCGCCATAAAGCAGAACTGGCAGGATAAGGGTTTTGTAGAGCACACATTTCGTCCTTCGAGTTAGTTTGCCAAACCGAAGTAGCAACGGTTTCCTAGGGTATTTCTTTGCCGGATCTCCACTAGGGTGTGGAGTTTATGTTTACTAAACTCCTTAACTAGCTCGAAATTGTTGCTTTCAATCGTGACGTTTTGTTCTAGGCGGTGGACAGATGCGACATTATGCAGGGATATGCCTCGATAGTTCTAACAAGACATATGAATTTAGGATCGCCTTTTTTGTAGATGTGGCATATGGAGTTGATAGTCCAGTCATCTGACATGTTTTCCTTCACCCATACTTGATTGATGATTCCATGCATGCTCCATACTACAACATCACTACCGTATTTAAAGAGCTCCGCTGGTAAACCATCAGACCCGGCGGCTTTGTTGTTCTTAAGCTTTTTTATAGCTAGGCCAACTTCTTCTATACTAGGTGGTGGAACTAGTTCTTCATTGACTGGACGTGGGCTATCTTCTTACCTACTCTCTCTACATGATGACCATTAAACAGCTGCTTAAAGACATCTACTATTCCCTGCCCTTCGGTGACTAGGTTTCCTTCGCTGTCTCGAAGGGCTTGCGTTCCGGTTTTGTAGCCAGCAGCCTGTTGCTTGGCTTTTTTATAAAACCTCCGGATGTTATTACGATCGCACAACTCTTCGATCTCCTTGAGCTGGGAAGCTGCGTAAGCCCTCTTCTTTCTACGCAGGATCTTCTTTTCCTCCCTTCTCCTGACTCGCGCACCACGCTGCCAAAGAAAGTGTCTATAAAAGCTCGTCGAAAAAAAATTCGAGCAATACCAGAAAATCGAGGCTATAATATTGCTGTTTGAACGGTAGAATAGGCAAGGAGAACATATTTGGTAGTACAGTTGGCAAGTCTGGCAATAGACATACGTTTCCTACTCCATATCTCAAAATTCATAAGGCATATAACATATAATACAAGAGGCGTAGAAAGCCGGCTGTGCGAAAGAGGACTAGAGCTGCTCCCAAGCTCTATACGAGCAAAAGTCACGCCATGTATAGTTTTGGTATCCCTGCAAAGCTCGATCGTTTCTGTAGGGTGATGACGGGGAAAGCTCGCTGCTCAAGGTGGATAACGACCCTACCGAAACCTTTGATGTCAAAGAGGATTTAGGCAAGTTGACGCGCTGCCATGCGAATTCTTCGACAACATACACTTGAAAGAATTGTCCGAGACTCACTTCTTACAGGCCAACACACAAGGGACGATCTTTCAAAAGTCTGTCCAATTACTTGCATACGCCGATGATATTGAGATAATTGGTAGAACACAGTGAGCTGTCCCTAGTACGTTAGCTAGTATAGAAACGGAGGCGGCTAAAATGGGTCTGGCGGTCAACGAGAGCAAAACCAAGTATATACTGTTATCGGCTGTTCTATCAGCTCTGATAACAACGTCTCAAAAGAAGTTAAACGATGGATAACACTTGCCAAACTTTATTATTTCTTTGAGCTCAGAAGCAGTTGCGTAATAGAGCCCTATTCCGAAGAACTAAGGAGATTGTACTCGTATATAAGACCTTCATTATCCCAGTGCTGCTTAATGACGCTGAACGCTGAAGCTTGTTCTCTATCTAAAGCGGATGAAGTTATCGGTCGCTTCGAGAGAAAGATTATTCGTTCGATTTTCGGTCCCGTCTACGTTGACGGTCTTTGGAGGAGAAGAAGACTCATCGACAAATTATACGAGCAGTTCGGCGACATCGACCAAGTCAAAAATCAGTTCTTTAAGATGGCTGGGACATGTAGCAAAGAGACAGCGCAGTAGAGGAAGACCTCGCCTTATGTGTCGCGCACAAGTTGAAGGGGACCTTAACCAACTTCGAGTACGCAACTGAAAATAGTTAGCCAAAGACTGTGCTTACTGGAGAAGTTAAAGCCTTCGAACTGTAGAGCCGCTTCGCCTAGTAAGAAAGTTTTCAAAATAAAATGGCATTTGTTGAAAAATATCGAAATATTGGAGAAAACACAAATTTTCAAAATCAATGCGCGGGTAGAAAGAAGGTTCTTAAAAAATATTTGTTTTACTTTTTAGAATCCCCTGGATATGGGTCAAACTTTTATCACTATTCCAATAAAAAAAAATATCAAAAAAATGTTGTCATACATCGATGACCCACCCTACTATATGTCTGGAATTATTGCACTATGCTTACGGTGACCATATTTTTAGATGTGAAATCCGGGACAAAAAAAATATGAAAATTATAGCAGCATTATAGCAGCAAACAGAAAAAAAACAAAACTCTTTTGTTGGATTATTCCATAAATTATTATTTATTGGAGGGAAAACATAATCTACAAACTTAACTCATGAATAAGTCATGTTGTGACGTAAAAACAACACAAAAGGCACAAAACATGTTGCACACATTTGTCGTACACATGTCTGAGACAAATACTCACTACCCGGTGAAACCCAACAACCTGAAAACTATCCTTCAGACACTTCTCGATTTTTAAAATGAGACGTGTTCTTCAAAAGTATTTGTCCTAAATCAAGCTATGATGATTCCATATTAAAATGTAAATATGTACAGAAAAAAAGAAGACACCATTTCAGCATTTCAGTATACTTTTTCAGATAATATGAATACAGAAACTCTGCGATCTGCGACCTCTATCTATCCGCTGTGCATTTGAGAATTGCTCCTCAGTACAAGGCCCTAAAATAGATTTTCTTTTAAGTCTGGTAGGTACGCTGTCCGCACTAAAATTAAGCCCCCATCCCCATATATATGCATTTTCCTTAGCTTACAGACTTCTAGGGTTGCCCTCCACCTCAGTGGCGTGGCGTCCATATAACCCGATTCCTACCGAGTTACCTTTTAAAAGTTTCAGTTTCAGCTACCTACACAACAATGTTTACCTAATAACGAGCAACATAAAACCCACGGTATAAACTTAATAATATGTATCTATTCATTTGCGCAAGCTACACCTACACACCCCGACCCGAACCCACTACCGAAACACACCCTTCGCCTTCTTTATCATTAGTATTAGAACTGCCCACACTCTCTGAGCATAACCCAAAGCTAAAATAACCCGAAATATATCGGGTTATAAAATCTCTCAGTGGATTGGATAGAACAAATTTGACTCCTTTTCCTTTTGTACACTTGCAATTATTTGAGTTTGGTCCTCTCTGTTCAACGCCCGCCTTCTTATGCAAAAAACAACCCGAAGAAAAGCGGGTTATTTGGTGGGTTTTGTGTGTATCTTTCAGTGCTGACTTTATGCGACTAAAGTTGCATTTTTCCCCTTTTTTTCTTTCTATCCCCAATTTCCAAAATTGTCCGTATTTGCCCCTTTTCTGTATTTTGAAAAAAATATTTCCCATTTTTTAAAAAAACAACACTTTTTTGTATGAAATAAAACACAAAATGTTACATTGGGATCTGAATGCGTCCTTTTTCTATCAGCTATTGTCCTATTGCCATTTAGCCATAACATCCATGATCCATGTTCAAGGCACAATAAGATAGAACGAGATGGGAATATGCGTACAAGCCATTTTAACTTTAATGAATTTAACTCGTTTTACGTTTTTTTTAGTACCATTTGTGGGCAGATTAGTGTATTGCCCCTTTTTGTATACAAATCCCCTTTTATTTTGCGACTTTTTGAAAATCTTCGAAGTCTTTTACCGCTGCGCTGTGGTGTAATTGAGTATTTCTGGAAAATAACACGCTTTTCTCCGTCATATTTGGTGAATTTGAATTGTGTGTGTACTGTGTATCTCCTATCGCTACGCTGGCGCTGGCGCTGTGATGTAGCACTTAGTCAGTTCCCTTTTTTACCTACTTAACGATTTTCTGAGTTTTTCTGAGGGGAGTATCCTCTGTTCAAAGGCCGCTTTCTTGTGCAATAAAATAACACGCTTTTCTCCGAGTTATTTGGTGAATTGTGTAAGTATCTTTTAAAAAATAAACAATCTGATGTGTTTAGAAAGTTTATAAACAAGTCGCTAAGTGAGAAATTAAGTGTTTTGAGTCTTGGCTATGATCTTCGTACCTAAATACATTTGAAGAAATCTTTCAAAGAATAAGTTCATAGATGATTTTGCTGAACCTCCACAAAAACCCCAAATGCTCGATTTAAACACTCATTTAAAGAACCTTTATGTAGAAATAAAAGACAATATTATACATGATGATGGAAAAATATCTTCATTAAATTAATTTCTTCCTGAAGTTTTAGATGGTATGGCTTTAAAAATGTAATTGAAGATTTTGTATACAGATAGGTACTAGGTACATCTTCCCTTCGACCTTTTGATATTTTTCGACTTCGACTTGCCATTTAAAATTATTCACGCCACGCCACTGCGTCCACCTTGACTCGAAGTCTAAGCCGCAACCAGGAGATGTAAACTTATATAAGATTTATAACTTCCTCAGTCACCACCAAAAACCTCTCAACGAGGTACCTAAGACACCCAAATTCGCAAATAGCAACGGATTCCCATACTGTAATGCCCGGCACATACTGCTAGGTTCCAGAAATCGAGTGAAATCGAAATTGCAAATCGAATGAATTCGTTTTCAGTGTTCTGCATTTCAAACGGTTCGGAAACTCCGAAATTTTTTACAAATCACAATTTCACTTTGTCTCAATTCCGAAAATTTTGAAATCGCAATCGAATACAGTGAAATGTAGAACACAAAAATTTATTTCCGATTTCATTTCAAGTGAAAGTGAAATGTGGAACCTAGCAGATAGAATCTTTCTGGCCACTTCCCCGTTCCCCCCGAATTTTAGAATTGTCCGGGAGATTTTTTCAGTAATTCTTTTGTAAAATCGTTATTTGAACTATTGCGGGAACATGTCGTAGACATGCTGCATACATTTATTGTGTCATGTGCGAACTGTCATTGAAAATGTGCGATTGTGCATTTGATGCTGAAGAGTGAGCGATATACATATATCAAAATGCATATGTTTTTTAAATTAATAAAATGTTTGAATAATTATTTAAAAAGTTTATAATGGAAATACGGGATTAATACGGGACATTTGTATTTACGTCCCGTATAAAAAAATCGGGACAGTCGATTGAAATACAGGACTGTCCCGGGAAATACGGGAAGGATGGTCACCGTAACTATGCTTACCATAAAACAATTTCAAATTCTCTTCTTCATCTTCATATACCTAAGTGATTCGACGTGTCCCCGCTGTCTAATAGGAGACTATATAGTCAGCCTGCGTGTCCGGTATTTATGCGAATGTTCGGCACTAGCTAGGAAAAGAACACTATCTTTAAACAAGTCCTTCTTTGACTCCCCTACCACAACAAATTCTGTCAGCAATTAATACATAGATAATCCTATTACCAAAATCGAGCCAATCTGTTAGCCAATTATAAAGAAAATTTTCTTACTCATTATAGTAAATTCCAAAAGCACACACAATACTGGTAACTGTCGTAACAACAGCCTCTAACGAGATTATTGACCGTAATCCAAATTCGTCCAGTTTACCTGCCTTAACAGATTCCTTTCCTTGGTCAAATTTCTGCATGTCGCTGTCGCTGCTCCGCTCGACCATTATCTAAAGCGTTTGTTTTATTCCACCATTCCATAACAATTACGAGCATGTGCCGTAAGCAGTCTGAAACCGAATTGGACATTCGCGAGAGAAGAGCTATACCACATCTCGATTACATCCAGTGATGCCAACTGAGGCATAATTATGCCTTTTAGGCATAATTCCGATGCTTGAGGCATTGAGGAATAATTTTGAGTAAAAAGGCATAATTTTTTGTGAAGTTTTTTTTATAATCAATCCGTAAAAATATATTTTGAATTTAGTAAATCTGGTACTTTGATCAAAGTAGCTTCACTAATTTTCATTTACCACTGTGCGTCATGGTGATTTTCCAATTATCTATCTACTACTACTAAACCCAAAAAAGAAATGCGATAACTGATATGGTAGGTATGCAAATGTATTAGGTCGGCCTCACATTTGATACGAATTTGTATCGCACGTAAACGTATGAATGAATACTGGTCGTACGAATTGAGTGCGAACACCGAATACGATTTTCTCTTTAAATAGGCAGTACCCCAGTCCCAGTAGCTTCGATTTTGTGCCTGATGAATAATCTGTATCTTGGAGATAATTTTCTTCTAACTCGGAGACTTTGGCTGCGGCGTCACTTTCGTAGAACCGAATATTTAAAAAGAGATGAATTCAGTGAAGTTCATCATATTATGGAAGACTTACTATATAATGCCCCATTCTGTTCAAGTTCAACTGATTGGATGAGTTTGGTGCAGATCCATCGAATAAACACTGTCTTACGTGAAGTTTTTGTTTTTCATAATTTTAGTTACAAATACTACACATATTTATGTCTTAATTATTGGTTTTTTCTTAACTATGTGCCTACTAATAAAAGTTTAACACATAAATTGAAACTTTCTTCGTTATTTATCTTTTTTACCAAAAAGGCATAATTTTTTTGAAAAAGGCATAATTTTTTTCGGAATGAGGCATAAAAACTTCGATCCGGGTTGGCAACACTGATTACATCGTCGGGGTCGGTTTCCTCTTCCACGTTCCACCTTTTCCGCACTCGAGAAATGCAAATTTATAGTTTTAGTGGTGCTCGTTGGGGCTGCGGTTCCACCTCCTTATACGTTCGTCGTACACTAAAGACCGATGCAAATTCTGTTTTGTTTTGTCTGCAAATAACCGTAATACAACAAGAAGGACGACGACTATGACTGCGACGACGCTTTTTTCATGCTCTCGAGATAACAATCAAACAGGAACTCTCTGGAATAGAAAATAAAACCGCGCACAGGGAATTTCTCCAGCACACCGCTCTGCCAGATCTTATCTCATGGCAGGGAATTTTTTAGCGAAATTTGTTTTATAATACGCCGAGGAAGTGACTTCTTCAATGAGAGATAGAGGGAGCGTGGAGTGGACGAGCGAATCCCATTCGATATTAGGGGGAAAAATTATTCCATTTCGCTTCCAGTTTTGTATGCGTTTAGCGGCCGGGTCTTTGTTTCATCCTGCATGTGAGATCCTAATCGCTTCCTAGGGTAATTAAGATCTTCCCCCTTTTGAATAATTTTTTTTACTTTATTTTTCTGTGAAACTAACGTCCGATTGCGATAAAACGCGAAATGGAGGGCATCCACTTATCCGCAAGTAAATTCTTTGCCACATTTTAGAAAATATGACTCTTCGAGATGAGGTATATTTTTGGACTGCGAATGAGTCATGGCGTCATGCGTGGCGAACACTTAGCGCAAATTAGCTGCGTAATGGTTGGGATACATCATTTTCAAGTGAAGGCAATAAAATGTGAAGCAAAGTTATTACTACTCAGGAATTCCTTCGATAGAAGATGGATTAAGTTTTACTTTTATGTTCATATTTTCTTCAGACGACTGTAATGGGTTGCGGCAGCTTGGCGACAGCCTTTCCTGTCTCCCAGATGAGAAGGCAAGTTGGTTGAAGTGATTTTGCATCATCTGTCAATCTTATTGTGTCCCTGAAGGAATTCAAGCGTTCTTCGTTCGAGGAAGGGCATTGATGTCTGTGTTCTAGTTCAATATTCTTAAATGAAAAAGCCGGTTATTCGAAACTTTGTTCAGGTTAATTCTTCCACTACCCATTTCCTGCGAGAGTCTAACAAACCTCTGTGTATATTGGGTCTGTATAAGAGCTATTTAATTCATCTGTTCGGTTCCTTGCTGTACACTTCTTTTAAACTCCTTCTTCAAACTCATCCAAGTTAATTTAGAACCATATTACAGTAACCATGATTTCTCCAAAACAAAACAGCGGGTATAGCAGACAGCAGAGGCAGGGTGATGAAGGTCAAAATGAAGTAAGGATAGAAATACCCATACTTTCATAGGTCCTGAATATATCTGAACTAGATCTTTTGCAGATTCTGCGATGAGACCAATTGAGTTTCAGAACATGTGCTGTGATAATTGTGCGGTATTGATACACCCAAAGGACTACAGATGAGGAAATACTGGGAGTCGTGATTGATTCTGAATGGAAATTGGATACTGTTTCACGCAAAATGTAATTTTGATAGAAAATACCTACAGATTTTTAATTAGAAAGCTTAAATTGTTTATTGGTTCATAGTATACATTGATGAGTATACAGATTGGGATTATGTATGGAATAGTACATCGGAAAAATGGCCGCAACGGCTTTACTGACAAGTACGTACTCTTTTATTTAAATTTTCTATGACCGTTTCGCATAAATGTGGCTGAATTGCATTAATACACCTCCCAATTTCCTCTTTCAAGGCGTGGTGGTTGCGGGCTTGTTTGCATAGACATTTGGTGCCATGACATAAGGCCATGCGTCATCACATAAGGCCATTTCGAAATATGTCCCTATAACGCTTTTGGAAAGCGAAATAAGGCCATATTCGAACGTATGGCCTTATGTCACTTTGCAAAAGCGTCATACGACCATATTTTTTTGCGACATAGGGCCATATTTGCATAATGCCCTGAGGGCCTTATTTAGCTCAGTTCAAGTTAAATTTTTAAAGATTTGAATCTTAAGTCCACAATAGATAAACAGTGGAATAAATATGCAACCCCCCTGCTTGGGTTCACTGCTAGGTTTCATGCTAAGTTTCTTTAAGTCCACGCGAAACATTGATAAAAAGAAACTTTGCATACACCCAACCTGAAAATGGCTTGAAAGTGACGTAAGGCCATAAAGGCCTTATGACGCATTATCAAAGCGCATAGGGCCATGTGTTCGAATATGGCCTTATGTCGCATGGCCTTATGTCACGGCACCTAGACATTTGACTTCAAAACACCCCAAAGAAAAAATTCCAATGGCGTTAAATCGCAAGATCTGGATGGCCTATTCTGATCTGATCGCAAAAACGGGTGATTACACGATTAGGAAATGACTCTTGTAGTAATTAAATTGTTTCTCTGGCTGTATAGCATGTGGCACCGTCTTGTTGAAAACAAATCTTGGTCACATCCATATCTTGTAATTTAGGCACTAAAAACTGGGTTATCATGTAACGATAACGAACACCATTAATTGTTAATGACTGACCAGCCGCATTTTCGAAGAAGAATGCGTTCCGATAATGCATCCAGCCTAAAATCTGCACCAAACAGTAACGGCAGTAACGCGTTGTTCTTTCGTATCCATTTCCATTTTTACTAACCCCGAACTGTCAGCTGTCACATTGTTATATTTT
This sequence comes from Cheilosia scutellata, assembly GCA_955612985.1. Taxonomy (NCBI): domain Eukaryota; kingdom Metazoa; phylum Arthropoda; class Insecta; order Diptera; family Syrphidae; genus Cheilosia; species Cheilosia scutellata. The sequence continues at coordinate 32,959,899 of OY015314.1, read as the reverse complement.
TTTCCGCTGGCATCACTGTAGTACATACCATTAAATGGCGCAAAATTCAAATTTTGCGTTAATTATGGGACACCCTTCATATTCTTACTCTCTCGAAGCCGCTCTCGAATTTTTAAAGTTAAGGAACGACATTGAGTAAAAATTCGTACGATTTGAAAGTAAAGGAACAGACCTTATAATGTGACACCCATGCTTTGATACGGTACACTGCATAAGTGCATACAAGTCATGCAAAATATTAGCCGTGTAAGTTAGTACGTACATAACACATGGGTCTAATATTGGTTTTGTATGGGATGTACCAGAACTCCTCGCCCGATATAGCTCATATTCAATACCAACTTGACGACGGTAAAAATAAGTCCGCTCACAAAATGTCATTCAATTCGTTTGAACGCTATCGTATTTTCAACAGACAGACGGACATGGCTAAATCGATTCAGAAATTGATCCTGATTTAGAATACTTTATGAGTTCTCCGGTGTGTGACAAAGTGATTATACCTTCCTGTGGAGGGTATACAAATGTAGAACACTAGGTACTCATTTTATTTTTATGTCAGCATGAGACAATTTTGTAAAATTTCACAAAATGTTGACTTTTCCTGCATTTAATGAACAGCTGCTGTCGTAAGTGTCAAATAGGGATGATGAAAGTATGTAAATATATCTAAGAATCTACATGAATGCAGCTCAAGGTAGGCCCAAAAATATATAAATTGAGCTTAGCCCAATTATCGTATCGGTATCATTATTGTGAAGAGAGTCTACCTATCTATAATATTCTGGGGTACCACTAAATACATATAGGTATACTGAATGGAAAATAACTCATCGCAATTTTGTACTGCTGTCTCGCACTCGTAGTGTATATAAATACCATTTCGATCAACACCTGAACTTCTTAAATTGTTACCCAGCACACTACCAATTTACTACATTATTACTACAACATCCTAACAATGAGACATCCCTCACCGATCCCACTTAAACCAGCAAGCAATTCCATTCCACCTTTTCCGTTTGGGTCATAACTCGGCCTAAGCAATCTCTCAACTATTATCCGCCTACCAACTATATTAATCCTCCTCTTTGTGGCACATTTCTATCGCAAACATTTGCTGAGCGTTTGCTTTACGATATTGCATGGCTCGTTATGGTCCAACCTTCCTGGCTGTAATAAACCGCAGTCGCCGCACCAGCAGCATCAGCAGCAACAACATCAACAACAAGTGGGATAACAAATTTCGATATTTTACGATCATATCAGATACAAATTGCAATCTGTCGGGTATCTATCCTATCTCATAGCCAAATCACCGGCTCTGCAGTGAGGCAGGAATAACACAGTGCGCGCCCCCGTATAGTGTGACCATATAGTTGCTTAGCATAATGTGGCTCAAGTCCTAAAGGCCACAACTTTTGTATGATTGCTAATTATATTTTTAGTTCGCGCGGTCGCATATAGGATGGTCGGTGTCGCTGTCATCGACGTCGCAGTCCTCGTCAGTCGCATAGACGTAGGTACTATGGTGGGCAACAATAAAATGGAAAATCCATCTTTGAGCGCGGTCCAACTGACACCAGTGGGTATTCGCTTGGAGGGAATGCGCGCACTCATGTCGAAAACAAGTCCGCCGAATGAGTTGAATTGGCTGGGTTGACTGACTGGCTTGGGGATTTCAAATTTCCGCCAGGCTGAAACGTTAATTATCTCGCAGTAATATTTCATCGCAATTGACACGGGGGTTTATTAGATTGGGTTTGTCTTGTAGTATAATAAAGAGTCGGCGCATTGGAGGCTGTTACATGCGTGCGTGGGATGATGCTGGATCGGCTCTTCCTGGAACAAGGGAAGAAAGTAAATTTTTGTGTTGTATTCGTAGGTTAATAGCAAATTTAGGCAAACAAATCTTTTGCCTTAGGCAAATACGATTGAAGTTAGATTGAATATGATTTGCTAATGGTTAAGCTAAATGCCATATTATCTTTATCATCCCTGTCCTGCTATATGGCGCAGAAGCATATGGACTCTATATCAAGGGCGGATGAAAACACACTCAGCTGCTTCGAGCGAAAAGTTCTCCATGTGATCTTTGGTCCACTTTGTATCTCAGAAGTCTGGAGGAGAAGGTACAATAAAGAAATGTACGGGCTGTACAGCGATATTGTTGGTATACATATATTCCTATATTATACAATATTGAGAAACTATTAAACTGTACTTGAATTACTCTATACACTAACACAGAATTAGCTCTTTGTATATAATAACCAGATAGTATATAAAGCAAAACTGTCAATTACCATTTTTAAGTCTTTGTAATAAAGTTGCCAAGTCAACATTGAATTTATTCGCGTCTTTAATTTCCGTTTTATCTCGGTTGTCCCAACAAAGGTTATGGGCCCAGGCTCGTTGATTAAAATTAAAATCGGTTTTTAGTATTTTTAAAATAAATCGAAATGAGCACCGGGCTTTACCAAATTGATAAGTTGGATGATACCAACTATGATGGTTGGAAAATCCAAATGAAATCGGTTCTTGTTCACTGCGACTTATGGGATTACGTGTCCGGGGCGAAGGCGGTTCCTGCAGCGGGTGATACCGTTGCGATAGCCGAATGGAAATCGAAGGATGGAAAGGCGCTTGCAACTTTGATTTTGTCTGTCAAACCAACTCAATTGCTTCATGTGAAGAATGCAAAAACTTCTAAAGATGCTTGGGATCGCTTAAATGAAGTACATTCTCCTAGCGGACCAGCTCGTAAGGTCACTATATTTAAATCGTTAGTGAATTTAAAAATGTGTGAGGGAGCATCAATGTCTGAGCATCTAAACAAATTTTTCGATTTGTTCGAAAAACTTGTTGAGCTGGAAATTAAATTGCAAGACGAGTTGCTTGCGATTATAATGTTGTGCAGTTTGCCAAGAGACTATGACAACTTTGTTGTCGCCATAGAATCCAGAGACAAGTTACCCAGTACGAGTGTACTGAAGACGAAATTGTTGGAGGAAGAAAAGAGAAGAGATAGCGAGCGTAAAATTGAAGAGCCACATGAAACTGCATTTTTTGCTAGCAAAAACAAAAATCATCCGCAACCGCAACAACAAAGCAAACAAGGAAAACAGCGAGGTAAATGCTATAAATGCCAGAAGAGAGGGCATTTCGCAGCTTCTTGTCGATTAAATGGTGCAGATAGAGACAACGGCAAGCAAAACCTTAATTGTGCAATGCTTAACCTCTCTAATATGTACGAGTATACAAAACTCAACCGTTCAACATGGATTCTTGACAGTGGTTCGACTTGCCATATGTGTTGTAGCAAGTCAATGTTTCGCCATATAACAACTCACAAAGAAAAAATTGAATTGGCCGGAGACAAATATATTTTCTCTGAAGGTGTAGGTGTAGTGTGCATAGAAACGGCAACTGCAAAACTCTCTTTACATAAAGTTCTCTATGTGCCTAACTTAAAAACAAATTTCTTGTCGGTGAGCAAATTAACGGAAACGTGCAAAGTAAATTTCTGCAAAGACTACGCAAATATATTAGCTCGGATAAACGGATCAGAAATAATGAGAGCAAAACGAACGGGTGATTTGTTCACATATGAATCGAAGAAAATTTCAAAATTGTGCGCCGCGGTGGTAAATAACGGAAATATTAGCGAGTGGCATCGTGAGTACGGACACTTAAATGTGAAGAGCTTGGAACTCTTACCAAAAAATAATATGGTGCGCGGTATGGACTCCGTTAAGTGTGTCGGACGATTCGAATGCGGTACATGCCTGAAAGCGAAAATGAGTGCGTTACCATTTCCAAAATACAACAATCGGTACAGCCAAAATATTTTGGAAATTATACATAGCGATGTTTGTGGACCTATGCACATCCCTTCTCTTAGTGGTGCTAAATATATGGTTTCATTTGTTGACGATTTTAGTCGCAAAATTTTTATTTACTTCATTAAGAAGAAAAGTGACGTTTTTGAAGTATTTAAAACATTTAAGGCAACAGTGGAACGCGAAACGGGCAAAAAAAATTAAAGTTTTTCATTCAGATAATGGGGGGGAGTACCTAAATAAAGATTTCGATGATTTTTTGAAACGCGAAGGTATTCGGCGACAATTAACAGTACCCTATACACCGCAGCAAAACGGTATCGCTGAGCGCCTTAATCGTACGCTAGTTGAAATGGGCCGATGTATGCTCATCGATTCAAAGCTGCCGGAGTTCTTATGGGCGGAGGCGATAAATACTGCCGTGTATTTGCGAAACCGGTCACCCACAAAAGTGCTATCAAATATAACACCCCATGAGGCATGGAACGGTAGGAAGCCAAATGTATCGCACCTTGAAATATTTGGCCTAAAAGGATTTCTGCTAGACAAATTGCCGCGAAAATCTAAATTTTCAGCTAAAAGCATTGAATGTTTCATGGTGGGATACGCAAGTGAATCGAAAGCATACAGGTTATATGATCCGAAGCGGAGAACAGTGATAATAGGGCGAAATGTCAGATTTTTACGGACGGATACACAAATTGCTGATCCTGCAAGCGAACCTGTACCAATACTAGACTTTCCCAATCTTGAAGAGGATGTAGAGGTGACTGCTGCTAGTTCAGTTTTTCCCAAAGAAAACATCAGTTCATCCGAGGACGAGGAGTACAATGATGCTGTTGAACTTGAAACGAATATGGATCCTGGAGGGGTTGTTGCGACTGTTGCTGAACCTGACGATGTTGTTGTTGATGCTGCTGCTGGTGGTGATGCCATAGAGTTAGAAGATGAATTGGAAGCTGTTGGAGAAGATGAGTGTGTTAATTCAAAAACTCTTGGATACAGAATGAAGCTTCGTCCACGAAAACCGGTGAGTCCGCATGTAAATAATCTTATAATTTATCATACAGACAAAACACCAAACCCACTCACTGTGAAAGAGGCTTTGCAACGACCGGACGCTGACAAGTGGAGGGCTGCGATGGCATCGGAGTACAAATCCCTTGTTAAGAACCAAACCTGGGTGCTTGTGGATGCACCAAAAAATCGCCAACCTATAAAATCTAAATGGGTTTTTAATATTAAGCGCGATAAGAATGGTGCTCCGGTGAGGTATAAGGCACGGCTCGTGGCGAAAGGTTGCAGTCAACGATATGGAGTGGATTATAAGGAAATATTTTCGCCTGTCGTTAGGTATTCCTCAATACGGCTCATCCTGGCTTTGGCTGCAGAATATAATCTTCTTATACACCAGATGGATGTCTCGACAGCTTATTTGAATGGCGAGTTACAAGAGGAAGTGTTTATGGTCCAACCCGAGTGCTTCATTGACGAAAATAATAGAAGCCAAGTCTGCAGATTACAAAAGGCGATATACGGGCTGAAGCAGTCTGGACGTAATTGGAACAAAGAATTGGATTGTGCACTTAGACAAATTGGTTTTGTAAAGTGCAACGGGGATGCGTGCGTTTACGTGCTGAAGCGGTCCGGTGAAATCAATATCGCTGCTGTTTACGTCGACGATATTCTGCTAGCGTCATCTAATCTTGAGACATTGGAGAATGTCAAGCGCAAAATCGGCCAGAAGTTTGAAGTCGTCGACAAGGGACCTATTGACCAGTTTGTTGGCATGGAGATCACCAGGGGACGAGATGGAATCCAGATTTCGCAAACACAACTGATCCGAAACCTTTTGGATGACTACGGAATGATGGAAAGCAGAACTTGTGCAACTCCACTAGAACCAGGTACCAACTTCAAGAAATGTGACGACTGTTCAGGATGTACAAAGGTGGATCCGAAGCTGTACCAGTCACTGATTGGTTCTCTGACGTACCTAGGTGTCTGTACCAGGCCAGACATAATACATTCTGTTTTTAAACTGGCGCAATTCAACACTAATCCTCATGTTGAACATTTAAATGCTGCGAAGCATTTGTTGAGGTACTTAAATACTACAATAAATATGAAAGTTACTTATTTTCAGACCGGTATGAGGTTAAAAGGCTATGTAGATGCGGACTGGGGTGGAAACTGTGTCGATCGAAAGTCCTACACTGGGTTTGCATTCTTTCTCGCTGGTGCAGCCATTTCATGGGACAGTAAGAAGCAGTCAACTATTGCCCTCAGTAGCACGGAAGCCGAATACGTAGCCCTGTCAACTGCATCCAAAGAAGTAGTCTACCTGCGGCGTTTTCTGGAAGAGATGGGCTTTGCCACACTTATTGACGGTCCAACGGAGCTCTTCAGCGACAACATCAGTGCACAGAAGTTGGCGAAAAATCCCGTCTTTCATAATCGCACAAAACACATTGACATCAAGGCGCATTATATCCGTGATGTTGTAGAGAAGGAGCTTCTCATTCTGAAGTATACTCCCACCGATAAAATGACCGCAGATATATTTACTAAGAACTTAAAGAAAATTAAACATAATGAATTTATTAGTATGTTAGGACTTAGAACATAAAAGTTCCAGTACTAAAATTAATATAAATCTAACGAAATATGAAACTATTTCTATCAAATAAGAATTAACAGTTTTGAGAGAAGGTTTGTTGGTATACATATATTCCTATATTATACAATATTGAGAAACTATTAAACTGTACTTGAATTACTCTATACACTAACACAGAATTAGCTCTTTGTATATAATAACCAGATAGTATATAAAGCAAAACTGTCAATTACCATTTTTAAGTCTTTGTAATAAAGTTGCCAAGTCAACATTGAATTTATTCGCGTCTTTAATTTCCGTTTTATCTCGGTTGTCCCAACAGATATATCAAAGGAATATATATATGTACCAACCACTTTGTCAAGACGGCGTCTTTATACGGACTTAACAACGACTCCACCTTGATGAAGAATGGTTCCAATGTGGATTCAAGGCTATAAATGGCAAGAGTGATAGCCTCGGCCTGTCACTTGATAGTACATTTTAATGCATAAATAATCTATCAAAAAAAATTGGCAGAACCTATGGGATGCTTCTTTTTTGTATGATGGAATAAAACCACCGAAAATACCGCCATTTCAAAGCTCAACTATGTACTAATCATTCATTTCCTAGTGTTTCCGGAGCCATTAAAATCTGGGTGCGGGAACTTAGCACCCCAAAGTTTAAAAAGTATATATTTTTTTAATAGCTGGACAAGAGTTCTACACTTCCTGATAAAAATTTTGAAAAGTTCTGTTTATTTAGTATTTTTTTTTAATATGGGGACATGGGGAGCTAAGTTCACGATGCACCCCATTTGAAAAAAATTTGGATTTTTCTTTTTTTTGTGTATAAAATTTGTGTATAGAATTAACATACCAAAGCAATAATAAACGTCAGAAAATTGTAATAAATTTTGTGTTTAAAGCTAAATTTGATGCAATTTATTCAAATGTGAATCTGATTCTGAGCTTACATGAAAGAGTGTAAAACCTTTTTCAAATATTTTTTTGTTTTTGGAAGCAGATTTAAGGTTTTTTAATTAAAATTGAAGCGGATTAAATAAAGAATCTCTAAAGTGAAGTAGATATGAAAAATTTAACAATAGTGCGGAGAAGGGAGCAGATTTTATTTTTTTTTCCAAAATTGAAAATCTACTTCAATTAAAGTAAAGTGGTATCGCTGGTGTCGACTGGACTACTCTCTGAGTGGAATATTCTTTTGTCGTTTTTCATACTGCACCCTGCACGTTGCATTGCTTTTCAATATAATGTGATGTGATCTATAGTGTATATAATTAACGTAATAGTGAGGCGGCATAGTAAAAAATTGTGCACTCTGTGATGAAAGTAGGAAATTTTCACCATGGAGAACACATTATATGAAAATGATTTTAAGATATTGGGGCACTTCAGATTGCGCCTTAAAGGGGTAAAAGGGGGGGTCAAAGTTTGTATGGGAAAATGTTTATTTTTCATCCGATTAACTTCAAACTCGGTTTATGTATTCTCTATGAGAAATTAAAAAAACTATTTTCTTCGATTTTGGCTTAAGCTTGCTTTACCGCCCCAAGTGCCACTGCTTCTTAGACCGCCCCTGTCTCAACATATTTTATACCACAATACATTAAAATGTATACCTATGTATATTTGAATTTAAACTTTGACCCCTTTTTACCCCTTTAAGAGTTGAATTTCCAAAATCGGAGAAATAAGTTATCTTTATTTTTCATAGAGAGTACACAAACCGAGTTTGAAGTCAATCGGATGAAAAATAATAATGGTCCCATACAAACTTCGACCCCCTTTTTACCCCTATAAGAGTTGAATTTCCAAAATCGGAGAAATTGGTTTTCTTTATTTCTCATAGAGAATACATAAACCGAGTTTAAAGTTAATCGAATGAAAAATAAACATTTTCCCATACAAACTTTGACCTCCCCTTTTACCCCTTTAAGGCGCAATCTGAAGTGCCCCAATATCTTAAAATCATTTTCATATAATGTGTCCTCCATGGTAAAAATTTCATGCTTTCATCACAAAGTGCACAATTGTTATACAATTTTATACTATGCCGCCTCACTATAATAACAGATCACCTCCCAAAATCGTCAGGCTTCAACTAGAGGTTCTTCACTGAGCAGGGCCGGCCAAAGCCAAACTAGCGCCCTGTGCAAGATTTACAGAAAGCGCCCTTTTTTCATATTTGCACATATGCATAAGTCTTTTCCACAACACCCAGGAAGTAGACTTTCAATGCGTTTTTTTATTGAGTTATCTGGTATTGGCTTTGTATGGGAGGTAACAGAACTACTTTACCGACATGTACCATTTTTAATACCAACCTAACGACCGTAAAAAGAAGTAATCTCACAAAATTTCTTTCGACTAAGTCGATTCGTTAATCTTCGTCTTAATCTTAAGCACTCCTTCCGTCTACCAAATTACTGTAGCGTGTTCCAGGCGGAAATTATGGCGATTAAAGAAGTCTTATCCTGGCTCAAGAAAAACGTCATATCCGTTAAGGATATCTACATATTTTCGGACAGCCAAGCAGCCATCAAATCCTTGGATTCGATCTCTATAACTTCTCTAGTAGCCCTCGACTGCCGATCGTATCTTACGGAGATGGCCGAACAGTTCAACATTCACCTAATTTGAGTGCCGGGGCATAGAGACATTCCAGGGAACTGTAAGGCCGATGAACTCGCTAAAATAGGAACAACCCAACCCATTCTGCCGGATAAAGGCACCCTAGGGATACCAATCGCTATATACTTGCAAACAAAAATTTAAGCTGAATGCTATCGAGAGTACAAATCTTAGGTGGGCGAGGTTAACCACTTGTCTAGCGACAAAACAAATTTGGCCTAAGCTGGATTTGAAACGCTATAAGAAATTGATCTCTCTCAACAGATTGCATATCGGCACCACAATAGGTGTCATTACTGGACACTGCCTGATAGGCAAATATGCCGCAAGGCTGGGCCTCTTCGCAAACGACTTTTGTAGAAGCTGCATGGACGAGGAAGAGGAGGAAACTATCCCTCACCTTCTTTGTTCCTGCCCAGCTCTCTCCCGCAGAAGGAAGCTTCACTTAGGAGCCTTCTATTACAACGACTTGGGCGATCTGACAAGCATAGACATCAGAAGCCTCTTACGCTTTATAAAAAGCTCAAAATGGTTCAACTAGTAGGGAGATCTTAGATCCTTCATCGTGGCATCACAATGGACCTATACTGGTCTAAGTGTGTTCGCGTTTTTAGCTGACAGCCAATTTCAACCAACCAACCAACCAAGTCGATTCGTTTGGACGCTACAGAAAGGTAGACAGGCCGACGGACATGGCTGAATCGATTCAGAATTTGATCCTGATCAAATCAGGTGACTCCTTCTAGGCGTTACAAATGTAATGACAAAGTGAATATACCTTAGTGTGGAGGGTATACAAAATGTATTAACTCATAAATTAACTTTCCATTACTAATTTCTCTGAGTCGCCTCATCCTAAAAATAGACTCGGGTGAGATAGTATAGCATCCAAGAACCAAACCAAAATGTCTCAATGTCAACGCACAATGTATTTCAGATAGACTTCCCTGCCACCATAGCCACCAACCATTATCTTAAATTTGGTATTGAGGACGCGAGCATCCATACATTTATGGGCGGTCAAGCAACTATAGAAACGCACTTAGCTCTCAGTCTTGCCCTACTTCAATTTCAATGGAAAACTCTGCAAACGCTCAGCACCAGGAATAAAACCAAAAAATAGTGGGCTCACGGTCATAAGGGTTCATGAACTAGCCAGAGAGGTTCAGAACCCTATTTCACAGGACCAAAGCCTAACCCGTTTTGCCTTATTCCACAACCGTCTGTTAATTCGGCTAGAAAAAGCTTTAAACCCTACGAAGTGTTTCTTATATTGGGATAACTTCCCGCGCTTAAGACAGGACAAAATAACCATTCAGACTTTCAATAACAATACCAAGAGAATTATAGATCTACATTATGTAAACACCAGCTATATTAAAGTTCACAACGGTTTACGATATCACCTTTCGATGCACGTACTCCACCCCCTAGATGACCTTTTGATGATTAAAAACATTATTACAACAGATTCCTTCACAATCTTTGTGTCGGCCAAACGGAATCGGAAACGGAATTTTTTTTGTTTGATGCGCCAATGGATATGGTAATCTTCTAAAGATTCGGTAGCCCGTGCTACCATCATGCACGATTCGCAAACCCGAATAATCGATGCCAGGGGTGCCCCTAAACGTACTAATCCACACCCTACACACTTCAACCACTCTCCCCGCGGGACTGCCGTTAGGTATTACCTACTTCGTGGGGCTGGTTAGCATTCAAGCTGACCGTGTTGTGTCACCTGCTCGCATTTGGTAGGATGATTATAAAATTACATAATTCCGCCCATTTCTCTTCAGACTGCGACATGTGGTCGACGATTAGTGACAGGCTGGGCAAAGTATTTCTCCATGCTATGAAGTGTGGTTAATAAAAAAACTGCGTGCTCCGTGTCTTCATCTTCATTTATGCATTCGGGGCAAGATGGTGAGCTGTCGTGCCCAAAACGGTGCAGATACATGCGATAGCCACAGTGCAGTGGCCTGACAGGAACTGTGTAAGGTTGTACTAACAGTCTCCATGGTTACGTTCTACCTGGATTGTCGGTATAAGTTTGTATGTCCATCTGCCTTTAGTTGTATTATTCCAGCGAGCTTGGCGCATAGCTATTGACGCTGCCTTTTCTTCAATTTTAACCCTCTTGATTTCACTGGCATCGTATTGGTTTAAGGCTGTTTTGTTATATATCATCTGCAAGAATGTCGACGGGAACCATTCCAGCTATAACAAAGGCGGCCTCATCCGATTCGGAAGCAACTGATTGTCTGTAGCGCGCATAGCGCCTGTATGTTAACAGGTCTCCTTTTGGTCTTCTTCGTCGTCAGTGCCTGCGCCCAGACTAGGGCTGTATACAACAGAACTGATATAACAACTCTGGAAAGTAGGATCCTTCTTGCGTATTCAGGCCCACCAATATAACGCAGTATGCGCGAGGGAGCTCCTATGGTCCACATGTGTTTTGAACTGCAATCTATTGTCCAACATTACCCCAAGGTATTTAACAGTTTCTTTGGACCTGATTATTTGGTTGTCAACCTGGAAGTGGCCAAACGGAATCTCCATCGTAGAATCCGTGTCCATTTGACATTACACCTCCTTTTCCATTCTCATCCCAACTCAGTCGAACTTTCACCAACGAAATCGATTGATAATTGCCCAAACCACGATTTAATTGACATCGTCATCAAATTCCACTTTTTAGCGGTCCGTGAGACTTGTTTCTTTTTTAAGAATCGATTCTAAAGCCATTAGTGTGGGCTGTTGTTAATTAGTCAAAGCTTATAAGCTTGTGGTGGCCACCCGAAAAATAAAATAATAAAATCGATGTTTTCATAATTACCACTGCGTCATGTTGCGCGTGACATCTTCATATGACAGTCAAGCGGTTTCCCTTGCCATTGGGTTCTGAGTGCAAGAGACGGCCGATGCGACGGCCTAATGGCTTGTTAAATGCTAATTAATGTAATTTTACTTGTGAAGCTTGCAGTAGAACTGTTTCCAAAATTAATCAGTTTCCACAGTTGTTGTGTTGTGTTGTTTTTTTTTCATTAACAACAAAAACAAAAAAAAGTCGTGTCGGTGGGCCCCACACAGGCGAATTGAAAATTTCTTTGTTAATTAGTGGCTTGATTGAGATATATGGAGATTTTTGGAAATAAATTTGTAGACTGGGAATTTGTTTGCTCCAAAATGCGGGACTTTGTCGAAGACTATTTAGTATTTGGGCTTTAATAAATTTGAAGTTTTAATTTGGATTTATGTAGCAATTTGTTGGCTTACTTTACATGATTCTCTGTCTTATATGGATTAATATTGTCAGTTTGTAATAGCAAAGATGTGCCCATAAGCTATAATGCAATTTATGAAGACACAGACGGATAATGATGGTCTGACAATCAGGGTAACCGAAATACAAAAACAAAGTTCTGTTCTTACCATTCATTTGGTGCAAGTTTTTTTTATTTTTGACACAATAGAAAGATCCCAAGAAGTCCAGATCGATGGACCCATACCCACCCTCTGATTATCCCGGCGACTCTCGATTTGTTGTAAGTGGATGATTTCCCATTATTGTCGAGCTGATCGCCTCTGTAATTCTTTGTCAAGTAGGTTAAGTGAATATTTTGGGCAAAGTTGGAAGCCAGTTGTAAAAAATCAAATTCACACAAATTTGGGCGATGTGAGATTGATTTCGAGATTAATGGCAACACTGTCCGTAAGGATGGAGGGGTGGGGGGCGCTATAGGGGACAACATACCCCCCTCCCACCCAAACTGCAACTGATTTTTGGGTTTTTATTCCTATCTTATTGTTCACTTTTGTGTGCTTTGCATTTTTCGGGTGTTATTTCCAAATCGATTTGGGCGTTGTTTCCAACGCGCGCCGCATATACAAAGGCGTGGAATATTTTGGAAGATAGGTACGATCACCAACGTTTTCTTGTCAACACACACATGAAGTGTGTTTCAATCAGCCTTCAATAACCCAGGAGCGAGAAAGGAATTGTTGAATACGTCTACTTGGGGCTCCTTGAGGTCAAAGGAGAACACCAAGGAGCTACCGACACTTTAAACACTTTCTCGAATCAAGGTTCCGCACTCTGGTGGCAGTTTCTTACCAACAGGGAAAGATATCTTCAGAGTCACCAAAAAAGTAACTTCTACGTAATTCTTTCTATGCGCAAATAGACCAAAGTAGCTTTGCATGTAATAAAAGTCAACATGCCATCCGTCGCTGCAACCGTTTCCTAAAAATGAGCAATAATGACCGCTGTCAAAGGTAGACTAGGTCTGTATAGAAATTGCTTAGCTAATACAAAATAAAAATGATCTCACATCAACAATCAAGCCCGAAGCTCCAAGTTTTAAGTAACACAATGCAGAACAATCTGGTCCATCTTCGACAACTCAATACTCAACGTCAAATTGTGCAACCGACATATGAGGAGCAGCCTTGTTGCAGCTTGTCTTTTAATACATACCACTCTATGCCACATACGAGTGCCCAAGTTAGTAATGTTGGCCACAGCAATCGTAAAAGTAGGTAGGTCATCAGGAGAGGTTGTTTCGCTTCGGGCGTTGCTGGAGGATCTGAGGCCTCCTTCATTACCGAGTCAGCAGTTCAATTGCTCCGTATTAACCATAAACCAACTTTCGTCGAGGTGTCCGGGCTAGGTATGGCCAGCAGCGGCCCATGTAGAAAGGTCGTTGACATAACGATTGCTTCACACCATTCGCCCTTTAAAATCGCCACACAAGCCCTTGTATATAAGGAATACATCTTAAAATATAAACCGGTCTTAAACTGTCTTTTTTTGTTCAAAGTCGAACAAACTGAAAGGTTTCCGACTTGTATATATGTACCATTAACGTGATGGTACCAACAGGATTTGTAAGGGAATCACGTTTGTTTGATTATCCCCTTGGCTTAAGACTTCACCAAAGTGCTAGTCACACTCATCAGGGATTGATAAAAGTCCTATTGGATGCACTTTTTGAATTCTGAGATTGTAACTGTAATAGTCTTCTTAAAAAAAATCGTCTTGAGACATCTGTTTGAAGCCTTTACTAAAAGTCTTCATAAGTCATTCCATCAGTAAACTGTTTTTTCTTAGAGTAATTTGCATATTGGGGTTTGGGAGTGCTAGCTAGTCTAAAACAGACAATGATGAACGATACAATAAGCCAGCTGCAAACATGAATGTCGCAAATGCCAAATGGTGGCAAGTTTTAATAAGTCGCAAACCCAATCGACTAACACAAAGTGTGAGTGCAGCTATAGTCAGGCATTGCTCAAATTGATTCAAGGAAACGCTTAAAGAGTAAAATATAATTGCAAAACACTTTTTTGGGAGCCTTCATAAATTGATCTTTTACATAACCGTACCGCCATCCTTTGCCAGTTGCTAGTTTGAAATACGAACGCAGTACGCACCCACCTAACCGCACTGCATTAACTAATATCTTTCTCAAGGAATTTGACTTCTGGCTTACACTTCTTTCCATAATCTACTGACAAGTTATATGCGAGAATTAGGTACCTTTGCACGATTCTCTAATCCAACTGTGGGTACTCTCAGCGGTCTCAGCCATCCTAATACACAATCCGAGCTTAGCTTTATAATATTCGCCAACAACTAAGAGTCATGTCATATGGGCATATATTTCCTCGTCAAATCCTCCCACCATATCCACCTTTCCATTTGTTAATCCAATAATTGCTTTCTGTGCTGCGGTCTCCGAAAAATGCCTCAAATCCCTCAAAACGCAGTGCAATATCGCATTACAGCCCACGGGGGAAGAATTCACAAACGAATTTCGCATAAAAATAGATCGCACTCCCTATATACACACACATGCATGGACTGGAAAGCTAGCTTCCCCCCAGAATGATTAATGGCCAACTCACAGGCTCATTTGTGAAGCGATTAACTTTTATGCACATGTCTAATGTACACCAGGCATCACCCACGCCCGCACTACTCCCCCAGTGAACAGTTGAAAATCGCTGGAAATAATAATTACCATGGAGTTCATTAATATTGCTCGCAGTGGAGAACCAACCGTGTGTACGCGCCCGGTACACACATTGACAGTTGCAATGAGTTTTCCTCATTTTCTGACTGAACATACAGCCAGTCTTTCCTACCATGGATTTGTTATAGAGGGCGGACTGTCTCAAGGCGGAGATAATTGATGAAGAGATCTCTAGTGGAAGTGGAAGAACATTTTTGTCTTTAATCGGTTATAAACTTTGACATTGAACATGAGATTATGGGTAAACGTCAACGTCACATCTGTCACGTGGGTCATTTTTCACGCAAGAAGAGACCGCCTCAAAAAAACAAAAAAAAAAAAATTGGAAAAAGTCGGCACTGTTGTAGATGATCCACTCGCTGGCGCGCAGATATCCACTTCACAGCTCCATTGGGGATTCTGCCGTTGCCCCTGTCAATCTGACAGCTGTTTGACAGTTGACAGTTCTCTCATCTCATTGTGCAGTTAATTAATGACGCAATCGGAAAGTTTTTTGAACTTTATTTTGACTTTTTGTTCGAATTTGCGGTTGATAGTGCAGCATCACCACAATTAATGGAAGGAAATTGTTTCGTTCCGAAGAGGGCCCATCACAAAAGGAGCCTATACTCTGGCCAAAATGCCTGTTCGCCCATCGTCGACAAAGCATACATTCGCTCATCAATTGGTCGTTGTCGGATGTGCGGAGGATATACTACTTGTACATGTGTACATAATGTGTCGAGAAGATACCGTCGTGCCCATCACTTTTGCCACACAATCCACATCCAGTCGACAGGCTCTGATTAATGGACTTCCATTTCGCATTTAGTCCCCCCGAATGTGGGGTTACCAAGTGGAACAGAATATTATACACGGGGAAGAGAAAAGGCACAAAGTTACGTCTAAAGACAGCGACGATGGTCTATGACTTTATTTGCCAAGGCGCTTTCAAACACATCAGACTAACAGCATCAACAAATGGGGAGCTCGTTCAATTTCAGACATCATTTGCGATTCTGAGATACTTTTCCCTAATGAGTCATGAAATCAAAAAAAGTTTTTTTTTTTCTGTTTTGAGTTCGAAAAATCGAAAAGTGTGGCGTTTTCCTATACGCGCACGCCGACAGAAAGTGAGAAAAAGCAGACATGGGCCATAAGGTATTTGCCCATTTACGCCAGGCAAAGGCAGCCAACCAACCGCTGCCACCAACACCACCACCACCGCACTGCCATCATCTACTGCTGCATTGGACGTGCTATTAATCACATCGTTTTTGACACCACAATTAAAATTGTTCGTGACATTATGGCGAAGGGAGTTTAGGCTGAAGTTGACGACAACGCCGAAGATGGTGAAGATGATGATGGGCGGCTGGCTTGAGTTGAATATGATGCAAACGAATGTGGGATGTATGGGTTTTCATTCAGAAGGCTTTCTTCAGACGGAGTATTGTGTCATAAGACCGTACATCACAATAAGTTAGCGAATTGTGAAAAGATGGCAAATCCATGATGTAATCTCCACCAAAAACCAAAATGAGTATAGAGTCAGTTTAAAGGCGAACTAGTGAGAATCAGGCCTTTCTCAATGGCAGTGTCCTGCCCGCCATTGGGAAAAATATACACCGCAACAAACGTTTCTTTCCATCTATTCAGAACTTCTGTGGAGCGGTTAATAAAGGTTGGGATTGGGGACACCACACCACCGCAGCCTTATTATATCCTCTTAGATAAAGTGACCAAATAGTCACAATTAATGTCTATTAGAAAGTCACGTCAATAGTCATCGCCAGGATAATGCTTATCCTATCCACACATATCTAACACAGCCGCTCTCCCATTGTTTCCCATTTAGCAATCTGATTTGCATTACTAACAAAGAGCAGAATTGCCATCAGAATTTATTCACGAATTTCATTCAAATACGGCTACAGCTGAACTTGTAACCAAAACATAATCACCAGTGAAATCGGAGCTGGCGTTGGTGAAAAATCACTTTAATCACTTTGAGGACAAAAATTCTCAAACCATGTCAAAGCCCCTTGATCGTGCGAACATCTGTTCAAGTACATTTGATTTTATCAATTATACCGGTCTGATTAACAAGTCAATCACAACCGAGCAGAGCGTCGATGATGTAAGTGTACAGCTCGAAAGTATCTCACAACCTTTTCGAAGGTCTTAATATTACTCTCAGTTGTTGAGAATTTTAAATTTGATCACATAATAATCAGTTTCTTTGCGCAGTATTTTTTTTGGTTACGCTCAGAGAGAAACCCTTATTTTTGTTTTGTATGGTTTCGGTCAACCACTGAGAGATATCACTGACAGAAAAAAATAAATCTCATTTGTACATTTTTCACTATAACTATTGACATTAGTTAGCAGCGCATGCGGAATTGCATTAGTGATTTGAAGAGTCATTCGTTAACACTCGTCTAAGGAAGTTCAGTGCAAGTGAAAGTGTCCCGGCTACTCAAGTAATGAGAAAAGGTATTGCTATAACCCTTGCGAGTTTACTTGTAGTCAAACTTAATTCTAAAATTCTTAAAATATTTCTTATTACCCATTCAGATGATGATATCCCGTATAAAGTCATTTTCTTTATTCATAGTTTATGTAATAATATGTGAAGTCGTTATGAAAATTAGAACAGCAAAAACCTAGTTCTATGAAAACGAATTCAGTTCTTTCACTCCTGGGAAATAACTCTGGAATAATCTAAAAAATTAGATCCTGTTTCTGCGTTCTCTAAAAGCATATGTGGGTGCTTCCTCGATAGCCTAATGAAATTAAAGTCATCGAAACTAAACAACCTGATACACAACAGAATTAATTTCCCCCAATCGACAATAGCTATATGTGTTAAATAAGAACGACAACACTGAATTCTATACAATTCTGACTTTTTTAACTTACTTTCGAAGAATGAGGTCTTTGGTTGATGATTTCCATTTAATTTTTATGGAAAAAGTTAACTAAGGAGTGATAAATCTAAAATTTAAAAATAAAAATCAACCAAAGAGCGAAAAGGTAATTATATATAAATAAATCTCAGAGCAAGACCTTAATGTCGAAGCCGAATGTAATATCTCTCAGTGAGAAACCAATTGAAAATAAAGGTTGAGAGTTATTTTCGAGCTCTGTGTAAGTGTGATGACTGTGAACCAGTCAGGGCGACCGATGTAAGTCGGAACTTGAGTTTAAGAACCACAAGGGATGGTTCGTCGGACTGCAGATGCTCAGAAGCATACAAATCGTACAATGAATGTGTCACAACTTGTGCGGTCCCATTCAAAGGACACTCAGAAAATAACCATTATCGAGGTGGTCGACATGGAAGAGGACACGCATAAGAAGGATTTCATGAAAACATTGAAGGCTTCAAATCGTGCAACGTTGCTTATGAATGGATTCTAGAACCACATGTACGTACTTATTCTTCCATGGGTTGGGTGATCTTGCTTAGTAAGTTGGTATTTTTTCAGCTCATTAAAACGAACGCAGACGCAGTTAGGAATAAAGATGTGAATGACAGATAGCAGTTGCTTTTACTGTCTAATATACGAGTATAGCATGGCTTCATGACTGGAGTGGAGATGTTGAGCTGTCTTATCGGCTGATCAGCAGTTGATCACTGGACATACATACAGAATGACTGACGCGGTTGCATTAAACAAATTTCACAGTCAAAGTCAATGACAAATTAGCGAATTAATTAAACCATGCAATCAAAAGGGGGCGCACATGAAATGTGTACTCATTTGACATGGTAATTTGAAATGTGTCGAGTGTGCTCTGATGAATTGCGCAATGCAATGCTGGTAGTTGAAATTATTTTAATGGTACCTCTATATAGGTATATAGTAATAATATTCATCTATATAGTAATATTATTATGGATGCATTTGGCTGGAGATGAATTTAGACTGATGGCGTTTAGTCCCCAAGTGTGATCCGGGCTATAGCGCAGTCTATAATACATTCTGAATGGTGACTGAAAGCCTTAACGAAGTTTATAAGTTTCCTATCTATGAAGTATAGTATAGTATTTGTTAACATGATTGAGATAGGGATCGAACTTGAGATCTCTCGTTCAGTCGTCCAGCGCATAAAGCACAGGGGGACAAGATTCAAGTAAGAAATTTAAGAATTTGCTATTACGGACTAGATGAAAATGTTGTCTTATTTATTCAATCTATAGAATCTTCGAGTCTAACTTAGAGGCACACCGCAGTGGAGAAAGGTCCTAGGTGTAGCGCATAAGTACAAGGGGAACTCAACCGACTTGGAGATTGGAGTGCGCAACTCTTTAGGCGGATACTAAGGACAGGGCTAACTAGAGACGTTCTTATTTGCGATCTCAGTTCACAGTGAACCAAATTTGAAACAATAAAAAAAATTAAAAATATTTATTTATTTTACAGTAAAAAAATATTAGAATGCAAGCATTGTTCAAAAAGTTCATGGCAACAAAACGAACCCACTAGACAAGGAAAACTGCCCAAAGCTTGCAACATATCTACCAATTGTTAGGGGGTTGTCGTATGTATATAAAAAAAATGGTTGTCGCATATAAAAAAAATTCACGTAAATTGAGACCTGGCGTTAAAAGATCGAAAACTTGCTAAAATCAGATGAAAGAGGAAAAAACTTAACGGAAATGAAAAAAATAAAAAATTAAAAATTTCACAGAATTTTATTTTGACTGGGCACAACCTTCCATTTAGTTGATTGGATCATTTAAACTCATTATTAAAACACAATCCTTACTTACTTACTTACTTAGATGGCGCTACAGTCCGGGGTGGACCTGGGCCTCAACCAACACGCCTCTCCAGTTAGCACGATCTTTGGCTAACCGCCTCCAGTTGCGCACTCCAAGTTGGTTGAGGTCCCCTTCCACTTGTGCGCGCCACCTAAGGCGAGGTCTTCCTCTACTGCGTTGTCCCTCCGGGTTGGAATCGAAGACTCTTCGGGCCGGAGCGTTGGTGTCCATTCGCTCTACATGTCCTAGCCATCTTAGTCGACTGATACGTACTTTTCTGACCAGGTCGATGTCGCTGTACAGCTCGTAGAGTTCGCTGTTAAATCTCCTCCTCCAAAGCCCGTCAACGCAAACGGGACCGAAAATCACTCGAAGAATTTTGCGTTCGAAGCGACCAAGGAGATCTTCATCCGCCTTTGATAACGTCCATGATTCTGCGCCATAAAGCAGGACTGGGATGATGAGGGTCTTATATAAATAGTCTCCTTGGTGTTTCTCGACAAGGCCTTACTAATCAATTGCCTTCTTAGGCCAAAGTAACAGCGGTTGGCAAGTATAATTCTTCGCTTGATTTCTGATGTGATGTCATTTTCAGAGTTAATAGCGGAGCCGAGGTAGACAAAGTCCCGAACTACCTCAAAGTTATAGCTGTCTATCGTGACGTTCTGTCCGATTCGTCGATGTTGTGTGTCCCTTCTTGTTGACAGCATATATTTTGTTTTGCCCTCATTCACCACTAAACCCACTTTCGCCGCTTCTGTGCTAATACCTGCAAACGCACCAGTGACAGCTCGCTGTGTTCTGCCAATGATGTCGATGTCGTCAGCGTATGCAAGTAGTTGCACAGACTTTTGGAAAATTGTGCCCCTGGTGTTGACTTGGGAGTTTCGCACAATTTTCTCAAGAATGATGTTGAAAAAGTCACATGACAGCGCATCACCTTGTCTAAATCCTTTTTTGACATCAAAGGTCTCGGTGAGATTGTTTCCAACCTTTACGGAGCAGCGAGCGTTCTCCATCGTCATTCTGCACAATCTGACAAGTTTGGCAGGGATGCCGAACAATCCGCGGTACTAATAATAATTTTTAGTGTCCAGGCTAACTTTCACGAAGTCACAATGGCGAAAATTTCCATATAAAATTATCCATTGTGACCGTCAAAATATTTAAATTGAAGATTAAAAATAATTATTGGTAAGGCCCAATGTCCCTAACTCCCGTCCTAGATAATAAGTCATATGGTCGTTAATCGAGAGAAAAACCTATGAATAGTGAGTCTTATCGACTTCAAAGACTTACATCAGATACAGTGTAAGTACTTCTTTATGAACAATGTTTCATCAAATTACCTTTCAATTACCTCACAGATTCAAAATGAAAGTTCGCCGTAGTGAAGCTAAGCCATATGCCATATCCTTCTCGATAGGATGCTTTTAGGTTCTAAACCTAACCTTTAAGTTATAGCCCGTCCCAAAGCAAAAGAAAGATCCCAACATGCGCAGTAGCTCTTTATTTAAGGGAAATTTTTCCATTAAGGTATTTTTGATCACATGAAATTGTTAATGCTTTTCTCTACTTTATCACAGAGTATAACGAAAATTCCATTTCAACCCTTTTAATAGTGGGTTTTACGCTATTATAATAAAGTTACTCAACACTCTGGCTTTCATTACTAAACACATACCTATTTGAGAAGTGCAACGCCCAGCAAATTTCCCTTTTCATTGGGGTGGGTAAATGTGTAGTATCTTTCAATCGTTGCATGAATTTGCATGAAAAACCTTGCCAAAATTATTTTCCATTACCTTTGTTACTTTTTCAACTTAAAATTAATATTTATTCAATAAAATACAGATTCTAATTGATTTGTATTAATTTTGGCACATATTTTTGAAAAAAAGACGGCTTTTTTTCTATTTGATTTTTTTTTTATTGTTCAAAAACTAATCGCAAAATTTTATGCTTAACATTTTTTAAAACTACTATTTCTAAACTTTATTAGGATGCGCTAAATAATTATCTTCGGCTAATTTTTTGACAATTATGAAGTGTTGAAAATAAGTTCACTAAACTCCAATTTAAAAAAAAAACAGAGATTTATCGAATGTTACGGTATTAATTTATTGAAATTCAGTGTTTTATTCTCTTGAATATTCTAGCAAAACTCAAGCAAAAGATAATGTCAAAAATTAGCCTATAGGATAATTTATTATCTTGCTCTCGAAGCAGGATAAATCGCTGACATCTGAAAATCCATTTTCGACCACGATAAAAAATTACCCGAAGATAATAGGTACTATTTATCCCAGTTAACACGCGGCCTTAAAATAAAATAATTTATAATTTATTTATTTATTTATAATGAGTATAAGATCATGTGATCAAAATTTAACGGTACAGCGATGTTATATTTCAGTATTGTCAGACCGCGCAAATGTATCCGGATTTTTTCTCGTACAGTTCTTTGCATATACATAGGTACATAGTCGAGTTGCAATGTGATCCAACAAATCCTGCAGATTTATTTCAGCCCATGTTTCCGTCACAGTATATGATTCTTCTATTGGATAGCAATCCTTTTTAGCTTTTTGAAGCACACCTACTGTAACACGAAAAAAAACTTTATTCATTGCGGCCACTATTTCATATATCTGAGTTATATAATTATATATCCTCCACAACTTTATTGCTTCGCAAAAGCCAATAATTCAATTTCAATGGCCAGTCTCAATATTTTCATCGCTCAGCAACTCTGCACTAATAACACAACACTGCGTTCGCAAGAAATTCCCACAATTTCCACAAATGAATGCATGGAACTATACTTCCATCCACGAAAATTGTGACTAAAATATTCACGAAATGTGCCCAACAACATTCCCCAATATCCCGGCAGACACACAGACATCCATTCGCAAACTGCAACCGTAATTAATTAGCCAACAATGTTATTCACCTCCATGCTATGACCATGCCCCTCAAGTGTGAGAGAATAACAATTTCCTGACTATATGAGCCAAAGCGGTAACGTCACCCGAAAATAAATTATTAAAAAAATGTTAACAAATTAATGCGCACATAATTTAACCGCTCCAGCCCCATGCCGCTAGCCACTAGTAGACTAACTATATTCGTATAGAGACCCGTCGGCATAGAACAAGTGGTGCAGTCGCGACTCGCGAGTTGCATGTCATCCGGTGGACACATGTCGTCGGTGCACGCGTGCTAAAAGGATGCGAACAACAGCACAGCGGCCACGGCCGCTGTTCCATGTTAAATTACCCAGTTCCAGGCGATGAAATGTCGACACGATGCGTGGGCCTCACCCACCACAGAAAATGCATTTTCCTGCCATTTTGGGACACGCAGAAAATTCGACTTGAATTTGTGTTCCAGCGAGTGCAATTTATTTTGACGACACGCAGCACGGAACGTTGCACGACAAACGGTTGACATTTTGCTAAATTAACAGGTGAGTGCTTGCAGTCAACTTATAAGGTGCCACTGGAGAGCTATATGCTGCCATATAAGAGCTAATTTGGTCAAGTTGTCTAAAAGTAAGTGCAAAGTGTATTTTATTCATTTAAGAGTGTGTGTCGTCATTAAGACGACTTTATGTTCAAATTACATGGTTGGTTGATTAATTTGCCAAGCCATTAGAAGCACCTTCTCAACAGGCTAACCTCACCGCAATTACCAGTTGAACAGCCACCTTACCACTGGTGGGGGGATAGCTGTTTAGTAGTCTTTACTTTAATTGCTAAAGTTCAACTCATTTATTTTACTTTAATTACTTCCTATTTATACATAAATTTTGCTTACTAACATTAATACATTGCGGGTCAATAATTGCAATGTCAACTTTTGGTCGTATGCTGCCCTTTTGCTGAGTCCGCTTGATGGTAACATGTTGTATTATTGCTTCGTGGGTCATGCGCTGGGAGTAGGTCAACATTGTGCCTTGGTGGTGCTGAGTTGGGTTTTTTGGTCATGCACTTTAAATGGGTCGATGTGCAATAATTGTACATTCTGCCGCGCCAATTAAACACTGAAATCGGCTACCGTGAGATGTCTTCTAGCTGGTTGTGGTTGTGCTTCTGTTTCTTGCTGTTCCTCTGCGCTGATCTTGCGGCGGCGTCGCCAGACGATGTAACCAATAGTGCTTACGGCAAATACTAACATTACGGCATAAGTGATATTGTGGTGGATGTCGTGTGGTGTTGTATTCCCCGGTAGTTGCTCGTGCTTTTTTAAGTCTTCGATCCATTGACTTACTGCGTTGAGATTATCATGGTCAATTTTGAGACTCATCCTTGGGATTATGTTTGCTTTATTTCTTGTAGTATTTAATAATATGTGTGAAATATTAACAGATGGGATGAATGACGTATTAACACGACTGGAAATCTTATTCTTGGATAAGATTGTCATGGTGTCTTGCTTGACAATGCAATTAGGTTCTATTGTTAGTATTCCGTCGTCTTTAAGTGTGGTTTCGAAAATCTTCTGTCCACAAATTATATTGATAGTGTACTCCTTTTCCAACACGTAGATCCATTTATTTGCGTTGTTTAGCTGAATCCATACAGGATGTGGCTCCATACTTCGTAGTGTACAAAATGGTGAGATTTCGTCTGCATGTGTCAATAGTTCCATTTCGCACCTGCTTATGTTTGATCTTCTATTGTATGTTGGATGCTGTTGGTGGCATATGTATTTGTCATTATTCTGAATACATCTTATTAATTCGTCTTTTGTTATTGTGTAGTACGCTTCTCGAAGCAGGTTTACTACTAAGTAGTCAGCTGATGGTTCGATGAATATGTATTCCTTTTGATGAACAGTTGGTACAGGTATCACCTTAAAGATCTCATAATCCTCTATATTCGCCAAGGGTATCGTTATCTCAAATACAACGTTTTGTTGCATTACTCTGCCCTTCACAGTAAGAAGCTTGAAAAACTGTAATAAGTTCGGCTGTGACGCATCTCCTGCGATGGCTAATTGTGGCGGCAGATGATTCCTTATAGTGGTTAGTTGTGAGTGAAGCTGATCTGGCGTTAGTATGAGCGGATTCATTTTCCCATGGTGTATATCGATCAAGACATCGATCAGAGCATTCTGGGCTTGTTGGTAGTTGAGCATTGCTAGCGTGGCGAATGTTGATAGTGATAAGAATTCTACTTTGGCATTGCAATCTTCATTGGCTGCTAATACATCGTTTGCTAGGTTTTCGAGATGAGTATGAAATATTTCTAACTGCTGGGTTATTACTTCAGTGTCTTTTTGTAGAATGTTTTTTGTTGATTCTATGATTGATGTCTGATTTTTGACCATACCAAGTAGATGTTTTTCATTTTCCTTAAATGACTGTATTTGGTTTTCGTATTGCTGAGCAAAGTCTTCGTCCAAAACTCCGAATAGTTTGTTTGCTACCATACCTACGAAATCAAAGGGGGATCGTTTGGCCCTAGCCTCTGGCTCCTTTCCGACACCTTGTTTTAGAAGTAGATTATTGTTGTTCTTTATTATACTTAGCTGGTGATCGAATTGATTTGCTATTTTTATGCACTGAGTGTATTTCTTAAAGCCGTCCGTGTTTTTCCTCTTACAGAAATCGTTTAGTCCGTTGATGAGTTCTTTAAATCCTCTGTATTCGCGCCAATAATTTCCCAAGTCATAATATACTAGAATTTTCCACTCATTTGTTACTAAATTGACGTTGCCAATCTTCTCAAAATATATACCAGGCCGATGTTTGAAGGGCGTTGTTGTAATTTGTGTGGATCCTTGATGTGGCAGGGCTACTATCACGAGCGCTATAGATAGTAACAGTGATGGAAGGGCTACTCGTTTTATTCTGCTATCATGCTGTTTATTGGATTCATGTGGCCGCTTCCTCTCTTGATGACGTCCTATTAGCTCTTCGATAGGTGGTCTCGACGGAATGTTAGTAGGTCTAATTTTATTCCTCTTGGTGCTTCTATACTCCTCGACCGTTACTTGGATGTGGTGACTTGATACTGTTTTAGGTATATTTTTCAACGTTTCAATTCTATTCGTCGATGGCTTCACCTTGGTAGCTGGAGTTTGCATGATTTCTTTCGTTTTTCTGTCAAGGTTCGTAAACTCGTCATTATCGGTAATTGGTAACAAACAAATTTTTGTTACGGGTCTCTTATAGGTTTTGTTGTGCGTTTTTACCGTTACCACTCGTACTAGACCATCAGTCCCAGCGTGTGTTTCTACTACCTTTGCCAATTTCCACTTAGTTGGGGGAAGCTGCTCATCCTTGATAAGGACAATGTTTCCAACCTTTAAATTCCCAACAGTTTTCGTCCACTTGGATCGTTGTTGAAGTGTTGCTAAGTACTCAGTGCTCCATTTTTTCCAAAATTGTTGCTGCATCCGCTCTAAGAGATGCCATCGAGTTAGTAATCCCATTTCACTGTCTAGCATGCATCTTTCCGGTGGTGCCAATAGGGCCGTGCCGATTAGAAAATGCCCTGGTGTTATCACCTCAGTCTCCTCTGGGTCATTTGAAAGTGGGCATATTGGCCTTGAATTCAAACATGCCTCTATTTGAGTTAGTAGTGTTGATAATTCCTCGTATGTTAATTTGTGCTCGCCGATAGTTCGCTTGAGATGGTGCTTGATCGATTTTACCCCAGCTTCCCACAAACCGCCAAAGTGGGGAGATCCTGGTGGAATGAAGTGCCATTCTGTATGATTGGACGCTAGTGTATCATAGATTTCTTCATTCCACTTCTTGGCATCTTTTACATTCAACTGTAGAATCTTGTTAGCAGCTACGAAATTTGTTCCATTATCACTATAGAGGTGTCCAATATGACCTCTTCTCGCGCAGACTCTCTTGAAGGCGGAAACAAATGCGTTTGCGGTCAGGTCACTCACTGCTTCTATGTGAACTGCTTTGGTCGCTAAGCATACAAATATTGCTATATATCCTTTATAGGATTTATTGCCCCTTCCTTTCGTCATTCGTATATCTATGGGTCCTGCGTAATCTACTCCTGTATGCAGAAACGGCCTGTTATTAGTTACTCTTGGCTGTGGGAGATTTCCCATTAGTTGATTGCTAATTTTGGACTTGAATCGAAAACATATGGCACATCTATGAATACTTTGTTTGACTGCGCTTGCTCCGTTGATGATCCAATAGCGTTGTCGTAAGTGTGCTTGTGTCAGTGTGTTTCCCCCGTGCAGTGTTGTTTTGTGAGCATCTTCAATTAGCATAGTGGTGAGAGGACCAGAATGTGGAATGATGAATGGATGTTTCTGCGTCGGTGGAATATCTGCTTCTGTTAACCGTCCTCCTACGCGTAGCATATCGTCTTTGTCCATGAATGCGTTAAGACACCGAAGTTTGCTCTTCTTTTCGATTTCTTTGCCTCTTTTCAGGTGTCTGATTTCTTTGCTAAACTCTTCATCTTGTACCTTTTTTATTATATTTTTTGTTGCTGACCATATTTCATCACATGTTAATGGTCCTAGGCGTTTACCATCCTCAGATGTTCGTGCGTTGTGAATGAACCGTTTACAATAGGCAAGTACTCTTGTCAGTCGCCTCAGTGTGCTGTATTGTGCTAACATCCCTTTAATACGATCTGGTTCTTGTTCGTTTAATGTTGTTAATGTTTGCGTCTTGACTTTACGTTCTTCTAAGTCCGTGTATTGTTGTTCAGTATCAGTGTAGGTTATTTCTAGTTTTGATAGCCATTTTGGCCCGTTCCACCATAATGCGTGTCCCTTGAGTTTAGAGGGACATATACCTCTGGACGCACAGTCTGCTGGGTTTTCTGTACCCTTTACGTGGTGCCAATTTTCTGCGCTCAGAATTGCTGTTATTTCCGTAACCCTGTTTGCCACGAAATTCTTCCATTTAGTTGGGCCTCCTTTTATCCAGGCGAGATTTATCGTGGAGTCCGACCAAGCATGCGTCTCTATGTTTTCTATTTGTAGTGCTTTTTTCGCCTTTTTTATTAGTTTGGCCAGAAGCACTGCTCCATTAAGCTCTAGTCTGGGAAGTGTTATTTGTTTGATTGGTGCCGCTTTGGTTTTCGCGCATAGTAACGTCGTTAGTACTTCACCAGTTTTAGTGATTACCCTACTGTAGACTGCGGCAGCATACGCTTTTTCTGATGCATCGCAGAAACCATGCAGCTCAATACGGTATTTCGTCTCGTATTGATTCCATCGTGGTATGCTAATACTCTCGATATTGTAGAGATTTTCTTTGAAGTTCATCCATCTTTTTGATATGTCATCTGGTAAATTTTCGTCCCAAGATTTTCCCGATAACCACAGCTCTTGTTGAATCAATTTCGCTGTAATGATTATAGGTGCCAGCCATCCTAGCGGGTCGAAAAGTCTTGCCATTTCTGAGATAATAATTCTCTTGGTAAGGTTTTTAGTGGACGGGTTCATGTTTATTTTAAACTCGAATGTATCGGAGTCGGGTCTCCAGTATATTCCCAATGTCTTTATTGCCTCACATGCTGTTACTTCGTATATTCCTTGCTCCTGATCTTCTCGTTTTATATCTCTTAGTAATGTTGTTCTATTTGATGACCATTTGCGGAGTTTGAATCCTCCCTTTTGCATTAGCTGTATGATTTGATGTTGGGCTCTTCTTGCCTCCTCCAATGTGTCCTCTCCTGATAGTAGATCGTCTACGTAGAAATCTCGCTGTGCTATCTTTGATGCAGTCTTAAGGTTGTTTTCTTCGTCTACGGCCAGTTGCTGTAATGTTTTTATAGCCAAGTACGGTGCTGAAGATGTTCCGTATGTCACTGTTGTAAGTCTATATTCCTGTATTTGCTTTGATGGTTCTTCCCTCCAGAGGATCCTTTGAAAGTCCCTGTCTTCTTCCGCTATCTTTATTTGGCGGTACATTTTCTCAATGTCTGCTCGGTAGACGTATTTATGTTTTCTCCAACGCGACAAAATGCTATATAAATCCTGTTGCAAAACTGGACCTGTAAGCATCGTGTCATTTAGGCTTAGCCCAGAGCTTGTTCTTGATGATGCGTCAAACACCACTCTTGTTTTGGTGGTCGTGCTATCTGGCTTTATTACTGCTTGATGTGGCATGTAGTAAACTATCTCGTTGTTTGACGTAGATTTTACTGGCTCCATGTGTCCAAGTTCCAGGTATTCTTTCATGAACTTCGTGTAGTTCTTGTGTAACTCAGTGTCCCGCGTAAATTTTTTCTCTAATTGGAGAAGACGGGCTAATGCTCTGTCTTTTGATTTACCCAATTTACCTGTATCGTTTTTGAATGGAATGCGCACCGTGTATCTTCCTGTTTTATCCCTCTTGTGTGTGGTTTTGTAGTATTCTTCACATCGCATGTTGTCTTCTGTGGTAGCTCTCTCTTCTTGTACCTCTTCCGTTTCCCAAAACGATTTCAGTTGGTTGTTTAACTCTACGTTGGATACGTGGCATAGTGTTGCTTCGTTTCGTTTGTGTTGACAACTTCCTGATAATATCCATCCTAATTGAGTGTTTTGGGCGACTGGAGTTCCGACGTCTCCCTTTACGACGCCTTCAAGAATAATTTCTTGGAAGATATCTGCTCCGATTAATACGTCCACCGATGTCTTTTTGTTAAAGGATGGGTCGGCTAGCGGTAAGTGCTTAACGTGATCCCATCCACGTACCGTGAATGATTCGTCCGGCAACGGCTTTGTAAGTTTGTTCAGTACTAACAATGTTCCCCATATTTTGAAGTCTGACGGGTAGATTGATGAGATGTTTAGCTCAATTTTACTTGTTGCTGTTGCTGCTTTTGCTGTCCCTAGTCCTGTAATAGAGGCATCAGCTCGAATTTTTTGCAGCTGCAGTCTTTGCACTGCGTCTTCCGTAATGAACGACGATTGGGACCCCTGATCTATTAGCGCCCTCAAATAGTGGTCACATCCTTTCCAGTTAGTTTTTATTACTGCTGTTGCCAAGAGTATCTTGTTACACTCCATACCCGATGCGAAATGGGATTGTTGCTGCTCCCTCTGATTAGTTGTCTCGTTTGAGTGCAGCAGAGTGTGGTGGCGTTGTTGACATTTTTGACAGGCTTTGCGTGACTGACAATTTGCTGTGACGTGGTTGCCTCCAAGGCAGTTATGGCACAGTTTTTCTGTTAGCACCACGTCTTTCCTTTGCAGAATTGGCATTTGAATAAATCTCCTGCATGTCTGTAGTCGGTGTTCCTCGTTGCATAACTTGCAACAAGGGTTACTTGTGGAATGATAATTTTTGTATACATTTTTCCTTGTGACTACTCCATTTGCTTTCTGCATGTGTCTTTCGTCTTTTTGGTATTCTGTTTTGTTCCGCCGTCCTTCTAGGTTGTCAAGAGCATGGAACTTGTTTTCTATAAACGTTAGGAATTCGTTTAGTGATTGTAACGCCTTTGGGTCTTTTAATGACTGCTCATACGCTTTTCTTGTCTCATTGTCCAGTTTTTGAGATAGTATGAATACGATAATTGGATCCCAGCTTCCAGTCTCCAAGCTTAAGCCTTTCAGTGCATTTATGCACTCTGTTGTTGTATCGTGTAGTCTTCTAAGATGCGTTGCGGATTCAATTTGACTATCTTTTTGATTTAGTAATGCTTGTATTTGTGCATTAACTAGTAGTCGGGTGTTCTCGTACCGATTTCTCAAGATTTCCCTTGCCTTGTCGTAATTGCAGTCCAATATTTGAAGATGTTGGATTATTTTTGCCGCCTCTCCTGTTATGTTGGTCTTGAGATAATGCATTTTCTGAGCATTTCCCAGTTTTCCGTTGTTGTGTATTGCCTGCTCAAACAGATCGTTAAATGATTTCCATTGCCTGTAGTCTCCATTGAATGTCATCAGCTTTAGAGTAGGTAGTTTGAGCTCGTGATTTGTTGTGGTGTCGCTAATCGCTTCTTGATGTGTGCTGTTTTGAGAGATCATTTCATTTATTTTCTCTTTTACGTTCACCATTATTTCATTGTATTTTTCTTCCAGTTGTTCGTACTCTGTGCAAATTTTAACGTATCTTTCACTTGAAGTTGTTTCCGTCAGCTCGACTATATCGCTGTGCGTCTTTGTTATTGTTTCCCATTGATTTTGCAGAACTTGTTGGCTATGTTGGTAATAGGCTTTCGTTCCCTGCCCGTTTTGTTCTACCCTGCCAACAGATCTGATAAATGCCTGTATTTGGGCTTCTTGTCTCCTAATTCTCTTGTCTTGTTCTCCAGACAGTTCGCCTTCTTGATTTTGGTTGTCTTTTTCCTTTCTAATTGTTGTGTTTAGCTCGTCACTCGCGCCCTGTGTCGTCATCTGTCTCTTCTTTTCTTCCTTGAGTCTCTTCTGCTCTTCTTCCAGGATTTCGTCTAGTTTGGTTTCTAATTTCTGCCTTAGGTTGTCAACAGTCGACTTCACAGCTGCATAAAAGTTCGACTCCGTATATGGTTGCCTGTTTGTACAGTTCGGGTGAGCCTTTATTTTGTTGTCCGTCTCCTTGAACTCCGTCCATTGGTACTCCAGGTCTGCTAGTCTTTCCCTCACGAACTCTTTTGTTCTTCGTAGTATTGGCTCTTTGGTGTATTTTTCACCAATTTTCTTAATCCATTCCGCCCTCTCTTTCTGTATCTCAAAGAGCTCTTCCAGTTCTGTCATATTTGCGTTGATCTCGTTCGACTTTTGCTATTTTCTTCAATATCTGCTGGCTTTGCAGCTTCCGTAATCTCCTTGTAGTTCGTTGTTTCTCGAAGGACCAAATGAACAGCCACCTTACCACTGGTGGGGGGATAGCTGTTTAGTAGTCTTTACTTTAATTGCTAAAGTTCAACTCATTTATTTTACTTTAATTACTTCCTATTTATACATAAATTTTGCTTACTAACATTAATACATTGCGGGTCAATAATTGCAATGTCAACTTTTGGTCGTATGCTGCCCTTTTGCTGAGTCCGCTTGATGGTAACATGTTGTATTATTGCTTCGTGGGTCATGCGCTGGGAGTAGGTCAACATTGTGCCTTGGTGGTGCTGAGTTGGGTTTTTTGGTCATGCACTTTAAATGGGTCGATGTGCAATAATTGTACACCAGTTTAATTCCACCCTTAAAGCAAGCATTTCGCATCATTTAAATGATGTCCATTATTTAAACAAACAAATTACCCCCAAGCGTTTAGAGATACAAAAAGACAACGCAACCGCACGCACATAGACACACTTGTGTTGTGGGGACTCTTGCAAGGAAACCGCATAGTAGGTACATCTCCATTTGATGCTGAGATGGAAAAATGGCAAATATGCGCCTTAGCCACACACGAAGCTGCAACACGAAATTATATTTTCCAAGCTCTTGTACTGTGGCTACCTTAATGGATCTGAATCTTCACCCTTCGTCCGCGCAAACGAGTGCATTGCATACTGCGCGGATTGCCCGGAGATAGGTGCATAATTAAAGTGAATTCATTCGATTAGTTGGCGAATAAGCCTCGAGGTCAAACCGCATCTATGGTTCAGTCTGTGAGACAGGTCTTGGAAAAGCCTACGCGCGCACATTGAGTCGGTGATTTCTCACTGCGCGCAGTCCATAAGATGCGCACTAAATGGAGCAGTACTACCAGTTCCATAGCGATTAACATATTAATTGCGACCTGCAATTCGGGATACAGATATCAATAGACTAATCCATTTGGGGCGATGGAAGGAGACGAGAAGGTTCCTGTTTCAATCGACGGCCCCATTACCCGTACCCAGCAATCTAGTTGCATTGCTACCGGCAGCGCATGGCGACGATGGAGACGGATCGTCGTGAGCTAAACCAGGTGAAAGGGGGACGAAAACACATTGCGCGCAGTCTGTAAACGAAGAAGCAAATTGAGAAGAAGCATCCTTGAGGCATATACTTGTGATTTTGATTTGCAACGCAGGAGTAGATTTATTGTTCGTTGGATTTGCGGAGATGGTTGCTGTTGCTGGGGTTGGTGGTTCGTGGGGTATCCTGCAGGTGTTCAACTGGAAAACTGTTTGCTTAATTAAATGGGATATGTTATGGCATAAATTTGAGGTTAATCGCTTCGAGGTGTCGGGAATTATTTTATTTATTTTCCCCGACCTGTGACTTTTGCTTCAACGATAAGTGTTGTATCTTTTTGAGGATAGCTAGGTACACATAATGGACTGTTGATTGAGTCCATGTAACAGCCAAATGTTATTCAGTTGCTATTTATGTGACTAATCAAACGAAATCTAACATTTTAATCTTTAGACTTCTCTATTTTTTTTTATTATAAATATATTTCTATATACATATATCTATGTAGATATTTATTTATTAACAAAAAATAAATAAAGAATATAAAAGAAAGCAAAAAGAAAAAGGTAGGTACGCTAAACTAAATTTCGTTTCACCGTTACCGCCGTTTTTTTTTTTTTTTCTTGTATGCTAAGCTTTACTCGCGGTTCCTACCTAAATAGAGCTCTGTTTAGGGGCTACTTAATACCAAAAAAAATTGGGGGTAAGCGAAAGAAAAAAAAAAATATATAAGCCAACGTGAAAAAAAAAACAATATAAAGAGAGTAATCAAAAAATTAAAAAATAAAACAATACAAAACAAAAAATATTACCACGTCAAATTAAATCGCTTATAACAACATCGATCAACAAATAAAGGAAATTACGATGTTTACTTTGGATTCGTTATACCTACTTTATATTTGTTAAGTATAATTTTGAAAAAAATGTTTTTTTTTTTTGCAAATAAGTTAACTTTACGTAATTATATATTTTTTGTGTAAATTATTACACAGTTATTTTACTTACTTTTGGTGGCGCTTACAGTCCGGGGTGGACCACGGCCTCAACCAACAAGCCCCTCTAGCCAGCTCGGTCCCTCGCTAGCTGCCTCACAGCAAGTTGCGCACACCAAGTTGGTTGAGATCGTTCTCCAATTGTGCGCGCCACCTAAGGTGGGGTCTACCTCTGCTGCGTTGTCCCTCAGGGGTGGATTCGAAGACTCGTCGGGCTGCTGCGTTGTTGTCCATACGCTCCACGTGTCCCAGCCATCTCAGCTGTTGAATTTTTAGCTTTTTGACCAGGTCAGCGTCGCTGTATAGCCCGTATAGTTCGTCATTGAATCTTCTTCTCCACACTCCATCGTCACAAACTGGACCGAATATCACTCGAAGAATCTTTTTCTCAAAGCATCCCAGAAGGTTTTCATTCGCTTTTGACAGGGTCCAAGCTTCTGCACCATACAGCAGGACCGGGATGATTAAGGTCTTCTATAATATCTCCTTGGTTCTATGAGAGAGGGCTTTGCTTCTTAGGAGCCTTCCTAGCCCGAAGAAACAGCGATTGGCAAGAGTGATTCTTCGCTTGATCTCTGCGCCGATGTCATTTTGCGAATTGATAGTGGAGCCCAAGTATACAAAGTCTTTAACTACTTCGAAGTTGTATCTGTCCATCGTGACGTTTTGTCCAAGTCGCCGATGTTGAGAGTCCTTTCTCGTTGACAGCATATACTTCGTTTTGCCCTCATTGACAGCCAGACCCATCCTCGCCGCCTGCGTTTCGATGCTTGCAAATGCGCCACTGACAGCTCGCCGCGTTCTACCAATAATGTCAATGTCATCAGCATAGGCAAGTAGTTGGGCGGACTTTTGAAAAATTGTACCTCTGGTGTTGGCTTGTGAGTTTCGTACAATTGCTTCAAGAACGATATTAAAGAAAGTACATGATAGCGCGTCGCCTTGTCTCGAACCTTTGACGACATCAAATGGCTCGGTGGTGTTCTTGCCGACTTTGACGGAGCAGATAGATTTCTCCATCGTCATCCTGCACAGACGGACGAGTTTGGCGGGGATGCCAAAACTTGACATGGCTTTGTATAATTCGTCCCTATATACGCTATCATAGGCGACTTTAAAGTCGATAAATAGATGGTGTGTATCGATCTGAAATTCCTGGGTTTTTTCCAAGATCTGTCGGAGTGTGAAAATTTGGTCGATGGTTGACTTTCCTGGTCTAAAACCACACTGATATGGGCCGATCAGGTTGTTGGCGAAAGGTTTTAGACGTTCACATAATACAGCCGACAAGATCTTACGCGACATTCAGGAGACTTATTCCTCTGTAGTTGGCGCAGTTCAGAGTATCTCCTTTCTTGTGGATGGGGCACACGATGCTGAGGTTCCATTCGTCGGGCATGCCTTCATCCGACCAGATTTTACAGATGAGTTGGTGCATGCTCCTTACCAAGCCATCTCCCGCTGCTTTGAAAAGTTCGGCTGGGAGGCCGTCCGCTCCAGCAGCTTTGTTGGACTTA
Organism: Cheilosia scutellata; assembly: GCA_955612985.1. Lineage (NCBI taxonomy): Eukaryota > Metazoa > Arthropoda > Insecta > Diptera > Syrphidae > Cheilosia > Cheilosia scutellata. The sequence goes on along the minus strand of OY015314.1, from coordinate 32,924,688 downwards.
AGTTTGGATATCGCTATCCTCACTTCGTGTAGGTCGGGTGGACGGAAATGTTGGCTATCATCGTCCAAGCTGAACAGATCATTCTGCCTGACAGCGGGTTGTTGGCTGTCTCCGCCGTTTAACTGTCTGCAGAAGTGTTCTTTCCAAATCCTCAGCACCGACTGTGAATCTACTACTGTATTCCCATGTTCATCTCTGCAGGCTTCTGTTCGGGCCTTGAATCCTTGAGTGGATCGTTTTACCCTTTGGTAGAACTTTCGAACATTGCCTCTGCAGTAGCGTCCCTCAATTGATTCGACCGCTCGCTTCTCGTGCTCTTTCTTTTTCCTTCTGAGAAGTCGGTGTTCCTTCCTTCTTTTTTGCCCGTAGAGCTCGCGGGCAGCTCTCTCAGCCGCTCTGGTTCTTGTCTGCAGCATTAACTGGTAGGCCTCTCGGACATCCAAGATACTGGAGGCATGTCTGCCGTCGATCGCAACATGATCAATTTGGTTGACGGTTTGTTGATCTGGGACCGCCAAGGCCCTTTGTGTATGTTGAGGTGTGGGAATCGTGTGTTGGCATTGATGACACCTCGCACCGCCGCAAAGTCGATTAGGCTGAGTCCGTTTCCGGAGGTGTTATCGTGCAGGCTTTCCGTCTGTAGAGCCAAAGATGCCCTCCTTTCCGATTTTGGCGTTAAAGTCGCCAAGAACTATCTTGATGTCGTACTTCGGGCACTTATCATACGTCTTCTCAAGAAGATCGTAGAATGCTTCATTGGCTGTGTCGTCTTTCTCCTCTGTCGGGGCGTGAGCACATATCAGTGTGATATTTTTAAATTTGGCCCTTATTATTCCACAGTTAATTGCAATTATTTTGCATACAAAACTTAGTGGAAATTTACTTTCTGTCACTACTGTGTGCAGATCATCCGATCTACCAACAATTTTTTTTGTGCTAAATTTATCTGTGGTCAATGTGCTTTCGTTTTTTATAAAACGGCGTTTAATTTTACTGTATCACTTCTTTTGTTAGAAATTTCAATTTTATGATTTACGGTTGCTGCATCCGATGAGACTGAGTTGACACAGTGCAACCACCGGGCCGGGCCGCCTAAGTTGGATTTCGCTCTATCCTTTCGCCTATTGTATTTTAACAATCATCTGATTTTTCTGTTAAATTTTGTGGGGTTTGTAACTACCCGACGAGAACCCACAATAAAATACCAGTCATGTCTCTCAGTCTCAACTATCGATGGTAACCTTGACCCAGTAGTCTGCGGTGCATTATATTGGTTCGGTGTTGGTCCATTAGTTCGTATAAAGGTTAACCCTTGATCAACACGCTTTTGAAAGCATATTGAAGAAAACCCTTTTTTTCCATACATGCCAGTAACAATATGATTTCCAACACGACAACAATAGTGAAGCAAAGGCATACGGGAAAAAAATTAATGTTTTGGATTGGCCCGCGCAAAGTCCAAAGTAAAAACTTTTTGGTCGACACGTCGAAAGATCTTTAAAAGCTAAAAAACCAAGCTTTCGAAAATATTAAGCAGGTCTGGATAAATATAGCACCATTAAGATTCCGTATTTTAGTGGAAAATCTTCAGAAAAGATTGTCTGCCGTTTTAAATAGCAAGGGCTATTCCACTTAATATTGGCATTTAAAAAAAAAATGGAAACTGGAACCCTTAAGTTTTTATTATTCTGTAACCAACTCGAAGGTTTTTGAATTATTTAATTTTTTAAATATCTACAACATCTACTAAATTTAGATACATATTTATTAAAACACCTATAATACCATAACCACTTTTTTCTCTGGAGACTGTTTCTAATAGAAATATTTTGTTTGTAAGTGATATAAGGACATCATTTTTAATTCGGTGGTAACCACGGTATCTCCCACTAAAATAAAACTTTTAATACTATGATTTAAAATACCTTATCTATACATATAATAAAACTGTAGTTTATGTATATGTAGGATTTATGCATTATTTTTTTTGGTATTTAATATTAAATATTTTTAATATTTATTATTATCCAATTTTTTTTTTCATTTAAATTGCATTCGATAGGTTTAATACCCTCCCAGAACCGCCTCCGCCGCTAATAGGTAAGTTGTTTAAGGCAACATACCACAACGAAGAAAAAAGTTTTTTTTTTTGCATGCGTAAAACGCTTCGAGCCAGGGATGGTTAACAGTGTCAACGTTTCTCAGCTATTTTGAATAGTTTCCAAAATCGTTCTACTTTTGAGTTTTGAGAACAAAAATGTGCCAGATGGTAAATTTAGTTTGTCAACGCATTAGGTAGGCACTCTTCCTCCAATTAAAGATCCAAACTTACTATTATGCCAATGTCAAGTTAAACATCTTCTTGAACAAAAGATACAAGATACCTCATTAATTATTCAATTGTCGGCATAAACACATCACTTATCGCTAACTGTTGGCATAATCAGCTGTCAGCACATTTACACGTTGAATGCTAACGTTGCTTTTGACACCGTCATGTATCTGTTTGAGAATTTCCAAACCTTTAACGGCATTTTAATATTTGATTGTGGACATTGTATTCGTAAGTAGATGCTAATTGCAGTTTCCTTGTTTCGAAATCACAAAATTAGGTTCTCAAGAAAAATAACCAACCGTCAACTACTAATCAATTAAATGGGAAAACAATAAACGCTCATTCAAATGCACGCATACGCTTATTTACACCAATGGAACACTAATTGCCGAAAAACTGTTTTTGAAATCTTTTCCTTAAATATTGGTAGGCAACACGCAATGTCAATATTGCATTTAAAATTATTCTCTTTTGTAATCTGACAATTGACCACTAGTCGAAGTTGAATGGTAATGGTACCTACTTCCAGATGCGTCGTTACCATATCCACACTTTCGTGGTAATTATCTATTAAAACATGGGTAGCTATATTAATAAGTGGTTCCTTTGTCCGCAGGTAGCTATTCCCAGTAATCGGCGTAAAAATTCGTGTCTATCTGTGAAGATACGCAAAAGTATCTTTGGACATACACATAAGCAACTACCAGCATATGGTCGCAGGTATGAGACTACCTATCTAAGAAACGCAATTCGTTACCACGGCGAATGGTATAAATTAAGGACTCAAATTAATTAGACGACATAATTAATTGTTGAAGCATATAGCCAAGCTAAGCCAACTCTGCTGGTGGGTGGTCAACGACGTGGTGCTGAATAATCATTATAAATGACCGCATTCCCTTTTATCTGGGTCTTCTATTCTTTGTGGTTTTTGGAGGGCGTGGCCCTTGAATGAAAATAGTTACAAATGAGTGGCGGAAGAAAATATGATTCATTAAGTGGACGCAGAGTTATGTGCGATGATTATCTCTTTAGACTCACCGCACCGTCGGTTGTCGCAGTCGTCAGATAACAAGAACGGTTATAAATGAGTTTGGGCCTCTGAATTCTGAATTGAGTGCGTGTGTGGTTGACAACTCTGTAAAGCTGATGGCAGGTGTAGCTTGGTGTAATTTGACACTTAACAGGTGTGCCGCGATGACCGGTGTTTGCAAAAAGTATACTCGACGGTATTTTTGTATAGTGATTTCATTAATTGCCTTAAGGAGATTGAGAAATTTAGTGTTTAGATAGTGTTGGTAATGAGATCCTTAGAATAGAATATGTGCACATTTTTGTAAAGACTGGATTGGATATTTATATTAGGTATAGCTATTGCCCGAGGTGTTAGTTCTTCATTTAAACTGTAGGAAATTGTAATATCTGAAAAAAAAATGCCTCCACAAAGTTTTCTTGTCCTGTAGCCAAAGATGTTAACAAGGGATGTCCTCGTGGGGGAATGGAGCATGTCCCTACCTACATGAATCGCTATTATGAGATTTCCAGATACCTGGCATCCTCTGGTGGATATGACTATGCGGCGTGGCCGACTTACAGTGAGCGTCAAAAGTGAGTGAACACCAATGCGGTTTTCATTTGTCTTTGGAGTGGATACAATTTTTTTTTTTAAATATTTATGAAGTATTCTTTGCTGTATACATGAAATATGTTTAATTATTGTTATTTCGTAATCAAAATGTTTACCGATTGTTGGTTTTTTAGACCTGTTTCGAGACCATAAAGAAGCATCGGTGTTTACTCACTTTTGACGCTCACTGTATATACCTACCCCATTACTCGTCAGGATAAAAAAGAATATGAACCAACCAAAAATAAAATATTTTTTAATACAAATAGGAAAAAAGGAAACAACCCATCAAATTGAGATTAAATATTTTCCTTACTAGGAGAGGGAGATGTAGGTAGATTATAATTGGAAGTTAAAAAAAAAAAAAATAAATAAATAGGCGGCGCAACAGGCGGTAGACACCCAATGCCTAGCTTCTCGCAACCATTCGTTTTGTGTGAGTTTCTATTTTTAGAACGAATGGACCTACAATTTTATGCCGAGTCCGAACGGCTAAATTGAGAAGCTTTTTCAGGACAGTCATACTCTCGGATGTTTGTCAGACGTTCGCGAGAGGTGGCGCAGTAGAAAAAACCTTAAGATGTAATTTGTGTTTTTCCGGGGATCGAACCTGGGATCCCTTGCACAGTAGTCCAGCACACTAACCACTGCGCTACTGCGCCCACATAATTGGAAGTTACAGGCGAAAAAAACTGATTTAAAAATTTAAAAAAGGAAACTGTTAAAGTTTTGTTGTTTAATAAGATTTTATTTATTATTTATAATATGTTCTGAAAAACATTTTGTTATTAACTTTTGTGGTACATATTTGCATGAAATAAATAAAAAATTTATTTCAAACTTTTCATGGGACATACGAGGTTATTCTTGTTCACCACAGGAACAATTTCAAATAACAAATAAGTTAGCAGCTGTTGGTGTTTTCATGGTCCAATTTAAGGCTTAGATCAGTTGAATAATAAAGAATCATAATATTCATGGCAGTCTTTGTGTAAAACAACTTTAAGTTGTTGTAAATGCAACCATCTTTCTTTTTTAATTTTTAGCATTTCATTATATAGTTTTGGTATACAATTTATTAATACGCCCGCAAACTGCTTACTTTTTCTCTATGTGGAAGATCTTTCCAGTCATCTTCGTGACCAAGTTTATACTTAATTTAACCGCTAGTGTGATATTGCAAGGCTCTTGATCTATAGAAGGAAGGATTGATCTATAGAAGTTACATATCGCCCTGTAGTTCAGAAAAAAGTAATAATTAAGATATTTAACAGAGTAGGGTTCTGGTAGTTTCCTTGCATATGAGCTAGGGAGATAAATATCTTGGTTTCTTAGTTGTCTTTCAATGTTAGAATGCATTGAATCATACTCCATTCGTCTGTGTGACCTCTATCCAAGTATTTTTGAGTGATTGTAATTTTATGAGTATACGCAAGGTTCCCTAACGCATTGGAGAGAGTCATAATTCGGTTTTGATAACCCCGTCCATCGCTAAATAAATATTATTTCATCATTAGTTATAAATCTGCAATTGCGACTCATCCCATAAGGACCAACATCCTTTTCTTGTTTTTATATAATAAATTGTAAAGTTGTGAACAGCCAACTTTGTTTTGTAATACATATAAAGCAGAGGCCTTCAAAGATGGAGCCAGTAGAACAGTTTGAAGATCAATGGTGTAGACATGTTTCGCATACATCTTATCACTCTCCTTTTCACGTCGAAAATCCTTTCTTTAATTTTTTGCTGGGAATGTTCAAAGTATTTTCGGAATTATGAATGAATATACCGAGAGTGTAAAGGAAAATTGTTTTACATACCTACCTACCCTAATTGCTTTTCCACCTCCAGGCTTTTTGAGGTTGAAAAAAAATAGTATTTTTCCTTCTAATGGACGTTACGTATCTTTTGGAGCGCTTAATTGTGCCAATAACTTAACTGTTACCTTTTTTTCTGTTCACGATAAGTCCCAAAAATTCTTGAAAATAGATTCCCTATCAGACTTGAAAACTAACCGCATTTGATTTTTGAATTGATTTGACTGTTTCGACAGTTGCATCTTGGCATTAACTCACGTTGAGACTTTTGAGCTCCATAATTTCATTTCTCACTTTTTATACCTTTATAATAGATACCACCCTTAAGGCAATCCTTTTTGCCTATAAAGTTGATTTTTTTTTCTGCAACCAATTTTCTGGATTTGCCTTATTTTTCTTGACCCTTTTCCTATAAGATTTGTCATTCGTATCACTATTAGAACTTGAATGTGGCACCGGAGAGTTTATCAAAGAAGAATTAGTTACTTTATCCTTAAGAAGTTCAACAATTCTAGGAATCTTGCTTCATCATTTGCGTCACCACTCAAATCAATTTCTGATTCAATTACTGGGACCGAAATGATGACTTCACCTGTTACATTCTGAGAAACGTTCTGCGCAAAATTATTAATTGGTACGAGTACATACAGATATTATTTTGTATGGTTGCCAGAGTGGTTGCTTGAGTATAATTTATTTAGTTTATTTTAAGTAATATTGTATACTAGCTGTACCCGCCCAGCTTTGCCCGTGCACAGGTATTGTATTGCTTAGGTCTTAGATAATAATGTTCTCTCGTAAAATGCGAAAAATGAGAATAAATCTATTTTCTGGAATTTTCTTTCTGCCTAAACCTGAAATATACAGCAATACGAAAAAAAACAAAAAAAGAATCATGAAAATCATAGAAGATGTTTTTTGTATGCGAGGCGTCACCCCCGTTCGTCCAATTTTGGCGTGGCGATATCAATAATGGATCTACTATATTGGATATAGGTATAATGTGCACCCTCTGCATCGCCCTCCCTCTCCTTGATCATGCTACTTGTTTGTAATGCTGTATTTCGTTTCCTTTGTTTCCCTCTTCCTATGGAATCCGAACAACTACCTACCCCAACTGTTAACATGTCCATACCCCATATCAGAATGAACGTCTGTACATATCTTCTCTTCTGAAGATTATACATATACAACTGACCATAGCACTCACTGCGAAAACAAATCAACCGTTTTTGGGAGCACCCTCTGCATCGCCCTCCCTCTCCGTGATCTTGCTACTTGTTTATAATACAGTATAATCTCGATAATTCGTACCCCGCTTATTCGAAATAAACTGCTGGTCCCTTGAAAAAATCCCTGTTATTCGTAAAAAAACAGTGCATTTTGGTCCCCTCGGTAATTCGCAATAATTTCCGTATGACTTTGCCATTAAACGTCTTATAATTCGTAAGTCTGTGTTGACAACCCCGTTTATTCGAAAAAAAACCTCCTTCTCTCTCTTCAATCCTCTGAAATACGTTTGTTAGGTACATGTTTATGTTTAATTGGAAAGACAGAATAAGAATTTGGTTCTTGGAAAAGCAAGAGAGAGCGAGATGGAAAACTTTCACACTTGACAATGTGTGTAAAATGGGACCACCACTACAATTGGGTGCTGTTTCTGCTGAAATGTTAGTCATTTTCACACATGTATTCACAAACTGACTGTTAAAACTTATTATCCCGGTAAATCGAATTTTTATTTTTTAAGTCTTCAATAATTCGTAATCTCGCTATTTCGAAAACTCTATAATTCGTAATAAACTCTAGGTCCCTTGGTATTACGATTTATCGGGATTGTACTGTACTGCATTTCCTTTCCTTTACTTTATTTCCCTCTTCCGATGGAATCCAAACAACTACCTACCCCAACTCCCACCCTACACTACACCATATCGAATGAAATTCTGAAATGAAACCTGTTTTGTATTATAGGTACGTCTCTTCTCTTATGAAGATTATTAATATACCCCATGCCATACAGCAGCATGCACGACGTACCCCATTCCCATCCTGCATGCATCGGACATACGATCATAATATACATACCTTACCTACATATACAACTGACCATAGCACTCACTGCGAAAACAAATCAACCCTTTTCGAATGTGTAGTATAGGTTTTGTTTTTGTTTGACGATCGCAAAAGTATAAACATCCATTTGTAGCAAGGTATATGTGTATGTACACATGTATTTTCACTTCAGAAAATACATTTTGGCTAAAAACTGTTCCTAAGGACGTGGCTATAAACGACATAGCCTATAGCAGTCTTGCAGTCTTAAGGAACATTTTAAAAAAAGTTTCATGGAAATCTGTCCAGTAGTTTTTGAGTTTTTAGCTGACAAAGAAAAGTCCTACAGTTTTATTAATGTATAGATGATCAATCATCTCAAAAACTCGTTTTAAATCAGAAATATTCGATTTCCTTTGGTCATTTTTTGCTTACATTTCCCTAATATGTAGATATATAATTTATCGAAGTTTCACACCAAAGTTTTGAACGAAAACCCCATTGGTATGTTGTCAGGATTATTATTGTCATTTAGATGGTCTTGCAATTGTATAGCATATTAATATTGATCGATATTCTTCAAACATTTTGCGATTTACATTTTTTCCGTTGGTATAATTAATGATTCTTTCCGTAAATTTGTATTTCCAGGAAGACATACCTACGCAGAGTTGTTATCGTTTTTTTTAGAGCTATGTTAGGCTCAGTCTTAAAACTTTCGCCCATGTCCAAGGTTCAGTTTAAATTCTCTCGGCAATAGGTACCTATATCTTATGCTGGGATCTACTGGAAGCTATATGTTTAGGTGAAATGGAGTCCACTATAATATCTACCCGAAGAACATGATTGTCTCCAGCACATCATTTATTTAATGTCTTAATCCCCCCATATGCATGCACACAATATTCGTAAGCAAACCCTAGATCGCCTTCGCTTTTCATTGTCGTCACCACTAATGCCTTCTCAAATCCAACGCTAATCCCAATGTCATAACGTCACTTGACATCTGATATCCCCAAGCGTATACGCTCACACAAAATAATGTTATCAATCATAATCACAAAAAAAAGTACGTTCACCATCTATCATTGTGTTGTCACTCTGTGTACTCGTTGCACTTATCCATCCTTCCAGATGATGACACAGTGCCCACTGTATCTGTTTCCCCGACCCCTTGTCGGGCAACTTCTCGGAGAAATGAAAACGCCACTCGATATGTCGCCACGCAATAAATCCCATTCAACTCTTCTATTTCCCATTCCCACATGTAGCAGAAGGCTGTAGTTGTCATCCTGATTTGCATTCTGCTGGTGAGGTGCGAAAATATAATTGCATTCGTCTCGTTGCGAGTATCACTATCAGATAAGACCGACTTTTGTATTCCATTCGAGGTCTGATTGATGGATTAGGCTCACATTGGGTGGTGGCACCAGGCCCCGCTGATGGGTTCTTTGTTCCCGAACTGTTGGAAAATACCTCTGCCATGATATCATCATCAACATGCGATGCCTTAAATCAGCTTTAATCAGATGTCGGTCTTCCGGAAAGCGAGTCGAAACACAGTCGTCGTCGCCTGATGATTTATGTATGTAGGATTCATGCATGTGGGCATTCGACTTTCAATTTGTATCAATAAGAATCGGATTCCATTAGTACAATCCCAGTATCTACTGACTGGATTTCCGGTGGGGTCGAATATTCATATCCGACTTCAAACGAAATCTCCAAGTCATTGCGGTCGGCAGTCTGTTTGTGAATGTAGTCCTGTGGCGGGGTATGGCAATTTATTAATCGCTGAAGGAAAACCGGGTCAGATTGAATGCAATAATAATGCCGAGTCACACTAAGATGCAAGGGGGCAACCACCCCCCAGCCATAGTGTACATGACAAGCCAGTTTCTCATGCAATGCTTCCTATGGAAAAACTCAATTATTAGCTTATGTAATCAACATCTGGCTTTGATCCCCTATTGCAGTGGCCCATCCCTTCATTAGCATGTGTCAAAATTAATACGATTAATCGTGGTAGCTATATGACAATCGTTGGATAGCGATAGAATTCTCGCAGCCAAATCAATGTACATACACTAATACCTAAATCAAATACATTTGGGGTGCATTTCCGAATGATATTATAAGTTTGGTGCATATACGTACTTCGATCAAAGTCACATAGCTAATTTACATCTTAGAAATATGTGCCATGCCTTTCCACCTGCCGCTATGGCTATAGGGACCTACACTACATAGTTAAAACACATACACTTAAATATGTAGTTCTAGTTACAGATTTGTATAAGACCCTAGGGTGCCTTTTCACAAACATTCTTTTGGGCGAGTTCTTATTTTTATGTCGAATGGAAGGTACCTGAGTCCGAAGAGCTGAATTTTAGCCTGAGATCCCTCAGTGGTTTAGTACATTAACAACTGAGCCACGCGAACACGGAAATATTAAGTGAATTCTGTTCTTTCCGAGCTATACAAAATATAAAATCTCCACCATGATGGGCTACAGATCGCTTCGATATCATAAGAAGAAAACCAGGACTCTATATAGAAAGCACTACAGAATCACCTAGGCTCAGAAGAATCCTCTCAAAAGAACCCGATGTGCTGTGCCACAATATTTGCCTTATGAATGGGGCTGTTATGTTACCTACCTACCAAAAAGCGGCAATACGAGTGTGGATGAACAAAAAAAAACACGACTGACACCCTCGCTCCTTTAAAAAGGGGTAGATAACACCGATCCTCGAAATACTATTAGTATGTAGTATTTAATGCGGCCAGGTATATACTTATTTAGCAACACCACTTCGAAAAGCTTAAGACCTATTAGTTTGACATCTTTTTGTCAGATGAGGGTTTTTTTTGTAATTTTGGGCGGCTTTTTTAGGGTGCTTTGTTGAAATTATTGGGGCAATATCTATGGCGTTTTTTTTTGGCGCTTTTCATGTCGTTTTAGTAGACGTTTTCCGGAACTGTTTTTAAACTGTTTTTAGGGACAAAACGCAAATATATTGTTTTCGCTACGATGTCTGTCCGTCTGTCCGAACCCACTAAGCCAATTTTGTTCCTAGAACTAATTGACGTAGAAGGCTGAAATTTGCACACAACATCAGGTATGTATAATCCCTAGTTAAACGTCAAATACCAATGATAATGATAAATTGACTGGTTTTGAAGTACATATAATAAGTAACTATGTAATTTGGTGAAAAAAAAAATATTTTCCTTCATCCAAAAAATGTTAAATTTTGTACCCAGGTCTATTAGCTATATCAAAGAATAACCGACTTTTTACGACATCAATTCGTGCCAAGTACGGAACGTTCCGTGCGCGAGTGTACTCGCACTTGGCCGGTTTTTTGACGTGTTTTCGTATCGTTTTTTATGGCGCTTTTCGTGTCTTTTTCAGTAGGTGGTATTTTTCGGCCATTTATTTTTGTTTGTGCAATTTTCGTGAATTTTTGTTTGTGGTACTTTTAGGGCTATTTTTCGGTGGGTTTCTTGAAGGCTTTTGTTGAAATTGCTGGGGCGTTTTTGTTTTTTGCGCTTTACGTGACGTTTTCCGGTACTGTTTTTGGCGCCTTTTTCAATCCTTTTTTGGTGTGTTTTTCGTGTCCTTTTAAGTGGTATTTTTCAGGCAATTATTGTTTTTTGTGGTGTTTTTCACTAGGTTTATTGGTCAGTTTTTTGACGCTTTTGCGGAGAGTTTTTCTGGCGATTTCGGGTAACCCTTTCGGTACGACTCTTTTGTTCTAATGTTAAAAAAATATTATTTTTTTCATTTTGTTGCTACGTAGACTTAGGAGAAAACACATTGTAACATTATTTTTGGTAAATATTGGTTCTAAAGTGGTTTTTGGGGACGTTGCCTTATGGCGACAATTGTCTCAAGTGGTAGCAAAATAAATAACAAAATTAATATTTTTGTTTTAGTTTTATAAAATTGAAAAGAAAAAAAGTATAATTATTGATAATGTAATTGTAACATTTAAATTAAAAAACTAATTATACTTTTTTCTTTTCAATTTTGTTTAAAAATTAATTTAGAAAAATAAGAAACTAAAACAAAAATAAGGAATTTTGCAAATATTTAACAAACACATATTATGTATTTTCATATAGGTATGTATAAGAATAAAAAAAAACTAAAAAAATAATAAATAATTGTTGCATTTGTATCTACCTACTCGGTTTTCTTTGTTTACTTCAAACACTACAATTATTATCTACAAATTCAAAATCAAAAAAAATAAAAAATTAAATATGTATTCATAAAATTCTAGGTAATTTTTTTTTAATTCAAACTAAATTAAAAAGTAGGAATGATATTCAAGAACATAAATGCATAAAAATACATTTATTTTTATGGATATGTAGGTATATATAATTTTATTCATAGAAATTATGCCTTAAAATGCAACTTTAAATATTATTTATGCCAATTGACAACACACTTATAATGTTAATTTAATTTTTTTTAATTGTGTGCCTTATATGAATCATTTAAATAAAATCGAAATTGATACCTAATGTATTTGACAATTATCAATGTAAAGGAGGAATAATAAAAATAGTCTTCGGACGAAAAAAGTCGAACCCTATTGCAGACCGATCTTTCACGTGACCTAAAAGCAAAATAACGACAACATCATCAAGTTTTTTTGCTTCTAATGATTTGGCAGATATTTTAAGAAGATAATCAGAAAACATAGAAAAAAATTTACTCAGAGAGAGAGAGAGTAGGTATTATGAATATTCGTGTTGCCATATGGCATCAAAATACCGAAAGGAAAAAATAATTCTTTTTCGCTTTTCGGACTTTTTTTTTATTATTATTTTTTTTTTTTTTTTTTGTTTTTGGGCCTTTATTGTGATGACTTTCTGAACATTTTCGGAGCGTTTTTACAGGGCGATTTTCAGGCTTTTTTTTCGTAAGGTTTATTGTGGCTTCGTCCACTTCGGTATTGAGATTCACGAGGGTCGGAAATGAGCGTAGGTTAGATTCACGTTCAAAAAAACCTATCAGCTGATGAACTTTCTGAACTATAGGGAAACATCTTCAAGTCGTTCATCAAAATTCGGCGCATAGGCATGTGTGGAATGCCCAATTGCGTGGTCGATGGGCCTCTATATGATATCTTCCGCAAAAATATTCTTGACTGAACTTAAGCTAGTAGTAGGAGACGTTCCAGAGTTTGCTCGGTCCCGTGTTGTTCCATCGGATAAAAGCCACATTAAGCGATCATCGATAGGAAGGAAAACGAGCATGAAATGGTTGCGCCAAGATCACTCCACGAATGGTTTCTCAAAAATGATTATTTCACGCTCCTCAGTAGGTACTATAGGTATAGCTTATTCAGACAAATTCTAGTTCTGATGGTTGCCTAAATTACATTCGAAGCCATTTATAGAATCAAAGGTAGATACTGCCGATAGGGTCACGCATATCGATAATAAGATTAACTAATTGCCCCTGCATTTGATGCACCTCTGACAATCCAAATATCCAATGCGTTAATTCCAATCAAACTTGCAAGTCACTCGGTATAATTTGCGCAACTTTTCGTGATGCGGATTTCTGTAAACAACGCCTATCATCGGGCTTAAAACAAAAAGGCACCGAACTAATCACACAATCCACACACGGAAACCCCCATGCAATAACTATTCGCCCAAACGCTTGCAATGGGTCCCGCAGACCTGTACCATTGTGCCCACATTTAAATTTACTTGTGTACCAATTTTTTACTTGTTTTCATTTCAAATAGCAAAACATTGGCGCATGCGTCGATCGATTAAACGACCATGAACGTTGGCACATGCTTTGGGGTTCCTCAAAGTTACGTGTGCCACAATATTATAATTCACGTCAACGACGATCATAGCCAGAAAACTTTGCATGTTCTGTCGCACTGTGCACGCCGTTGGAATCTGGTTAACATTGCCAAACTGCCATTCGCTGTGATTATCGATATACGAATTCGTGTTGGTCCACGACAAAACGCTAAGACCGCCGCTGTATTTCAGCAAATAGACAATGCGCCATGGCATGTTTCCATAGTAGGTTGATCCGTGGCGCTAGTCCAAGAGATTAACGACTCGTATTCGAAAGGAGAACCATGGAGTGCAACTTGATTGTTTTGACTGTGCTACACGCAAGCTGTGCATAATCCATTCCTAGGCCAGGTCTGCCGTCTCCTAATTAAGTTCCAAATATATCCTACCAATGGTGTTACTTCCGCTTAATTTGATTTTGGGAGTTATCCACCGGATTGCGTGCGTTCTGCATTGGACAAAGGCAACTGATTAGGTGTGAGACAGCTGTCATTTAGGCAAAACATTCGTCACTTTTACTTTTGGTTGCGTGTCTCGCTCTCTTTGTATCTAGATAAGTCCTGAAGATATCCTTTCTATTAGGGATACTCGCATTGAATCGAATTCGTGTGGAAGATAATTCAAAGACGGATGCCATCACTCATCGGTGGTGTAGGCAATACATTTAATAGTCGCTTCGCATGGAAGCAAACACTTTGAATAAGGACTATTATTAAATCGGCTATGAGTGTATAGAGGACGAGCCAAGGAAAGATAGTCAATGCGACGACAGTAGGAGTCTGGGAATGGAGATTGCGTGAACATCAGGTGTAGATTGTTGGCATCGTTTCGAATGAGATGCGATTATCGCATGCGAATTATCAATTATCTCATGTGACATGGTTTGCAAGATATAGATACCAGAGAATAGCATTGCCGCCTTTTCTTTGTTGCATGAGAGTATTTATACCTACTTTTTTGAAATAAAAACCCGTTGTGAGGGGCACAGAAGGGTGTTGTGACTATTAATTTCCTTTCCACTTCGGTTGGTAAAGAAATTTATATATCGCGGGTCCTTCATTAGCGTTCTAGAGTATTTTTGTAATCGGCCATAAAATGCCATCGGTGCAAAGCGCCTTAAAAGAAAAAGATAATCGCTATGGATAGCGCTTTGTTTTATCCCCAACGAGTGTGAGTCGCAATTGACATCCACAAGTTGAACGAGGTTCCCAAGATCAGGCATTCTCCCCTGGCGAGGTATCCGTCGGAACGGAACATTTTACGCGACGCATATATAGGTAATCCTTCGGAGGCTAAAATTGCATACAAGGTGTTCGACTTCGGAAAGAATAATAAAAAACTTGCGACGGCACACAGCACTATTTTGACATCCGACTGATTTTTATTTATTTTTTTTTTTGTGATGGGAATTCGCCGGAAGGAAAAATCATCGAAAGACATTGCAGAGCTATTACCAGGATTGCCAGAAACATTTCTCAACAAATCGGGAGGTTTCCGGAAAAATATCGGGAGAATGTGAAAACCCTTATTACTTCATAGTACAAAACAAAGTTATAGTTTTATTTCATGGTTTTCTTCAAAACAACAATAACAAAACCATGGATTTAACAAAAAGTAAATACCTATATTTGTAATACACTATACAAAAGAACATAAAAACATTAATTCGTATTATTATATTTTTCAGCCGTTTGGCTTTGAATTTCCCTGGGGCCAAATCAGGTAAAATGAAAACGATCGAACGACATCATTTTGACAATAGCAGACTCTGTTTATTGCCACAGATATGATAAAGACAGCACTCGTGAAAACGATATCGTTGAATCGTTTTTATTTTACGTGATCTGACCATTGCCTTCTTCGGTTTTAAGAAACTGAACAAATTCATGACGAGAAAAATTAAAGCTCACTTTTGTACAAAATATGTTTTTATAATATTAATTTTAACTGATTTCTGTTATTCGACCATAAAGACTCTATCATGGAAAACAATCGTTTCACAAATGCATTTGACATGGGAAAAGAAAAAAACAATTTGAATTATAATTTTAATGATCGGAAGCTTGTTGTTTTGCAAAATTTTGTGCCACATCAGATGGCACATCACATATCACCAGATATGTAGGGTGTCCATCTGTGGTCTTTATAAAAAGAGAACATTTTGCTCCCAAAGACATAAAAAAAAAGAGAACATTCGTAAACAAAATAGAGGACAAAAAAGAGAACACACAAAATAAAAACATACACTCACAAAAATTTCAAACATATATTTTAATTAACATAAATGTACGAATGCATTATTTTTTTAAGAAAATTAAATTAAATTAAAACAAATTAAAAAAAATAGTATATAGGTAATAATATACCATGTTCCCACCAACATATTGCCATATTGTCAGTGCAATTTGGCATGAAAAATACTACCTAGCTAATTATTCCTCTTCGAACTTTGGGAGAAAAGTTTCAGGAAATGATAGAAATATCAAAATAAAATACATAAAATTCGGTGGGAGGGAACGTTTTCCGTAAGTTGTAAATCACTTTCGCTTAGTCATCTTGGTGTTCACATGGTATAACAGTTGACATTTTTAATCTATTTCTATCTTGTGTCCATTGGACCCAATCAGAAAGAATGTTCTTCCGAGATTTTCAATTCAATGCAATTTGTTGCAATAATCTTAACACAGAAAGATACAATATCTTCTAAAATTGTGTAAGCTTCAATAATGTACACATAGCTAATTTGTTACTGTTTGGAGAAAACAAGAGAGAACAGAAAAAAAAGTTCAGTTGATAGAATTTCATTAATAAGTAGCTAATTTGATTCATGGATGTTATAAGCATTAATATATTATAATTATGTATATTCCTAAGACTAATTGAAAATAGAAAGTACAATGAAAACAATAATAAAAAGAATCAAAAGTATTGAAATAATCTTCATCATCACTAGCTCAAAGGGCCTCCAGATGCCGTCTAAGTCTGCTCTTGAACTGAGGGATTCTACTCAGGGATTGTGTTACTCATGTTCAGGATATTTGAGTACTTGAAAAAAAAAAAAAAACACTTTTCTTGCGAACGCAATTCTTCAAAATTATTTTCTTTTGAGTTTTCTTTAAAAAAGTATTGCAACTCGCAAAAACATCAAAACATTTGCTATCAGTTATACCTACATTATTTACTTTTTTAGAATTAAGATAAACGATTGAATCTTCGACATCCTTCCAATTTAAATTTTTATTAAGTTTCATCCAAGTAAAACTTAAAAACTCCTTGAGTTGAACATTCTTCTTTTCCAAATACATCAAACGATTTTTGATAGCATTTGAAACAATCCGCTTTAAAACTGAATAACTAATTACCTCTGTTGAAAGTTCAATTTTCAAAAGCCTATTTAAATTAGTTTTTACTTTCATGGTAACAAAAGCAATTTCATTCTGTTTTTTTAGTATCAGTAAATCTTTTGGAAAATTAAATAAAAATTATCTACCGAATTAAAAAAAGAGAACAAAAATAGATCCGTAACAAAAAAGATAGTGTAAAAAAGATCTGACCAAAAAAAGAGAACATGTTCTCTTTTATAGAGATACGATATACCTTACAGATATGTGAAGGGGTTCCACAACGTTTTTCACATTTCCGAATAAAAAATAATTTTGAATATTCTTAAACTCGAAAATATAGAGATGTTTGAAAACACTTCTTTCAAAATAATATATTTTTTAAATGTTATAAATTTTGGCAATGGTATTTTTTGTTGACAAATTAGTTTTTCTTAAGCACTTATGAGTGTTTGCTCCAAAAAATTCTACTAATTTTATGTCAGTCTCTAATTCTGACACAGCTTTATTGGTTAAATAACAACCTCTTAAAGTTAAAATCTTTTAAATTTTTTTAATATGCATATATTGATGTTATGACTTAAGAAGTACAAAAATATTTCGGGTTTTGCGTCATTATTCAGTGCATTACTGTCATAAACAAATTGCTAAACAACTGGATGACAATTTTTTCCACCAAGGTGTTGAAAATAAGACCGAACCAGTGGTCCAATAACAATCAGCATCAACAATCAAGAGCAGTACCAAGTGACAGCCAACGTGTTGGACCATGCCGAAGTATTTTCATATACTCCATTTCAAACTTCTCGAACTCATTTTTGAGAGCTCGTATTCTTTTAGTGCTGTTGGAAAATTCGGAATAAACTTTTAACACAAGAGTCTCCACATCATAATACAGCCTTTAGTTGCATTTCATGTGACAATTGCAATTTGCTTTGATTAAGTTTGGATTTTCGGCTCTTAGGTGTATGAAAATCGATTTATTGATTTCATGATTAACCGAAGCATTATCCGCTGCGAAATAAATACAATTATTAGCAATTTTAAGATAGTTATTTCCTACGATTTTCGATTTGGGAACTGTCAATGTCAGTGTGGCAGTTCAAAAACAAAAAGAGTGATCCCAAATCCATGGTATACATTAAGCGCTGATTATATTTCTTAGTAAAAAGCCTTTTTTCTTAATTGTTCGTAGTTTGGTTTTTTAAGAAAATTAAAATGAAATATTGGAAATTCGGGAGATTTCATAGAATTGTCGGGAGACCGGCAGATTAGTAAAAAAACCGGGAGACTCCCGGAATATCGGGAGAACTGGCAACCCTAGCTATTACGCGACGGATGCTTCTGCAATAGTCGATCGACTAATCGGCAGTTTATTTTTGATTAATTTAAAAAAATTTAGAGGATAAATCCGCCGTTTGTCGGATCTCTATACTTTTTTGATTGAAAATATTACCTACTTTCTTGGTCTTAAAAAAAAAAATAAATAGGTGGCGCAACAGGCGGTAGACACCCTAGGCCTAGCTTCTCGCAACCATTCGTTTTGTGTGAGTTTCTATTTTTGGAACGAATGGAAGGGACCTACAATTTTATGCTGATTCCGAACGGCTGAATTGAGAAGCTTTTTCAGGACAGTTATACTCTCGGATGTTTGTCAGACGTTCGCGAGAGGTGGCGCAGTAGAAAAAAACACTAAGATGTAATTTGTGTTTTTCCGGGGATCGAACCTGGGATCCCTCGCACAGCAGTCCAGCACACTAACCACTGCGCTACTGCGCCCACTTGGTCTTAACTAACTCTTATAGATCAAGAGGTTTTACCCGCCTTAATATCCTGATTACATTATCAGTATTTAAAAGTTCTGTTATTTCAAAGTTAACATGGTTGAGAAGTCTACTTCTGTGCAACTTGGGCAACTTTTTTAACTTCTTCCTCGACCATTTCAATGTTTAGATCTCTATGTAGATCAGAGTTGCGCACGTACTAAGGTGCATTGACTATGTTCCTTAGTACTTTATTTTGGAAAACTTGGATTTTTTGCAAATTTGTTTGGCATATTGTGCATGTGCATGCCCTATTGCATGCAGCTATTTATTGTAATTGGACAGAGATGAATATCTTCCTATAAGCCAATATATTTTACTGTATCGCATGTTCAACTCATCTCCTTTTTTCTTTACATGCGCCTTCCAAAGCAGTTTAGCATCTAGAGTCATGCCTAGATATTTGGCTGTAATTGAGTATTCCACTACATTGTTGTTTATGTATACTGGAATATATGGTACGTTTTTAAACGTAAAATTAATATGGACTGACTTAAGGTCATTTAATCTAATCTGCCATTTTTTGTCCAATCTCAGATATTGTCTATTACCTTTTGAAGCTTTTTTGTTCCTATTTCGAAAGTTGCTCCCACAACAAGGACAGCTGTGTCAGAGTAGCTATAGTGGTTTCCCCACTTTCAAGCAAATAGAGAAGTTGGTAGAGAATAGAAGATATAAAACTGGACCTAGCATGCTGCCTTGTGGTACACCAGCTTTAATTTCTCTTAATGTTGAGTACTCTGTCTCTTGTTTAATTCCGAAGAATCGATCTGATATAAATGACACCAGAATTGTCGAATATTGCTTTGGCAGTTGCCTTTGCAGTTTGTGGATCAGACCTCTGTGCCAAACTTTATCGAAAGCTTGTGCTATATATCAAGAAATATTGTAGAGCATCAGACTGATTTAAGGTTCTAAAAGATATGTGCAAAGTATATTGATATATCGATAGGGAAATTAATTGTTTGGGTGAAGCGGTTTTGCTTTTTGACCGTTAAAGTTCCACCAGAGATGGCGATGGGCCCAATATGGTGCTTGTCAAATGTGATGAACTCACACCCTATTCAACCTAACCTAACCTATACGGTCTCCATACAAATAAAACTTTCTGAGGCAATAAAAACACCGAGTATGGAAGAGCGTAGCTACCTAAGTTTTGTCTCAATTCAGAAATATAATATTGTGCCCAAATCATGTTTAGATCAATTGTTATACCGATGTATTTAAAGTTTTTAGACGTTGAAGAACAAGCACAATCAACTAAGTTAAAGCGCAGACAATCAAAGGAGTTGAAATTGATATCAAGGTAAGGTAAAGGTGGTAGCCAAAATTGAAAAAACATGAAGTTCGTCTTGTTACTTACAATCTTACAATTAGCTTAGGTAAGTGAAGCAAACCATATTCTCAACAAATTAATGTCAGGTGTAGTGCAGGTACCAAATTCACAGGGCTCATTGAGCCATATGCGATACCAAGATCATCTGCAAAAGCCGCGACTCTACCCGCAAAAGTGAGGGCCTTATAGCCTTATTTAAGTACAGGTATCACCTACATCGCAATTTGCTAAGCCCACTGAACTGAAAAGGATGATGATGGATAATCACTGTTCCGTCTCCTGCCAAGTCATCTGTGTCGGTCACTTTAGTCGATTTCAGCACACTGGTTGTGAGGTAACACAAACCATTCGGTTTCTTGCCTCACAATGATCTCTTCTTAGTTATTGAAGCTGCGGGCTTGGTAAACTGTGCAAGATATCGTATCTGCTTCTTTATATGAAGGTTCTCCTGGTCTTGATGTTGGACTTTCCACAGTTTATGGAAGACATAATTCGCAAGAACCGAATTTGGAGCTAGCTATTAACTTCTGAAAATATAGTCCAAGTTGTAAAACCCTTTATAAGACATCTTATAACGATAAACGGACCTAACTTTTCCTAGCCTTTCTATGTGTTTTCTATTTCTGAACATGAGTATATAACACAACTGATGAAAATTCCTCTGGCAACGCCATCCCACATGGTTCCCACTTGTTTACTTGATTATTTAAATTTGTTGTCTCTACCTTTTTTGGAAATTCAAAAAGCAAAAGATTTATTTGGGAGCACGTTTCGATCGAGGTCCTTTGGCATAACAAAATCTATTGTTTGCCAGAAATTTGAATATCGTGTCCGCCTGCGCACTCTGGCATTATGGGCCTCACCACGCTTATTTGCATTTCACAGGTACCTTACTCTAACCCGTGAGGATTTGGGTGAATGGACTGCGACTGCGACAGCGATTTCGCAAGGAGGCGAACTCAATTAAAGTGTTTACGTATGCAGTGTGTTCTGCGTGCGCGCGAATGTGGGAATGTATGCCACACAAATTTTGTTTGAAGAGGATCACTTATCTGTATCGACGATCAGTCAACATTTTTCGATTGTGTGTAAAATTATTCACACTTTAGTTGGCTAAGCTATAACGACTTCATTCAGCATTCATCGGCGTAATGTGGGAGCCTTACACGTCCATGTAGTATAACTTAACTACCCAACGGGGACAAGGTACCTTTATGCTATCGGTGTGTTGGCGTTAGCGGCAACATGACATTTGATGGACATGGGTTGCGCCATAGGAATTAATTCCAAAGTGGATTAGAGGATAAAAAAAATATGCAATGCTATCCCGAGGACAGGTTTGTGGTTGCGATAATATGTATGTGGTTGTGGTTATATGATTTAAATATCTCCGTCCCTAAAAAAATCAGTTAACTAGCTAGTGCTGCTAATTAAAATCCTGTCCATATTGTTGTAATGTTTGATTTCGTTTTGAAAAAGTTGCTTCTGGCTGTGTTGAGAATTGACGTAATTAATTATTTGTTTAATTAATTTGGGGAATTCACGATATGCTTTCCGGCGATGCAGCATGAGAAATTGTATTTTCAATTTAATTAGCTATATTTTTGGCGAACAACTTTTCTGACCATATAGCGTAAATGCCTCATCAAGAGTGTTGTCCTCCTTCATGCCAGGGCAACAAAGTTTACACAGTGTAATACAACTTTTATTTGTTACTTAATTAAAAAAAAAATTCCAAATAAAAATAAAAATGTGGGTGGATTACAGTGCGATTGTAAATTCAGGACATTCCGATGAAATACGGAGAAAATTAATGTGTATTTACGATAGGATGTGCCACAAGCTCTGTCATTACCGCGGGTATTATTGCAAAGTGTTGCCATTATGTATTGGTACTTTATTTAATAAATAAATTCGTTGTTTATTATAATAAGGTATCTATAGTTGGTGGTGCTGCATTTAAGAAAGAAAAGGCACACTCCCTAATTTTGTATAGCGGCTCCTTTGTATATCTAAAAGAATAAGATGATCTTGGCCAGAATATGTGTGCATCCAGTCATAATAAACATAAATGATGAGCAATTGGAGTCGATGTTATCTTTCTGGTTGCTCCTTGCAAATATTGGAAGCACTTTAAGCTCTGGAAGAATCGGCTCTTTAGTATAATCATAGCGCAGAATGGATACTGGAGGGTAGAAACTGAGAGCCAACTTATGATACCATGAAATCACTTAATAGGAAATGATGCTGTAAGGACTTCATCCTTGAAGTTGACTTTAGATAATGATCCCCCGATCAGAGATACTTTAAAAAGAGGAACACCAAACACAATTCAAATTTTGAACTTCAAAGTAAACTTAGCAATTATTCGAAGGAAGTCATGCTTGCTAGAAAGTAAATGCACGTTCGTGTATTGACAAGAGACACAGACAAATGTCTACAAATTACGACTTCAGTCAGACTATAATGCAGGTGTATAGATAGTCCAACGGCAGAGATATACACGCTCGCTGTTACTGATGTAAAATTGTACATGCATATCTATACTTATTCATTTTTTTCCATGTAGGTAGATCTGTTTACAGCCGCTCAGCTGAGAGCAATCCCTTGCTACCCTTAGTTAAGAGCCTGGGTTCCGAACCTGTGGGTAATTACCCCCGGGGGGGTAAAACAGCTATTACGCGGGGGTTATAATAAATTATGTATTTTATAACCATTATAATTAAATCAAAATTTTGAATTCATCGAAATCGAACTAAAACTCGTTTCTTAACCATATTTTTAAACCCTTTGAAACCTTTGGTGTCGAAAACAAAAGTAACCTATTCGCGTCTCCTGAGTTTGTAAATGTAATTTAAGCGCGGCAGGCATCCGACAGAAGGTTTATATTTTTCTTTCATTTCGAGAAATTATGCTATCTAGCGAAGAAGCAATGCCGCTCCCCGGACCAATATCACAAGTGGCTGAAAGAGGTGAGGGCGGGAGCCGGAAGGCCGAGCTGCAGGGAGCAGCGGCGAACCTTGCTAATTTTTTCAGTAAAAAAATTCATTATTTTTCCAAAATATGGTCGATTCCGTTCCAGGAATTTCGATGTCAAAGATGCACCATGCTCTGGAAGGCCAATTGTCAAAAATGTCCATAAAATCATAGAAATCGTCGAGTCTGACCGTCATTTAAGCACTGTTTTGTCTGCCCAGGAGCTAATTATTCCACAAAACAAAAATTTGAATAAGGCTGGTCGCTGGATACAAAAAAAGCTATATAAAGTCTTAAATTTATGCAAAAATAATGAATTTATTTTTATTACACTTAATACCCCATTACACGATATATGACGAAAGTCTTAGCAGCGATAAAGATAAAGTTGCAAGTTTTGTGCGTAAATCGTAACTTTACCAACGTATATACGATTATATCGTAGTATCGTAGTAGTATCGGCACTATGCGATACCAATACTTGACTATATAAAATGTAAAACAATGAAATTAAAGCCGCACTATAAAAAATAAAAATACGGAAAATAAAAGTCAATTGACAGTAAACTGTAGAGAAACATATTCAACTTTCTGAGCAATTGGTAAATGACGAATCTGACAAAGTAATTTATAAAAATTCCGCGGTTCAACATTATATCCTCAGTCATATGCTCACTGAGGCAATATTTTCCGGACATAAATAATCGTCAGTCCAAATCTTGGATATTAAGACCGTTTTGTAGTAATGAATGATGCAATTTTTAAAGACGAACACTAGGTCAACCAAAGCAGAATTTCTATGAATACGCAAGGATAACACTTTCAGAGCAGATTTACAAAATGTTGACCTTGGTACATTTTGGCGAAAAGTGTGTACTGAATAAAATATTTTTCGCTGATAGGTCAAAGGGTTGACAACATTGAAAATTGAAAAGGTTAGGAACCAATGGTTTAGAGAGTCCGTTCAACATCGATCAATGCCATATTTAGAGTAGATATCTAACTGTTGCTGAACCATATCTACTTGTTCCAAATTGACGTGTTAGAAATCCGAGAAACTGTCAAGATAGATTTGTGGATGACTGCGGAATACTGTAGAAAACGGTTGGTGGTCATATAAATCGTTATCAAGATGCTGGATGATATCGCAAGTACACAAACCTTAGATGGAAAAGTGGTACACTATGTCCGGCGACAAAGCAGATTCGGCCAAAATTGCATCTATACTGTAAAGGTGCTAGTACACGGCATGTAGCAAGCTTTCTGTTAAAAATGAAATGAAGTTATTCCAACTTGTATGCTCAAGATCTTTAGTCTTATTAGCTATCTTAACATGTGTTATTCCTTCCTGATTAAAAGATCCCGAGTGACTAGGTTCTTCAGATAGCACTTTGATATTCGGTAGACGGGGTCTCGGGGCGGCTTGACACTCGGCACTCACGGTGTTCTCAGGGACGCCCTGCGACGGTCCTTACAGGTCACAGGTCCGCCAAGCGACAGTCATGGATATGTGTTCGGCTGGTAACAAATGATTCGTTACAACTTTTCTCCCATTAGTTCATATACATACCTACACTATTTCAGAGTACTGAGCTAGGGCGGTCAAGTCGGGTGATCTTGAGGGCCAGTGCATATTGTCAAAACGTGATATCCCGGCGACCGGGCAACGCCTGCTTTCGAATTTTGGTTGTGCCTAGTGCAGTATGCGCCTTTGGTACGTCCTGCTGGAACCATAAGTCCTGCAGTAACAATTCATCCAAGTGAGGAATCAAAAATTCATTGATATTGGCGGAGGCCATTACTCGCAGATAGACAGTGCCCCACAACCGCAAATGGGCTTCGACACTCATGATTATTATTGATGCAAAATCGTTCACTTTAATTTTCAACAAGGTCGGGCGGGCCAAAATGCGCCGTAGAGACCCGTGCATAGAATGTCAAGTCGTCTGGTCGATATCAACGGAGTCTATGTCATCTTCAGCTACGGCTGCGATATTCACAGTCGAACTGGAGGTACCTTCCAAAGCTTGTTCGGCTCCGTGGAGTTGTTCCAGCCTCTAACAGTCGTGCGTGCTAAACGCCGCACTGAAAGACCATTGGGAGGTTTGGCCAAGAACTGCATAGCTATTGCGCCAAAATCACCCGATGAATATTTCATTAAAAACATCTTCACTATTATTTCACGTTCTTCATACCTAATTAACATTCGACGCCATTTGCAAAATATATGGCAATTTCCGAAATCGTCATACATTATGTCATCGATTTTATGACCAAATAATTTGATGGATACTACTGTGAAAGTAGCTTTCAGAATCGGTAGGTAATTAAAATTTTTGTCAGTGACATTTGGTCTCTAGATACTTGAACTTAGACAGACAGGAAAAGCTGAATTCCTTATCACTCCATGCATTGGACTGGATGTACCTAATTTGGTAGTCACTTTATCCATAACGTATACAAGCTCGACCATAGATAATTAAAGATAGAAAAACCTCCCAATGTAAAACGGAAATTCGGCCAAATGTATATGCCAACTCTTGCTATATAGCATTGGCAACTCACTCCGGCCACAACTTAAAACTCATTAAAAGTGCATGCCTTAATATGTTTGCGGGACTCTCCCGACCAGGATTTCTGCTCATATGACATCGCTGTCCTGTCCATGTGGTTCTGCACAGAAAGTCCACCCAGATCCAGAACCATCGACTGCTTTAATTCATTCTGTCGCAATTCAATTTAATTCACATTTCATGTAAACTAGCACTTTACATATTTTTGTTTTGCTTTTTATTCCCCCCCCCCCCCCAACCCCACTACTCCTGTACAGGTTGAAGTTCTATATGGGTCTCCCTTTACAGTTTTATTTGCGGTCCATCAGGGGAGAAAAATGTATTAAAACATTTTTTCAAAATTATTTATTCCGTACACGGGTGTTATTTATTGATGAACCACTATGTGGGTACCGCAGCCTCAACCTGAATGCTACCACCGAAATGCTCCACCAACATACACCAGCAACGACAACTGCACTACACACCAACATATTGTTTATTAACAAATTCGGTAGATTTGTGTGTCTCACTGTCTCTCTCTGTCTCACGCATTGGAGCCTCAGATTTGTTGAGGCGTGAACACCGAGTGACAGAATAATGGGACATGGATATTTTTTTATTTTTTATTCCTTGCAGTTACAATGGTTATAATTTTGTTTTAAGTTATTTGGCTTATTGTTTTGAATTGTAAATGACATAACTGAATTTGGATTGATTACCGGTATGAGTGTGCATGCGATGGAATTTCTCCCAAACGAATTCTCATTCTATGCAGAGCGCTGCACTGACGTTGAGCAGAGCTGTCACATTTGTCAACTCTTCAGTATGCAAGTGTGACCAAACACAATAAAAAATTGTTGCATCGCGTGTAAGATGTCAGAATTTATCGCTGGTCCGAAAGAATTGAGTTAATTTAACATGAAAGGTCATGTTAGCGCGCTCACCTATCCATATCACGTTGTGCACTTTATGGTGCGACAACAGTTGAATGAGGTTGAGCTATACACGGAGTAAATTTTAGTTTGCCTAGCCTACAAACGGGCTGTGGACTCAATCCTGAAAGCTGTGAGTAGGTATGTTTAAATCTAAACTAATAAACTGTAGGTACATAGGTACATGAAAAGCATATAAAAAGATGCACCACTAGTATGAGGCCATTGCGAATATTTCGTTGCAGGAATTCACATCAGTTTTGTTAAAAATATTTAAAAAAGCGTTGAAATGAACTTTATTTATTTAGTTTAAAAAAAATGGGTTCCAGACAGACTTTGACAGCGACAGAAAAAGGGAAAATAGATGCTTTCAAGGAGTTAGGACTCTCAGGCCGAGAAATTGTAAACACAACAATACGGGACGCACGGCAGAAGCAACAACATTTCGAGAAAATGGTTAATTCTACGGCTTGCCTCAAATTCAACTCTACCAGCGATTAAAATAAGGGCCAACAGCGGAGTATCAGCCAGCATAGCAACGGTCCGAAGGATAATACAAAAAAGTGGTACTATACAGAGAAGCCAACTTAAAAAGAAACCCGTTTTGGGGCAAGTACACAAGAAGCATCGAATGAATTTTGCAAGAGAACATGTCGCTTGGAGCAGTGAAAAGAAACGCGTTGATGTCTTTTCGGATGAAAAAAAGTTTCACCTTTACTGCCCCGATGTTTACAACTTTTATTTCCATGATCTAAGAAAGGGTGAGCTTATTTTGGCAAAACATCACAGCCGTACATCAGGTGTAATGGTGTGGGGAGCTATTACCTACTATGGCACAATCGAGTTGGAGTTTTTGTCCACAACAATGAACAGAAACAACTACAAATGTTGTCCACAACAATGAACAGAAACAACTACAAATGTTTGCTGGAACAGTCATTTCCAAAAGTGAAAAACATTTTCGGACCCCTGTCTTGGATATTCCAACAAGACAATGCCCATATCCACACTTCCTTCCAGCGTTGTTAGAAGTTGGATTCAATTCGAAGACGTGGAACTTTTGCCATGGCCTGACCGCCCTCTTCGCCGGACTTAAACATAATCGAACATGTTTGGCCATGGTTATCTCGTAGAGTGTATGAAGCCGGCAGACAATTTGAAGACAAGGATACTTTAATCGAAGCTATTCGTGATGCCAAATTTCTCTTAATTATTTAAAAAAAAAAAAAAAAACTGTATGATTAGATTATATTCGGAACCGTCATATCGAAAATACGGTCATATCGAAAAGGGGGCATGCATATTTTCCTTTTCATTTTTTCCTTTCTTTCGAAGATTTTGTATGTGGTCTCATCCTAGTGGCTTTATACGCTTTTCAATTAGTTCATTGTTTGATATTGGAAAATTCCAGCCGTGCTTCGTTTCTTATTAACCCTTTAATTTTATGATTTACTGGTTTGGAAAATATGTACCTATTCGCAGGTAGTAAAAGTTTCCGGGTCTAAAATTTCCAACAGGTATAAAAAGTAAAAATCGATTGCAAAATGTAGATATGCATCCTAGTAATCGCCAGTGTACCGTGTACGGTATGTTGATCCCGTTGAGATCTTTCTCCTTCCTCCAGAATTTTAATGTTTAAGGCACTGAAAGTGGGCAAAGAATCATATGCTTCTACTGCAATGACGAAAGGTTCGAAGGATTTTGGTAGACTGGATAGCAATATAAACACCAGAAGTTCGTCATTCATGATTACGTTAATTTGTGCTAATTTTTCCACGATGCTTGTGAACGCATTAATGTGTTGGGAGACATTGCTATCTTCAGCCAAACTTGCCTGTATTAACTGCTTGAGCAGTGATAGTTTACGTGCAGGTCGTCTGGACTGATATAATGTATTTCACGAAGCGTTTTCCATGCTGCGGCCGCCGTTCTGCTATGCTTGATCTGGGATGGTTTTACACTCAGCATGATAGTCGCGAATGCTTTTTCGTTTTGTGAGTCCCATCTTTCAAAATCTTCAGGTTCATACCCTCCTTCTTCTAGAATATGCCGCTTAAGATCTGCCATAATTCCGAGGGAATTAAAATGCTTTGCATTTGCACATTCCACGATTCGAAATAAGACTATCGTCAAGCTTTTAATTTAATAGAGAGAACTCATTTCGGGAAAAAAAATTTGGTTTTTAATCGTTGGGTTCCTGGGCCCATAACCTGTTTGGGGAATGAAACCAAAAAAGAGTAAAGGCAGCGGGTTCGATTTAGTTGATGGTTTATTCAGAACTAAAACTAGTAATAAGTATTTGACATAAGTCAATAATGACATAATGTATGTAAGAAGAATAAGGTCAAACAGATGTTTGTTAGAATGAGAACATTAATGTACCAATCATTTGCGTTATACTTCACTTATGAGTTTAACTTTCCAACAAAATTACATCAATAGGTTACTATATGCGGAAGTTGACTAAAGGTGACAAATGGGCGTGGCAACTTAAATACAAACAAAAATTTAAAATTCGACACCTCAAAACGTAGTCAGTCGATTGAGCAAAGCTTTAAACAATGAATTTACTACAATTTCTTGTCATTTAGCAGAATGCCTTGAAATTTGGTAAATAGACGTTTATTGTCTGTTCGAATCATTTAATAAAATGTGGGCGGTTCCAGCGTAGCTGCAGACTTTTAAAATCCCAAAATCTGCGTGACAGATTTTGTCTGCATTTATTTGGTTTGTTTTGATTCTGAGCTGCACAGAAGATAAAAGAAAAGTCGAGGGTCTTGCGCTCTATAAGTAGAAATGCTGTCTAAAACTGTTGCACTTTTGGTCTGTACTGAATGTTTCGACCTCTTACCTGTCAAAATTAAATTTTTTGATATTGCAATATCTATATGAATCCAGATTTTTTTCTATAAAAATCTGCATTGCACATTTTTTTTCTTTATAATTGCAGATTTGTCGAAATATTTTCACAAAAAAGAAACATGTGCGGAGTTGGTATTGAGGTAAGCAAATTTTCTGGATTATCTAGAAAAGTAGGTATTCGGTATACCTACCATACCATCTATCCTCCTTTTAGGAGGATGGTCCTCCTTTTTTAAACAAAAAATTTCAAAACCTCCAAACCTCCTTTCTAGGCTTAAATCCTCCGTTTACCCTTCAATCATCTTCACCCTCCTTTCCTATCGAAATTTTAATATGATTTTTTTCAACGAAAAATCAATTCAAATTCTGAACTTATGAAAGTGTTGAAAATAGAAGTTTACCAAACTCCAATCTTAAAATAGAAAATTAAAATTGATTGATATTCTCTATTAGATATTAGATTCAAGTAAAAAAAGGCCAACAAATTAGCCTAACATTATAAGCTTAATTTTATTACTTTTCTCCCGGAGCAGGATACTTTTTTGACAGCTGAAAAGTCATTCTCCACCACAATAGTGGCCGAAAATTATCTGAAGATAATTATTTAAGCGCAATAATTTACATACGGGCTTAAAATGCAATATGAATATGTCGCGCCTGGAATTATATTCGTTTATCAAGTCGCAGCCAGATACGCGTCGCCAAATGTCATTGAGAACAAAATATAATGTGGCTAGTGACAAACAAACTTTTGACGAAGATGAATTTGAGGAAGTGGACTCAGAATAAGATACAGACAATGTATTTCGTATTTTTTTTTTTTTTTTTTCAATTGCAATTTGATTTAAAAATGTTCCTCATCATTAAATATATTGATCCTTCTTCCACCCTCCTTTTGGGGAAAAAAAAACTCTTTTTTGGAAAAATTTGGAAGGAAAACCCTCCTTTTTGACGAAATTGAGATGGGATGGTTGTATACCTATACCTACCTACTTTGCTTTTCTTTCTGTAATCGCATATTGCAGGAGACATTTTTTTACATAAGTTGAGCCAACTGACCAAAAATCCAAGAATGACAGATGACTATCGAACATTCGCGAGAGGCGTGGCGGTGTAAAAAGCTAATGTTATTTGCGTTTTCGGTAGACAGATCGTTCAGTAGTCTAACATACCAATACCAAACCAACCATTGAGCCATTCCACTTAGTAAACCTTTGGTAGCTATGTCAAACGGGCGAACGGGCATTTTGTAATATTATTGTCGAAATTGAACCCTGTATTTAGTTTGCATTGTTGCAGGCCACGATTTCTCAACTCAGTTTTTGTTTACTGAAAAGTAAAACTTCTGTGTAACTTAAAGTAGCTACCTATCAAATCATTTGCAACGAAATTCTTTTTTGATTTTTTTTGACTCCTACAGTACCAGTTGAAGGAGCAGTGAAGTACAATAACTCATATTTTCATTCCTTAAGTTCGCTATTCTTCTGCTGGGTATACGAATTCCTTAATTCAGCCAACTAATTTCTCTCAGTGCACGCACCCAATGCCATTTGTCGCCAGTTGCGCTCAACAACTTCTCATTGAAATTGCCAGGGGATAAAATTATCAAATTTATGCATTTCACAATTCCAAGGTGGCAAGGACTACCGATCGCTGCACGTTTGTGCATATTCCTAGTGTGCAGTGCGCCATGGCGTTCGCAGAACATACCACTTACATCCAAGAAAACCCGGCCAGCACACTGACAGATGAAGAAAAAAATTGCCCACTCGCCCGAATAACGCCAAGACGACGAAACTTTGTCCAGAGCCCAGCAGAAACAGAAACCCACCATAAATATAAATTTACAGCCAATGTACCTGACACGGCGAACAGAGGCACGGGCGCTGACTCTGCTGGCACAAGCCAGCTCTTGCCACTCCTGGTCATCGTGCACCAAAGCCGCATGCAACTGCAAGGAAACTTATAGAAAGCGTGTTTTTTGTCCTAAGGCGACATTCGAATTGGTCTCTGGACGTTGGCGGCACTGGCGACAGCAGATATCGCATAGATACATCGCTAACCAACAAACTACAGCAGCTACGAAGCAGTTGGAGCCCACTTTGCATATCCCGAACAAGTGCGGAATCGAAACCAAACCGTACACAACACACATATACACCTTGTCGTTTCGTTACAGCCCATAAATGATATGCAAATATCTCGAGCGGAACAACCAACCGGGCAAAAGGGTTCGCATACAGTACCTACTATTCTGGAGCACACCGCACTATTACCTACCAGATCTTGGCCGATTATCCCCATACGATTGTGGCGGCATGGCTATTATGCAATCCGATTCCCAAAGAAACCTGGGAACAGGTTTCCGTTTTATTACTTCCACTTTGGACCGCATAGATACTTTGTGCATTTCTCGAAACTATTATCTCGATTGGTTGGCCATTTCGGGAATTTGGAAAATTACTCCCGGCTGAGCGTAGAATGTGCGCTCAATGCTCAATGTTCAGCCCAATATTTGGCATAGATGTGGATCCGAGAAGTTGTGCATTGCATCTCATTAAATGGGCAGTGGTTGGCAGTGTTATAGCTCAAGGCTACTGCTGGGATGGCAGAGTGGGCCATTGTTTGTTCGCTATAGCCTTACAGGGATATTATTTGGAAAGTCTTGTCGGTGTATGCACACACACGCACATTGTGTTAAATCGCAGATGGCAGGCGATGAAGGAATGCCTTGAGTGGGCGGAAATTATATTGAAAGTTTTATGGCGACCGAAATTGCAGGAGCTCGCGGATAACATTCACTTTGCCAAAGTGGTACGAGGATAATTTTACTCGCTTCGAATTATTGCGGGAGTAAATGAGATTGGCGGTGATAGTGGTAAAATTCCTTAAGTATCGGTTCTTGGTCTCTTCCTGCATATAACTTTGGGGTATGACAGCGCCACAAGGTGATGCTATTTAATTTTACGATCGTGTAGCAAACGAGCAAATTGGTTTGTGGTTTTTGTGGTCCAAAGTCGAAAATTATTGGAAACATTTTAGCACCACTTTGGTGTATACAAAGTTGTTCCGATGGCATTTGGAAATGCGCACCTTTGGGCTTCAAGTGAAATCCATTTATGTGGTGGTATCAAATTGCAGAATGGTATCTTTAGAGTTAGGTAACTAATTTGAAATTGTCGTTCAATATGTTATGCAGATTAAGCGGCTCCTCTTGAGCATGTAAGTATATCCTGACTGGAGATGCCCCGCAAAATTACCATATGAAGAAGTTAAACCGCAACACTTTTAAGCCATTTGATGGAAATGTTTATACTTGGAAATATTATTTTCGCGTACAGCCGCATGAAAAAATCGAAACATCCACAAATTATTGCTTTTTTTACTATCTTCTCAGTTCCAATCTTGTTGGCTGTAATCGGGAGATTTATTTATTACCTATACAGCGAGCAGAAAGGAAGCCTCGGGTGTTACCTTTGTATCCCAGAAAAATCATGTTAAAGTTGCAAATTTTAGAGTGTTTAGCAACGCATCGCTGTCAAAGCACTTTTGGATACTTTACGAATTTAAACTGGATTGTCAGGTTAGGAAACCACGGAACGATACGTTTGCCCGTAAAACTTTAGCCCGTAAATGCAAACACAGCATTTTGAAATTTACGGTACAATAAAAGCCTGCAATACAGTATACCGAAAATGAACATTTTCAAAAAGACCGATTTTTTGCGGTGTTTTTAATTTTTCATTGGAAATTTTTGTAAACAATAAAAAAATTAGAAATGTTGTTGGCGAAAAGTCGCTTTGCATATACTCTACCTCGCACTCATTCCAAATCCTACAGTGACCTCAGGCAGGGGGTTGCAGTGGGGCAGCATGACCCCCCATACAATTATCTACGGTCTTTTTTTTTCGGCCATTTGATTTACGGTCTTTTGAAATACGTGCTTTTGTAACACGGACATTTGGAAACGGGCTTTTGGATTGCAAACAAATGTATACCCTGGAATACTGGATACTGGAACAAATTTATCGAGTAAGTGAAGATTTTCGGAAGACTCTGCCCGCAAAAGTTCGACGTAATCAAATCTCCAACCGGTGCTCTTTAAGTAATTTCAAAAATCCACTCAAAAAAGGAACACGAAAAAAGAAACGTACCCCCTGGTGGTGTCCCAGGATCACGGAACTCATACGGTTCTCAAAGTCTTTGAGGAACCTTTCCTAAATCAGACTTATAGATTACATACTTGAGAGCGTTAAAAAGTATATGGTTTTCGGAACAGGTCCGTATAGATACCTACCACAGGCCTAGCTAGGGTGCCTAAAGAATTGTGAAGGCAGATTTACTGAATCACGCACGTGGAGAAGCTGGCTGAAATACTGAAGCTGAGAGAAATACTGAGCTGAAGGGTAGTAGGGGAATACATAATTTTCAAACTCGGAGAATAACGTAGTTCCAGAAGAGAATGAGATATCTGAGTGGGGAAGCGAGGAGTAACAACGATTCTCGCTTGTTTGGGATTGACCCTGACAATTTCTGTTGGGAAATTATGTCGAATTTCAGTTAATTTTGTTGTTAATGTAATTCTCTCAAACAATAATTCAGAGAATGAGATATAGCTCTATCTCTATACATGGTTCTAAAGTAGCCATCGGTTCAGGCGCGGGTATCTCCAGCGCAACTCTGGATCTGCGTAAATTATTTAGCAACAACGATGATTGCAGAGTATTTCAGATAGAGATTTCTATATCCCGAGCAGCGAAAGGCTTGAAGAGACGCTACTAATACATGACATTCTGACAGACTAACGACCACGGAGTCAATCGTGGTGAATTCGACGGTACCTACCTATAGTAAACCATTGTAAAAAATATTTTATGAGTAGGAGATGTCAAGATGTCAGATGTTTGTGAGCGCAGTAGCGCAGTGGTTAGTGTTCTGGACTACTGTGCGAGGGATCCCAGGTTCGATCCCCGGAAAAACACAAATTACATCTTAAGGTTTTTTCTACTGCGCCACCTCTCGCGAACGTCTGACAAACATCCGAGAGTATGACTGTCCTGAAAAAGCTTCTCAATTCAGCCGTTCGGACTCGGCATAAAATTGTAGGTCCCTTCCATTCGTTCCAAAAAATAGAAACTCACACAAAACGAATGGTTGCGAGAAGCTAGGCCTTAGGTGTCTACCGCCTGTCGCGCCGCTTATTTAATTTTATTTAAGGAGATGTCAACATGGTGACCCTTTGCTGGGGTATAATGAGGAGGAGAACATAGATCTAAAAGAACTCCTCAGATTCATAATGAAGTTGACTACCCACTTTAGCTTATTTTCAGATTGAGCATCATGTATACCTTACTACCTATGCTGACATTCGTCCCAAATAATAATAATATCGGCCTGGCCGATAAAGACATGTAGAAAAATACGACTACATACTCCATCGTCCATTCAGCATATTCTCTAGCAAACTGCAGCCTGATGGCTCTACGGTGGGACCCGAGCTGGGCGAAATGGTCTTAAATTTATCTCTGCCAGTCTTCTTTTTACTGTTCGATCACTAACTGCTACATCTCTCACTTCCAAGAGACGAGTGCAAGCTTTAGTAGCTGTATAAAAGCGATCACATTATTGACAAACAAGCGGTCGTCTCGGGAGGAAGTGCACCTATATTATTATTATTATTATTATTTAGTTTATTCCACACTATTAGGTATACAATATTACAAATTGACTTAAATTATTGTAACTTAAATTTATATAAAAAAAAGAAAATCTTAATTTAGTAGTGGAGAGAAACGAGACCATTCGTAACTTATAAAGTTAGTGTGAATGGCTCTCAATTACAAAGGAAACATAAAAAAAATTCTGATGTGGAGCAAACAGACTATAAAATTAAACTTGTACAAGAGAAGAATGATAAAATTTAACAAATGCAAAATTACAAGAATCATTAATGACAAGAAGTGTGTAAACAGTAAAACAACCAATATCTACCTTGACCTGGCCTCCTATTGTAAGAACCAGTCTCCCGAAATCGCCTGATGGTATCTCTTATAGTGGTTCGAGATACACCAAGTGTCTCCGCAATCCAACGTTGGCGGTAGCCAGCATCCGCTAAAGCGACAGCCCTAGCTGCTCCAGTCGCGTCTAATGACATTTTTCTTTCTCATTTTTAATACCCAGAGGATCACAAACTCTAATTAAACACTTTCCAATACTGTTCGTTTTTCTAAAAAAGTTTCAAAAATAAGATTGATACGAGATTGAACTTCAAGTACCTATTTGTATTCAGAAATAAAGAAAACTGGGATTTAAGATCACAGTAATGAAATCGCTAAGAACGTCAAATTAGGGATGAATTACAAAAATGCGTTTAATACACAAATAAGAGATGGGAAAATGTAAAAACCGCCTAGATAAGGGTTAAAATGTCCACTTGACAAAATAAATCCATTGAGGTAACCGTTACCTTGACGTAAACAAAACTAGTGGCACTAAAGATAGGTGGGCGCTTAATTGTGCCGGTGAGTGTAGATATGTACCTACATTTTTCCAAACCTCCGAGGTTTCGCCATATACATTTTTGAGGTGTCGAAACCTCGGGTTTTCAGCGAAACCTATTTGAAACCCCTCTGAGTTCATCTGCCCGAGAGAGGTTATCATATCGAACAAGCCTACACGTGAACTTTGGTTTATTTTGTGTTAAACGCCCGCCAAAACAAATGTGACAATACAAACGATAATAACAAAAGAAGAAAAAAATCTGAATCAATTTGCCTTTGCCAATTCTTTTGAATTGCGTTTTTAAGTGCTCGAACGCGTTCTCAACAACCCCTCGGCATTTTGATAATGAGTAGTTGACATTTTTTTGTTCGGCGGTTGTTGTTAGGCTATATGGGTAGGTATGCGGAATCCCCAATCAGAACCACGGAAACTTCAATACCACAAATATTCTTGGAGCTCTCCTTCAGAATGGGATTTTGGTGTTGTACTTTAAAGTTGGAACGCTCATTGCAACGACCTGGGCACTTAAATGCTGCAATTATTTCATTAGATAATTTGTTCAGAACTTGTTTTAGGGATTCCTCTTTAAAACACTAGTATTTTGCGTCAGCAAACAGCTGTTTTGACAGCCACTTCAAAATTGACAGCTTATGACTTTCAAAGCTCACTTCAACTCGGTGGGAACGTTTCACAAGGTTTCGGTAAAAGTTCATCGAAACTTTGCGA
Source organism: Cheilosia scutellata (assembly GCA_955612985.1). Taxonomy (NCBI): domain Eukaryota; kingdom Metazoa; phylum Arthropoda; class Insecta; order Diptera; family Syrphidae; genus Cheilosia; species Cheilosia scutellata. Next base: position 32,887,957 of record OY015314.1, on the reverse strand, counting down.
TTTCAGTTTGCTGGGAATATGGCATATCCCTTTTTATAGGCCACACTGCGCGTTAGGCGTTATTGGTTCAGGCATATTTTTTCTCCTGCCGCAATTCCATCTTCCAGTCAGTCAGTAAGCCCGATTCAAAAACTACTTATATAAAATAGACCGCCAACTTTCGTGCAAATACCCGATTCTCCCCGGAAAAATCGCCTCTTAATTGCCCCGTCTGTGAATACGTGTGAAATGTTAAAATTAATGGTCGCAAAAAATGCTAAGTATGCTATAGTGTTTTTTTTTTTTTTTTTTTTTTTTATTTTCGCTGGGAGGTGGTAATCTTCGAAAGACGAAACCGGGCCCGTACCCAGTAACAGTGTGGGATTTTTACCCACTAACCCCTTCTCCTTTCTTACCCATTTTCCCTACGGTACCGCCGTCTTGGCATTTCATCGGGGGGTGTCCTGACTTAGTTGTCATCTGGGTTCGTGGTAGTCCTGTTGGACTCTTTTCTCTCACGCTCCAGTATTCTTAATTTACTCATGATGGTCTTCGTGTTTTCCATCACTGCATCCCAAGCTTCTTGCTTTTTAAGCATTTGACCAATAATATTTTCGGGGGTTGGTGTCACGCCTAGTTTTTCCCTCAGTGTTTCCCTCTCGCCTTGAAACCGTGGGCATTGGAAAAACACATGTTCGGCATTTTCAGGGCAATCAACACATTGTGGACAGTAAGGGCTGTCATTATGCTTGAATTTGTGCAGGTATGAGCGAAAACATCCATGACCTGTCAAAAACTGTGTTAGGTGGAATCCTATTTCCCCATGTTGTCTCTCTATCCATGGCTGAATTTGTGGTATAAGCACATGCGTCCATCTGCCTTTATCGGATGTATTCCAGCGTTCTTGCCACTCTTCTATGCTACGCAACCTTAGTGACATCGGCCGGGTTTGGCCGGTTTGGGCAGCTTGCTCTTCTTCTGAGTGTTTTAGTTCGTACTGGCGCCGCTGCTCTTCCACCAGAATGTCAATTGGTAGCATTTTTGCTATAACACAGGCCGCGTCGCTGGAAGTGGTACGGTATGCGCAGCACGCTCTCAATGCACTTATTCTATATACTGAGGCAATACTTTTCCTGTTTGTTCCTGTCTTCATGGCGCTCGTCCAGATTGGTGCGGCGTAGGTGATTATGGATGCTACTACTCTGGCCAATAGTAGCCTTCGACTGTGTCTAGGGCCTCCTGTATTGGGCATGATTCTTGAGAGAGCAGCGCTGGCTTTGGCTGCTTTGCGACTTACGCACTTAAGGTGTTCTTTGAAAGATAGCCTAGTATCTAGTATGACTCCGAGGTATTTTATGTGGGGCTTTGATGTTATTGTGTGGCCACCCACTTTTATTTTGATCGTTTCCGTCTTTTTCCTACTGCTTATAAGAACCGCTTCCGTTTTATGTTCTGCAAGAGTGAGGCCAGCCGAAATCAACCAGTTCCGTACAGTCCTTATTGTGGAGTTGCTTAACTGTTCCACCTCTTCAAGTAGTTTGCCAGTTACGACGATTGCAATGTCGTCGGCGAAACCAATAATTTTGGTTTCTTCCGGAATTGGGAGGCGTAGGACCCCGTCATACATGACATTCCAGAGTAAAGGACCTAGTCCATACTGAGCCCTGTGGTACCCCGCCGGTGACGTTATATGCTTTAATCCCATCGTCTGTGGTGTAGTTTAAGACTCTGCGCCTGAAGTAGTTCCTCACGATTTGAATGAGGTACGCTGGTACTCGTAATTCTCTGAGTGCTTTCAATATATGTTCCCAGTTTGCAGTGTTGAATGCATTTTTGATGTCCAGGGTGATAACTAGGCAATATTTCTTGGAACCCCCTTTCCACCTCCTGCCTTCGATCGCTCCCTTCGCTATTTTAACTACTGAGCTAATTGCATCCACTGTTGAGCGATTCTTCCGAAAACAATATTGGCATTCCGATAGCCCGCCTGCTGCTTCTATCGCTGCTTCCAATCTGTTGCATATAATTCGCTCTAGAACTTTTCCTGCCGTGTCTAGCATGCACAGCGGGCGGTATGATGATGGTTGTTCCGGCGGTTTGTCCCCTTTGGGGAGTAGTACCAGGGTCTGCCTTTTCCATTGGTCTGGGAAGACCCCTTCCGTCAAGCACGCATTGTACATTTCTACGAACATATCCGGATCCGCTTTGAGTGCCGTTTTGAGGGCTATATTGGGGATGCCGTCAGGACCAGGCGACTTATTTTCCCCAACTTTGTTGCAAATGCTGATCAGTTCGTCTACAGTGACTAGGAGGATGTTCTGGGGTTCTTCAGTTTCATCCTCCTCGTAGTGTATTTCCGGGTATTGTGGAAAGAGACCGGTAACTATCATATGCAGGAATTTGGGACACGTGGGAATCGGCTGCCATCTCTTCAGTTTTTTCATTACAACTTGGTAGGCCATGCCCCAGGGGTTTTTATCTGCTTCGTTGCATAGCTCCAGAAAACATCTTTTTTTGCTTTGCTGTATGGCCATTTTAAGCTCTTTGCGTGCTGCTTTGTATCGGCTATGTAGGTCGGTGGAGGTTGGCATTGTTCTGGATCGAGTGTATAACCTCCGTGCTCTATGACATTTGCCCCGCAATTCGGCTATTTCCTCTGTCCACCAGTAAACCGGTTTACGGTGGCTTTTTCCTTTTTTCCTTATCATGATGGCATCGCAAGCCCACGCTATTTCCCCTATGGCTTGTGTAGCTTTGTTGCTAGCAGGCCCCATCAATTCTGTACCTCTGGGAAAGATGGAATGGAATAATTCTGTATCAAAAGTACTTGTCTTCCATCCCCGTATTGGTGGTTGGTTTCCAGGTAGTCTACTTAAACCTTTTCTACCTGATTGGATGTTACATAAAATTGCTTGATGATCGCTATGCGTATACCGGTCACTCACTTCCCAAGTTATTTTCCTAATCAGGCAGCTGCTGACATAGGTGATATCGATGATGGAACCTATATTTCCTCGGCAGAAAGTTAATCTATTTCCTGTATTCGCGAGTACGATATCCAGTGCTGAAAAAGCCTCTAGCAGGGCGACTTTTTCCTCTCGCACGGTGTGTTAGAAGTTCATGCGCTGCTTGGCAGTGGTTTAGATTTAGTTGTAAGATCTTCATATTTTGTTTTTCAGCTCTCTTAATGCCTTTTGGAAGGAGGGACATTTGCTGCTTCCCGTAATATGGTTTACGTTCATGTTTTCTTTTCCACCGCACAGCATACATTTAGGGTCTTTCGTGCACACTTTTGCTACGTGTCCATTTTCTCCGCATTTGATGCACCGGTTTGAGCAATCAGTTTTGCTTTTGCAGAGCCTTGCTGTATGCCCGAAGTCCAAGCATTTGAAGCATCTAGTAGGTAGAACTTTTTCCCTTATACGGCAGGATACCCAGCCGACCCGAATCTTTCCAACTGCTAATAGCTTTTGAGCTGCTTCTGCTGGTATGCTAACCGTAGCTGTCTGCGTTCCGAAGTATGCCATCCGTAGCGACTTCACTGCGCTTACTTCAATATTTTTATATTGGAGTTGTTCGCCTAATGCTTGGCATATTTCTTCCCGCGTTGTGACTCCATCCAGGTCCTTGACTTCGATAAGCACCTCATGCTTGAGTGCTTTAACCTCTACATCCTTTCCAAGGGCGTTTTCCACGCTTCAGTAGAATTTTTCTGTCTCTGGGTCTTGGATTTTCTTAAGTTTTAGCAGCAGATCTCCCTTTGCTGTTCTCCTTATTTGCTTTACATTTTGGCCCAATTCCCTTAGATCTGGGTTACCCTTCACTTTCCGGAGCATATCGGCGTAGGTTAAGTCTCCTTTGGCTTTGATTACCAGTACATCCGGTTGGAGTCTTTTAGATTTTCTGTGTTATAGTATAGTGCTATAGCTATTGTCTTGCTATTGCGGCATAACGAAGTGTAACTAAAAGAGACAAAACCACCAGAACACACCCCCACACTTGTCGTTGACATCACACTGTGACTCTGAGCCCAAGATTTGTTTATATATACGTGGACTAATGGCGCTCCTTTGATTTATACAGGCCCAATACATGAACAAATCCAGGGCGCACAAAGCTGTTTGTAGGCAAAGTCCCGTTTGTGGGCGGAGTTGGCAGTATAATAATGTATGTAAAGGGTTTTCCATTGAGAGATGTCATTGTGAATGGCCCGCTATTTCGTTAGCTGCCACTTTTGAAGCTTTTATTCTTTGACATTTGACAAGTAGAAACTACGCCATTACTAGAACGATACACGCTTCAAAAACGCATTGAAATTATTAAAATTCACTACAAAAATGGTGAAAATCTTGCAGTCACAGTTCGCAAAACTAAAGCATCTTTTGGTCGTCGTGAAGCACCTTTTCGGACCGCAATACAGAAATTGGTGGACAAATTCGAGCTGTTGGGACAAGTTAGTGATGTGAAGAATAAAACCCGTGCACGTCGCTCAAGAACAACTGAGAATATTGCTGCTGTAGCCCAGTGTTGAAGAAAACCCAGGTTTGTCCATTCCTCGTCGTTCTTTGGAATTGGACATTCCACAAACGTCACTACACCGTATTTTGCATAAAGACTTGGGTCTTAAGGCTTATAAAGTTCAGTTAACACAAGAACACATAAGCCGGCCGATCATCAACAACGTCAACGTCTACGCCAACAGCCCAGCGTCGATTCAAGACCTCAAAGATAAAATTCGTGAGGCTATCGAGGACATAGGGCAGCCACTTTGCGATTTGGTTATGGAAAATTTCATGAAAAGGATATGGTCCTGTAAGCGTGCTCGTGGTGGCCATTTTTTGGCTGATGTTGTTTTTCATTATTAACGACATACCTACCTCTTTATTATGAAATAAACATCCGATCATTTATCTAAAAAAATTGCATTTTTCTTTGAATACCAAAATAACACCTCTTATTGGAAAACCCTTTATACAGTTTTTGGTCCGATCTAACTTGGGCAGTACCTACCTACTACATGAATAAGCCTGTCACATCTAATTAAACTTTTTTCTATTCCTATAGGTAAAATTTGATGATCTTCATGAAGAGGTTTTAGATACTGTATCTTTGTAGCATATTTATTAACTTCAGTATTCCAAATGCGTAAACCCTATAAAAATAAAATCTCGTATCGTATATAGACAAATGACAGAGTAAGGCGGCAATTGCATTCAAATTCTATGGATGCACGACACAAAACGCCACCTATTTATACCGACCTTGTATGCTTATCAAACTTCATAATTTACCAAGCACACTTTGGAAATATATTTCAACCCGCATTCAGAATACAAAGCAGTTCCCCTTGATTGCACTTGAACAAGGAGACCATTTAACAACTTTCTTCTTGCTCTGCTCCTAGCAAACCAAACATATATAATAAAAAACTTTTAATGGCTTCTAGATAAAATATGGAATCCCAGCATTATGGTAATGCATCATTGTTAGCCGCACAAATGCTGAAAGAATCGGCAACGATATACATATTTTGGACCTTTCCCGTGAGCTACTTCATTGGCAAAGCAATATATCTTCTGTATAAATACCCCGAGAGAAGAGATTCCAAAGCCACTGGTACAGTCGCGGGTCGTGTGGTGCTATAGAACAAGCAGTAACAACCACTTCCTTATGCCATCATCATCATCGTGATATCATAGGCAATCTCCTGGTATGGACTCTGACTCGACAAACAATTCATCAACCGGACAAAGCTGAAAGCCGGTGGAGGATCATAAGATTATAGAAATGGCGGCGTCCACTTTTCTTCTTCTTCTTCTTTTTTTCTATTTTCTGCAGCAGCATGCGCCCGCTGCGGTCTATGACCAAAAACAATCCGATTTGGCAAATAGAAAGTACACGCGAGGACAGCTAGGACCCCAGCACAACGCGCGGCGAACTTCCATATTCGCCCACAATTGATGGCGTATATCGAATTTATGAGATCGCTCTTTATCGATAAACGATCGTTTCGGATAACATTCGATACCAGGCGAAAGGAGATACGCCAGCCCGCCGCTGCAAGAAATCATAAATAATAGTTGGATCGCCAAAGAGGCGGCATGGGACATGGCCTCCTTTAGATGCGGTGGTTTAGCGCTTTATATATATATGGGCCATCAGGGATCTGGGTGGTTGGTTGCGGATTTTGTATCCTGATGTTGCGACGACAATCGTGTTGTGCGATAGACACGCTACGCGATGCTGCCACCGGTATTGAATAACGACGCGCGCGCATCCAGCGGGAAGCGCTTAAGATGTCAGAGATTAGAAAGATGCCAGCGAGCGATGATGATGAATGGAATCGGATTGGGTTTCAACATTGTGTGGCCCAAAAGTGTAACAACTGAATGAGCAATGCACAGCACAGTGATTGGAGGGATGTTGAGGTGGCGCGTATCTTAAGGCTTTGTACGATGAGAGACTTGAATAAATATGAAATGTTTGTAGGACTTTTAGAGACGCAAGAGTGTGAGGTTTTTTGGGTGGGTAAGTAATCAGACGCGTTCTTGTTGAACTGTTAAATGCCGTCATCTAAACGACTGCGATTGATTGGATTGAAGCGTTTTCAAGAAATGCAGAATCTTTTACCGAGGTTTACTGCGCGAGTGAATCCTCAGTATGAGCCTTGGAAGTGAATTTCTATCAAAGTAGTCAAATTTTCATCTCGGTCGCATTTGATTGGGCTGTCAGGTCTTATTAGTAATTTCATCTGCAGTTTGAATGATATTTTGAAAGTGTATTTTGACGGCGTGCCGGTGTAGGAAGGTTCTCGCAATAGTCCCGAAAAGGAGATCCCTCGCAAGTACTGATTGTATTGGGTTATGAGGAATCGATATTGATACCGCATACCGGTGCATTTGACTTTGTTGAAAAGTCTTCACACTCCTTTGCTCGCTTTTACACTCTTTAACTCTCTTTTCAAGGTTCTCGCCCCGCGATAAATTCTGCGAGTTGTGAGCTTGTTATCATATCAGATTGACGCCTTTTCTGAGTTGCATCTAAGTTTGAGTCTAATATGCATAAAATCCGATACAGATGCCATCGAACACTTGCCAGACTTCGATGTTGTTTAGCATGAAATGATTTGAGTAAGGTTTAGTAATTCCGAAAATGTTTCTGAATCAGAATAGTGTCAAAAAAGATGTCCGCGTACCGCGGGGTAAAAAAGTATCCCATTAGGTTAAGTTAGGTTAGAGTGGTAGGCCGTAATAGGTGCAGTCTCACGTAGGCCAGAGGAGGCCCATTGTGATACCACATTATTTAATGATCTCACAACTAACCGTTGAACCAAGAGGAGCTGAGAATGAAGCGTTGGAAGCAGCTTATGCTTGCATTAGCGAGTTCACCGAGATTGTCGAAGAAGTATTCTCCGAGATATAGTTTTCTATGAGCTGAAAGGCCTGGGCACGTGCATAGGAGGTGAAGAATTGTCTCTTCCTCCTCCTCTTCCTCCATGCACCCGACCAGTAGAGCCGCAGGGATTCGAAGGTCGTACGCCAAGTACGCTGAAGTCAACCAGAGTTTTCTCAGTCCGACTTCAAGGCAGGCGGTCACGATATCACGATCGCTGTAATTAGGGAGAAGAAACATATTTAGTGAGATCTTCGCGAGGATGCAGGCTTTTGGCGTACCTTCATTCTTCACGTAGATTAGTTTGTAATTAGGAGTCCTGAGTCCGTATATTTAATGGCCCATGGTTCTTGAATCAGGACAATGTCTTCCGCGTTTTCCGCAGAAGAAGGGCGGCCCAGGCCGTTTTGGAGTGACGTAGGTTAATCTGAAGTAACCGCAGCATTGGCGCTACACTTACCTCCAAAAACCTTCACCACAGTTGTATTAGCCTCATCCGTATCCGACCCTAATGATATGTCAGTTTCGGATGGGTATAGGTCCAGGTCCGACATTCCTAGGCTGTCCATGTCCAGATCTATCCTTGAGACGGTTGCTTGTGCGTGCGCGAGATGAGGGGATGCAGTCCTCCTACTCCGACTTTGCCTTCACGCCTGTATTGGTCGGTTTATTACTGACCGTTACGGTGTCGGCAGAAGGGGGGGGGGGGCTGCACTCCTTCCTTCACAGGGTCCTCATCATCTTTCTTGTAGACCTTCAGATTGATTTCCATAGATGATCTGTCCTTTCGTTGCAGCTAGGAGTCAGAGACTCTATGTTGATCACGATGATCGCTGATCTCCTGTCCCCTTTTGGTTCCTCCAGCTTTGCAATCTTCCAGTTGGCAGTCGGAAGATGAGGATTGCTTGCCGCTATAATTTTAAGAATGGTGGTTGGGTCGGAGGGCTTGGCCGGTATCCAGTAGCGAGATCTCGGTCTGGTAGGAATTTCTTCCCTGCTTACGACCTCAAGCTGCGCCCCCTTCCATACCTCACCCAACGACGAGACTGCTATCTTGAAGAGGTCCGCAGACCGTTGATCGGCACGTGGCCCTGACGCCATCCGCCATCGCGACAGGAAGGTGGAGGTCCCGGATGCCCTTTCAGGACGCCTAGGAAGTTCGTTGCCAGCTTCACTTCCACTTTCCTCCACTTGCTATGAGTGATGCTACCATCAGCGTCACTTCTGTCTATCACAGCAAGGGCAAGGTGTGTCTTGAGCACATCGCTGTAGGGCTTATTGTGCTTATAGGGGGGAGGGAGGAACTGCTACAGTTAACCTTCGCTCTTTTTGGGTCCACGGAGGACTCCTCAATCGACCTAGGTCGTTTGGACGTGGAGTCCTTTTTTGAGGAGTCAGGAGGGGGAGTCTCCTTGACTACTTTCGTTGCCCAGTAGATCAAATTGTTTCTCTTTTCGGAGAGCTGATCTACTGCGACGACCTTATATTGCTCCAGAAGTCTTAAGGCGGTACGTCGCTCTCTAGAGGAGATGGAGATGGAGAGGCTTGCCTGTCGCGAGCTCGAGGCAGTACGACCTGCAGCCACTGGTTTTTTATTGCTATTCTTCTTTTCTTTCTTATATGATCTCTGCGAGTCATACAAGTCATACGTGATCTTATGCCTTCGGTTTTCTCATTATAGAAATCTTATGAACACCTAAGAGTTCGAACAAACAGCGAATTAAAGACTGACAAATTAGCTTTGACACCAATTTCAGTCCTCCTAGCTATCACAATTGTCCCAGCCTGACCAGTGACCAATCTTACAGAAAAACTCAGCATTGCTACTTCCGTCGCTCTTGAATAAGACCTCGAGATACTTAAATATACTCCACTAACATGCGGAGTGCATTGAACAGGCATTCTGGAGACCATTACCACTTCAGATTTGTTCATGTCTTATTTCATCCCAGCTCAAACACAAACATCTATACAAACCTGTAGAGTGTAGAGGACGAAAACCGCACTGTTCATCCCTTAGTCGTGACACGACAAGCAACCCTGCAAGCTGCAACACGTTTCCAGCACCTTAGCAAATACTTTTCCGAGGAGACTTAAAAGCGATTTACCTATACCTACCCCTATAATAATTGGAGAAATCCCTTTTATCCCCTTTCTTGAAAAGGGGCATATCTGCCAATCGCTGGATGTTTCGCCGCTTTTCCAGGCCACTTTAGCGACACGGGGGAGCCAATTAACTCCCTCTTCACCTAAGGCCTTGAGCATTTGCCGGCAGATTTGCCAGCATTTAGCGATTTGATTGCAACTGTTTTCAGTGCTGTTTAGGGCGATGGATCTGTCATGGCACTATTCTGGATTGAAAAACTCTGAAAGATGATCACTGCCCAGGATGTCCTTCTTATTTAACTTTTACTGTCTTTAGATCCAGCCAGTAGGCAGGATCGCCAGAAATAACTTTCGATTCCATTAATCCCTGAAGCTGAACTAAATTCATATTGATACCTGTGTCGTTGTGGGGTTTTGAACACCCAGACCCAGACACCATCTGCAAACTCCCGCGTCACATGTTCAAACGTTTCCTATGCACTTGTCTACATTATACAACCTCCCGCAACTTCTGTGGTTACATGTCCCAGAGCCTGCCCAGCATGTATAAAGTACCTCCTCATTACCACCACAATGCCGATTGGAACTCAAATGGGAGTCATATTAATTAACATGGACTTCATACCAACGAGTGTCAGCAGCCGTGGTGCAGAACAACGAAACGTGCTCCGTGGCAATTAATTAATTAATTTGTCGACCTGTCTCTCCAAGGCTATATACCTTTGCGGTAGACACAAAAAAGCGAGACAGAACAAAACAAAAAAAAAATACCAATTCAAGTACATTCAAAGAAGGATTGTATCAATTCTCGGTAAACCTTCCATCTCCATCTCCTCATCGGCTTGTATTGTACTTCGCCTCCAATAATAGCCTTCGAAGCGGCAGCAGTATCTTGTAGCTCAACAAACGAGATAAATTAAATGGCATGTGTAAAAGCGGTGATTACAATGCTCTTTGTGATACCTTCTCGTGCGGGTCCCCTCGCCGTAACATTCTCCCGACCGGTCTTGTGTCTTTTATTCTTTTATTTGCCTATTATTCGTTCAGCGTTCGATTGGAAAAGGATATTGCCATATATAATCCAACAGTAGTAGGGATTAGCTTGGATTCCATTCTTCTTCTTTTTTGTCCATATTCCCTGGGCATAGAGAACAGATTACTGCACCCCGACCAAAAGTGACCAAATTTATCTTATCGACTTGGGTACTAATTTACGGCCAATTAACCTACCGGCCGTACAAGTACAACAAATTTCCCTTTGGACGCAATGTCGCAGTGCAGCTGCAGTTGTCCATCGCCATGGAAATGGATACCCTCAGCTCTGGCTTAAGGTGGAGGGAGCAATGGAGCAGTGTCTAGCTTTTAAGCGAAATGTCCTTTATGCGAGGTGAGATGAGATTAGTTTAGGCGGCATGGACCGCTCAGCACATAAAGGAGATAACCTCCATGGGTGAAGTCTCTAATTGGAAAATATGATGGCAAAGTCGGTTTCTGGGACGAGGACGAAGTGAAACTGTTATTTATGGAATTGAATGCTGCTGATCCACATGGCGAGGGGACGAATTTACTATCATTTCCGTTTGGGTGGCGTTGAGATTTACTTTTATCTCATTATGTTATAGCCTGGGATATTCATTGAGACGAGAGTTCATGGCTAATGAATTCTTGTTATTGAAGCCAGAGCCGATAAGGATCATTAGCTAGTCGGGGAATTAATTGAAAGGCACTAAATGATTTAAATTGATTTTTGAAATGATGCTTTCGATAGGATAAACGCCATAGTCGTATGTTTCCAATAAAAGGGACAAGGCTTTTTGCAGGAGTTTATGCCGGATGGCGTTATTCTTTGCAGTAAATTCAGTTCAAAATATATAATAACGTAAGGAGGAACAGTAGCTGTACCTCCTGGGGTTTTGTGCTTTGACTATAGTCACCAAAATGTCCTTTTTTTGTCGGGTTAGGAAGCACTCCATACTGGAGCAATCAGAAGCAACTTATGAATAGGAAGCAGGAAGGAAAGTACTATCCATTTCACTTGTTTTTTTTTTCGACTTTCGGAGAAGCGGGGAATGTACTTCAGCGATGAGCAGCTTACAGTATCAGAACTCCCAACATCAGCACCAAAGATCTGCTATCTTTTCCGAGCAAAGGCCATAAAACCATATAAGACCGAATTTAATGAGGGTTCTAGTATACCGGAACTATCTTAGAACGGGTTACATACTATGGCTGAGCAAGGGCTATATTCCTTGCAATAAATTCGGCTGCAACTAGGATAGAATAGATCTCCAATTGTACAGAGAGGCGTGCTTGCCTAATAGCCTAAGAGCTACGTAAGCAACGTTTTTTCTCAAGTCATTTTAGCAAGGCTGTAAATTTGTGAGCTTAGTTCGTGGTGACTACTGAACACTAAAATATATTTCTGGCAACGCTGCGTTGGTTTAAATAGGAATGCCATAACCTCAAAAGTGCAAAAAATTAAAGAAATTTAACTCATTTTAGCAAACTTAAGATTTTTGTATATGTTAATTTATGACCGATATAGACAAAAAATGCAATTGCCAGAAAAGTTTGCCGGTTTTAAAGTTGCGCCAGACGTCCTTAAAAGTGCAATAAAAAGGCAAAATTTAATAATTTTGTTTCTTGCATTTTTTTTTGTTGTATGTATGATGTATTAGGGCGTTTTTTGACAGTATACATCAGCTGTGCAAATTGTTTTCGTTTGTCAATAGAAACATACGAACTTCATATGGATAATCATATCGACGAAAAATTAAAATCCACTGATGACGAGGAAGAAGAATAAGAACGAAGATGCTATCAAAATTAATTAAGTCCATGTCCAGTCCATGTCCACGTTTACGTTTTTGTTCTGAATAATTGCTTTTCCAGAGGCTTTTAGTAATTTTGTTTTGAAAACAAATTCGGAATGACTTAAAACAACAACTGTGCAAGATATATTGGTATTAGTGAGAGTAGGTGTAAATATCGAAAAATATCGAGATCTGCAAAAAGTAATCCGGATAAAAAAAAAATAAATGTGCACGACTGGGTCGCACGAAACTTTCTCGTTTATTGCGAATCTCGCAGAATCTCAGAGTTATTTCAGCAAATTTTACGTTCAAAATCATACCCACTTATGATGTACTCAGGTTTAGTAACTCAACCCTTGTTAATTAAAATATAAAAAGTAATACATACTACATAAACATACGTATTAACTACAACACTTTATTACTTACTTTCAAATTTCACCCCGAACAACTGACACTTAAAGGAGGCAAGTAGGCGATGAATTTCGTATTCCCATTTTTGATTATTTAAAAAAGTGGTCTCAATTGTCGGAATTTGGGTAGTCATTTTTGAGAAATATTCATAAAAGTACGTGATCATGTTTAGAATGCTTATGTTGTCCTAAATATGTATTTTGATCAAAATCGTTAGAGCGGTTTTTTGTAAAATTATGCTGACAAATGTTACAAATTTGGATTCGAAAAGCACTGTTATTAAACTGTTTAGCGCAAAACTGAGTACGACGTATTATTCATATAATAATATAAACATTACCTAGCAGTTACATTTTCATTCAAATTGAAAAAAGCGTTTTCGAGATATGAGCAGTTTTTAAAGTACCATTTTTAGCGATTGGGCTGTTTAGCTCAAAACTGAGCAAATGATATTACTATGGATTTAAGCATTACCTGAAAGTAACATTTTTATCATAATCGAAAATGGCGTTTTTGAGATATGAGCAGTTTTTTAAAGTACTATTATTAGGGATTTGGGTGGATATCAAAGGACGCAGTCTTTTTAGGGAAAAACTGAGTTTGCTATCAAGTTAAGAATGACAATAGTACCTTAAAAATAAGTTTTTTTTTTAAATCGTTTTTTACCGTTTTCATTTTCAAAACTGCCGTTGCTGGACTTTTTAGCGAAAAACTGGGTATGCAGTCATGTTAAGCATGCTTACATTAACTCAACTATCAATTTTGGTTCAAATCGTTAGAGCCGTTTTCGAAAAAATCTAAATTTAGACATATTTCGTAATATTTCGTAAAATTTTTATATGGGAGGTACCGTTAATATTAGGGCTAGCATAAAAAAAAAACCTCCCTAGCGGGAAACCCACAAACTCTAAATACGAAGTTTGAAGCAAATCCGTCCAAGCGTTTAGATTCCCCAGGGGTGGGACAGACAGACATACGGATAATCTATTGCGACCTATGAAATATTTAAGATGAAGGTTAAAATTGATTATTAGAAATCTAGAGGATCGGCGCAGAATAGGAAGGCCTCACCCAAAGTGCTGTACAGAAGTAGAAAAGTATCTTAACCAATTTCAAGTGCCCAAGTGGCGACTGGAGCTAACTGCTGAGCCTTGTTGGTTTACCCCGAACTGCAGAACTGCCTAAGTATGTGGGCAGCACCGTAAGGCTTGAGCAGAATCTTCATTCTTTATATTTCTTCATATTTGTTATAGCTTCTTCTTCGGTTGTTTGTTGGAGAAAGCATTTGAGTTGACATTTAACTATAGACTTTCTGCATACTTAATTTCACGGAGCTGCACGGTAGCTTTCACGAGTACGCCTGGCTCTGCTCTGGATGCTCTTCTACATATAGTTGATACTTTTATCATAAATTGTACTAACAAAGCAATATTTAGCGACACTTATCCTACAACCCACCCTTGTTCCATGGATACGCCATCTAATGCATTTATACCAGAACTTCGACTGTTGTCCAAATTTTTAGTCGACTTTCCTTCCGTTAACGACTGACTTCAACTATAGAGCCAGAGCGTGTTTGGCTTTACTTGATATAAAGAAGGAGAGTTACAAATCTGCGAGGTATCCGTCGGAACGGAAAATTCTCCGATTTTCATACGAATCCGAGGATTTTTGCTTCAAGGTTGTCTTCCGAATAGCTTTTCGGAATTTCGTTCCGACAAATATTAAACCCACACTCAGGGCGAGAATGGGTTAGCTAGTTGTTAAATTTATGTATTTTGAAAGTTTTTTGAATTTTTACATTAGACTGATGTGGTTTTCCATAAGGAATAAAATCAATCTTTTTTTGATCAAATCGCTTTTCATGTTCCATTGGGCAAAAAAAATTAATATTTTTAACTTTCTCGTATACGTAGTAAGAGAATGATATTGTTTTCGTACAAAATTTCGAACTCGAGATTTTGATCAATTCTGATATTACGATGATATAGGGGAACTCAAAAAAGTGGGTCTCGCAATTCTGTCCGTCCGTATGTCGCAATAGATTATTTTTCATGGAAATTTCGTGAGCTAGTAAAATGTAACCTGGACATTTAAAATGATTATTAGTGCCGCGCAAAAACTCTACGGGCCGGAGCGTAGATGTCCGTGCCGCTATATATCTTAGACATCTTAAACGTCAATGCGCAGTTTTTTTATTTGCTCAATATTGCTGTATAGCTTGCACAGGTTGTCATTGAATTTTCTACTCCAGAGTCCGTCAACGCAATTTTTAGTTTTAATTTATCCTTAGTTCGTCATCAGACGTAGTGTTGTGTAGGTTGTACTTACCAACTGTCCTACTAAAGATGATTTGCTCGTAGGTCCGTTTGAAGAGCTCATAGAAACAGTATTTGCTATAGATATAGTGTCATTCTTTTCCTCCGTCGGGTTGAAGCGCGTATTAAGTTTATTTTGACGAATTTAGTTTTGATGTGGATTGTCATAACACTTTCACCAACGTTCCGATAGTTTTCAATGCTTTTTACCTTAGTCTGCCGCGTGTGACAAATCCACATTAATTTATGTCACAGTTTATCATGCCATCACATGGTCTAGGGCCTTTTCTAATTGTCAGTGCAGTGTACGAACATTCCATCAGCAGATCCGAAGGTCACTGTCCTTTTGCAGAGTTGTCCTTCGAGGCTTTTAGTTGCTTCATTCACTCGCATTCGCATACATTTCTATAGCAATTAATGTAGCTTTGGTGAGAGCACTTCCATTACGTCGAAAACAGAATATCGATTTCCGAGATACATTTTAACTGATTTTAACACTTGCTTTTGTCTGCAACTGCACGCAACTTTTAATCTACCTTCATTGCTATAAGTATTGCCCAACACGCAGTTAAACGCTTATTCTTCTACTTGCCCTCCAAAAATTCAAAACCTTGTGATGACATTCTAAAGGCATCACAAGTCAATGTGGAATCATTACCCTTACCCCAGAAAATGGTAAATCTATCCCACACACTTGTACCACTTCCCAATTACTGATTCAATCTGAATCTCTCTATAATGCCCATATTGCATTGTAAATTTCTCATATGTAGATACTGTATACAGTACACCCCTGTGCGTCACAACTGTACCTAACATCCCCACCTGATTGTTATCTTATATGATGCTACATGCCCCCAGAAAAGGATTTGCTTACTTCTCTTCTTTTCTCGCTCAGGAACCAACGCAATAAATCACACCTATCTTCAGCCCACCCCATATGTGTGCAGCAGTCGCTACGCTCGCATAAAGGAAGCATTAAGCCTCACCTCGGATAATATCCACATCAGCTAACTACATCATTGAGGAGGGGTTATGCAAAAAAATAACCATTTTTGGCCTCCGCACACACAGGTGTATCATCATCCGATAAGGCAAGACCACCATCAAAACATTAAAATGACATTTAATGCGTATTAAGAAAGCGTACACGCGTCTCGCGCACCATTTCAATGCCTCACCACATATGTGCAAGAGACACCACAAAGCCCAACAAAAACGACATCGAAAGGCGCACAAAAAACTGTCATTTACCGCGATAAGATGACATTCGAAAACGATTCGGAATGGGTGTGTGTACGATAAGTCACAAGGTGTGCAATAAGTCACGGCGAATGCAAATCTCTGCTTAAATGTCAAAAGTCTTGAAATGACGGAAAGATCTCCACCAAAGATACACGGAAACATGGAGCGAGTTGAACTCGTTAAAAGCCTACACAGTGCCTCAGATTAAAGAACTGCTTTTCAACACCTCACAATCACAAGGAATTCAGTTCAATTCAATTCAAACGCCGCCTGTACTGTGCTGTCAACGGGGCAGTGGTACACCACACAGCTGTCAGATGTACGCGCTGACAGTAATTCGATCGGCTCGGCGCGCGGCGTGCGATGGAGCACAAATTTATGTATCTAAATGGAGAAAAGGATTAATTGTTACATTGCATCGATCGACAATCACGCGCGCATCTCCTCGCGATAATTGACAAATGACAGACAGTCACAGATGTGACATATCAGTTGCGCGATTGTGGCTAGCGAATGCGCGCACGCCTTAAGCCGATTAATGCGTGTGTATGTTAGTGCATTGTCGACGACACGGGTGTAGATGACACATTGCGCGTGTATAACGATATCGGCAATAGGTTGTCAGTGTGAGGCGGTGATTCACACGGTGATTGTCCTTCATAGTGCTCGTATAAGCGTATCAATTGACAGCCGGAGACCGATGCCAGACACAGACATTATGGAGTGGATTTAGCTAATTTTCTGTTTGACGAAATTTATAGTGGTATACTGACGCCGCCGGCCGCCAAGAATTGAGCGGGATACGGGACATAGACGCACTCTTCAATGTGCTGCAGTTTGATTTGACATCAGGTGAAGATTGAGTGACTGATGGGTGCATTAAGTCTGAAGTAGGAGGCGGTTCTGAAACTGAAAGATGGAAAATTGAATAAGTGGCATGGAGTAGAGAACTATAATGGTGTGCCGTATACGGATGGCAAATTGATTGTTGATTGGAATGGGACACACCTCGGTGAACTGATTGGATGCATAATGATGTAATGGGATACGAATGGGAGTTTTCGTTGACCATAAAAGGATTTCAACGAAGGTGAGACGTGACGGGTGCTACTTGCTGTGTGAGGGAGTTCGTTGGATTGGAAGTCATTGTATAGAGAATCGAGTAGCCTTTGTGAATTAAGATGATTGGAATCGAACTTGCGGCTAGACGGCTATGTGGAGACTTTGTATACGTTCTTTATGATTTGTTTACATATTCTGATAAGTGCCAATATACCTACATAATATTGACTAGTGAGTAGTAACTAGACAGGCGCTTCTCTAAGAAAAATTTACTTAGTGGAGCGACAACTGAGAATATTACTTTTAGAAGAGCTTAGTTGGAGTGCCCCTATGAGGAATTTAGTACAAATGTACGAAAATAGGTTATAGGACTACATTGTGACTCCATTTGTATCCTGATTATAGACAGTTGCATATCATTTCGTAGGTTAACTCGAGCGCTTGTCTTTTTCCCTGGTTTGTGCAACGCATTTCTGATAGTGTGGATTGGAAAGCGATATCTTTCTGTTCGTTAAAAAATGTACCTTTTACGAATTCAAACAAATTTTTAGCTTATGACACCAAAAAGAGTGTCACAAAAACTGTCCAATAGTTTGGGCAGTCAATTCGATTACTGGAGTAGTAATAAAAACGTTTTTTTTTAAATACTTCTCCCGGGAAAGGCGTCACCTTATATTATCTAACTAAAATAGAAGCAACTCTATATCCTGTAAAGTGATGTTCTTATGACAAGGATCCTGGTTATTGAAAACCGATCTTATGAACACCCTAAAAAGCATTTATTGGTGTTCTAAGAAATGGTCGAACACGCACGGTGCTTTGGTCCTCCTTTGGTCGACCTCTGAGATCGTCATTAAACGACGTCATTAAACGCATCTATAGTGATTCCTAAGTATATCTAGGTACATAATGTGTGCTTTCAATTCAATTCCATATGACCGCCAATATTGCAAACGTGATTCTATTATTTTAATGAGCTCCTCGTCTATCTTGGGCACCTGTAGATTTAGGCCTTCTAAGGTGAGCCAGCTCCGTATGATATTTTTCGTTTCTTTGCCAATTTGTTCCCTCTATAGTGATTAGCGGTAACTACGATGGCAATGTGATCCGCAAAACCAAAACAGCGGACTCTTCAAAAATTTGGTTGTGAAATTTTTTGCAATTGTTCGGCTGAAAGCAAGAGAAAACTCAATATTGCATTTAACAATGTTACTCGGTATGTTTATGACCTGAGGCGCTATGATCATATATCGACTTACAAAATGAAAATTCTTGAATACTGTACTATCAAATATTTGCATAAGATCGTCGTCACTAAACAACCCTCTTATCTTTATGAGAGGCTACGTTTTTCTAATTCATCTCGGCTTCCTCTTGGTATAAGACGACTTTGTTTTGTGAGTGGTTTTGATGATTCTCTCTTTGCTTATTTGGCTGGCAGTAATAAGATAAATGGGTTGTAGGTTTCATAAAATAAGTTTATTACTATTATTATATATTTATTTATTTATTATTTTTTTTGTTTGCAAATTCAGTTATCATTATCTAGATTAATTTAAATGTTTCTCCATCCTTCTCTCTTTATTTGTACTTAATGCATAATCTTCAAATTAAACAATTTCTATACATATATTATATAAACAATTACTATACATAATGTACTTATTATTCTTACAAATTAATTTTATTGAAAATAATAATTTTATTGTTCACATCTACACTTTATAGATACTTTATTGTAATCTTTTGTAAATGGTTGTTTCTATTACTTACTTTTGGTGGCGCTTACAGTCCGGGGTGGACCACGGCCTCAACCAACAAGCCCCTCCAGCTAGCTCGGTCCCTCGCTAGCTGCCTCCAGTTGCGCACACCAAGTTGGTTGAGGTCGTTCTCCAATTGTGTGCGCCACCTAAGGTGGGGTCTTCCTCTGCTGCGTTGTCCCTCAGGGGTGGATTCGAAGACTCGTCGGGCTGGTGCGTTGTTGTCCATACGCTCCACGTGTCCCAGCCATCTCAGCCGTTGAATTTTTAGCTTTTTGACCAGGGAAGCGTCGCTGTATAGCCCGTATAGTTCGTCATTGAATCTTCTTCTCCACACTCCATCGTCACAAACTGGACCGAATATCACTCGAAGAATCTTTCTCTCAAAGCATCCGAGAAGGTTTTCATCCGCTTTTGACAGAGTCCATGCTTCTGCACCATACAGCAGGACCGGGATGATTAAGGTCTTATATAATATCTCCTTGATTCTATGAGAGAGGGCTTTACTTCTTAAGTGCCTTCCTAGCCCGAAGAAACAGCGATTGGCAAGAGTGATTCTTCGCTTGATCTCTGCGCCGATGTCATTTTGCGAATTGATAGTGGAGCCCAGGTATACAAAGTCTTTAACTAATTCGAAGTTGTATCTATCCATCGTGACGTTTTGTCCAAGTCGCCGATGTTGAGAGTCCTTTCTCGTTGACAGCATATACTTCGTTTTGTCCTCATTGACAGCCAGACCCATCCTCGCCGCCTCCGTTTCGATGCTTGCAAATGCACCACTGACAGCTCGCCGCGTTCTCCCAATAATGTCAATGTCATCAGCATAGGCAAGTAGTTGGACGGACTTTTGAAAAATTGTACCTCTGGTGTTGGCTTGCGAGTTTCGTACAATTGCTTCAAGAACGATATTAAAGAGAGTACATGATAGCGCGTCGCCTTGTCTCAAACCTTTTTCGACATCAAATGGCTCGGTGGTGTTCTTGCCGACTTTGACGGAGCAGCGAGATTTCTCCATCGTCATCCTGCACAGACGGACGAGTTTGGCGGGGATGCCAAAACTTGACATGGCTTTGTATAATTCGTCCCTATATACGCTATCATAGGCGACTTTAAAGTCGATAAATAGATGGTGTGTATCGATCTGAAATTCCTGGGTTTTTTCCAAGATCTGTCGGAGTGTGAAAATTTGGTCGATGGTTGACTTTCCTGGTCTAAAACCACACTGATATGGGCCGATCAGGTTGTTGGCGAAAGGTTTTAGACGTTCACATAATACAGCCGACAAGATCTTATACGCGACATTCAGGAGACTTATTCCTCTGTAGTTGGCGCAGTTCAGAGTATCTCCTTTCTTGTGGATGGGGCACACGATGCTGAGGTTCCATTCGTCGGGCATGCCTTCATCCGACCAGATTTTACAGATGAGTTGGTGCATGCTCCTTACCAAGCCATCTCCCACTGCTTTGAAAAGTTCGGCTGGGAGGCCGTCCGCTCCAGCAGCTTTGTTGGACTTAAGTTTGGATATCGCTATCCTCACTTCGTGTAGGTCGGGTGGACGGAAATGTTGGCTATCATCGTCCAAGCTGAACAGATCATTCTGCCTGACAGCGGGTTGTTGGCTGTCTCCGCCGTTTAACAGTCTGCAGAAGTGTTCTTTCCAAATCCTCAGCACCGACTGTGAGTCTACTACTGTATTCCCATGTTCATCTCTGCAGGCTTCTGTTCGGGCCTTGTATCCTTGGGTGGATCGTTTTACCCTTTGGTAGAACTTTCGAACATTGCCTCTGCAGTATTGTCCCTCAATTGATTCGACCGCTCGCTTCTCGTGCTCTCTCTTTTTCCTTCTGAGAAGTCGGTGTTCCTCCCTTCTTTTCTGCCCGTAGAGCTCTCGAGCAGCTCTCTCAGCCGCTCTGGTTCTTGTCTGCAGCATTAACTGGTAGGCCTCGTTCTTGGCTGCATTTGCCTGACGGCATTCCTCATCGAACCAGGGGTTTCGTTGTGGTCGCCTAGTGAAACCCAGCACTTCGGTAGCGGCACTCCTGATGGCACGCTGGCAATGTTGCCACTGATCCTCTGTACTTGATGCTGGTGAAACTGAGGGCTTGCTGAGAGGTTTAGGGAGACGCGGTCGGCAAAGGTTTTGGCGGTCTCTTGCGATAGTAGCCTTGCAACGTCAAATCTTCTTACAGTATCCTCTCGGTGTTGTGGAGTGTTGGATATCCGCATCCGTACTTTGGCTACTACCAAGTAATGGTCCGAGTCTATGTTGGCCGCTTGGAACGTTCGGACATCCAAGATACTGGAGGCATGTCTGCCGTCGATCGCAACATGATCAATTTGGTTGACGGTTTGTTGATCTGGAGACCGCCAAGTCCCTTTGTGTATGTTGAGGTGTGGGAATCGTGTGCTGGCAATGATGACATTTCGCCCCGCCGCAAAGTCGATTAGCCTGAGTCCGTTTCCGGAGGTGTTGTCGTGCAGGCTGTGCTTTCCGACTGTAGAGCCAAAGATGCCCTCCTTTCCGATTTTGGCGTTAAAGTCGCCAAGAACTATCTTGACGTCGTACTTCGGGCACTTATCATACGTCTTCTCAAGAAGATCGTAGAATGCTTCTTTGGCTGTGTCGTCTTTCTCCTCTGTCGGTGCGTGAGCACATATCAGCGTGATATTTTTAAATTTGGCCCTGATGCGGATTGTGACTAGGCGGTCGCTAACATTGCGAAATCCCAAGACTTCTTGCCTAAGTCTTCCTCTAATCACAAATCCACAATCAAATAACCGCTGACTCTGCTCTCTGCGGCACTCGCCGTAGTAGATGTCACAGCTTTTCATCCTTCTTGTGCCTTCTCCATCCCATCGCACTTCCTGGATGGCCGTAATGTCGGCTTTGTACCTATCCAGGGTCTCCACAAGTTGTTCGGCTGCACGCGGTCTGTTTAGGGTCCGGACATTCCACGTGCAGATCCGAAGCTCGTTGTCCTTATTTCGTTTGCTGGGGTCGTCAACATTTAGATCATCCATATCTGAGGCTTGTCGTTGTTTCGGAACTGCCTGGTTTTTCCGTGGTAGGGAAGTTACACCGACGCACAACCCCCAACCTGGAGGGCCAGGTCCTTTGCTGGACCCCTTGGACAAAAGGGGCCGGATTTCCCGGAGTCAGTAACCCACTACGGGGATATGAGCGCTGCCGTTGGCCCATAAAGGGCTCATCCGCCACCATCTCTATTTCAACATCCTGACTAATGCTGAAAAACCCTAATGACCTTAGCTCCAAATAAGTCGAAGTAGCTCATTAAGGTATCTGCCAAGTTGACCGTTGACGCCACCGTTGATTTAATTATTTAAATTCATCCGCCGTACGTCCTCATTCTGAGGTGCTCATGTTAAGACTTCTGAGACTCGAGCAGACAGTCAATTCCGACAGAGCATTATAGTGTTGCTATTTCTTTCGTGTTCAACACTCGCGCTTATAAGTTTAGCAAGTCAAGCCCAGGTGGGCGAGACCAGTACCCGGTGGTTACCACGGGGAGGTAAAATAAGCACAATTGATGTGTATGAGAAAGTTAAAACACTGGACATTGCCAAGTTAATGCCAATCAATGCCTGCCCGATTCATACACACCCAACCATTATTAAATATTAAATATACGAAATAAATATACGAAAATCGGTTTTCTTAAAACGTCATCATGGTCCACTAAAGTGGTCCCCGTACTGTTCGCTGTGGCTGTGGTCCACCACCAGTCACCTTGTAGTCCATAAGTCCATACCGTCCCGTCGGTGCTGTATAGCAGCAGTCTGTCTAAAATAACTTTATGGGCCCTACGAACAAAGTCCCAACTGGAACTAACTCCCACTAGCCAGATGAACTAAGTCCCACCAAATATGCGGTGGGATTTAGTTCATATGTTTGGGAGATAGGTCACTTCCAGTTGGGACTTAGTTCATTATGAACAATTTCCCAATGAATTAAGTCCCAATTTAAGAAAATTGGAAGTTAGTTAATTTAAATTGTTTCGAAGAAAAAACCAGTAAGACAATAACAATTATCTTCGACTATGCCGAAGCTTGAATAATTATTGTAAAAAATATTTTAGTATTAAAAAATTATATAATTTGTATTGGAGGTATGGGTAGTTTTTATTCGACTAAGCACATTTTTTGTCAAAAAATTTTAAATATTATTAAAACGATATGTGCAAAGTTTAAACTTGCTATCTTTACTGTAGCTATTTAAATTAATTTTTAACATCAAAAAGCTATATAAATCCGGTATTTTTGTATGGGAGGTACCGTCAAACTGCCTAACATTGACTGGGGGGGGTAAGTTTGACCAAAAGTAAACCAACTTTTTATATTCACGTAAACGGCCTCTGGTAGAAGTTAGAATTATAATTTTGGTTTTATACTGAGCACTATTTGTTCACAGATGGCGGAAAAAAAGATTAAGAGAATAGGGGCAATTCTCTCTATGTGGCAACTAATGCAATAAATGTCGTCTCTGTTGTACTTTTTGTGTACTCCAAACTTTCATTTTTTTCAGCCTTATAAGAATAGTTTTTCATTAACATTTTAGGACAACTAAGTAGCTTTAGATGTTTTCTTTCAAAAATATATAATTTTTAGGACAAATATCAAGTTGAATATTGCTTTTGAGATCAATTTGGAAATTATGTTAGAATTTATGAGCAAACGGCTAACTTTGACCGAGGCCTTTCAAACTTTGACCGGCTGTTCAAAGTTAAACGAACATAATGGCTAACATTGACCACTTCTATTTTCGCCGTTTTATAGGCTTATCCATAGGTAAATAAATAAATAAATCGTTGACGCAACAGGTCTGTATAGGCACCCTAGGCCTAGCTTCTCACAACCATTCGTTTGTGTATTTTTATTTTTTTGGGACGAATGGAAGGCATCTACTATATACCTACAATTATTACGTCCGTCTGTTGGTCCATCTATAACTCGAGAACCCATATATCCGGTTTTTCAGAATTTTTACCGTTCATAGATTTGTTGCCCATTTAGGTTTTAAAGTAGAGAGTGGTAAGGGGGGGGTATTGAGGGTATCTCTAGAACTACTCTTCTCATAAAGACATCCTTCGGATCAGGACAGGTTGCGAAGGGAGGGGTAAGAGTAAAGCGGTGGTAGGGATCTCTGGCACTATTCGACCGATTTTAAACAAATTCCAGATCAATAGATGTTACTTAAGGAGGATGAGTGGGGAGAGGTAAAGTGAGCCGAGTGGTAGGACCTATCTGTGGAACTCGGAACTCGGCTGAAGTTGACATTTCTTTCAACTTTGTAATGGCGACACCCTAGGGATCAGTACCTATACGTTACTTAGAGAGAAGGGTAGAGTGGGTAGGGGCTCTATCTGGATCTATTCTTCCAATTTTAAACAGTCTTTCAGTGTTGTAATGGTGACACCCACCGGAGCAGTACATATACCTATGGTACTTCAGGACGGAAAGGAGAAGTAAAGGGGGAATAGCTAGGCTGATTTTAAAAATAATTTGATCTTAGTATTGCTTTAGACGACTCCACTGCCTAGAAGAAAATTGTTCCTTTATGAGTCTGAAGACTTTTAATTTTTTTAAATGAAGTATTTGGTAGATATGTATTTTATAAATTATTTCCTAGCTTAAATTTATTTTTTATTACATTCTAACAAATTTAAAAGCTTTGTGAAATAATATCAGTTAATAAAATATACTAAAGTTAAATAAAACTACTTCAACTTATGATTTTTTATCAACAATAAACATGCCGGTCAAAGTTACCCAAAACCAAGTCTAACATTGACCACCCTATTTTTGTTAAGAAACTACCTCTACGTTTTTATTTAAACATATTTAAGCTTTGGAATACTAAAGTACAAAGGTAAGCCCCTATTCTGGTGTAATTTATTTCCCGCTCATGCAAAAAACTTAAATGATACAGCTGTTTGAAATTTAAAAGTGGTCAATGATAGGCAGTTTGACGGTAGTAGTAGTTTTCATCAGATCTTTCTCAACAGTTTGGTGGATACGTACCAAATTTCAAGTCGATAGCTCTTAAATTACGGCCGTTATCGTGCGGACAGACAGACGGACATCGCTAGATCGACTAAGAAAGTGATGCTGATCAATAATATATATATTTTGTCATACCTACAACGCCTCCTTATGTGCGTTACAATACAAATGGAATGTCAAAGTGAATATACCCCCACCACAGTGTGGTATCGGGTATAATACTCTGCTGAAAAGGTAAACTATCTTAAGTCAATTTTCATAGTTTTTCAGGAGAGCAGAAAAACATCAAAAAACGTAATTTGAAAAAAGCCTCCAACTTTTAACTCTAATGAAAGGGCTTTTTAGAAGGGAAATTTTATCCCCTTTTTTCCTAGCCACGTTTTAAAACAATATTTTTTAAAAATCAGCGAGGTATAAGATAAAATGCAATTTAAGATGATTTCCCTTTCGCGTGTTTGCCCATTAAGAAATCTTAAGTTGAGATAAGATACTTTAGCTAATTTTGTAGAGTATCGATTTCAGTTCTTAAATCGACTTAAGATGAAGTGCGCATTACAGTGCTTTGTTTAATGAAATATAAACACAACATAAGATGTTTTGTACTTCTTTTATTTAAACTTTAGGTCATAAAATAAAATGTTTTCGTTTAAAAACTTACGAAAGAAAATAAATAAATGGTATCTAATTCATTACAATACACTTTTCTAACGAATACGTATGTAGATTATGACCCTTAAATGTTTATTATTTGACACTCTAGTACCAAAAACACTCTTTTCGGAACTATGAGTATAAAAACTACTTTTATTTTGTATTATTTATGATAATTTACTAACAAAAATTACCGTTATAAATACTTGCTGAATTCTATGCTCTGTTATTACAATTACTTTTTATAGACACTTCTATAGACCGCTATAAACCACTCTGACTGATATTTGCAATGCACTGAAATAACATCTTAAGTTGACTGTCATTTTTGGTAACGGTACATCTGGTAGCACCTGGCAAAATATCTTATGTCGACATAAATCTGAGAAATATCTTTTTTTTTAATTAAATATCATCTTAAGTAGACTTAAGATAGTTTACTTTTTCACACATTTGATTATATTTCACATGCATTTTATCTTATGTCGAGTTAGTTACACAATTTATTGTAACTTACACGGAGCAAACAATCTTATATCGACACAAGATGTTTTAGATTTTCAGCAAATGCCAATTATATTTTGACCAAAACATCTTAAATGAAATAAGAGGTTTTTATCGACTACAGCGATACAGCGACGAGAGTTTGGTACAACTACGCGTATTGAATAGGGGAATCTTTTGCACTAAACTGTTCAAAATTCACTTAAATCGACTTAAGATAGTTTACCTTTTCAGCAGAGAATAATTCTGTTGAAAGTGGAAGTTAGTTCGAATTGACAATAAATTGTTTTTAATTGGTTGATTGGTTGATTGGTAAGCATAACTAATATTAAAATGGAATACTTATTTGGAAGTGGTAAGCGGAGGGATTGTAAACTCCTATACCTACAGTGAAAAATACATATACGTTAAAAAATCAATAAACAAAAAAAAATATACCTACATACTTCATATTTTCTGTGTTACAACAAAACGTGCAAATCCAGAGTGGAAGTTTTAAGCAATGGCAATTGTGTAAAAAGTGGTAATTTTGTCGGTCATTGATCACAGTGAACTGTACTGTGTTATAGTAAAAGCCACTTTTTGTCAGACAAAAATGGTAAAAAAGACTCGATATTTCTCTTTTTCTTTGATAGCAAGACCCCAGAACAAAAAATCCATGGTTGTTAGCTCAGATCTAGTCTTTTTTACCATTTTTGTCTGACAAAAAGTGGCTTTTACTATAACTTCTGTTGATCGTACGTAAAAAAGTTGCTTAACATAATTTTTAGGAAATTTCTCAAGGATAAAAATTTCATAAAAAAAATGAAAATTTATAAAGTCAACATTTTCAGAAAAAGTCATTTTAAGTTAAAAATTGTAACAAAAATTTTCAAAATTTTGAGTTTAAGGAGCCAGAACTTTTTTGTAGCTGCCCAGATGTAGCCGAAGTGCTTAAGACTTGTATGCGCTACTAAATTGTCTTTTTAAAATGTACAAAACTATTTTTGTAGCTATAATAGTTTAGAAGTTATAGCGATTTTAGTCGTAACACCTCCAAATTAGAGGTCACCTACTTTGATGGGCTATACTATAACGGGAAATACGATGAAAATAGACCCCCCCCTGCCATACAATTTTTTGTTCGGCAGAGCTCCAGGAATCACCCCTTAAAGGATTATACTTCTTAACTGGGACACCCTGTATTGAGTATTTTGAAAAGGTAAATATTATGATAACGAATCCATTTTGAAAGGAAATAAATCGTGTGCAGTCTATAGGAGAAACCGATTGCACTGTGAACATAAACCGTAATATTCTACCCCCTGCAAGCCTGCAACCCCATGCTTGGGGTCACTGTTGGATTTGGAGTAAATTTTAGGTTGGGTGTGTGTAAAGTTTCTTTATATATCTACATAATATGGGTTGCCATCATGCGTAAAGAATCGTAGCATACACCCAATCTCGCACTAACTCCAAATCCAACAGTGACCCCAAGCAGGGGGGGGGGTCGAGGGGGTTGCACGCCCTCATACATATTCCTCTGTTTATGTATTTTTTGTACTATATTCTAGTCTAGAAGATAAATTCGCCAGCACTGCAAACGACTTATTTGCATTCAAAATGGTCACATTAAGGGTGAAGTGCTTTTAATTTTAATTTATTGTATGTTTTTCATTTCTCACAGATTTATCCCTTTTTCTTTATTATCAGAAAAAGTGAGCTCAGCTACACACATTTGTTTCGTTACATAAGCGAAAGTATTCTCCAATTTGAGGCGAAAAGTTTTATGACGGACTATGAAGCTGGTCTTCGAAATGCATTAAAGACAGTAAACCCAACTGCATCGGTTAATGGCTGTTGGTTTCATTTTTGTCAAGCCGTATGAAGGAAGGTTTCAATGAAATACAAACCACTTTTGTGTTTTATTCGGGCTAAGAAGAAAGCATCGGAAGCTACCGGCTAACCAAATAGTATATTCGTTCAATGTCATAAAAATGACCACTGAAAATTTTGATACAAACAAATTGTTTGCACAATTTTTTTAATATTTCGAGAATCAGTGTATAAAGAAGGTGATTGTATTGATCGTACTTATGTACAATATATGTATGTTTTGAATTTTTACATTTTTCCACCACATCACATCGCAGGTATTGCCCCAAAGTTGTTCGGTATTCAAGCTAATGGCACGAACTACCTCAGCTGTTGAATCCTACAATGGTATTTTGTCTCGCTCTTTTCCCCGAAACGGACATTTTTTTAAATTTGTTAAACATCTTATAAATGAAGAATTTTCAAAAAGTAGGGACTTTAATTGGCTTATATGTACTATGTGGGTGCTCTTTTCGAACTTCGAAACGAAACAAAATTGACAAGGACAAATACTAAAAAATGAGAGAGGCTAGTGAACTACTAGAAAATGGCAGGATAACGGCTGACACTTTTTAGCAGCGAATGGTATTCAAGGAAAATGAGGTTTGTTACGAGATGGAGCCAGATGAGAACATTTTTGAAGAGTCTACGGATAATAATGAAGATGAAGATGAAATTGAATTTGTATCTACAGAGGCTCACCGTATGAATAGCGACAACTCCTCTTTGTGAATTGTTTGCATTAATATGATGCCAAACATAGTCCTTCTTCCATGCAATATTTCATATCATATTTATTTAGACAACATAGTTTCACAAGTTTTCAATTATCTATCTTATAAATTGTGAAAGGCCTAATAAAATTATTTTTGAGTGCTTCGAGTGCTTTAATTCATTTTTTTTTATTATTAGTTTGTACCATTTGTTTTCTCTATATTAATTTTTGCCAAACTGTAAGCAATTCACTTTGAGAAAATTACTTTACGAAATGAAATTTGATATAATCAAGTAGAACAAATTGGAAATGATAAAAATATAGAAAATAGAAGGGCATTCTGGAAAAAGAAAGTCAAGAGTCACGACGAAGCTGAATTTAATAATGAAAATAAAACGAAAAGGAGATTCGTCTTTTAGTGCAGCGGTGGGATACTTAAACTGGTGTCATTTAATTGTCTGCATAGCAAGAAAAATTTAATAAAATATAACAAAAAAATGGGACGTGATCACAAGAAGAGAAGAAGCCATAAAAAACACAGACACGCGGAAAAAACGAGGTATGTAATTAGAAGTGATTGTATTCCTGAATTTGCTCCCGGAAACCCAAATCTATCTGCTAAAAAGTGGGTTGCAAAAATTGACCAGCTTTCATCTATTAATGGCTGGGATGCTAAAGCTACCATATATCACATGTCGTCTTGTGGGGTTGGCAAAGGTATGGTATTCGAATTTACCAGACTATGATTTATCTTGGGAAGATTGGAAAACTTTGTTAATCAAATCTTTCCCAGATCATATCGATTTTGCTTATTCATTGAGAAAACTGGTCAATAGATATAAACAATCCAATGAAATCATAACTGAATATTATTTTGCAAAAATGAATTTAATTCAGGCCTGCAAAGTAACGGGTAAAGATGCAGTATCTTGCTTAATCGATGGTCTTGGTAATGAAGTTATTAAGACAGGTGCAAAGGCCGGAAGATACGAAACACCAGAGGATTTGTATAGTGAATATTTATCGACACTCTCTTTCGATAGTAAACAATTGCCTACAAAACCAGTACAAAATATTGAGGTCGATAGTAATGGTTTTAAGCGCAGAAAACACAGTGACGAAAACGTTATGGTTTCAAATAGAATCAAATGTTTTAACTGTAATGAAATCGGCCATATTTCAACAAAGTGTCTACGCCCAAAACTTGAATGCAAAAGTTGCAATAGGTTAGGGCACAGAACTGAAGATTGTTTCCATAAAAAAACAAAGCGTGCACTAAATTGCTCGACAGGAGTGGAAGATAACAAAAGTTGTTACTTCATTGATTGCAAGATTAATAATCAGAAAACACGCGCATATATCGATACTGGCTGCTGTGCAGTAATGATACGTCAAAATGACGCTACTAAGTTTGGATTGGTTTCCAAGAAAAGTTCATTGATAATTTCAGGTTATGGTGGAGCTACGGTCAAAGTGATCGGGAAAGCCAACTGTTTACTAGAAGTTGATCTCGCAAAGGCCGAGGTCGAACTTTTAATTGTTCCTGATACAGCTCAAGAAATTCCCATTCTTGTAGGGCAAACGTTTCTTAATCATGATAACGTTGTTTTAGTTATAAGAAACCGGGAAATACGTATTTTTAATAAGGATTTAGATCATCTTCCACAGATAGATGATTTTCCAGAAAAAAAAGTCGCTCTTTGGGCTAACAAGTCAACTGTTATTCCAGCTAATCAGGCTAGTTTTGTAGCAGTGCACAACAAATATAAAAGCAACAGAGACATTTTCATTGAAGAGCAAAGAAGATTCAATCCAAATCAAGAACATTTTATACCCAGATGCATCGTAAAATCTTCGGATGCTTACATATTAGTAATTAACGAGTCGGGAAATGATCTTCTTTTGAAACCAAATCAAATTCTTGTAAGAGGTGAAGTTTGTGAAGCTGATGCAGAGTCAGATCAAAGGCAAGTAGAAACACTTTCACTAACAGTTGATAATTTTAAAGATTTTACTGAAAATGATGTTAATTCGCAAATAAGTTCTTGTCTAGACAAAAGTGACAAAATGCGGCTACTTAACCTATTAAATAAGTATAGATGCTGTTTTGCACAAAATTTAAGTGAATTAGGAAAAACAAATGTAACAAAAATGTCCATAGAGTTGTTGAATGACAAACCAATAACATATAAACCATACCGAATGTCATATTCAGAACGCGAAAAGGTCAGAGAAATGATTAAAGAACTAATAGACAACAAGATTATTAGAGAATCATGCTCACCATTCGCCAGTCCAATACTTTTGGTTAAAAAAAAAAGTGGCGAGCATATGTGTATAGATTTTCGAGCGCTGAATGCCAAAACAGTCAAAGATCTGTACCCAATGCCAAGAATTGACGATCAAATTGATCGTCTAACAGGTTCTTCATATTTCACAAGTTTAGATCTTGCTAATGGGTACTATCAAATACCTATGACCGAAAGTTCGATTTCAAAAACGGCTTTTATAACACCAGGTGGGCATTACGAGTTCCTTAGAATGCCTTTTGGTCTTGTAAATGCGCCATCTGTTTTCCAGAGGGCTATTAATACTGTACTAGGCCAGTTAAGATATACAATCGCTATGGCATATATGGATGACATTCTTATTCCATCTGACACGATTGAAAAAGGATTTATAAATCTTGAAACAGTTTTGAAAACAATTTCTGTGGCTGGTCTCACTTTAAAACTAAAAAAAATGTTTCTTTTTGACTAATAAAATTGATTACCTTGGATATGAGATTAGTAAGGAGGGTATACGACCAGGGGAAAGTAAAATGAATGCAGTTAAATTGATTGCAGAGCCAAGGAATGTACATGAAATTCGTCAATTTTTGGGTCTCTGTAGCTATTTTCGAAAATTTATTTATAATTTTTCAATACTTGCAAGACCTTTAAACAATTTATTGAAAAAGGACGCTTCTTTTAAATGGGAGACTGATGAGCGATTGGCTTTTGAAACTCTACGAGAAAAACTTACTCAACGTCCTGTTTTGGCGTTATATGATCATACCTCAGAGACTCAATTACATGCCGATGCTTCAAAGTGGGGTATTGGGGGAATATTGATGCAGAGACAAGTTGATGGTGTGTATAAGCCAGTAGCGTATTTTAGTCGTACCACAACAAAAGAAGAACAACGTTATCATTCGTACGAACTGGAAACGTTGGCAGTTATATATTCCTTTAAACATTTCAGAGTATATTTGTTAGGAATACAGTTCACAGTAATAACGGATTGCAATTCATTAAGGACAGCTTTCACTAAGCGTGACTTGGTCCCGCGAATTGGAAGATGGTGGTTAACAGCACAAGAATATTCATTTAACGTAGAGTATAGGAAAGGTACCAGCATGACTCATGTCGATGCTTTGAGTAGAAACCCTATTAGTAAAGAACAAAATCTGAATTTTTTTAATACACTTACAACAGAGATTACATCTCAAGATTGGGTTCTTGCTGCACAACTGAAGGATGACAGGTGTAAATTTTTATTTGAAGTATTGAATAGAAAACCAGTTGATAATGAAGAGCATAACATACACAAAGAATATGTATTGGAAAATAACAGATTGTACAAAAAACTACCGCTGGTACTAAGTGGGTTGTTCCTAAAAGTTGCAGACGAGAAATAGTAAAATGTCATCACGATGATATTGGACATTTCTCTGAGGAGAAAACTTTAAAGTACATCCAATCAAAATATTGGTTTCCTTCCATGCAAAAGTATGTTCGAAGATATATTGCTTGTTGTTTAGGATGTTTATACAACAAAAGTACAGCGGGTAAACAGTCTGGAAAGCTTAACCCAATTGAAAAATTTGATATTCCTTTTCACACTTTACATGTAGATCATCTCGGCCCATTTGTAAAAAGCACGAAAGGTAATACGTACCTTTTATTGGTAATTGATGGCTTTACTAAATATGTGTTTTTAAAAGCAGTACAAAGTACTAAAGTAGGACCTGTTATTAAGTTGTTTCAGGAAATCATTGATGTGTTTGGAGTACCACGTAGAATTATTTGTGACAGAGGAAGTAGTTTTACATGTAAGAAATTTAATGAATTCTGTTTAAACTTAGGAATCAAATTAACCCATAATGCTACTGCAACACCTAGAGCTAACGGCCAAGCTGAACGTTATAATCGAACAATTCTGTCCGCACTATCAGCATGTTCTGCAGATGAAAAGAAGTGGGACAGTAATTTATATTCTATCAAATGGGGATTAAACTCTACAATAAATAAGTCTACCAACCAACAAGTCACCAAATGAATTACTTTTTGGTTATATACCAAAAAATAGTAATGATTCATTTCTGAGCTATGAGGTTTGTGATGATGAGTATCAAAGTGATAGGTTGAAATTACGTAAAGAAGCAAAAGAAAGCATAAAAAAACATCAAGCAATACAAAAAAAATACTTTGACAAAAACAGAAAAACAGCAAAAAAATATAAAGTTGGGCAACATGTTGTTGTTAAGAGACCAAAAGGGTCTAATGATGGATCTAGTAAAAAACTTTTACCAAAATATCACGGGCCATATGAAGTGGTCAAGGTTCTCGATAATGATAGATATATTATCAAGGACCTTCCAGGTGCGGAACGTTCGCAGAAAAAGTATACTGGGATATGTCCCTCTGACAAAATGAAGCCTTATTTACTTGAAATAAGTAGCGATAGTGATTCAAATGTTGAATGCATGAACGCTGCGAGTAAATAAGTCCTATTATGGTAAAGTACCATAATAGGAAAATGTTTGCATTTGTAATAATATATATATACCAACTAGAATTTATATATATTTATTTATAAAATCCAACTTAATAATATCAATGTTCTTCTCTTATAGAGTCAAAGGATTCACGAGGTCGTGAAAAATAGTAGCAAGGCCGAACTGTAAGCAATTCACTTTGAGAAAATTACTTTACGAAATGAAATTTGATATAATCAAGTAGAACAAATTGGAAATGATAAAAATATAGAAAATAAAAGGGCATTCTGGAAAAAGAAAGTCAAGAGTCAAGACGAAGCTGAATTTAATAAAGAAAATAAAACGAAAAGGAGATTCGTCTTTTAAAACATAACATAATTTGCCTATAGTAGCGTAACGGATACAGTAGTTGACACCCTTTTTTTTGATACAGTAGTTGGCACCTCTTTCGCTAAAGATTTTGTTTTTTCCAATAATATAAGAAATTTGTAATATTTCCCAGCAGCTCTCTGCAGTCGATATTTAAAAATAAAAGTTAAAAAGCTTATAAGTGTAATTTTTTTTGGGTGAAAACTTGTGAATTTTAATAAGGACTTCCGGTTGGGTAAGTACAGATTTTTTTCTTAAATCCTTAAAATAAGTACAAAAACTTTAGCTATTTTAAATGGCAATATGTTAAATATTATTAATTTAAGTTTAAATATTCATATTATTTGCTTTATGCTTCATATATCCAACAGGCTGGTTCATATGGGACTACAGTTGTGGTCACTGCCAATAACTGTACTTTTTATGGTGCCAACAACTGTAGTATACGACGGTTATTTGTTACAGATTTTTAAAAATGCCTAAAGAGAATAAACCTTATGATGCGGATCGGTATCAACTAGCTCTTTCGACTATAAAAAAGACAGATTTCAAAGATGAGGAGAGCTTATTCGGAAGTTTGCAGCATACCAAGAACAGCTATTTAATATCGATTTGGTGCTATTTTTAAGTAAACCGGTCGGAATAGATGGAGAAATGCATTTATATATTTTTGAATTTTTTTAATAATAATTTATCAAAGTGCCACATTTTTTATTATTTTAATTTTTATTACCTTCAAATAAGGGAGCACTAAATGCATTTTAATAAATCGGTAGATATTGTTTTATCATACTTTTTGAGTGGCAACAACTGTAGTTTCGTAGGGTGCCAACTACTGTATACTGCACAGTGCACAGAGGTGCCAACTACTGTAGGTTTTGAGAGGCATTTTTTTTATAAACCATTTAATTCCAAATTGAAACCCCTAAACTCGGAAACTAAATTTTTACTAAATATTCCTTAATGAATATATAAATGTATAACATTTTAAAATCGCACTTAAAATAACAAATCTACGCTTGTTTGAAATCAAAATTTCCTTATGGGTACCAACTACTGTACCCGTTACGCTAGTTCTCTCTAGTTAAAAGTCACTCAATAAGGTAACAGAACTCAAAGCTTTTATCTTACTGCCGTTTATTTTCGAAGTTGAATTTACATTGCCCGCGTTCCGTTGACCGCTAGAGGACCAGCGGCATGCCAAACTCCATATAAAACAGTAAGACAATTATCTTCGACTATGCCGAAGCTCAAATACCCGGTACTAGCTATATTATTGTAAAAATAAAAAAATATTTTAGTATTAAAAAATTATATACCTATTTGTATGGGAGGTATGGGTAGTTTTTATTCGAGCAAGCTTATTTTTTGTTCAAAAATTTTAAATATTATTAAAACAATATGTGCAAAGTTTAAACTTGCTATCTTTACTGTAGCTATTTAAATTTAATTTTTAACATAAAAAGCTATATAAATCTGATATTTTTGTATGGGAGGTAGTAGTAGTTTTCATCCGATCTTGCTCATCTTCGAACTTAGCCTCAGTTTGGTGGATAAAATCTTACGTACCAAATTTCAAGTCAATAGCTCTTAAATTACGGCCGTAATCGTGCGGACAGACGGACAGACAGAAAGACATCGCTAGATCGACTAAGAAAGTGATGCTGATCAATAATATATATAGTTTGTCATACCTACAAACAACGCCTCCTTAAGTGCGTTACAAATGGAATGACAAAGTGAATACATATAGGTTTAGGTACCCTCACCACAGTGTGGTACCGAGTATAAAAACTGACATTTCAGCATTAGCGCTAGAACTCTAGCACATATTGTTTTTTTTTTTTGTATGGAGTTTGGCATGTCCATTGTCCACTTGGATTTCGGACGCAGCACGGTAAACATCACATAAATTTGTAAGAATTTTGTTGTCGATCTCCTCCCGTTTCTTTGCTCGTCCGTCGATGGCTTTTTTTTTGTCTTCGCTCGATTCATCTTGATTGCTGTACTGTACATACCTACATAATGTATTTACCCTTTTTTTATATGTTGTAACAATAGTATACAATGTACCTACATACGTCATATGCTGGACTAAACATTTTTAGGACTAGTTCATTTCAAATCGTGATTTTTCGTTTTATTTTAAATAATTTGGGAGTAAGTTCATTTGGGACTTAGTTCACAAAAAACAAAGTCCCACTATTGGGTTTTATTTAATTCTCATATTGGGACTTTGTTCATTCTTAGCTGGGTCTTAGTTCCTTAGTTCATATGAACTAACTCCTAAATTTTCTGGGACTTAGTTCGTTTTGGCTATAGTGGGAGTTAGTTCCAGTTGGGACTCTGTTCGTAGGGCCCCCTTTATGATATTATTTATACAAAATTTGCATCTCATCTGCACAGTATCTATCTGGTGATGTTTGCTTGCCTTCAACCTATAGATGTTACCCTGGTTACTCTCTGAGGGGTCACAGTTTGTATGGGAACATTTTTATTTTTTATCCGATCGACTTTAAACTCGGTTAGTGTACTCTATATAAGAAATAGACAAAACCAATTTCTCTCCTTTTGGAAATTTTTCATGGAGCTCAATTTATTGGCCTTTCTCATGATCTTACTTCATTCAATTTTCCATAATAGTCACAAATCTAAGTTAATACAAAAACAACTTGTACCTTTTTAGGCAATTCTTCCAGATGCCATCGCTGCACTTACAAATTGATCCTAATGTAGCTATATAATTTTTGACCTGTTTTCTCCAATAGGCTAGGTAGGTTTCCTGTGCGATATATAAATATAATAGAGGAAACTAACTGACTGTGAGGAATCTCTGTGTAGTAAATCCTGCAAGCTGCGTGAATTAATCCGCAGACAAAAGCTAGTAGCCTATAAAACTTAAACAACCCACCTATAATTAAAGTTGATAGTGATAGCCTATACTCTTCAGACGATCTGGCAAAAATTCAAACATAACTATCGCAGATGGCCGACTATAGTGGCGCCAAGACAAAAGATAAATTCCTAATAAAACCTTCAATAGCATTGCCCCAATTCCAAGTACCTACCTACACCACTTCAATATTTTTTGGTTCCTGTATCCCCTTTCCATTTTGTCTTTCGTTTGAATTTGATAGAAAAATGCAATACAACGCCGTATATACCCTTAAGCTCTTTGCTTCACTTTCTTTGGGCAATTATTCAATATAGATTCCTGTGGCGCGTTTTGAGCATCGCCACTGTTATTAACCGTATCTTTCAAACCCCAATGAACAGTTAAAAAAAGGAGTACAGAAATCCAGCAAAACCCATAACCGCTCATAAAAATAAATCATAAAAACCAATATAACCTCCGTCGAACCGTCGACATAAATCAATAGCCCCACGGCAGAAGCCCTGTAGTACCTATGCAATACACACACACCTAACCACTTCAAAAAAAAAAAAAAACCCTTTCCGTCCCCATTGAGAAACTACTGGCAGGTCGTTCATAATTTGCAAACTTTTCGGAACGGAAGTGGTTTCAGTTGATTATTGGCAATATTTTTCCATCCACCCCCACCACCACCCCTTCTAACAATGTAGGTATGCTTTTGTTTATTTACACCAAACTTATCGGTGGCTTGGCGGTTCCGTCTTACCGTCTTGTACTATTTTTTTTTGTTAACTGTCAAGTTAACTGCACGGAATAGCTCCTTACAAGCAGGACGAACATGGACAAGTCAAATGGCAGGTTGCTGGTTCAGGTAGGGTCTGATTCCATGACATTAAATATGCACATTCTGAATGGAACAGCTTAGTAGGAGTGTATTCAGTGTGTCGGTAAACAAGCTGCCTTTCAGTTAGACTCATAAATAAACAATATACATGATGGTGGAGTAGGTTCTACGACATCAATATTAAACCCCTATAGCGCAGTCTTGCACGGGGAGGAACATATCGATAGTTGGCGAATAAAATATTCAATCCTGATGGTGTGGGGTAATAACAATTTTCCAAGTCGTTCATCATTCAGAGGGAGAGAACCGAACTGATCGAAAGATGATAGGGTACTTTCCCGCTCAAGTGAGATAGGCATAGCTATTTTTCTGCTGTATCGAGAGTGCACTATAAATCAGTAAGCTTTTCCTGAATTTGTGTGCACCATTTTTGCAGGTAGGACATTCTCTCATGCCATTCTATACACAGTCACTGAGGAGTTTGGTCTAAGTTGAGGTATCTAGGTGAGTTCAAGTGTGATTTGATTTTACCATTCGACATCGGGAGGATAATAAATGTTTTTGGTCGAAGGGAGGCATAGGAAATGATGACGGTATGCAATATTGATGATGAGTTTTCACAGAATATTATTGTATTTCCTTTACTAGAAGGGGGAGATTATCTTATCTATGAATTGATGATGGGGATGACAATTGGCAAACAAAAATGGAAGTGGAATGCGGTACATTAATCAAATAACAGATATTCTAACAAAAGTCAGTACTGGAGTGATGGCTATACCATTTCTCAATTCTATGAAGCAGATGATAAGCACAGAATACAATTGGTAGATATTATCTCTGTATAAATATACATATAGTAAATCTGAATGACAAAATTGTATTTCCGCAAAAATCTTACAAAATATTGTATACCGATTTACAAATTTCATTTTTTTAAACATATGAAAAAAATATGAGCTAAAGGCTGTTTAAGTTTTAGAAATACAGAATTTGTTATTTAAGAAAAATTAAAGAAATGAATGTTATGCGCATATTCATGAACTCATAAGCAAATTAAATTGTTAGCCCTTAACCGTCAAATGATAACCAAGAATAAAAGAAATACACTGCCGGTCACTAGGATGAGGCTATACATTTTGCAATAGATTTTCACTCTTTATACCTGTTGAAAATGTTTTACCCTTAAACTTTTACTACCTGTGAAAAGGTACATATTTTCCCAACAGTAAGTCATAAAATTAAAGGGCAAATAAAAAACTACGGCTGGAATTTCCCAAGATCATCAATGAACTACCCGAAAAGCTTATAAAAAGATGCGTCACTAGGATGAGGCCACTGCGAATATTTCGTTACAGGAGTGTACATTAGGTTAAACTTTTTTTTTCATCATGTTCTCTTGCAAAATTCATTCGATGCTCATTATTTTCTTGCCTTGTTCGTATTATCCTTCGGACCGTTGCTATCCTGGCTGATACTCCGCTTTTGGCCCTTATTTTGTCGCTGGTAGTGTCGAATTTGAAGCAAGCCGTAGAATTAACCGCTTTCCTCGCAATGTTGTTGCTCTGCCGAACGTCCATTTTTATTTTTCCCATAGTGTTGTGGATCCGCAAGATAACTGTTTACAACAGTCTTACTTCTATTCAGCCTCCTTGTAATTTCTCGGCCTGAGAATCCTAACTCCTTTAAAACATCTATTTTTCCTCTTTCTGTCGCTGTCAAAGTCTTTCCGGAACCCATTTTTTTTAACTAAATAAAAACAGTTCTTAACTAAACTTTGAAAAAAAATCGCTAATGTGCACTCCTGTAACGAAATATTCGCAGTGGCCTCATCCTAGTGACGCATCTTTTTATAAGCTTTTTGGGTAGTTCATTGATTGATCTTGGGAAATTCCAGCCGTAGTTTTTTATTTGCCCTTTAATTTTATGTCTTACTGTTGGGAAAGTATGTACCTTTTCACAGGTAGTAAAAGTTTCCGGGTAAAACATTTTCAACGGGTCTAAATAGTGAAAATCTATTGCAAAATGTATGACCTCATCCTAGTGACTGGCAGTGTATGTATTATATTTTCAATATTAACCTGACGACGACGGTAAAAAGAAGTCCGGCACGAGTACGATAAAACGTAGTATAGATGTAATAGGTGAACAAATTTTTTTCTAAATACTAATAACTCTTCTTTCTTAATAAACCGAGTTACAATGAAATAAATCAACAGAATTTATTAAGTGTTCAATTTAGTCATATAACTAAATTATAGTCATAGGTAAACTACAGTGGCCGGCACAAGTATTTTGACAAAACTAAAGTTAATTCTGCTCATAATTTGAAACTTACATCATGTAAATTTTGGCACCAATGGAAAGGTCATTTAAATTCCGTTTGAATGATACAAAACTTTCCTTAACCCATTAAGTACCCATTTAAAAATTTTAGAATTTGGAATTTTTGTGAATGTCTACTTTTTTTACTTTTTTCCTCGGTATCAAAAAAAAAATGTTTAGATGCAAAAAGTTTCTCCAAACAATTCTAATAGTGACTGCAAACATTTTTTCCAAAAATCTCTTCGCTAATATTTTTTATGATTTTTTGAAAATTGCTAAAAATGACTATTTTAGCCACTTTTCCTCCTTTTCATAAAAAAAGTTTTCTGAGATCATCCCAAAAAATATTAGCGAAGAGATTTTTGCGGTCACTATTAGAATTTGTTTTTTCATCGAAACATTTTTCTTTTTGGACCGAGGAAAAAAGTCAAAAAAGTAGACTTTTACAAAAGTTCTAAATTTTGTTAAGTTAAGTTAAGGAAAGTTGTGTATCATTCCAACGGAATTTAAATGTCCTTTCCATTGATGCCAAAATTTACATGAAGTAAGTTCAAATTATGAGCAGAATTAATTTAGTTTTGTCAAAATACTTATGCCGGCCACTGTACCTAATGACCGACACCTTCTCAGTTGTGGTCATCTATCACTATTTTCTCCTTTTCTAAGGTTTCCTGTGGCTGGATGTTACGGAAGCTATTTTTAACGTGTTCTCTTGATATTTTGTAGTCGTTCAGTGCCCTGTGATAATAGACGTTGGTTTAAAATCTTTAGGAACTACAGAAAGCTTGAGATTTCCTTAAGAAACACGTAAGTACAGATCATTATTTTAAAAATATAACCGTGTATAGTAAAAATGTTAACAGTGAATTTTATTTAAAATAAAATAAAAAATAAAATTATAATTAAGCAGTCGATTTATTTTTTAGTCAGTTATTATTGAAATAACAAAACAACTTAACTTTACGTGGGGTGTCCGTAACTCAAATGAAATGTTCAATAAATCTAGTGACCGACACAAGTGTCTATTACTGGTGCAAATGGACAACTTTTGTACCAGAATCTGTACTGACCACTGAGGAAGAACAGCAAATCCTTCACTCGATTACCTAAAATCATGAAAGCGGTTTTCCAAGACGAAAGGCAGACATTCAAAGCAGTGTTCATGAATTTCTGAAAAATGCGTCAATAAAAATGTTATGTTCACATTTTCTGCGTCCGGTATGGTGAGCCCTCCTATGATTGTATCCTTATTTAAGAATTCCTTTTGAGGTTGGTAGTTTTTTTTTTAGGTCCTATAGCTTTGTATTTATTTTTAAATAATCTAGTATAATATAATTCTTCTGTACGTGGGTTGTAACTGAACCGGCTGGACCGATTTTGATGAGATTTTGTGTGTGTGTTTGAGTGGGTCCAAGAATGATTTAGATTGACAATTGGAAGCGGTAGGTGGCGCTGCGAACCGGTCCCTCAAAATTTCAGTCCGGACACATCGGTTAAATATAACGGCTGCAGATCAATTGAAGGTCAATTATGAAAATGTACGAGTAGGCAAATCAACGTTTGCCAGGTCCGCTAGTTTTAAGAAAATCTTAGTTTATTTATTTGAGCTGAGAATATTTTCTTTTATTTTATTTGCCCAAAATTTACCACTCGCCTGTTAAGAAAAGGGGGTGTCCATTACTAATATTTTACTACTATTCCATTACTACTGGAAAAATGGTGTTCGTAACTAAAAACCTGGTAAGGTATTACAATTTCCGGTTTTACTTATTTTATGGAATTCCGTACATATCTGTTGTTATAAATCTCTTACAGAAAATTATTTACAGTTGAATTTTAAATAAACGTTTTCAAAGTCAAAATTTCTCTTGGGTGTCGGTCACTGGGTAGTTTAATTTACTGGGATTTTTAATTTCTATGACTAGCTACTTTTTTTTATATTCCAAATTCGTGGTGGTCAAAAAAATAAATAATGTCGATGGCTGTGATTCATTATTCAAAATCAAATTTAATAAAGTCATGGTAATTTCGCCGTCTTACCTAATTTGCGCTAATTATTTGTTACCAGCACTCTAAAATTATACCTATAAATATATGCCACTAGCACCCGCGTCTTCGCAGCCGCAAAACTGCTTTTAGTGTAGGTACTTTTTTTCAGAACTAAAGGGTCCGCAAAATAACTTTTTTTTTTTTTGAAAATGCTATAAAAAAACTACTGAATATTTTCTCAAATTTATTTTTTTCTTTGAAAGTACAATCCTTCCGGTTAATAATGGAAAATAATTTCCATTCAACTGGCTGGCCATGCAGTAGCCTACACGATCGGTCCAATTTTTAAGCACATTATCGATTGTGTGCAGCTGTATTTCACCAATGGCTTCACGAATATTGTCCTTTAAAGCGTCAATTGTCTCTGGCATGTCGGCGTAACACTTATCTTTTACGGCACCCCACAAATAATAGTCCAACGGTGTCAAATCGCAGCTCCGCGGTGGCCAAACGACATAAGCTCTGCGGCTGATAATGCGATCTTCAAAAACAGGGCGCAAAACATAGAGTGTAGCTTCGGCTGTGTGGCACGTAGCGCCGTCCTGTTGAAACCAAATGTTGCCAATATCCTCCTCTTCAATTTTTGTGAACAAAAATTCGTTCAACATGGCCCGATAACGATCGCCATTGACTGTAACGGCCACTCCTTGTTCATTTTCGAAGAAAAATGGCCCAATTATGCCTCTGGACCAAAATCCGCACCAAACAGCGACTCGTTTTGGGTATATCGGCTTTTCAATGTATGCGTGCGGGTTTTCTGTGCCCCAAATGAGACAATTTTGCTTGTTTACATACCCGCCAAGATCAAAATGAGCTTCATCTGAAAAGATGATTTTTTTGGCAAAATCGGCATCTTCTCTAAGTCGATCGCAGGCCCACTTAGCGAAGCGAAAACGCATTGGATGGTCAGTTGGCTTCAACTCCTGAACCAATTGGACTTTGTATGGCGTCATAGTAAGGTCTTTATGCAAAATTCGTCTCAATGATGTCTCAATGTAATGTCGCAATATTTCCCAGCGTTGTTCAAGCGTATACACAACATATTCGTTCAGCGGAAGGATAAAAGTAATTATCTGTCAAATCAGACATGAGCTAAGTGTTACCATTCGCGAAATAAGCACTAGTTGAAAAAAAAAAAACGTTAGATGGCGGACCCTTTACAAAAGAATAAGACTAACATATCAGAAAGCATGAAACCCCCCCTACTTGGGGTCACTGTGGGATTTGGAGTATGTGCGAAGTTGGTATAAAGTTTCTTTAAATGTAAGTATGAATAAAAAGTTGCAGAATTTTCATTTTAGTCAATTTTTTCATTATTTTTGGAATAAAATTAAGAAATTACATATATAA
This sequence comes from Cheilosia scutellata, assembly GCA_955612985.1. NCBI lineage: Eukaryota > Metazoa > Arthropoda > Insecta > Diptera > Syrphidae > Cheilosia > Cheilosia scutellata. Next base: position 32,844,552 of record OY015314.1, on the reverse strand, counting down.
ATACTAGCGGACCGTTGTTCTGCCATTTTCGTAAATATCTCTACCGCAGCGCCAAATTTTTGCAAATAATTTATTTTTATTTATAAATCGGTACAAAAAAAAAAGAATTTTAGAAAAAAAAAACATACACAAAAACATTCCGGACCCGGAGCATCACACGACATAAATAATGTTGGATAGCTTTAGTGGTTCAGCCGCCATTATCGGAATTACGCATAACCGTTTTTTTATATTGTGATTTTTTTTATAAAATTTTAAGTTTGTAGGTAAACATTTTTTTTCTAAAACTCTTTAAATATAAACATAAAATGAAAGAGCATTTTTCTGGCTTTCAAAAATTATATAGAGTAAAATATTGTTTTAATATATTTTTTCATTTTTTTTTTTTCATTTTTCATGGTGACCTACTGGTCTGTGAGACCGAGTGTGTTAAAAAATTCGAAAAACTTTATTCTCCGTTATTGTTTTTTGTTGCAATTTCGAGTAGCTGCCGCATTGCACGTTCCCCACCATCAGTTCACGCCGAAACTGCTTAGTGAGTACACGTTGTGTATTTTTTTTACTAACCCGCCCAACTAACATTTCAACTTCCTTAAGGCACAAATGTTTCAGATTCGACAGGTCAAGGCTTCTTTAGAGCTTATGTAAGGCTTCTAGCAGAAGCAAACTCTTTACCGAAGTCTTGACTTCTACGTATAACAACTTCATTAAGGCCTTTTAGAAAAATAAGATGAAGCTCTAAAGAGCAATTAAATTCATAGCTTCGTTTATTGTAGTTATCGAAAGAAGAGGAAGTTACAGTTTCTATAAAGCTTCGATTAAATATTATTACACAAGCTTCTATAAGTAAACTTCTATAAAACTTCCAAGAGTTATTAATCGAAACTTTATGGAAGACTTCTTTGTGGCTTGCATTATTTTACTAGCGAAGCTTTATAGGTATGAAGGGAGGAAGAATAAAACATCGTAGGCGAACATTTCTTCAGTTTGGTTAAAGGTCCGAAGGTATATATTATGTAATGCTTCCGAAGATAAATATGTAATGCTAATGGAACTCTTAACAAAGCTTGTTTTGATAATAGAGAAAAGTTTAAACTGGTTAAGTTTTAACTTTGTAAAATGCATATTACAGGTAGCGCATATGATGAGTAAGGTACTTCTGATACTTAGAAGACTGGGTTCGAATCCCGCGGGAGTTTGGGTTTTTTTTCTTTCATTCTATAGATTTGTTATCTCTTTTCATGTTTCATTCCAGGCCTAAAAGAATCCCAAAGAGGCAGAATAAATACAATACAGAATAACAACCACATTCATAGAAAGAAATACTTAACTTACTTACTTACTTACCAAATAAATGAAAAAATGAATGGAATCTGAAACATCTTTTTTTTTTTTTACAAATTCGTAGTTTCGGTAAAGCTTCGATTATTGAGCTATTAGAGTCCTAATAGAAATCGTTTTAGAGGCTTTATAGATAAAATACTTCCGATAAGTGTTCGCCTTTCGGACCTTACCGAAGTTTTATAGGATTCTTTTGGAAACTAAAAGTAATCCTCTATTGAAGCTTATCGAAGCTGAAATGTTAGTTGGGCGGTGCGTGAGACCGTGTGTCACCGTGTATGTAAGTAAAATATTTGTTTATTATTCGGGTATTTTACCTAGTATATTATTTTTTTATTGTATATTTTGTTCATTTTGTAAGAGTTCCATATGTCGAAAGACTAAAAAACGATATTTTCCTTTATGAATGTGTGATTTTTAATTTTTTTCTTAATTTTAAAAAATGTACATATTACTAAAAACATTGTTATTTTTAATGCTCTATTTAAAAATGTTTGTGAATTGTAATATTAAAATAAAAGACTTTAATTTATTAAATACCTTTGTTTTATTGTCAAAGAGCATATTATATTTAAAGAAAAACATGAACTATTGGTAACACGTTTCGAAAAATCTTCAGTTGAAAACCCCGGTGCGTGAGACCGGCGTCACGGCACGAGTACGATAACTACGGCGCCAAGAATTGATAACGGTATTTTGTAGAGGGGTTAAATACAAGCATTTTTTACTATGGGAGGGGGGGGTCTATCTGGCTTCGTTTAGGCGGGAGGGGCAATTTAAAAAAAATAATACTTAAAATGAAAAAAAAAAATTGAGAAACAATGGCAACACTTACAATAAAGGACTTTATGAATTTTGTAAGCCAGGAATCTGTTCTTTGATATTATTTTTAAATCAAGTTATAGCTATTAATAGTTTTTGAAAAAAATACTTTCAAACCTGAAATTTAAGGAAAAAAATTAAAAAAAAAAGTTTTATGCTGATTTTTTTCAATATTGAGCAAATAGATACTTAATTTGTTTGTAGTTTTTACTGCCTAAATCAATTCTTAATCGAACACTCAAAACCAGATTGATTTATGTCTTCTAATTTTTGAGAAAATTGAAAATTACTTTTATATGTTGCTCCGCTTAGAGTACAAATTGCTACCCTTGCGCCTTGAAATGCGTATGGGGGGGCATGCTGCCCCCCTGCAACCCCCCTGCTTGGGGTCACTGTTGGATTTTGGGATGGGTGCAAGGCTGAGTATATGCAAACTTTCTTTTAATTATATTAGTTTACCCAATATCAACAACATTCTTCAGATACAATCTCTGGCCAGAAATTTCACATTGGTAGACAAAATTTTGCTGATTTGCATTTTAGACAATTTTAGAACGAATTCCTGGCTTTGAAAAATACTATAGTTCTTTGTGGTAAGTTTTGCCATTCTTTTTTAATATTTTATTTTAATTTTATTTATAATTTTTTTTTTAATTACCCCTCCCGCCTAACCGGAGCGAGATAGACCCCCCCTCCAATAGTAAAAAATGTTTGTATTTAACTCCTCTACATAAATCCGTCATTAGTTTTCATCGCCAAAATTATTTTACTCACCCCAATTTTTGTCCTAAAATTTCAAGTTTGAAATTGTTTTTTTCAAAAACCATTTAAGGGAATAACTTGATTTAAAAATAATATAAAAGAACAGATTCTGGGCTTTCTAAAATGTCATAGTCTTTTATTATAAGTGTTGCCATTGTTTTTTAATGTATTTTTTTCCATTTAAAGTATTATTTTCTTTAAATTACCCCTCCCGCCTAAACGGAGTAAGATAGACCCCCCCCTCCCATAGTAAAAAGTGCTTGTATTTAACCCCTCTACAAAATACCGTTATCAATTTTTGGCGCCGTAGTTATCGTACTCTCCCCGGCGTCACCATTGATCAAAGTCAAATTCGCATCACCATTGGCGGTTAAGTAAAAATAAATTTTATTATTTTTCCCTCCCACCTAAACAAGGAGAGATAGACCCCCTACAGTAAAAAAAAAAATTTCAATAAGAATCCGTTGTTAATTTGTGGCCCCCGTTTTATTATTGACGTAAGAAATATAGTTAACTAGCTACCTTAGAACTATCCTTTTTCTTAGAAAAGAATTCAGCCTGCGTATGTTTGTCCGCGAAAAACTTCAAAACTATCTATACATTTAATTAAATTAAAACGTAAACAATATATTTGTTCGATAGATTTCGCTGAACATCTTAATATTTGTGTCAACCTTAGCCTTGAAATTGTGTAAATACTAAATAGATTGCGAGATTGCAAAAAAGGACGTAGCATATTTTATATGTACACAAAAAAAAACAATATCTTTCTCTTACTACGTGTGCGAAAAAATTAAAAACATGTTTGTATTATTTCGTTTTTAAGCGCAAAATAAGATCAAACTCTTAATTTAAATAAGTAACTATACAGCTAACCGCACATGATGGATGAAGGAAAGCGTATACGGAAGACTAATATGCATCATGTCTGGCAATTAAGATAAGTCGACAAATAACGACACAACACCAGAGGAACCCATTTTACTCAATCCAGCAGTAATATTCGATTTGACAGCTAAGCAGAAAATACACCTAATCTTAAAATTATTTCCAATTTTCCGACTGAGTACCTTCACATTATTTTGGTTTATCTAGCAACAACTTACTATACCAACATAAATTCATCTTAGATATTAAATTGGCTCCGTCGTTAATTTCCTTGCTAATGGATAGAAATGGATGGTAAAATGTTTCCGTCCTCTCCGCGCAGAGATCAATAAATCCAATTCAACTGGCAATTCGGCATCTAAGCCGATGGACAAAAAAAATATATCCCAAGCCTGCCAATAAAGATTTGATTTATTTAAAAACGCCCAAACTCTCCAGCCAAATCCATCCTGATTAGACCCATTTATTTCCCATTTTATTGGCACAAATCCCCGAATTAACTGCCCCATTGATCATCTTCCATTTTGCAGGTGAAAAATACCATTAAAGCTCAATAAGGAAAAACAAAAAACCTTTCAGATACTCCTGCTTAGATATAATCGTGAATGCGCCCACTATGCCGACAGTGGTTCGGCGGTCTTTAGTCCCATCCGCCACGAACAACAGTTGTTCTTGTGATTTTATTTTCGAATTCACATCGCAGTTAAACTAACCGCAGTCATTGATTTCTTCATCAATTGATTTTATTGACCATCACCATCTTAAAGAGTGTCGTCCGCTGCTATATTTGTCGAGTGCGAGCTGAGGTGAGCAGAGCGGCCGGTGTGGTTAATTTATGGGTGAATTATTCAAAATCATTGATGGTAATCGGATGCACACAAGCTAATCGCGTACCGATTAACATACCTGTGGGACCGCAAGTGTATCTTATCGGAGTTGTTCTTCAATTGGAAGTTCCCAAGGGGATTTTTTTTTTTTTAAGAATTTTATTGCATATGGGGCGGAGAGTTATCCTACATCAGCCAAAGGAGGTATCAACATAATAATAATAAACAATAACAAAATGGAGCTATATATTTCGACTTTGGGTTCTTAGGGAAAATAGGTATATGAGAAATGTGAAAGCTTTCCGCTACTAGATTACTTGTGGGAAGTAACACCTTTGAGTTAATAACTTTCGGTAGCTACGAACGATTATGCTGGTGTATTGTTAGGCAAATTCCTAAGGTGTGAGTGGGTTATTTTTATAGTCTAAGCAGACCTCGATTAAAGTATTACAGGTCTCTTTTCATATTAAACGATTTTCGGGGAATAATCTTGAGAATGGAGCGACATAAGACTGCTAAGACTATTTTACTTGAATTTCATTGACTGTCTGAGAATGCACTTCAGCAAAGAGGAATTTATAATAATAACAGTCACCACATCAGCATCGAAGATCTGCCACCTGATCCGAACAAAGGCAGGACAATAACAGAGGAAATGATTGGAAGTTTCGTCGTTCGACCAATCGGTAATGGAAGTTAAACGAAGATGCGGGAAGACAAATGCAGAATCTCGGTCCTAGAAATCATCCCCTGATCGTTGCTTAGCAATCTCATCGGAAATCTTATTTCACCCAATTTGAACCCAGACAAGAGTCAAATAGTTCACCCTTGTTGCGACCGAATTCAAGGATTTCTTAATTTCTAGAACTATTTTTGAAACGAGTTACAGAGTTGAGCAAGGGCCTTAAAATAGATACTTGGACCCCGCTTATTCCTAAAACTATATTCGGGGGCCATATTATATAGGATTGCATAGATCTTATCTTGTCTATTGATGTGCTGGAAAGCTCGTCTAGGTCGTTGAAGAAGTGACTCCCTAGGAATTTATACCTGATGGTGTGTTGGAGACCTGGGCAGCGACAAAGGAAGTGCGTTGTATCCTCAAGAGCTCCCTCATCTCCGGAGCCTCTACAGAGTTCTTCTTCCGTTAAGCCCATTTTCTTCATATGGTACCGCAGAGTGTTAGTGTTGTGCCCCGTTATGATACCTACGAGTGTGGGCAGGGATTTCCTATCCTTCCGCTTTATATTCTCTGTCTTGGTTTCGTTTAAGGACTGCCATAGCATTCTTGCGGTATTACAAGTATTTAAGGTTGTCCATCTAGCGTTCGCCTCTCTTGTGGCCTTTCTCTCTGCTTTAAGCTTGAGTGTGCAAGGCGGGATGTTCACAGAGGGATCAGCTTGTTCTGAAACAGCTATCGAACCTTGTCTTGCTAGTTCGTCTGTTTTCTCATTACCTGGAATGCCTTCATGTCCCGGAACCCAGCAGGGCGGTACCTTGTGCTGCGTACCATCAAGAGCCTTGTGTTCTTCGCGACAGCACTACACAAGCTTAGTAATCGATTTAAAAGTTATCTGGCATTTTTTCTGAGTCTTTGAAGTTCTGGGGTTCCACAAGGGAACTTATGTATGTACAGAAGGTTCTTACAACCAGGCAGAGGCACGTCAGTTTGAAACATCTGTTGATTATAATACTATAGGTGCTACTCAGATTCTGAGTAGTATCATCGACCTTTCGTCTCGTTCGTCTGAGTTTCGAAAGAGTTTTCAGAGACTTGCCTTGGTCTCCTGAAAACTAATGGTTTCGAATTTGATTTGGAAAACGATTCACGTATGATCTGTCAATTCTGACAGAAATCGAGGTCGAAAATACTCTTGAGGGCGGATGCAATACCGAATCATAGGGAAAATATGCCGACTTAATGAAGAAGTTGTCCATTATCCATCCATATGGCAGCCTTTAGCTGCAGCAACCATAACTTACCCATAGAACTGTCCAAGCTTTCTCCCTGAAAGACATTTTGGTATAATTAGATACAGAGTACTATTGTATGACAAACCCACCATTACCCCGCTGTTGAAGCTACAAAACGACATCACCATGGGACTCAACAAGAAGGAAACAACTGTTGCATGCTTGCTGGACATTATAAGGCCTTCGACAGCGTCTGGATCAAAGGACTAGTTTTTAAGCTTATCGAATTCAGCTTTCCAAACAATTTGCAAGATTAATTAATTATTTCCTAACAAATAGAATATTTTATGTACAGGTACATGACGCAAAATCATCAAGGAAACGGATTAACACAGGAGTACCCCAGGGTTCAAGACTTGGACCGATCCTCTTCAACATATATACACATTAGATCAACCACTCAACGTAGGAAGAAGCAAGACGCTGCTGTATGCTGATGATTCAATAACTTACACTACATCGCTATCACAAGAGATAGCTGCTCGAAGGGTTGACCCGCATATCAAGGACCTTTGGCACTACTATCTGAAATGGGGACTAAAGATAAACTGCAGTAAAACGGAACTCATCTGCTTCCGGACGCCCGTCACAGCTGTAAGAGGAAGACGTGCTTTCGCCAACCGCTGTAGCAACATCAAGAAGACAACTACCAAGTATCTAGGCATCAACTTCACAGAGGGGTTCAAGTTCAACTAACATGCTGATGTTGCCCTTAGGAAGGCAAATTTTGCTCTTCATCTGGTACACCCTCTACTAAAAAGGCTTATTGGATTAGGACAGAAGACAAAATTACTAGTATACAAGCAGCTCATCAGACCAGTGATTACCTATACGGATGTCCCATATGGTTTACTATCTCACACGACAATGAAGAAGATCGAGCTTTTCGAAAGGAAGATACTCAGAATCTGCACAGGGCTCTGGCGTAACCCGATAACGCTTAAGTATTATCCGACAAAGATGCTATATGAAAGAGCGGGAATGATTCCAATGGGACAATTTATTATGGAGCTCTCCGCTAGACTTCTGCGGAACTTAGATGATCACTCCAACCAGGAAATCCAGCAACTCATTCAGCAATAATTAGAACCTCTACAACCATAGGTATCTGAGCGCAAGGGCTATCACAGATCCAGGATTCTATTTAAGATTTTCCTAAAACTCTTTTGTCAGCTGACAATATTCAATAGGTATTCATTGCTAAGAGTGGCGCCCAACGCGGGGGTATCTACAAAAACGCTTGATACATACGCCACATTTCTTTCCTTATCAGCATTCTTAAAGTTTAATTCATATGCTGCTTCGTATTCAACTATTAGGAGCAACCATGTGGAAAATAATTACAAAAGGCCTCTCATTGGGCGCCATTTCCGAAAGGAAATAAATATTCTCATACGTTTGCAAGGGTGAATGTTACTTTCATTCCTCATCGAATGATGCTTTAATCATAGGTAAATAATGAACATAATTAATTCATCTACACACACACTCGTGTAGATAGTAATTATACATGTATTATAAAACTACCCATATTTAGTAATCATTAGAAAGTAAAAATAACAAAACCGTAACCGCATCATCGTTTCATCCACCAAATACCACGATTACCTAGTTCACAATCCCAATAACAACAATTAAAATCTATTTTGAAACCCTGCTGTCTAACCCCAATCAACAGACAACCAAAACACCAAGTGCAATAGCACTTCCTCGTGACAACGACCGCGACAAAAACAGCCACAAAAAGAAACGCAAAGACCAACAACAAAAACAAAACCTCAGCAACAGAGTAATCCCTTGCGAAAACCTTGAATTAGCCGCCGCCGTCGCCGTCGGAGAAATAACATACAACACGACGTAAATGTATCTATTGCATTTGAAAGATACATTTCCATGAAAGAATCGCAACGAAGTGGGCACGCGCCAACTGCATTCCAGTTCTCTTCCGAAAAAAACAAAAAAATTGGAAAATATTCTCTTTGGACTTCCACTGAACTGGAGTCCGAGAGGCTTCGGTCGGTGGAGTCTGGGTCTGATAGTGGTATGGTAGATAATGGTAAATGGAAATAGATTCTGGTGCTCTCCTTCTTCTTGAAACGCTAGACTCTCTTCAATTTATTTGTTTTGGTTTAAAACATTGAGATACATATCGCATTTTGATTTGAAGTTTTGAACCTCAAGCGAGGTCGCTAAGATACAAGATGGTTATAAATATAGCTACTCTTAAAAGATGTCTGGTGGAGGAGGTGGTCATTGATATGGTCTTGTACCACGCGAATTCGCTAAACTTGACCCTGTCGCGTTTAACATGACATATGACAAGCACGAAAACCTGTCAGAAATTTGTACAACAAAATTTCAGACTGTCAATAAATAGATATTCAATTCACGTGCCTAAAAGGAAGATGCAAAAGTGCGCTGCTCTTGTAAATCGTATCAAGGAGTCCTTCGAGTCTCGAATCACGATGGCAGTATTTGAGCAGTCATCCTCCTTCAGAAATAGGTATATTATGCACTTCTGTGGTCCTTCAATTAGGAAAGGTCACCATCACCATTTTAGTCAGATAAACAAAAACACGATAACAATAATGAATTCGATTCGAACTAAAAAAGTTGATAGACTCAATCAAACCAAACCAAACTGACCGCCATCATCAGACTCAAACAAGTTGCGTTTACAAATAAATTTCTCTTTGCTTGCGGCTCTTTTCCATATTCCATTCCAGAAACAAATGCAATCCACAAAATCCACAAAATGCACTCATGCTTGGAAAGCCAACCATCCAATGGAGCGGACCACGGCATCGCATGGCAATGGCTCACCAACAGATTTGTTTCCTGCGCCGCATCCGATTCTAATAGCACCCCACTGGAATGGTTTACCAAACCCGGTCGGTCGGTAGCGGTAGACATACACTTTCCAGTGTGCACCTCTCGCCCCCACTGTCTGCACAACATAACATCAACCAGACCAATGTGTGCTGTCGCGGTGCTGCTCTGTTGGTTCATGTTCGATGGCGCAAAGTACAACGAATCAGTTTGTTGTAGATTCTATCCGGTGACGGGTCTGTGTCGCTACGAGAGTGTATCGCGTGCCAAGGAACAGTATATCACAAGGAATAGAATAGATAGATACACATAAAATATCTATATCACTCTATCCTATCGCTGGATATTAAAATTGAATTGGTTCCTTTTCTATTAAAAATAAAAAGATGGTTGTTTGGCTAACTTGTTAGCTATTTATTTGATCTTTCTGTCGCAGTTCGTTGTTTTTTTCGCTTATGTTCGTTTTTGTTTTTTGGGAATCGGCATTGTTGTTTGTGTATCTTATCGCATCACAGTCATCGTCCTTGTTAAAGTGATAAATTAGCAAAAATTTATTACATACTCTCCGCCGTCCCCGGCTCCTACGGAGAAGAGAGATAAGAATATAAAGTGAAATTAATTCCAAAGAATTATGCAAGTTCAAGAAAATGTGAAATTTTAAAAGGAAATCGGTGTCCTGCGATAAGCAAAAGTTATTTCAGTAAATTAATTCAAATCGTGAATAATCAAAAGAGTTACAAAAAAAGTTCATAAATTGTGAATACAGTTCAGTGAAAAGATACGATTCTAAAAAGTTTAAAAAATAAAAAAATAAATAAAGTGTTAGCCATCTTCATTCATCATTTGAAGCAGATACGGATTGTTACGGATTAATTGGAGTATAATACTAGAATACAAGAGGATTTCTTAATAAAAGGTTTGTACACACACAAGTGACTTGAAAATGTTTGTAATAAATACGGTGGTAGGGAAGATTCATGGGATACCGCAGGGTAGTAGTTTAGATAGTGTTCTCTTAATGAAATAATTGTTTAAGCGGTATTTAGAGATGTTTTGCAATTAAATGGGAGGGAGATTTAATGGGAAACAATTTACCTATATTGTTTATTGGGAATTTGGCAATATTTGTATGTACATATCCACACATTAAAAAAAAGCTAATTTTGGAAACAGTATTTTTGAATTGTTGGGGGAAAAATTGGCCAACGTTTGTTTAGCAAAACAATACCTGTGCAGGTGCATTGGTAGGTTGCGCAAAGCCTTGCAAGTTGATGGAGTTGTTTTTTTTTTTGTAGCGCCCTACCTATCGATATTGGATAACTGCTAAGAAGATCTTTTTTTTTTTATTTTTGGTATACCTAAGGTCGTCGTAGTAGGAATTTTTTATTTAATCTTTGACTACAATATTGATTTAGCTTTGACGCGAATACCGTACACCGACCCACCCCCCTCAATATTTTTTTGCCAAGGCAAAATGTTTTTTTGCTGCATATGCCATCCGGGCGGCACTCAGAACATACCTAATCAGTGTTATAAAGTAGATATAATGTTTTAAAAATAAATTCTGGAAAATAATTTTCAAAAAATAGGTAGATATAAGTTTGTAAATTCTTCTTCTTCTCCTTCCTTCCTTATATCGGGTTTTACAATAGGGATACCTATAACAATTTTTTTTAATACAATCGCACATTTAAAACTTTTTTGATCTTTCAATGTCAAAACCTTAGTCAACTTTTAAATTGTTTTAGCATGGTGAAGGTGACGAACGAGCAACATTTGCAAATTTTTAAAAATTACTACCGAGCGCTAATTTAAATTTTCGGTGCCAATTTATGTCGTCCCGCCAGACAGGAGGGGCGCGTTTATTATAGTGGATGAATTTGAGTCAGCCAGCATATTCACTATTGAATGTTTCTGTGGCAATGATACTGAGACAACGCATCGATACCGAAGTACCTACCGATGCAGCAGTAGTCCTTCAGTGGAAAACGAGGCAAATCAGTCGTAGCCGATCACATAGGAATTGGAAATATCTCAGTCTACATTGTCACACATTTCGATAGATCAAAGGAGCTCGAGAACTAAAGCCTCTTGATCGTATAAAGCGCCATTGGGTTCTGGAAAAATATCGAACGCGAAATTGCAAAATATTCCGGCCGATATTGTGTGGAAGAGGGCGATGGAAAATTGGTTCCAAAGAATCGATCGCTGCAAATGTGATCGCGATAGTTATATGAACAAGATCGAATTCAATAGGTACTTAAATCTAATATACCTATGTAGATACTATGCATAATTTTCGGCCCGATATCTCAATATATTCTGTGGTTTATTTAAAAACAAAATTGGTATATCCTTGAAAAACTCTGCGGTCCGCCTATTACTTTCTTTAAAGTTAATTAGATTGAGTTATATTAACTCATCAATCTTTTGCATATAGTTTTTTTATTAAAATAGATTTATTTAGGTTCGGAAAAAATGATGTTGTGGTATTGTGACTTGAAGGGTACCTACAGCGGCACACAGTGCCAGCATATATCTATTGTGATACTAGTTGAACCCTTTGAGCTCTTTATAAAGCGTAAGAGGCTTCTGGTGTCTGTGTTTGTCCGATCACCCAAGTCGTTCTAATGGAAGGCTCTCAAATGAAGCTTCCTTCTGCGGGAGAGAGCTTGGCAGGAACAATGAGGAATAGTTTCCTCGTCTTCCTCATCCATACAGCTTCTGCAAAAGTCGTTTGCGAAAAGGCCTAGCCTTACGGCATGCTTTCCTATCAGGCAGTGTCCAGTAATGTCACCTATTGTGGTGCCGATATACAATCTGTTGAGAGAAATCAATTTCTTAGAGCGTTTCAAATTCAGCTTAGGCCTATTTTGTTTTGTCGCTAGACCAACTGAACCACTAGTCCACCTAAGATTTACACTCTCGATAGCTTATAGCTTCAATTTTTGTTTTTTTTTTGCAAGTAGCGATTGGTATGCCTAGGGTGCCTTTATCCGGCAATAAGTGTAAGGACCATTCTTATTATACCTTTTGTTGAGATGACTTCCCATATGTGCGTCTTTAGTGAACGAAGCCATTGTCCAATACTTGCGTTTAGGTTTCGGATTTTTGATGGATCGGATCCCCTTTTCTAAACTCATGATTTAATTACCTAATTTATCATACGGCTACTGAAAAAAAATATACCTACAATCCACATTTTACGCGAAAAAGACGTACATAAACCAACTATGGAAGACTTATTGTTTATGTTTATACACTCCCGTAAAGCCCTCCATAATGATTAATATAACTAAAGTTGAATATTATTTATTATTTATTACCACTCGTGCAGTAAAATCAAGAATAACTTTACAGAACTTAATGGCTCATTCTCTACTTGCAACTGCAGAAAATCGCTCTTCAGCCAAATAGATTATAGACTGGACACTGGACAGATCTTTATATCAATTTATGACAATTTTTTTGAAAAAAAAAAAAAAAAACTAAGTTAATATTAAGTTAATTAATGGTAGGCCATTTCTAAAATGGATTTGATGCAAATGTAGATATGTACCTAAAAATATTTTTCAGAGACTAAGTCCGTGTCCGAAATCGAATCTTGTGATGAGAGTAGACTTACAATACACAATACACATCTCCAACTGCTCCAAAATATTTGAAAATTTGACTTCCAGATTGGGATTTATTTGACATAGCTGAGTCTTCTATTCCATGTCATTATCCATGAATGGTACCCACTTTTATCACCAAAAATACACGAATATTGCGAATTCTATAAAGTCGTTTGTGGGCGCAATGGCTCAGTGGTTAGTGTGCTGAATGCTGAACTACTGTGCGAGGGATCCCGTGTTTGATCCCCGAAAAACACAAATTACAGCCTAAGGTTTTTTTTCCATTGTACCACCTCTCCCGAAAGTTGATTAAACATTCTAGAGTATAACTGTCCTGAAAAGGCTTCTCAATTCAGCTTTTCGGACTCGGCATTAAATTGTAGGTCCCTCCAATTCGTCCCAAAAACAAAAACTCACCCAAGTGAGAAGCTTTTAGTTTTTTTTTATTTTTTCTGAAATTCGCTTGAACATCATAGAAATGTGGCATTTGTCTCTTTGCTCTATCGATTGCTTAACAAACACAGCTCCAAACAAAAAGTCGTCAGCAATTTAAAATATGTTATATACCAGGGGTTTCCAATCTTTTTCATACTGCGCGACTCCCAAAAAGGTTGAAATATTTTTGCGACGCTCTTCTAAAACCACATATAGGTGAATAGAAGCTGATCTTACTAAAGATTCACTAATTTTCAATAAGGAAGGTTCGACGTTGAAATATCGTGTTCCCATATTTACGGCAATTTTCCTTGTTAACATACCCCCAGTCATCTAAAAATGCGCCTCGTCGCTAAAGATAAACCCAAACCCGACCCGGCTAAAATTGGGTTCCTCTTTCAAACGCTCCAGAGACAAGTCAGGGAACAAACAGCTTTGTCTATTGTCATTAACTTTGAGCTCCTGGACTAGTTGGATCTTGGATTGGCGTAATAAAATTATGAAAGGGTTGGTGATGATATCTCCTTTTCCAAAGTCCCCTATTCCATAATCCCCTGTGCTGGAATCCCTTACTCCAAAAGACCCTGAGAGAAAATCCCCACGGGACAAAATCTTCAATTTTTAAATTTGGTGTTATTAATTCTGTCGCGCGACAGAGTGAGATGCGTATGGCAACCCCCCTGCTTGGGTTTACTATCAGACTTGCGGTATATGTGCGAAATTGGGTATATGCAGAGTTTATATTATGTTGCTTGCTTAATTTTACTGCCAAAACTAAGCTAAAACGGATAGATTCTAAACTGTGGAACAGGGGATTTTAACGAGGGATTTAATAAGTATATATAAATGGGAGATTTTGGCATAGAGGATTTCGTCCCGGAAGATTTTGGAAAAAGAGATAAAAAAAAAGAGAGATTATGACCAATAAGGGATTTTGGAAAAGGAGATAACGTAGGGATCCCATTATGAAAATGTAAAATAAATGAAATATTTAAAATTCTTCACAAATATTAGATACCTATATTAAGTGACGTACCTACATCTCGCATAATACTATAATAATAATCTCCACCACTAGAAACACTGCCATAAATTTCCTTATCGTTTGCGTTTCCCAGTTCGCAGAAACTTCCCCTTGATATTCGCCGGCGAAAGAAATGTTCTCTCTGGGAACTCGAATCGAACAAAATGCGAATTGCTACATATGTTAGCTGGGGTTTTGAAACTGAGGAATGAAAAGTTCGTCTGCCTGTGATTTTCTTATTGAGATGTATAAGTACAGAGTTTTAGAGCAAAATAATTTTTGAATACATAGTAGAATTTAGGTAGAATTTTTGGGTGCATCGAACCTGAGGCCATTCGCTCATTAGTCCAGTATACTAATCACAAACCAATCTTATCTAAATTGTGGTTCAATAAACACAATTTTTCGATAGCACAAAAGACCAACAAATTTTGACTCTGAAAAATTTCAAAAAGGAGCTTAAAAAGAGTCCCCGACTCAAAAAAGGGGCATCTACATAAAATGATAAAATGCAGATATCATGGAATTACAAGTCTCAATATTCAGTCTAGAATTTGTTAACTTATTTTTTCTAAGGGTCAATTTTGAAAAAAAAAAAAAAACTCTTTCGGCCGAGGCGCTGCAATTAGGCAATGTAGAAATGTTAGCAACAAACTTGTGTATGTTTTCAAACAAAGCTTCATTCAAACTGTTTTTAGATTTCCCATGCCAAAATTCGTCTGTCATTAATTTAAAAATTGCACGAAAAGCATGAAATCTGCTGATTTCCTCTCAAGGAGTTTGTATTCCTCAATGACTTTTTCTGAACT
Source organism: Cheilosia scutellata (assembly GCA_955612985.1). NCBI lineage: Eukaryota > Metazoa > Arthropoda > Insecta > Diptera > Syrphidae > Cheilosia > Cheilosia scutellata. The sequence goes on along the minus strand of OY015314.1, from coordinate 32,829,224 downwards.
CGAAACTAAATTTTGAAAACCAGAAACCAGATATATAAATATAATTAAACTCAAGTCATTGCTTCATAACCTTAGAATAGAAAATTGCAATGCGGAAATATTTTATATCTAATGTCGATTCTTTTCAAACGCTCACTTATGAACAATTGATAAAGAAGAGAATTTTTCTTAACCCAACACTGAAAAAATTATTGGTTGTCATATTGACAATCGGTGGTTGTTAACTGGAAATTGTCAAATTGACGAACAAAATTGTCGATATGATGAACATTTATTGAAAATATCAAATGCATTTAACAACCGGATAGTCAATATGAAGAACGGGCGGTTGTCAATTCTTAGTACCAAACATTATGAAAAAAGTTGTAAGATTAACAATCGCAGTTGTCAATATGACGTACGCACTTTCATTGTAATCACCTTGAAGAATGCGTTTGTTGAATTGAAAATCGGGGTTGTCAATATGACTACCACATAAGTGCAGTATTTAACAATTTTCATATTGATGAACTTTGTTGTAATATGGACAATCGCAGTTGTCAATATGAATACTCAAGAAAACACGTTTAGGTTTATAGTTCACACTCACTTTTGACTGTGAAACACATGATAGTCCCGGTAAACGTGTGGTGGTGGTTTGTCTACTGATGAGCCCGATGTGTTGGGTCATCGGGGCGAAACGCATTCTGGAGTCTGTATATGTATGTGTATTATCAATATAATATGTTGACACTCCACTGTAAGTATAAATTCCTTAATCTAGCTAGCAGGTGTTTTAAATCATGACGTTTTTATTTTGAAAATCTAATTCTTTAATTCAATTAGGTACTTCGTTCATTAGATTGAAAATTGCGATTTTCATTATGAAAATCGATTTCTTCAGTTTAACAACTATGATTTTCATTATGAAAATCAATTCCTAAAATTTAACGACTGCGTTCATCAAATCAACAACGGCGATTGTCAATATGAAAATCGAGTTCTTCAATTTAACTTCTGCGATGTTCAGATTGACTACTGTGATTTTCATTATGAATATCGAGTTCTTCACTTTAACAATTGCCATTTTCATTATGAAAATCAATTCCTCCAATTTGACTACTGCGTTCATCAAATCAACAACGGCGATTGTCAATATGAACATTTAATTGATTCAATTTTAATTGACAACCCAAGTTCATCATATTGACAACTACGGTTGTTGGCTCAAAAATAACAACTTTTTCTTCAATATGACGAACTTTGTTGTTAATATGACGTACCTTTTTGGTTCAGTGAAGAAACATCTTTAGATGGGGGCGTTTATCGACGAAAATAAAACAGCAGCGTTCCGTAAATTTTATTTTTTTAGATATTTATTGGAGTTTTTTTACCTTTTTTTGCATATTTTTTCGTTCAATAGAAGATAAAATCTTACTTAAAACGAAAAAAGAATTCATTTTGATCATTTCTAAAAAAGTGGGGCTCTTGATGCTCAAAAAGGGGCAAAGCTGAGACCGATTTTCAATATTAATTTAATTGGTACGAAATTGGTCTTCTGTTTTTTTAAATATCTTCGTATCAAAAATGACACAACGGTTAGAAAGTTATCCCTCTTAGAAAATCTATCAGTATAAAAAATAACCACCCATCAAGTAAACATTTTTATTAGGTACTTGTTATAGGTGAATTAATAAAATATTACATAACAAATCATACATCAAGAGCATTATATAGTACCATCAAATTAAATACTAAATCACTTTCAATGTTCTCAAAAAAAAAAATCTCCATGACTTGTAATATTTTTGGTAGATGATGTCTTTCAATATATGGAGCGAATATTTGCTCATTCAACTCACAGCAGGAAAATACAATCAAACAAAAAATTTAACATCACTCTTCCCCTTTTAATTCAGAGGAACCGAAAAGCTAAAAACCAGATCACATCTATCAAGCCGCTCCATCTGTTCGCCCGCCTCTCGTATCTGTCAATGGTTAATCACATTTATCGTATTCTTCGAAATTTCTCATTCATTTGCACTCTTTTCTTGATTTTCGTTTTATTTTCGCTCCGAAATTCGTCGGTTCTAAGTCATTAAAAAGGTCGGAGATACATTTGTTTAGCGTGCAAATTTCGTATCAAATAACATCACTCCCATTCTAACCCAATGACCATTTGATCATTCACTGACCACAGCCGCCGTGATTTAGGCAGAGCAAAATATAAAAAAAAATATATACCTAAAACCTAAGACCTCTTAACCGGACAATGATTGGACTAGTATTAGAATTCCTTTCAGTGCAAAAGGAAAAAAAAAACAAATTAGCTATGGGTAATCAAGTCGGCACTCATTTTTCATGTGTGTAACGAAAATCGACCACTGAACAACATTATCGTCATAATTATACCAAAACGGACAGATAGACAGATAGACAATTCGACAGATATTTACTTTGTAGATTTGAATAACGAATTTTTAGATTCACGATTTTTTTTTGTAAATAAATTACCTACGGTCCAAAAAAAAAACCCCAAATGAACCAAATTAAATTTACTCCAGCAGATTAAACTCCACAAAAAGGAACACGCATTATTTGGGTTCACTGAATATTTTGATTCCTAAATTTGGGGCCCAAAAAATCATGACCCACCAACGTTTTGTTGTCATGACTATCTGTATCTATCTTTCAGTTATTTGCACAGCCATGAGTATCAAAAATGATCACGGGTTCGGTTTGGTTGAGTTTTATTTTTAAGATTTCCAATGAAAACACCTACATGGCAAATGGAACCCTCCTAACGCTTGCAAATACGCAGAATCGGTAGTATATCCTTTAATGAGCGCGCCTGGTTGTCAAAGATGCAAGGGTAACTCCTGTCATTAGATACACTTCATTACCCGGCTTTAATGTTTTCATTTCGGTTGAATTTTGATATCTAGTCAAATATACTTTACCATTGGGGGTTGATAAATTTACACGTATCTATGTGTACAATAAAACAAAAGGGTTGTGCGTGCGTTTTATCTGTGTATTCCGAATGAAAAATTGTATTTGTTCTAATATATACCACCCTCAATTTAGAATCATCCACATCAGCTATTGCTGGACTAATTCTATTTACAACTTATTTGTTTGGCACACGCGGCGGGCGGTGGCAGCGGTGGTGGTGATGGTGGTGGTAATGGTGCGTTGGGTAATCATCCCTTTTTTGCATAATTATGCGTGCATGGTAAGTGAATGTGCGAGCAGATTTAAATACAACACTGGTATCTAACACTAGCACCCTCGTCCGACTTTTCAATATGCGGTTGATCATTTTGGTAACGGAATTAAAATAAAACCCTTTTTGGCTTTACATTTAAAGTTGTTAAATTATTCTGTAATTACGTTATGGTGCTTTAAACAGATAGTGATGTATGTAAGTGATGTCCTTTTTTTTATAAAATACTGTAAGAAATCAAATAGAGTTAAATAAACATTATAGTCAGTAATACTACATAAATACCGTCTGATGACTAAATTGAATAAACCGCAATTTATGCATAGATAGCACAAAGATTGGCCAATTTTCACTTAACAAGTTTGAAAGTTAGATGCAGACCAAAAGAGAAGGATTACTCTGTGCCACATTTAGGTGCAGTATGGAATCTGCTGCTAGTGTGTTGAAGTCCTCACAAATCACCACAGCCTCTGCAAAGTATACTTCCTTAGTCAGGCAATTTTCTTTCATGCGGTGGGGGTTGGCCAATTGTCATAGCTATTTTTCGTCGATACGAGCCTCCATGGAGAAAAATCTCTCTTGAAGCTATTTTAACTGCTTTAGACTTGAACTTACCGAGGCTCTATACTTAAAAAAGGATCGGTTTCTCTAATAATGCTAGTAGCATTTCACTAAATTCGATTTTACTCCTATTGCAGTATTGCCCTTTATAGCTCTGCCTGATGGCTGTTTATAAAAAATGTGATACCATCGGTTGTATTGCCTTACAAACATGGACACATGGACTGCATTAGTGGTCACTGTCAAGATCTCGGCTGGAAGTACTCTGCCATGGTTATGGGGGGAAATAATTTTTGATATACTCAGCGATTTGGGGAAGATGTTTGAAGTGCGTGACTTTGTGACTTGTGAGTAGGGTTCGCTGATTGAGTAGGTCTTTTTTTGCTCCCCTTGGAATCACTATCTTTAGTGATTGATTTGGTTATGCGTTTAAGTCAAGGTCATGAATTATCGTCGCTGCTGATTTATTGATTTTTCAATAAGCCTTTTTTGAAGTGTTTTAGTTTTCTCTGCATAATCGCCAGGCATTTACAAAAGATTTGCGTCCACAGCTTCTTAAGCTTTTCTCGCAATTAAATGTATACATATCAGTGGAACATCTGCTGATTTTGTGAAGATGATTGTTGAGCGAATAGTAGGTATAGGTATAAAGCTATAGATTGCGTGCTAAATTCATTAACACTTTTCCATTCTTCCTTGATTGAAAAGGTTTTAAAAAGTCAAGAAATTGCTTATGGTTTTCTAATAAATATGTACAAAACCAAAGTATTTCTGGGGGATCGCCATATGGTTTGTTTCTTTCAATGTCTAGCAATAGCAGATTGAGGTTAGCCTCAAGTCTTGCCGTAGGAATTGAATTGATGTGGTGTCGTCGCCAATGCATTTCAACTTTTTTGATCCTCTCTTTAATAATGATTTTTGAACTGAGTTCCATGTACAGTTTTAGTCCCTAATGCAATGTCAGAAATTCTAAGCCGTATACCTTTAACAGAAAGGGAATAGCAGTACTACACTGCCACCGACAGTAAAGTAAAACGAATAATATGAGATTTTCTACACCACTATACAACCTATACACCAAAGAAATGATTCCTGTTTGGAGTTCTATATATTTTCATTAGTAAGAGGTAGGTATAGTATAGATCCTTAAAATAAAACACATACAAATCGAAATAACCGCCATTAGTACTGGCTTTATTAGAATGTACAAGATTTTTTTCTTATAATTGCAGATTAAGATTTTTCGAAATATTTTCATGGCAACACTGGTACAGGATTGGCTTAGTGTTCTATAGAATTTAGAATTTCACTATTTTTTAAAGAAAAAAAAAAAAAAAAAAAAAAAAACTCTCTTGTCCCAAGTACCTACAATTTTATTTTAAATTCGATTTTCGGTTCATTTTCTGTGCAATCTATCTTTCTACTCCCTCAAAATCCAACTGTTTCGTGGGAAACGCCTGTGGAGCCATTAATTTATCTTTTATCATAAAAATATACCTAACAACTTGAGTTTGATTTTAGCATATATTTGTTGTTGTTGCAAATGTATGACATGATCCCGCAATAGTACAATAAGGTTTCTCTTTCTATTTCTACAAAAGAAATATTGGAAAGAAATTTCCCGAAAAGTTCGAAAATTCAAGAAAAACGGAAAGTGTTTTTAGTTTTGTGACTTGAACGTTGGATTTGCGTTCACAAAACGATCTGAAGCCTGTTTTGATTTAAAGCTACTACGTGAATACCGATACTTTCCCTTGAGATGTAAAAATTAAGCTAAGGAAAAGGAAGGTACATTTGGATGGGACTTCATGTTAGTGCATAGGTACCTACCAGACTTAAAAGAAAATCGATCTTAGGGCCTTGTTATTATAGGGGGGTTATTCTCAAATGCTCAGCAGATAAGTATATAAATGGGGTCGGGGATCGCATATTTTCTGTATTCATATTATCTGAAAAAAGTATACTGAAAGGGTATTTTGTGTCTTCTTTTTTTTCTGTACAAATTTACAATTTAATATGTATCTAATCTAATCATCATAGCTTGATTCAGGAGAAATACTTTTGAATGACATGTCTCATTAAAAAAATCGAGAAGTGAATACAAGGCAGTTTCCACCAGATCCGGAACATTATGTCGTACACATGTGTACGATAAATGTGTGCAACATGTTTTGTGCCTTTTGTGTTGTTTTTACGTCATGAAGGAATGAAGTTTGTAGATTATGCCCTTCAATAAGTAAAAATGTATGGAACAATCCAATACCTACAATAGATATATTTTTTTTCTGTTTGTTGCTATAATTTTCATATTTCTTTTTGTCCCGACTTTGGCTCCTAAAAATATGGTCACTGTACCTATATATGGGTAACTCCGTGTTTAGTCGCTGAACTTAGCGATACGTTGATAAGGATTCTTGTTAAAAGTAAGAATATCAATCGAAGTTTGGGGTTTGGAGAGATCATTGCACTCAATAATATTCCCAAATTTATTTTATCGCAGAAGTGTTAGTTTCTCGAAAATAAATGTTTCAAGATTTTATTAAGCAACGCGAAAGGTTTATAGGGTACTATTATCTACTACTATATCTCATTTTTATCTTCCTTTCGCTCTTGTGATTTAATATTCTCTGCACGGAAATGTCTTTATGTGAAAACTAGCATTTATTCGCGTCTTTGCTTCCGTTACAGAAGTAGGTACCTACTCAGTATACTTTGCCAAGTGCTCGATAGGATGAACAAAAACAAAATGTTCCCCATTCTGTTGTACCTTCAAACTGAATCCACCTTTTCCCGTCGTTAATTAATCGGGCTCCAAGTAAATTTACAAAAAATTTAGTAAAATCATAGAAATTGATTTTCTTTCTTATATAAAATACGTATCTAACCTACACAAATTTTGTTTGAATTCGATCGGATGAACAATAAGAATTTTCCCATACAAACGTTGACCCCCTTTTTCCTCATTTTTGAGATAGCATACTTTAGAATACATAAATCACAACTGCCGATATTTCGCATATGCTTAGTTATACAAAGAAATATTGTAAAAAAGCAACCTCCAAGCCGTTTGAAACTGCATTACATCTCTATTTCACAACGTCCCTTAATCCTTGCAATATCTACCCTCTCCATAGATGTGCTTCTCAAGTTTTTACCTTCTTACAGCCAATTATGAGCTTAACTTCAATAAGTAAAAAAAAAGTCACTATCCAAAAACCGTCCTAAATCAACCTTCACGCAGAATTTCATTACGGCCAAACCTACTTCCACGTGCTAACTCTCAGTCTCCAGTCAAATAATTTGCCTGTCAAAAACAAGGTGTCGCCCGATTCATCAAGAAAAAAAAAAGTGATTAAATAAATTCCTGTCATTCCGCTGTACAAAAAAATCATAGCCGCAATTCTTATTGCCTCTATAATTGATCTGTCGTGACCAGTTCATTCAAATAAACGACAAAAAGCATAAAATTCCAGTACACACCCGCTCCTCCAATCATTCTGCCAGCGGTGTGTAAATTAATCATTTCAATTTCAAAGCACACCACATCCACATCCATGGTCGTTTTGCCGCCGCCGACATTGTCAAGCACTCCAGACCGCATCATGCAATTGATATTGCAACTAAATTAGGAATTAAACCATCCAAACGGTTGTGTTTACACAAACAGTTCTACAATTTAATTTATAATAAAATATTCATTGAAAAAAAAAAACACACACACATACAGATACAAACAAACGAATGATAGAGAAATTACGTGCAAATTACTTTACGCTCGTGGAATTATAATTGATTTATTGGCGCCTGCCTGCATAGCTAAGCTAGTCGCTGTCGCATGCCACAGCTGCCTGCAGCTGGACACACCGCCATTCCTCAATCTGTGCGAATTTCTCGCCACCATTAGTCCGATCCATTTCGCACTATCATTTCACTCAGCTATTCCAAACTGACTATGTACAACTTCGCCAAGGAAGACGTATCTCCATTAATCTGTGGAACTGGTTTCCAAAGGGAAACCGAGACCATCCATTTATCGGGTGCATCGCCAGCAACCTGTCATCTTCAATTGCACTCGATAAGTGATATTTTGATTTTAATTAAAAGACCCACTAATAAAATGCTACACAAAAGTATCTGCTGCCCGATAGCTTTGTATAGTTCAAACGAAAGCCATAAACAAAAATCTCAAGATTCGAGATAAATTATGAATATATGACAATTTTTGCATTTATTGGCTAGATTCCCGGCATGTATCTACGTCTCCTGTACGATGTAAAATTGCGTAATTTATTAAATTATTTCAACCCCCAGTCCAGTCCCGTCGGACTGTATCTACAGTGCATAATCATAATCAATTCAGGTCCACTAGACAACGTTCGTTTGGTTTGTTAGATTGCACTCTCGGATTGCCCAGTCGGGATTAGCTAAGTACACGCACATTTTGTGCAATAGTAATAGTCTATCTAACGTATACTTTTCCATTATTTTCCCTCGTCTTTTCTATAGTTTTTTTTTTTGATGGCATTTACTTTGATACCGAATTGAGGACATTCCATCTCTGTAGTAGAAAGACAGAACAACGAGAGAAAGATTGTGTGATTTGGTTTTGTGCTTCTTTTTGATTGTTTATTTGTTATTGAATTGCTGCAATTGATTGACAGTTTGTTCTTTGTGTGCGGTAAAATTGGCATAGGCCGGTAATGATGGTGGTGGTGCGGTTGGTGGTCATATTAAGAAAATTTTGTTGCAATGCAAATGTACTAGACAGAGAGACCAGGAAACATGTCGATTTTGTTAACAATAAATTATTTTTAATTAATAGGAATTGATAAGTGGAAGAATGTTTTCGAATTAAATGGAATATAATCTTGAGGAAGCTATAACGAGGCGTTGTTTGACATGAATCGATTGTTTTTATCAATTTTACTTGTTTGGGGTCGACGCGAAGACGAGATTCAAAAGTATCAATGGGACAGCCGGTCAAGTGATGTCACTTGCTTATCATCGGAGAAGCTGTTTTTTATGCGATTGTTTGCATGAATACTATAATGTTATATTGTTAACGAAGGATTCCATAAGACTCTCAGTAGGATATGAGGGGAGGATAGACCAGGATTGCAAGAGTTGGATCAAGTTGGGGCCGAATTGCGTGAGAGAGGGGCTTACGTTATGAGACAAGAATGTGCTCACTATCAAGTTGTGAATTAAAAGGTGTGTGGCTGAATTTTTTTTGGATGCTGTCTATACAGATAAGTCACATTTTGAGAGCATGATTTTTTAAGGTTTGTCTGTGAGAATTAAATTTAATCATAATGACCAGGAATTGATAACCAGGCTGAAGCCGGTACCTATAGTTTAAGGGAGAAAAGTTGTTACTCATCGCTTTCCCTTATTCAAAGCGATTAAGTCCAGCGCAAGCTTCTTCTTCTGAGCGGTAAGGCCAAATTTAGGCTAAAAGATACATCCGGCATCAACTCATCCTCTGTGAATGGCAAGCTATTACTCGTTACAGGAGGAAATACCTTGGAAGGTACATTCTTCGACAATTTGGAGGAGGTTGGCCTCGCGAACAATATTGAAACAATTTTTAGGTTTTGTAGGGAAATTAACAGTTTGGGCGAAGTGGTTTAGGTTTTTTGGACCGTTAAGGATCCCCATGGATAGCGATGGGCCCAATATGGTGTCTAGTCCAATGTGATGAACTCACACCCTATTCAACCCAACCTACATCCGGCAAACGGCCAACTTGACTGATGGTGTTATTATGACAAATACTGTATACCTCGGTCGATGTAAGACTGTGTGTGGCTTCGTACATGCTGTGTACTATACGGCCTTTAATCACTTACTTAAGTATGTCGTTTTACAGTCCGGACCTAGGCCTCAACCTCAATGGTCTTTGGCTTACTGTCTAAAGTTGCGCACTCCAAGTTGTTTGAGGTCCCTCTCCAGTTGTGTGCGCAACTTCAGACGAGGTCTTTCTCTGATGCGCTGTCATTCTGGATGGGAGTCGAAGACAATGGGTTCGATGACAAATAGTTATGACATCAACACAGTAGCTATGCTGAGGACACTGAGGCCCTTAGAATGGGGGCAGTTTAAAGGGATTGATGCTTTCTTGTAGACCGGACAAACAATGCTGAGGTTCTATTCATCAGTCATACTGTTTTTTTAAATCTTCGAGATGAGTTGGTATATGCTCCCCACGAAAGTCATCGTCCGCACCATTAAATAATTCGGCCAGCCTTGTTGGACTTGACTAAGATATTGCGAATCTCACTTCATTTTGTTTGGCTGGACGAAAATCTTGGGATTCATCGTCCAAATTGAATAATAGTTCGTTCTGTCTGACAGCAGAATTTCTTCGCCGTTTAAGTGGTTCTTTTATATCCTCAATACCGACTGTGAATCTACTACATGGTCTCTTTGCTCATCTCTACAGGTCTCAAGGTATTTGGGGTTTTTTGCCTCGACAGGTTCTTTTTGGTAAAAGTTCTGAACATTGCTTTTAGAGTAGCACCTCTTTATTTCCTCCATCGTGCGCTTCGAGTGGTCTTTCTTTTTCCTTGCTTCTTTACTTCTCTGAGATGGACAAGGAGCATTTTTATCTCTGTTATTAACAAAGTTTTGACTTTTAAAGTAGCTGCACTTGTCGAGAGAGGCTTGAAGATTATCGACACATTTTTAGCGAAGGTGTGGGACCTGCGATCAAATTTGTATTTGCCACTTTCAGCGAATGGTTTTACAACAGCTTTTTCAGGAGTTAAGTTGCTTATCAAAAGGACTACTTGACAAACCCATTCGTGTTAAATTTGATAAGAATCTACTGAGAGAGTATTTTTTATGATACTTGAACTTGTGATAAACTCACCAACCAAACAACCCAACAGCCCAAATTAAGCGACCTATTCAAAGATTCTATCTTTACATAATATATTCGTATGCCATTAAACCCCATTAGTTATTATTATAGTCAAGAACATTTTCTATTATTCCACTCTAAACAAATTGGGTCCCTTCCGAAATTCATTCATTCTTGTTGCCAAATTGTTTGCGAAATAAAACGGACATAAAAAAAGAAAATTGTTGCCACCATCATGGTCACCTTACCATAAGAGAGTCTAACAAATTGTATTCGGATGTCCCTAATCGAGACACAGATCCTTTTACTTCGTTGCGCCCGTGTACGCACATAATTCAATTTTACCTCCACCTTACAGCTATATCTTCCTTCCTCTGGAGCCTAATAAAGTCGACAACATCTCAATTATCCCCATCCAAATGGACTTTCAGCGAAATGATTAACATTTCTATGTGTACTGCTTTCTCATTCTCAGATACAAACTGCTGTTGAGAGAGATACTTCAAAGATATTATATAGGAAGCACAATAGATGATGGGAAATTGAAATTCACAAACAGAAACGTGTGTAAAGATATTGTACGCCTCCACACTTGACCATCAGCAGTTTTTACCTTTAAGAACTCCCCGTAGATACTTTCGTCTGGGCGCACAACACATTTTATAAATGGAAACGATTTCCCTTATCGTGTTATATGGCCACAAGTCCCGGTAGCTATAAGATTCCAAAAAAAAAAAAAAAAAAAAATTGCTCACAAAATAAAATTCGTTTCTCCAGCATCACACATCGTCTTCGTGCAGTCTGAGTGATGGACCGACTACACCAGGGTTCACAAGATAAAGTGTTGAAATAATGAGCCCTTATCTATGTAAATTATACACAGTACTCGGGCGATAATTGGGCTCCAAAGGGGGAATTTCAATTCCAATTTGGATTCTTCATCTCTCATCTTTCATCTTTCATCACCGACGGTATAGTTCACTCTTAGAGAGTAGGTCTCTAGGTATGTCTTGTCTATCTATAGCTGAATAGAAGAAAAATTGACGTATAAAGAATTTATTCATGATCACGAAAAAGTGTTTTTATGGTTGCGGCCCCGAAAATTATTGTTTGCCCGACCGACACAATGGCTTCGGCGCAACAGATACATCTCTCCGAACCATCACGTTTTAAGAATAATAATTTCTAGGTTTTCAAAACAGTTTTTGTTTTCTTTTTTTTTATGTCGGTTTACATGGGCTTTCGTTGGAGAAATGAAAAATAGTATTATTGAGTTGTCTTAGGAATCGAATAAGTGCGCTACCAAAACAAATTTGAAGCAATCCGCTTTGAGATGGCTCAAGAGATAAGCCTACAAATATGTATAGATATTGAGGCGCCAAATTCGTTTTCATTTTTGAGGAGAACTCAAATTTACTCTATTAAATATGTGAGAGATATCTTTGTTCGCATTTTGTTATAAAAATGTTGCTGCAAGTATTTACTCGTTAAATATAGTTACGATAAGATTTGGATAAAGGTCACGAATTCGGCTCATTTGAATTCGGCAGTAGGTATGTAGTTTAAAAACACATATGGATATCCTATCCAGGAAATCATCGTCTTGGAATGCATTACACACATGAGCGACTCTTCCAAAATATTGCCAAAGCTTAGATTAATAATTAGCGTGTCCTAAATGCAATTCATTGTACGATGCGAATCTCTAACTGTCCTTAACGATGAAAGCAGCGGATCACCATACGCGGCTTAGTCCGTTCTATTTGGTGTTATTTTGCAAAAAGACCTTTTGCCCTGCGCACAGTGGTGCCCTTTGTAAGGGGGAGCGGAAAAAATCTATAAAATCTGAACTAATAAACTTAGAGTAATGAAATTTTGCACACCTATTTAGATCGGCCAAACACATATATGGACAAAAAAAATAAAAAATAAAAAATAAAGTAAATATTGGAGGTAGGAAAAATGAGGTTGAACTAAAAATTGAATATCTCAGCCCTCCCTTAACGGATTAATTTTATTTTGCATTTAACAGAGAGCCCTATATTTCTCTTAAAATAAAGACCTGGTTGAGTTCTTTCCAATTATTATTCGAAAAGAAATTCTTACTTTTGTAACATTACCAAAGTCAAAACCGTGTTTTTTTTTTCAGTCTAAACCAGCGAGACTAATTTATACATTACGTTCAAAGTGGGATCAAAGGGGCTCCAATTCTTTCAAAAACAGTTAGCTGAATACTGTAGCTTTCTAATAAATGTAACCACTAGACGTAGCTTAGTGTAGCTAAAACTGTAGCTCAAGGGAAAGAACAGTAAAGTATTAATTTTTGGGGCACTTGGTACTAACCCTTATATTTTTTTTTTGTTTTTGGAAACTGAAGATAGATATTATTCATTAAAGAAATTAAGTTTTAGCAAACGGTTATAAAAATGATACTTTTCTTGTCAAAGAGTTATTGCTAGAAAATACATGAAAGCTAAAACTAAAAGAAAGGGCAACTTTGATGCGATACTATATCTCGAAAATTCTCTAACATAAATTTCTCAAATTTTGGTAAAACATAGAACAGATATATATCTTTTAAAAAAAATTCAAAATATCAATATTAAAAATTTCATTTTTAGCATTTATTTCCGCATTTTCCCCACTGTGCGGCCGGCGCCCGATACAAATCGAATTTTGCAATTTAACCCAGCAACGACTAAACCATCTCAAGCTCGAGTTATTGCTCAATTTAAAAAGTTAACTACAGTAGATAACGGATATAAGAAATTCAAAAAATCCCAATGATTTGTTTCTTATATCAGTTTTTTTCTTATAAGCAAAGAACGGATATAAGAAAAATAATTTCTTATATCAGTAACACGGATAAAATAACACTAATTTCTTATAAGCAATATAAAAACAAATTTTAAGCTTATGAAATAAGAAAATAAGTATGGTGTTATATATAATAATATGAAAAAATTGCAGTAATTTTTGAGAAAGATTTATAAAACGGCTTTATTTGCAATTTTGAGAAAAACTAAGTACATGATCTTGTTTAGAATGCTTATGTTGTCTTAAATATGTATTTCGATCAAAATAGTTTAGAGCGGTTTTTTGTAAAATTATGCAAAAAATATAACAATTTTGGGTTCCAAAAGCACTGTTCTTCAACTGTTTAGCTAAAAACTAAGTACAAGGTATTCTTCAGGTTATAAGGGTTACGTGGGTTTTTATCCAAATCGAAAATGGCGTTTTATAGATATGACCAGTTTTTAAAGTACCATTATTAGCAATTTGGGTAGGTATCGAATGACGCAGTCATTTTAGAGGAAAACTGCTTTTCAAGTTAAGAACGACGATTGTGCATACACCTAAAAAATTAGTTTTTGTTAAAATCGTATATAACGTTCTCGGGAAAGAGAACATTTTCAAAAGTAACATTGTTGGACTTTTTAGCGAAAAACTGGATATGCAGTCATGTTAAGCATATGTCCACATTCATATATTTTTCGTTCAAATCGTTAGAGCCGTTTTCGAAAAAGTATAAATTATTTAAAATTTTTATATTGGAAGTAACGTCAATATAAGACCTAGCACAAAAAAAAAACAACCACAAACTTTAAATACGAAGTTTGAAACAAATCCGAATAAGTAACTTTCCCGTGTATGTATTAAAAAGAAGTTCTTAGATAATATGCAATTGGTCGTTGACACTACCCAAATATTGCTTCAACACAAAAAATCCATTTATGGCTTCGTTCCTACCTGGCTTTGTACTTTGAGAAATTGTGTCATCTAATGCGACATTGATTAGTGTTAATAACAGACAGAAATCGAACTTTCTTATAAACGTTTCTTTTTTCATATATTTTTTTATTTCTGTGCTCGAAATATAGTTTATTATATCCGTTTTTTTCTTTTAAGAGTTTTTCTTTTATCCGTTTTAATTTACACGGATTTATATGGAAAAAGACACGGTGCATTTCTTTGTGTTTCTTATAAGCGATTTTTTCTTATATGAGGTTTTCTTATATCCGTTAACTACTGTAGCACATTAGGTATATGTCCCGGCTAGCCGTGATGTGAAAATACAAGGTGGGCCCTAATGTACGACCGGTCTATCTACCTACGCTATATTTTTGAAACATAATAAAAAAAATAATTCGATTTATTTAAATGTTAATGTGTCTAGATATATATTTTTTCATCAAGTTTTGAAAATGATATCGTTTAAAGCTGCCACAAACATTGGCTACCATTTGGACGCTTTTTATGATATTTTCCATGGTTCTCTTCAGAACTTCGGACGATAATTCCTTCTTTAGGGCTGCCAGAGTTTTGTGGATTTTTCACATAAAGCACCAGTGACATTAAATAACCTCATCTATAAAGAAGTTTAGTGCGATCAAATCGAGGGATCCTGTGGACCAGTTTAAATCGCCAAAAAATGATATCAGACGATCGGCCATCGGAAAACGTCTGCTTTTGAATATCGTCTGTAGTTCGTGTAGTTATTTCGTCCTTCTTAAACCACATGCCCTCCAGTCTCAATTCATTCAATTTACCAACATGTATACAATTCACTGTAGGTACCTACTCTGGTAGCGCTCAGAATCCACGCTATTCTAAAAAAAATTCGCCAATGACTCCTACATCTTAAAACTCTTCATTATGGAGTGACTCTGTCTAAGTGTAAATTGAATGGCTCTTCGTGTACATATTACTCGCGGATTTTTAGTGCCCCAGAATCGCAAACTTTGTTCGATCATGTATCCGGATCAGTGATGGGACTTCTACCACTTAAGTGGTATTTCTATCACTTTTTGCTCAACCCAAAATTCTACCACCCACAAATCTAAATCTACCACTTTTTCAGATGGGAAAAAATAACAAATACCCACGCACTATAAGACTGATTTTCCATCATCCACACAATAGAATCCGAGTGGTTGAATAATTTTAGATTTTTGTGCACTGGAAAATTGGTACTGGTACTGAACTTGGAAAAAAGAAATCTGTGATGGTTTGTGAGGTGACTCAAGAAAATTTGTTCTGAATGTTTGCAAAAAATGATTCGTCCTATTTTGAGTAATGATAGCATGATAGCAGCATTTATGGTATGTTTTAAAAATCTACCACTTTCTACCACTTTTTGGTTTCCCAATATACCACCTTTTGCCTACCCTCAAGTCCCAACACTGATCCGGATAGGTGCAATTGGACCTCGTCACTCATGCTAATTTTTGACCCAAAATATGTAGTCCACTTTTTATATTGAGTGTAGATTAGAAGCGAATCACGGTCAATACCTACCCGCTGATGGACTGCCTGCACTTTGTTAAGCGTTTCATTTGTTATTCACACAAATTACCAAAATGTCAAAATGTAGGAAAATGACACTCTACGCCATTTCAAAAATCGATGGCACTTAAAGATAGGGTCATACTCATATAAACTTTGTAAAGGATGGGCCATCTGCTGTTTTTTTTTTAATCATATCAATTTTGACAGTGCGAACTCTTCTGCATTCAAAAAATGACAGGAGCTCAGTTTTAAGTATATAGTACGAGTATTTAAGTGGTACGAAATGGATCGATTAAATTTAAATTATTATTGTGTTACAAAATGTGACAAGTATACGCAAGATTGTGAAGAAAGTTCATGAGACTGGTTTGCTGATCGGTTACCTTACATATTTCCGTACTGGTGCTGGTCGAAACCAATGATAATTTATTGGAAAACTGGGTAAACAGAATGGCCTACTTTCAAGGCAGCTATGTGGATGAAATAATATTCCAATATTAATCGGAAGGTTAACTCTTTTCAATAAAGCAACAATTGTTTAAAAAATTGAACAGTTTTTTTTATAGCAATTTTAAAAAGAAGATGGCCCACAACTCTTAAGTCAAATATTAATCGTTAAATAATTCGATAAATTATATTTGAAAACTAATTTGTGACATATGTAATGTAGTTTACTTTTATAATTTACCTACCCGTTTTTAGCAGCCAACTTTCTCCTAATAGAATCAAAACTAAATTTCGTGTACACCTTAAACTCATAGTATTAGGTCCAAGTTATCTGAAACCTAGTGTCCCATAAATACAGACCACCATAAAACCAAATGCTCTAATTAATTTCCCGAGACCACGACATCCAATCCCCCAGCTATCCAACTCCCAACCAAATATAATTAAGTCAACTCAGAACAGCTTCTATTTCGAATGGACCACCCATCCAGCCAGGCCAACCTAGTTCACAAAATTACATTATTCCACACCTTGCCTATTACAGAAAACATATAAAATTTTATTTTACCTCGACTCTGTTTGTTGAATTTGAAATTTTCAGCGTTGCACATCTATAGACTATAGGGTACCCTATATACCTACACGTTGCGGACCTGGGCAACAATGACAGAAAAAATAAATTAATTTCTCTCAACTCTTGGTACTAAAAGTACAAGTTCCTTACCTACACACAGCCGATTTCTGGGTCAAAACAAAACAGAGGAGTGCAGCGCACGTTTTATAGGTACTTGCAAAGACCTCGGTGGACGCATTTCATTTTATTTTCCATTTCGAATGATTTATTCGGTCCACAGTCTGACATTTTAGATTACAAATGCTAAAGTGAATAAATAAAACGATTTCCTTTCACAAGTGACAAACAACAGATAATCATCTTCAATCTGCCAAAAAAAAAAAAAAACAGCCGACAAAATTAATGATCTCGCATTAATCAAATTGACAAATACATTACAGTTTAAGTTAAACTGTCGGCATTTTTTATGCCACCGACCGGTGTATCTATAGATGGAAGCGGACAAGATCTCTGTTAGTCGGAGAGACTTAGTATACAGACGGCCGGCAGTTGGGAACGCAAAAGCTGAATTTTAAATAGAACTTTATGGAATATGAAAATACTTCCCAGACTGTTGGCGTAGCTTTTCATAAATAAATTTTATTGTTCCATTAGGAAGATACAAATTTTACTACAAGTAGTCAAAAGGGGGTGGCCAATTGAAGTGCAGTTTGCAATTTTTATTCAACCGGAATATCATTTGAGATACTTGTGATATATGATTGAATGGATAGACACGGTTGGCATTGTAATGCGCCGGCACAGCTTTTAAGACAGACTTGAGCTTGTACATTTTCAAATGATATGTGATGTGTGGCCGGTAGGTAAACTACTAAGTAGTAGTTTACTTCATGGCAATGCTACAACAAATAGGCAAACAGTATAAAAATTCATTGAATGATTTGAATGGGGAAAACCCATAACAATGTATCGCGATTAAATTGAGGAGCGGTACCTGCTTTCGTTGTAACGCATTTGAAACAAAGTTGAGTTGAAATTGTTGGCCACTACAAGTTTCTCCATAGTTTAGGAAAATGAAAATTTTGCATCAGAAATGCCATCGTATTCACATCGATATCCTATCTATAGCAAAGGGGTACAAAAATGTCAGTAGCATTTGGATTCCAAGTCACATAATGATGCAACAGATACAAAACGATCTTGCTGATAGAAAAGGCAAAAACAGGTCACCCAAAGAGTTAAGATGTATCTGTGACTTGACAAAATTGCCAAAATTACTACGAAACAAGTAAAAGTGTTGTGGACGGGATGGCCAATGCTTTGATATCCTCCACTGCATATAAGTCATGCAAAACTTCGTTCAACTGGGTCGATTCGTTTGGATGTAATCGTGTTTTCAACAGAAAGAATAAAGACAAAGTGACAGATTAGATGACTAAATCGATTAAAAATTTGATCCAATTAGCCCTAAGGCTTTTATAAACCGTGCAACATTTCGTCTTAATTTTTTTTTTTGTTGGGCGGAGGAGAAGTGCTTTATGCACCATAAGGAGGTATTTTTAGCATTCCCCGTGTGTCCGACTCCCATTTGTACATCGCGCATTTGTATACGGTATGACGCGCGTCGTCTTCTTGGAAGTCCCCGTACTGGCAGGCTGAACTGTTTATTTTTCCGATCTTGTGGAGAAAGGCGTTAAAGTATCCGTGCCCGGTGAGTAACTGTTTGACCTAATAGTTAACTTCAGCGTGTTTCCGGTTATTCCACTCAGTCACGTTCCTGATAGCCTCGCTGTCCATCGTCCTCTGCTTTCCGAGATCCAACGTTCTTCCCACTTCTGCTTCGTGAGCTCTTTGGCCTCTTCCGTAACCGTTTCCACTCCAGCTTCCGTCTTTTTGTTGTAAAAGTACTTTTTTTCTGCCGCTAAGAGGTCTATTGGGGTCACTCCTGCGACAACAAGGACGGCTGGTTCCGATACCGTTCGGTAGGCGCTTACCACGCGTATAGGTCCGCGTCTCTTCACAGCTGTCATCTGCTTTCTGTATTTTTCATGTCGAAGTGCGTCTGCCCAAATCTCACATCCGTAGAGTAGGATGTCTTGCGTTATCGCATCGCTTGCTGGCTGTTGGGCCGCCAACATTCGCCATCAGCCTGCTCAGTGACTCAGTCACTTTCGACGCTCGTCTTCATAAGTCTATATAAGTATACAAGGTGGCAAGTTGTCACCGGAAGTTCTTTAGCTGTTATTTTTTTTTTTTTTTTTGAATGAAAATCTTTAGTTCTGGTTTTGAATTATGTTTATCTGATGTCTTGAATATTTTTTTCATAATGTAGAGAAAATTATATCGGCTAAGTGGCCGTCCCAGACTCGTTTACCATTTGAGCCTGATTTATGGCATTTTCCATCACTCTTACCAGAGCTTCCAGCGATAGGTCCTCTCATTCTTGGCGGATATTCTCTCTGAGGGCTTCAAAAATCTGAGGCTTGCTGACATAGACTCGTGACCCCACGAAAAGAATTCATCTAACAGTCTTTCACCAACATTTTTTGTAAAGACCGCCGATTGACACCTAACTGCGTGGCACGTCATCTGGTGTATACTCCGGGGTCCTCTGATTCGATATATTCAGCCACAGCTACGATACTCTTAGCAGAGTGGCTGCTCCAGGGCCGGTCCGTCCTGCCAGCATCTCATGTTGTCCCATAGTCTTCTTGGCGAGTGGCTAAACGACCGGGAAATCTACGCCGAAATTCAGGCTGCGCCAATACCACCGACAAATTATTTCGCAAAAAAATCGAAACAATTTTTCCGCTTTCTTTTAGGAGTAGGGATACATATCTGGTTGATGTATATTTTGTATCTGTTTACTTCACAAAATAATGTCAAAGTAGAATTAACATTTGCCGCCATTTGCAAAAAATTATAGCAGCTTTCGGTAGGGTGATGACTTTTGTGTTATGGCTCTGGCTACCTATATACGGCTCTGGCTATATTGGTACAGGTCTTCATACGTTCAAAATAACAGTCTTCCGCAGAGCACTATTGGCTCTGTATTAAACACTTGTCCGAGAGCTGTTATAAATAGTTCCTTATCTTCAGGAAAGCTTGATTGGTGAGAGTAACGCCGAGTAACACTTAGCTCTTCACTTAAGTCTTCTATAGGTTCGCTGGGTAATAGTGTTACATATAGGCCTAGAACTCACAATCATTATTGTTTGTGTGACGCATATAAAGGGTTTGACATCGTAATAGACAAGACCAGGTAGGTATAACTAGACTTGGTAGATGACTGTGCAGACACTTTCCTTATTTAAAAAATAGGATATTGGAAAACAGCTCTAGAGGCTTGCAATACTAATAGAAACAGATAAGTGGAAGTAGTATTTAACTGAATGGGAAGCGAGTAGTAAAAACGATTTTCGCTAATTTTGTTTTGCTCTAACAGTTGATAAATTGCCAATTTTATTCAACGCATTCCGATACTTTATACAGATGCGCTAAGTACACCCAAGCGCTTAATTTCCATTACTTGCTTGTCTGTATGACCGCACTTTAAAATTGGCAGGCAACAGCGAGTGCGATATCCAAATATCGTCAACATAATTTGAGGCCCTTAATGGATACTTATAAAAGTTACTAACTTCAGTAAAACCAGTTAACCAAAAACTTAATTTTTTTGTCAGTGTTAAATCCTCGCTATTGACCCGCTCCTGTCGAAGAAATTCCCCTCCGGCGTTGATTGTCAAGTTCTTACAATAATCGATTACTTTTCAAAACCTTTGTTATTCGTTTGCCCGCCGGTGACAGATGACAGATGATAGAGAGTAGTTACGCATTTCATTATTGCAAGTGCTCACTTACAACCTCTGAGCCCTACAAATGTCGGTACTCAATGCCAAGAACAAGTCATGTACAAATTTTGTAAGGTACGAGTATCTACCTCTTAGTCGGCCGCGCTTTTCAATGGAATTTCTGCGACATCATCGTCAGCATTTTTCTTACAAAAGCCTGCGCCCGAGCTGCATAAGTGCATACCGAGCGCCACCGGCGCGGCGTGACCTTCTAACTTCGCCTCAACACCTATTATTATGCCAAGCAGTTGATCTGTCGCGTTAATCGACTGACTTGTTAAGAGCAGGCGCAACCAACAAAGGAAGGAATTACAACAATTTTTTTTTTATATCTCAGAGGGGAGTGCCCAACTTGTGCTGTATGCCTGTATCTTTCTGAATTTATTAATGGAAATCGATTGATTCATAACAAAACAAGTCATCGCGATAGTGCTAGCGCAACGTAAAGCTCAGTGTAGGTACCTCAGTTGTGCACTGCAACGTGAACCACGCACGGTTTTATTTTTATTTTCTGCATAAATATACGACTTTGTCGTTGGCGTAGGTATAGATGCCTCCAGCAAAGCCATACGCACATAAAAAAAAAAGTTAAAAATCCATATCTTTGAGTAAAATCGCACCTACCTATAATAACATCTGTGATTTAATACTGCCATGCATGGCACTCTCATAAACGATACACCCCAACCATAAGCCGTGTTATGCCCAAAACACACGTGCAGAATTCACTGCGCAGCAGGATTAGAATACACATGTTCTTATGTGGTGAAACAAATGTAAATTCTGCAGTCACCGCAGCACTGCAACATGTCTCTATTTCTAAATTCACTGCATAGCAACGCAGTGAATTAAATTAAGTAAACTTGGCAGCATCGAATTTTTAAATTCAGCTACTGATGCATTCGAGGAAAAGAGAGACGGGAATTATTTGTCGTCTTTGTTTCACTCACATATTTTTACCCTCAATGATGGCAACCGCTGCAAATTGAATTCTGCACATGTGTTTCATCTGCAGTACTGCATGCAGTGAAGCATTCAGAATTTCTGCACATGTATTTTGGGCATTAAATATTTGCAAATTCATGCGGAGCATAACTAAAGGTACCTTACTCCATTGTATCCATTTTTTCTTGTGGGCATATATACGAAAACACATTCAGATACTTATTCATATCTTTTAAATTCGATTTAAATCGATCGGGCATATTCATCGAATCTATCAAAGATACAATTTGAATGGATGCGAGCACCGGGTGGGAGTAAAAGGGAAGCCAACGGACCGATTGCTTATTAATTTATTTTTGATAGTAATCGATTATTGCTTGCTGAATGCGAACCAATAAAAATAAATCGACTATAAGTACAATTTACGGTTAAAGAACCTAGATATGTTTGAGAATTATTTTGCGTTTTATCTGTGGGAAGATTCGGCGCCCCAAAGGAGACTGCGATCATTGAACGTGCAAATGATTGATGGGTAACAAGCGTGATTCCGAAGAAATAAATTTATTGCATGCTACTTCAACCGAAAATGACTCATTAAAATTCGATAAAATATGTCCATCATAAGAAAGAGGTACATTTTTCAGGATTTATCGCATTAATTAAAAACGTTTACAACTCGAAACGATCGCAAATTATCCACCGAGCAACGGGAGCAAAGTATCTTATGCAAGATTTTAATCTCACATCCAGTTGCTATAATTCGGATATCCAAAAATGTGCCTGTAGCTCGAAATAAATCCATAGCAAATTACATAAACGGAAATTAATTTGCATTAATATGCGATTGAGATGTTGCGAGTATGAGTAACAGTCTGGTGGGAAAGAAAATATTTTTCGAATACTATCTCCTGTGTAATAAATTTTGTTAACGAATGGGTTGATTGTTCTTTAAGAAAAGAAAGTTACCACCAGTCAGTGGTAAAAGTTTAAAAATAATACAAAGTTTCTGTTCGACCTTTTAGGTATCTATTTTACTGAAATTAACTATCGGCTGTGTCCTTGGTGTAGTACACTCAGAAAAAAAAACGAGCTAAAATCAAGAATATCAGTGCGATTTCAAGCCTATTCGTTGACGAAAGTATGGTAAACTCGGAAAATCGTATTCCAAGTACAAAAATCTTATTTTGAGCTCATTTTTAATTAGCTTAAAAATCTTACTTCAATATTGTTTCGTGATGCTTTTAAAAATGTTCGTTCTTATTTTAAGAATACAAAGGCTACGTTTTGGACCATTGTCAACTTAAATTAAGCTCGAAAACGCAGTGAATAAGAATGAAGCCATCTTAAAATGAGGAGGAAATTCTTTAAACAAGACCAAAAAATCTACTTTTGAGATTGTTTTTAGTAAGCTTAAGCTGCTTGTTTCAATACTGTTTAGCGATTGTTTTAAGATTGTTTTTCTTACTTCTTACATATTGACTAGGTCAAATGGGTCAAATTTATTTTGAATAGGTATTCAAGATCTAAACCTTAGATCACTGTAAGAATATATGGCTTTTATTTTTTTGTGACCAAACAAACAAATTAGGAACATAATAGATTTAGAATTAAATACACTAATATGCAGAATATGCAATCTCAAATAAAATAATTTTGTTCCTAAATGACGAATTCAAATTTGTTTTTGGAATTATGTTATTACATCAAGAATTATGGGTGTCATATGAAGATTTAACACGTAAGAATACAAAAATCTAAAAATCGAAAAGCCTGATCATACTAGATTTTAGCTTGCGATTTTTCTCTGAGTGTAGATCTTGTGTTTGCTTGCGAAATAAGTTCATAGCCCAGTCAATACTCTCCCACTGGCCATTAATGGAATCAAAAAGTATCACAGTCTAATGGACAGGTATTCGAGTGCTCCTGAACTTGAAAAAGCCTTTTCCAAAAACAAAATATAAAACAAAACATGAATCGTTTCGTTGTAATGGTTTGGATTGGGTTTGCTCAATAACAGATTAACGAACTCGAATCTAAAAGGAAGAAGTAAGGAAGTGATAGCTTTCTATGCTGGTAATACGATATTCGTCAAAACTTGCACCTTTGCGACGATAGTAAGACCGAAATTGACACTGACAGTTTATTTGGTTTGGTGGCAAGTGATAAAGTTATTAACTTATGAACATGGTTTAAAGAATGATTTGCATTGACACCGCAGGGGTAATGAAAAAATTCACCAGTCGTGAAAATTGTATTGGTTTTTTCAGGCCGGAAGCTGCTGCAAAAAGCGCTGTTTAGTTAAGCCAACTGACAGCTTGAAGACCAGTCTGATGGGGAGTAATTTAGCCGTAGAATAGATACACAACTCGCCGTATAGATTTTGCAAGACTTTTGTTACTTCATTTCGCAGCAGAGAAAACTGGCAACATAATCAAATATGTATACCGCCTGAAAAACCACAAGTATCCATCCACATGACGCGGAATTTGACTCTAAAATTACGGCAGCATTTTTCAAACTGAAGGGCCTGGGCCAGTAAAAACAGCTGCTAAACAGGTTGGAATTATGGTACATATCTCTATTTATGCATTACATTTTTTATAGAGCCAAGTGGCGATAAAAGCTATGTTTGCGATAGCAATAAAATCGAAGCTGGCTAATCTCTCTCGCGAAGATCTACATACATATAGGATATTGGCGCGTAGTACAAACATTAATACTCTTTACATTTATCGACATTTATCAAGTTGAATGTCTTTAAACTAACCCATGCAGATATGTACTGCAGTACAGATCCGACCCTATAATTGTTCCATCAACGTAACCTAACCTAACCTTCACTAACCCTAGCCTTCACTCAAGCAAACCACTACGCCAAAGCTACTCAGGTTGTGCCTATTCCGTCAATTTACTTTTGTGAAAAATGCCATTATTTGTGAACATACTTCAAATTGACTTAGTTCTGTGGACTTGGGACATAGCTTATTCACGAGTGCACGTTTTCGACTGCTTATCTATCTACGGGTTAGTTACCCATCAGTAAAACACCATCCATCATCTGCGGGAAATCATATAGTTGCATCTAAAGCAGAACTGTTTAAGAATCCCAGAAAGCTTAAGACAGCTTAAGAATCTCAGAAATGGACCAAATTTCGGGCCGGCCCTATGATCATTCTATTTAGCACAATTCCCAATAAAACGGAGTATAAAATTATCTTCGAAGGCTTCGGCATAAAGTATAAAACATTAGTCCCAAATCCATCTGAATTGGAGAATGGTACAATATGCTATATATGACGTCTCCGCAACCGAAATCTACATAGATGGATTTAAAAAAAGTCCGTGTGCGTACTGAGCCTGAACTCAAACTTTACCTCATGTCTCCCTAACTTTCATGGGGAAATGATGGCTATACGCGAGGTGGTTTGCGTATAGCCATCAGATCAAATTTGGTGAAATAATGGCGAGATTCTTTTAACAGATCGCGGATATATTATATTCAATAATAGGTACTCAGTGCTGGGTTCTTGGTAACAGAGTCAGTCAAGGTAGCGACTTCCACATGACATATCATCAGGGAAAAGAGAATTTAAAAGTCGCTGAGAATATAGGTGAAATAGTATTGACACCCGTATAATATGCAGACGAATTTAGCCAGAAGAGCAAGTAGACGAATTTTTAAAAACCAGGAACAAAATCAAGCCCGTTATGTAGGAGCAATAACAGGTCACTGTGTGATAGGTATAGGCATGCCCGCAGAATGAAAGTTCCACTCAATAAAAGTATAAGACGAAGAAGAAACCATTACTTTGTCTCTTTTGCAACTGTTCAGCCTTGGCCAGCTTTCACAAGGTTACATTTGGGAGATTACTTATTTGAAGGACTTCATCAGCGACCCATCTCGAACGGATATTTGCTATATCAGCAAATTCGTTACATAGTTGAATTGGCTTCATTGAACATCAACTCTTCCCATTTATGGTATTCACTCGAATAATCTGTTTGGAAGGCTGAGATTTGTGAGAATCCACACTTTCTCCTGAGCCAAATATTGAAGGAGCTACTCCTAAAATGAAGAATATCCATCCGTAAGATCCACAGTCCCCTTACTTTACTGAGGAGACGCACCACCTGTATCTAGTCGATATTTGCCTATCCCAAGTCTGTGCCGTTGTCGAAAAACCATCAGCCCTCTTTTGTCCTACCTGAAATTAGGGCAAAAATCATCAGACACTCGCAAACTCAACCCTTATTCAAGTCTGGCTCCAAAGGGCGCCCTAATTTTATGTACTTGGCAATATGGAAGGCTTGTTTCGTTCGCCTTGTGAATTAAATAAATCTCAAAACCGAATTGAATGCTTTTAAAGAATGCCATCAACCTATATACCTTTACGTTCAATATATTGTTCATTTATTTTTATTTATGAACAATCGTACCCGCGTAAGAAACCTCTGGCGCTCTTTTAATATTTTTTTGAATCGTTAAATTTTAGGAAAGGTCAATGCGATCAATGGAGTTCTTTTTCTTCTAACAATTATTTTGTTAAAATTAATTGGTTGTGAAATCCGCAAAGCAATAAACTAACATCCCATTGTGACTAAAATATTCACAACATCCTCTTTCGATTCCCTTCGAATGATTTCTCCTTTTTCCACCCATTCTATAGATCCGACTCATGTATAGCTTCAAATCTAATTTACGTTCCATTAACTAATTTCAAAGCCTTCCCTCCAATTAAACTTTTCCAATTGAATCTCTGATTAATTTTCCGTGTGCGTACATTTCTGTTCAGATAAAACAATTATACTCGCTAGGAATGGGTAATTTTTTCGACAGTCAAACTTCCAGCAACATATACGAAATAATTTTCTCGGAATTTTCGTTAGAATTTTGAACTCGAATGCGAGCTGATTGGGCTGCTAATTTGGTTTGAAAATCACGTTTTGGGCAGCCAATTCAACGTCGAAACACTTCCTCATGATTGCACTTAATATATATATATATTTTGTTTAATAAATTAATTTTGAGTTTTTGACAACTGAATAACTCCAAATTGTATTAATTTACTGCTGTCACCAGTTTGACACGAAACTTTATATTACTTTTATGTACATATTTCGATTTGAAAGTAATAAATTTTTCAAAATGCCATAACACAATATTTCCGCTGTCAACATTTATTGGAATTTCCTCTCGTATATATGTCGTCGAAGAGTATAGCAATAAATTCCTAGCTTTCCAGTTAATGGTTTTGTTAAAATGAGAGAACCCCACAGACACATGCCGCACTGTAACTAAATGTCTTTTTAAACTTTTCCCGAATAAATTATAAACTCTACTGGATGACAAAAATAATTTCACTATTAGTATGCCACCCAAGAGATAGACGACTTCACACTTTGTCTGGTCATTTGATACGATTTCTTAGACAAGGTCCCGCTGAATTTGTTTCGGAGAGTTAACAGGTCTTGAAAAACACACCACGATTCACACGTTGAGGTGTGAAAGATATCAAATTTCAGTCTCTTATCACTTTGCATCTACGACCAAAAATGGGTCTAATTTTCAACGCGTATACGCATCGCTCGTGTTTCATCAAGGCATTTCCCAAAAACAAAATAAAAACAATAATCCAACGAACTGGCCGTATCTGTATGTTAGGAAAGTATCAGTTTCTGGGCACATGAAGATACTTCTTGAAGGAGAAAATTTATGAAAAAGAAAATTACAAGAACATTATCTTGTTGCCTTTTTTTCCACAGTTGAGGATTAATGTGGGTATCTGTGCGTGGAGTGCTTTTTCGACACTTCATTAAAAGATACAATCTAGGATATCTCATAAATATGGCTTTTCGTCGGCTTGTGGGCTAAATAATTATAGTTTGCATTACATACAAAAGTTTTTTGAAAAATTAACAAAAAATATTGTGACCTTTCGAAGAATCGGTGATTTGAACAAGAGCATAGACATAAATTCATATGTCGGATATACACTGGTCAGCATAAGTATTTTGACAAAACTAAAGTTAATTCTACTCATAATTTTAACTTACTTCATGTAAATTTTGGCAATGGAAAGGTCATTTAAATTCCGTTTGAATGATACAAAACTTTTTTTAACCCATTAAGTAGCCATTGATAATTTAGAACTTTTGTAAAAGTCAACTTTTTTGACTTTTTTCCTCTGTAAAAAAAAAATTTGTTGATGCAAAAAGTTTCTTCAAACAATTCTAATAGTGACTGAAAACATTTTTTTTTTTTTTATTTTCAAAAATCTCTTCGCTAATATTTTTTATGATTTTTTGAATGGGATGATCTCAGAAAAATTTTGTATGAAAAGGAAAAAGTGGCTAAAATAGTAATTTTTACAAATTTTCAAAAAATTTAGTTTTGTTAAAATACATATGCCGACCAGTGTAGTTAGTTTCGAGACGGTTTAGGAACAACTTATAGCCAAACAAAGAGTAAGTTGCCTCTTTGAAACTAAACCAAACTTTTTAGTACATACAATCCCAGTCTAATTATGTTGCGAACTTCATGTGCCATTGCTATTTACATTATAGCAAATTACTCAGTACATCATTCTCATAAGGTTTTAAAAGCACATCTGCACCTACACTTAACTGCGGCCTAAATGACTGGGCGAATTTTCATTAAACTTCGTGCAAGGCACGCACCAAAGTGGTGTGGCAGTGGCTTAGTGACCAAGTGGCAGGTGGCTTTGCTAAATTTTGATGGGGGCATAATGCCCCCATTTATTAGGCTTAATACAAGCTATAAAAACAAACTTACAATACTAGAACTAAAAAACTAAGACTTATAACATCCATCCTTCCCGTGATCACCAGACGCTGTGCAGTCATCCTAGTATATGCTCAAAAACCTGTAAGGATCAGAAAGTGAGACATCAAAAAGTTCTTGTAAGGCTTAGAAGTATAATAACTTCCAAGTCTTCTGCTCCTTAAGTGACATAGGCTCGAGCAGTGACAGAGGAAGTGAGTTGTGTCCTCATCTACATCTTCATCTCCGCAGCCTCTACATAGGTACATCGTCATCTTTAAAATTTATAGTTTCATTGTCGGGTTTCTTAGGAATTTATAATCCGTTAGATCTCCTACCGGCTTAGACAGCGATGACCCGTCAACCTGTAGAAGTTTGATGGTCCGGCCTCTGTCCTATTCTGACCATCTATTTTTGGTTTTCATACGAATCTTATATTCCACCCGTTCCCTCACTTTCAGTATTGAGAGCATTAAACCATCACACATGCTGTGCTGGGTTCCTGGACATGTTGGTGTAGAAGGGAACGAGGAAGCAGCTAAACTGGCCAGATGCAGCTCTGAAATGGACGTGCTATTAGCTGACAGACAAGCATTACCAGCTTTCAACGCAGATAAGGGCTTCATTGACAATGTCACATTGAACTTGGCTAAAGAACGACGCAACAACAATCTCGGTTGTACTATAACTTGTAGCTAGTGACCTGGAATTGACACTAAAAGGTCAAAGATCCTAAAAACCCGCCGCTTTTTGCCAAAAAATAAATGGTCACCTTAGTAATAACTGGACACCATCATTGGAAACATGGTCAAAAGACTAGGTATCTTCACAAATGACTTCTGCAGAAGTTGCAGAAGTTACAGAGGAAATAGAATCTGTGGAACATCTCCTGTTGTCACTGCCCAGCCCTCCAAGAACACCGCTACTCTTTTATGGGAGCACGGTTCTTCGACGACTTGAAAGATCTAGCAACGATATCTCTATCAGATTTAAAAAGATTTATCAACAGATCCGAATGGTTTTGTTAGATGCATGTCCTATGATAATTTATGCATGTAATCACAATGGGCCTCAATGACTTCTGGGTGAAAATTGCATATTGCAAAATTGCAAACTGCCTCTCTAAACCTAACCTAACTTCCACTCGTTCTCTAAGATTACAATGTGGTTTGATCCAGTGTAGTGTAGTGCTGTAGTGCTCGATCATGATACATTGTAGACCCATTTCTCGCCATTTCGTCAGCCCTCTCATTGCCGGCTTTCTCACTATATAGGAACCTGCAAGAACCTTGAGCTCTTCACGGCAGCAGTGGACTAGCTTGGATTTCAATAGCAGAGACTGCTTTTATATAGCCACTCTGTCAATGAAAATGGTAATATTGTTACGTGGTATTGCCAACAATGACACCTAAGGCAATATACATGAAAGCCTAAATCGCATCGTTGAGCTGAGGTATATGCGTGCTATCCCAATATCTTCTTTCTATAATAGGTACTCTACTCTACAAGTCCCAAATCCTATTCCAGTCATACCTAGATACTCGGATGTTCCGTCTCATCTACTACCAGTCAAGTAAACAGTTTTTGGATGTTTTGATTCGAAAAACTCGTATGTTCAGCTCTGTTACGTCGGACAGCTGCGTATATTTAAATAATCTTTGAAAAGTGTTGCCTTTAGTAACCAAAAATTGTTAGGGTACAATCAATCTCAAGTTACTTTTTCAATACGATGATATAGGAACTGCGTAGGATCGATCGCTATAGTGAAACAAAGTCCAAGCACTAAGAGCAGTCATGGAAGTAACTGGCATTTACTTAGACTTGTCAGGCTCCCTGAAATTGCGCCAAAAAATTTAAGTGGAAAAAGAGCCCAAAAACCTCCATACAAATTTGTGGCATTTTTTCCTAGGAACAATCGCCCAAATATTTTGACACAAATGCCGCTAATTTTGCCATTTTTTCCAAAACTCTTTCGGTCTTTTTTTCCATTTAAGAAAATTGAGAAAACGACCAAAAAAGTGTTTTGGAAAAAACGCCAAAAAACGTGAAATAAGACCCCAAACGAAAAACGAAACCCTATGGGGGGCATGGTGTCCCCTGCAACCCCCTGCTTGGGTTTACTGTCAAATTTGTGGGCTTATTTCATTTTTTTTTGGCGTAATTTCCATTTAACTTTTTGGCTTTTTTTCAAAAATATGGCGTAATTTCCTGGCATTCTGGTGAATTTTCTTTTTTATTTTTTGGAGTTTTTGCCAAAAATATTACGCCGCAATTATTTTGGACTTTTTTCCAAAACACTTTTTGGCGTAATTTCTTTTGGCGTAGGTAGACAAAACCACTTCGAAAACGATTCTAAATCCATAAGATTTGCAGTCACTCCCACAGCCCGAAAAACGAGATCAAATTGCTCTCTGAATCATCATCTGTTGTTCGATTCCCGACAGAACATGTCAATTAAATTCCTGTTAACCTCTTACGAAATCCGCAGGTTTATTTTTGTCACCATCTCTCCACAGCCTCCTGTGGCACAATCAATTTCCTTCGAAAACCTCGAAATCCAATAAAACTGTCACCATTCGCGAGGGATAAATATTTATGTTCATCACTTCCTCTATACACATTGACATTATTGGCAAAAAAGAAAAAAATTCCCTAAAGAAGGCGTCTTACATGCTGTGAACATGCGATTTTCGGAATTTCAATTCCATTGGCACGGCAAAGAAAATAAACACAAACATTCGTCGTCGGCCGGGTTGATTCAAAAGAAATCCAATGTCGTACTCAATTTACCATCACCACATGTAGCATATGTTCGTGGGGAAAAAAATATAGTTTACAATCTCCAAAAATATGCCTCTTCTCTGTGTATCTAGAGCATGAAATAACACATAACTATAATGTATCTGGATGTCAGTTTCAGTTATCCGAAATGATTGTCATGGGACAGCTGTACCCAGTAGAGGGCATGTATACTGTATAGGGATAGCGAAAGGAAAAGACCGAAAAATGTCCACCACACAAAGTTGAGAAGAAGAAATGTAAATAGATCTCCAGAACGATCTGAAGGAATCAAATAGACAAAACAATAATTAATGAGCACAAGTGAATTCCCAAGAAGATACCAAAAGAATCACATGCTGTGTCCGAAATGCACGATCTTCTCCCTTCGTTCGCCCGTTTCTGTTGTATACGAACTGAATCGATCATTCATACCTACATATGTTCAAAATGTTCGGTTGTCGAGCTCGCTTTGCAGTTAACCTAACCTGCTGTGGTATTGTCTTCATTCGTGAAGATTGAGATGGATTGGTTGAGGATAGATATGGGTTCTGCTTCTCCTTACTGGGAAATGGGAAATTGAGTGTTGTTTTTACCTAATCTGAGGGTATTGTTTGGTTTTTGGGATTTTAATCATATTTCAGTTATGTGTAAACATAACAGTGGGATAGATGGAAATGGTAGTAGATTTGAATTACTGACCGTTAGCTCAGTTTTTTTTTTTGTAGTGAGAATTGAGTGATATTTTGAAATTGATAGATCGCACCATCAGTGGTGGATACATGTGTATGAATATTCGGGACTGGAGAGACATGATAATGTACGAGTGATAAATTATTGTCATAAGAACTGTGCGGTTGGTACATACGACACTAACTCATCTTCTCGTCAGCTTTTGGTTGCAAATTTTATTTTTAGAACAAATGGATGGGACTAACATTTTTATTTCACATTCAAACTTCTCATTCACCGTTTTTAGACGCGCTCAGAAGATAGTGAACCTTAAAACATACGCAATGTTTTTCTTTGGTACTTTAGGTACACTTTGATTATAGTAGCTCACTGATCCTCATTTTCAAATCAAGGCAACTGAAGGCAATGATGGGGGTAATAACGACTTTTTTTTGCCAATCTATAAGGGCAAATAGATCTAAACTGTAGTGACTATGTTGAAGCTCGTCTAAGTTTCAAAACACATTGTTCAAAGTTGAACCCGAAGCTAAACAGTCCAACACAGTACCGGACCACTTAGCCACAGCGCCCACTCATGTATGTAGAAACAGAAGAATGTTTAAGTGCCGAGAATAATAAGACATCAGGACTAATCTCTGAAGTGGCTCACTGGCGATAGTGTCTCAATATACCTGCTTTAGGATGATTGAACCATTGGTTTTTGAGGTTGCTTCAGATACACAAATCGAATCTCTCAGGAATAGAGGTTTCAGCATGTACAAAAACCGCCCGCCTATCGAACCATGAGTTCCTCATGTAAGGTGTCCCTTTCGGTATCTACATATGACATATGGCAATGGCATGATTAACTTCTTAAAGTAGGTATGTGCTTAATCATTAGAAGCAAAAAACTGGGTGATAGTTGTCGTCGCTGTACTTTTAGCTCTCGTGAAAGATCAGCCTGCAATAGAGTTCCAATTTTTTCGTCGGAAGACTATTTTTATTATTTCTTTTTTACATTGATTATTGTCAAATACATTATCAATTTCGATTTTATTTGAATGATTAATATCAAGCACACAATTAAAAAAAATAAAGAAACATATAAGTTCCGTCTATTAAATTTGGCACAATTTTCCTTGTCTGTGTTGCCATATGGCATAAATATTGTTTAGAGGTGCATTTTAAGGCATTATTTTTATGTATAGAAATAAATGTATTTTTATGCATAAATATTCTTGAATATCATTACTTTTAAATTTAAGTTTGAATTAAAAAAAAATACTTAGAATTTTATGAATATTTTATATTTTTTTATTTTTTTTTTATATAAATACCTACATTTGTTTATTTTGGAATATGCTTAATTTTGAGTTTTTAGTTATTGTAGGTAATGTTTGAAGAAAACCAACAATTATTTTTTTTATTTTCAAAATATTTTCAAAACATTTTATTTATTTACAATATCTACATTTAAATAAAAAAAAAATTATTATAATTTTTTCTTTTCAATTTTGTTTAAAAATTAATTTGTAAAAATAAGAAAATTAATTAATCTAAATTAAATTAATTAATTTAAATTAAAATTAATATTAATTTTGTCCTTCATTTTGCTGCCACTTGAGACAATTGATGCCATATGGCAACGTCCCCAAAACCACTTTAAAACCAATATTTAAAAAAAATAATGTTAAAAAAAGAAAGAAAAATAATATTTTTTTAACCTTAGAACAAAAAAGATGTACCTACCGGAAGAGCTAAAACCGAAGTTGTTCCATACCTATACAATCTCTTATTTTTATTAATAAACATGATCTTTTAGTTTATTCTGACCCAGCTCACGCCAATACATGTCAGGTTCATACAGGTTCTTCTCCTGTTTTCA
The DNA here is from genome assembly GCA_955612985.1 of Cheilosia scutellata. Lineage (NCBI taxonomy): Eukaryota > Metazoa > Arthropoda > Insecta > Diptera > Syrphidae > Cheilosia > Cheilosia scutellata. The sequence goes on along the minus strand of OY015314.1, from coordinate 32,795,374 downwards.
ACTGGTTTATTTCTATAGAGTTTGCTATTTCATTACCCTCTATTCTATACCTACATACATGTATACGTCACCTTGTTCCTGATGACAAAGGAAGCTATATTTCTATGATAGCAGCTTGGCTATCAGACATTATAGCTAAGTATATCACAGTTGGCTTTGTTTTTTCTGAGGTTTCCAAATGTGTCCAAATCATCTCAGCCTGGTATCTACCAATTGCCCAATCATTCAGGATGTTTTGTTCTATATCGAAATACTCCTGCCTCAGTTCTTTGCCCCTTTTTGGGTACCGCATTGTTGTGTGATTGTTCAATTTGTAGATTATGGATTCATTGCCACAAATCTCTGTTTTGTTAAGCTTATTAGGTAACATCTAACAAAGTTCTTTTAAAAGCTACATTTTGCGACAATACAGTCTCTATTGGCAAAGAGTGCTTATTTTTTGTTGCACTATGCTCTTCTTATTCTTTCTTTGGCCATTCATTGAATCGGACAAAATGTACAATCCTCAACCACAAGTTGCGAAGGAATCAATTCCAGTAGCACCTCCATAGCTGCACTTTGGCAAGTTCTCATGGTATCTGTAATACTTTGACTTTGCGCTTTATTAATTGTCTTCAATGGTGGCCCGGTCCTATGCCATCGCTCCGTATGTGATGAATGGCAATTTACATCTATCCGAGGATGCTCTGGCTACATCTCTAAGTCTTGCCCGCAAGACTCCTGCAAATCATTTGATCTTGCGTTACTTGGCTGGCTGCGTTTAGTCTCAAATTGTACCCATTGTACCCGATAGCATTATCGGTCTTAGCCGTTCAAGTTTTAATTTCCTCGTGAAGAATAGGTACTATTGTTGGATTTAGGCTTAGCCCAGCTTTCAAGCGCCAATCTGGAGTTATTTCGAATCCCCTTGGTATATTATCGCGTAGGGTTTTCTCAGCTCTACCCCTGGCAATAATAACTTGACTATGAGTCATCAGCATGTGCTTGACAGTCAATGCCATCATTTGTCAATTTCTCAAGAAGTGTATTCACTACAAGGCCCCACATTTAGTGTGGGGAATTATGTCCCCTTCTTGGCACCATCTTGCTGTGGTTACAATGATACCCTCTTAATGTGTGAGATTCTGCTGATCTTGTGCTTAGAAATACTTTAATACTCAGTTATTTACTCTTTTTTCTATCTAGACCGCTTCATGCAATAAGGGCAGCTCAATAGGGACAAAACTAAATAACATCAATGGACACACTCAGTATCGAAGACTTTAACAAAATATCACCATACGCGGTAATAGTTTCGAGGTATACCTACCTAAGTTAGGTTTCTTAAAAAAAATCCGTTCAGGTGATAAATCACCCTTGTGAATCGCACCCAGTTTTATTACCCAGTTCTAGAAGGAGTTATCCATCATCTTTAGTTTCTTGAAGTCGCGGTAGTTCGACTTTGGAATTCTGTGTGTGTGTATCAAGTATCAAGTATCATTTTTTTTCAAATACAGTCTTCCTCTCTTTATGAAGAAGACATCGCCGCCACTTCTTATTTTCCTTCACCTATATCTGTGTTCCCTCCTCAAGGGATAGGTACAAGTGAATAATTTTACACCATCTGAAAATATATTTGTTCCCTCATCAACAAGTCGACCTGAATTATTAACATTCCATAAATTTAAACTGAATGTCGGTCCATTTATTTTACTCAAATACATTCTGCACCCGCGACCCTTAATTTATGTATTAGTTCGTTCTTTGTAAGGGTCATTCATTTTTAAGTTTCGAAAGTAAAGCTAAATAAAACACACACCGCGATACATTTTTGATGAACATTTTATTTCATTACAAGAGAGCCCCAATTACCCCTTCCCCCATCACCTCTCTAAGTAACCTATACTGATCCGGAGGATGTAGCCAGTGCCTACAATGTTGAAAGAATTTCTAAAAACGGCCGAATGGTTCCAAAGTTAGTCCCTTTTACCCCTTTTGTCAAAACATATAGGACGAATTATGATGCATTTAATAATTTCGACTTATCTATCAACATACAAACTTTCAAGTTCATATACGGCTAACGGTTCGTGAGACCCCCCTACTTCATGCGACCCCCTTTACTCCTCAACAATTCTCACTCACCCTACTGCTTAATTTGGGCACACATCTATAAGTCCGACAAAAATCATGAAAATCGGACGAATGGTTCTCGAGTTATGGAGGGACGAACAGACGGACGTTGCATTTTATATAGTAGTATGGATAAAGTTTGGAATTTGCCATTAAGTGTGAAAAACAATATCATTCAATAATGACGGCCTAGGGGAAATTCGCAGCATGCGATTCTTTTGACGTAATTTTCAAGCACTTTTTCGCACATTTCGGGCGGTATCTCGACCCTAACTTGAGTAATGTTGGTTCTTAATGCGTCTAGAGTTCGGGGATTATTCGCGTAAGCACGGTCTTTTGCGTAGCCCCACAGAAAAAAAATCTGACGATGTAAGATCGCATGATCTTGGTGGCCAATTGACGTCGCCAAAACGTGAAATTACGTTTAAATTAGAAAACTTCTCACGTAATAAAGCCATAATTGGCCGTGTTGTGTGGCTTGTTGTCCCGTCTTGTTGGAACCACATATCGTCCAAGTCATGATCTTCAATCGCCGGCCAAAAAATATCGGTTATCATTCGACCATATCGTTCCGAATTGGCTGTAACCGTCTGCCAATTCGCATCTTCGAAGAAATACGGACCAATGACACTTTTCGATCATAGAGCACGATACACATGCCTAACGACATCAGTAACGCTCCCAATCTCTTCAAATTTCTTCACAATTTTACCGATTGTTTGCGTAGTCGTTCGATTATGACGACCATAATCGTGTAATGCACGAAAAGTGGCTACGTTTGAATCACCACTTTTGTAGTAAGTTTTAATAATTTTAACATACCTAGTATATTATAGTAAATGGCAAACATTCAACTTATAGTATAACACTTCAAATGACAGCTGAGTTTCACAGGTGTCAAATGCCAGCGCTGCCAACTTGAAACCACGAAATAAATGACCCTACAAAGAGATAAAATTTTAAATGATGTAGGTAATAATGAGATAAGCTTGCTACAAACTTACAAATGTGGGGCGAAGATGAAAGGTTAATATCAGATCAACCGAATTTATAGCTTTTTACATAGTCCCATCTGACCAAAGTTGCCGATGGATATAAATCTTTACTTATGACAGCTATACAATTAAAATTCATCCACAATTTCGCAAACATATATATCTGCGAATATGACAAAGCATTTCGTCCAAAATCATAGGGATAACCGTTGGTTCTATCTATAGTCTAGAGGCTATAAAAGTTCGGTTTTTATTTATGACTGTCAGTTGTATCAAATCATTACTCTTTGATGATGCTGCCACCAACCATAAGGTAATAAATATGTCACGAAAGAATTAGTAAAATTTTATTGCTCAGCCTGCCCTTCACACAAAACTAAGATCTGAGATCATCCGAAAATATTTTTGCAGAGGGTGCATTCACAGACACAATTTCATTTGTTCACATTAAATATTACTGCGTCAAATTAAATGCATCCAAATTACCCGTATATCGTATGATAAATATAATAATTCCATCCCATCGATACGAGGGATATCTATCTCTAACTCATCCCATTGTAATAATCAAAATTTCATCCCTCTTCAGATTCCCTTTCGAAACCACACCACGAAATTAGAGATAACAGCACTGATTATCGAAATTATAAGGATGTCATAGAAAAAAGAGAATAGACAACTGTACTGGCTGACACAAAAACCGAATAAGCAGCTGCCCCCGGTGAGAGGCGTTTTCTTTATAAAAATTTTCAACTTGAGTTATCTGCAATGCCGAACCATATGCCAAACGTTTTTGTTTCCCCTTTGTCTATCCAAAAAAACAATATTGTTATCCGATCTCTAGACCAGTCAGGGATAAAAAGGAAGCAAGAAGAAAAAATAAATTTTATTCCAGATTAGATTAAGGATAATCCTCATGAACGAAATTAGGAAACGTACGCCCAAAAATGTACACAAACAAACGTAAAGCAGCTGGGGGTACCTTTTCCAATTCATCTGCAACCCCCCGCATAGTTACGAGCTTCAAATGAGAACAGTTTATTAAATTTTTGAATTTAGAACTAGACTTTAAAGCTTAAAAGGATCTCTCCGCACCTCTATTGCAAATTGAGTTGGTTACGCATTTTCCTTGGATTTATTATTTGTGTGATCAAAATGTCAAGAGGACGAAATGTGCAATGGGGTGGTGTGTACTCGTATTCGTTTATGGCTACCCCACTACCCTCGTTGCCGTTTGCATGATTTCATCTTCTTAAGTTGAATTACAAATAACCCTCCGGGGGGTGAAGTAAATATTGGATTGGTATGATATGGTTGGGGACAGAAAAACGAAGGAATGAATGAATGAAACGTATGAAATGAATAAACGAATGCCTAGGCGCGCAAGGGTTTTTACAGATATTTTTATTTTGTGTGATTTCAGATTATGGGGTTGACACTTTCATTATTGTATATTTTTTTTTTCGACTCTCCCCTAAGCTCCCACTGAGGGCTGCCTGCCAGTCACCCTCCTGCAATTTATTGTTGTTGTGCTCCTTTAGCATCTTTTGTTTCCGAAGGCATATCTACACAAGAATTCGCTTTTTTCTTACGTTCGTTCTACTTTAAGTTGAAGTTCTGCTTCAAGCAGACAACACATATTCGTCAAAGAAGATTGCATACGAGAAATGCGAAAAACAGTGGCGACGAAATGTTTATTAATGAAATGTTTGAATGACATATGCAGTATGAACTACTATCTACAAAATAGCATTTCCGAAAAAAATCGGACGAACTACTGCACCGATTTACAAATTTCCTTTTTTAAAATGTGTAAAATAAAGATGTAAATGTTATAGCCTACTTGAGTTTTAAAGATATAGGAGGGCTATCTTTAGAACTGATCGGATTATTTTAAAAATTCTTTTATCATTGTAAAAGCGACACCATCTTAATCAATGCACTTTCCAGATTTATAATTAACCTCTAAGGTCCGAAATAGAATAAGATACTACATCTTACAGGAGCTGTCGGCTGTTAAGAGTCGCCTGTCTCGAAATATATAGACATCGTTCTTCAATGTTATCTATCGGTTTAATCGCTAAGGAAAACGCTAAGAACCGAGCCAATTTTAAAAGTTCTTTCAGCGTTGGTTACATCATTCCATCTTCTACGATCGCGGGCACGCTGCTTCCAGTTGTTGAGACCAAGCGCTCTGGCATCCGTGATGGCTTGGACTTTGAAACGGAGGTTCGGTCTTCCTTGTCTTCTCCAACCAGGGGCTGGGATTTGAATATCCATTTACCTGGAGCACTATTGTCCATTCGCTCGATGTGACCAACGTAGTCGACGTGTTTTGGCTTTTTGGACTACATCCACATCTTGGTAGACATCTCATAGAGTTGCCCTCTTCGCACACATCAGGACCAAAAATCCGCCGAAGTATTTTTCTTTCGAAGGAGCCCAATATTAGCTCTCCCTTCTTGCTTATCGTCCAGCACTCAGCGCCATACAACAGGACTGGCAGGAGCAGGATAAGGGTTTTGTATAGCACGCATTTCGTTCTTCGAGTTACTAGTTTTGAACCCAGTTGGTTTGCTAAACCGAAATAGCAACGTTTTCCTAGGGTAATTCTTGGCTGGATCTCCACTAGGGTGGCATTCGTGGAGTTCATGTTTACTCCGAGGTAGGTGAACTCCTTAACTACCTCGAAATTGTTGCTATCAATAGTGAAGTTTTGTCCTAGGCGGTGGACAGCGCTTGTTTGTTTGTTGATAGCATGTACTTAGTCTTGTCTTCATTTACTTCAAGGCCAACGGATTTCGCCTGTTCTTCAATCACCGTGAACGCTTACTATTACAATATATCTCGACATTTATATAGCACCCAAACACCTGGGGACTAATCCCAGCACATTGCCAGATTGCATAGGACGTAAGAGCTATTCAGATTTAACCAAGGTAATTTTAGCACAGTATTATACATTTTTAGGCCTTGATTTGAATACGCAGTGTTATGCTCTTTGACAGTCCCTGACTGTCTTTGCTTTGATAGTTGCGCTGTCTAGTGCTTTAATGGCTGCCTGACTGTCTACGAAGATTGTAATCTCAGAAGGGTCGAGATTCTTCGCAGATATGGTACTTGCTGCCTTGTCGATGGCGACGATTTCAGCTTGGAAGACGCTGCATTCATCTGGGAGTTTATACGAATCATTTATACATAAGGACTCGCAGAATACTCCGGCTCCTGTGCCTACTTCCATTTTTGACCCATCAGTGTAGATTTGTATTACTTGTACGCTAGCGTGCGTGTTAGTAATCCAATCCTGTCTTTGGGGTATGTGGGTAGAGTAGTTTTTGTTGAAGCTCTGGTACGGAATCATGTAGTCCGTTTTTCTACGTGCCCTTCGCACGTGGAACCGTGCCCATAGGCGGAGGGCTCCCTTGGCTGCCATGCTGCAAATGTATTCATCTCCAGCCCGGCTTGAGGTGTTGATCTCATTGCTCCCGTTATTCCGATGCATGCTAATCTCTGTACCTTGGATAGGTTATTGAGATAGGTTACCTTTGCTATTGCCTTCCACCATACAATGGACCCATAAGTAAGTATGGGACTTATAATTGCCGTATACATCCAATGGATTATATAAGGGCGCATGCCCCAGCGTTTACCAAAGGTTTTCTTGCATGCGTAGAAGGCACATAGTGCTTTCTTTGCTCTTTCTTCTGTGTTGCGTTTCCAGGTAAGTTTAGAGTCCAGGATGATGCCCAGATACTTGGCTTCTGAGGAAAGTTTCTGACGAATTCCGTTCAACTTCGGCAGGAATTCGTGTTATGGTAATGGTTCGTAGTATTGAAACAAAAAAGGCTCAAAGTGGCTCGGAGAAAGAAGGAAATTCACGCTAAGGTCTTAAAACTAGAGTATTGGCAACGAGACTCGAACTTATTCTTAACTTATTCTATATAGACCAGAGTCATTTAACTTATAAATATGTATGAAGTGTAGAATATTTTACTTACTTGTGCCCAATTTAGATTTTTGGATTTCTTCATCAGATCTTGGGTAAACTCGGACTTTACTTTGCCTTTGACTCCATCTTTATCGGTCCCATACAATCGGTCGGGACAATACTTCCCAAATATCGAAAGCACTATTCTCTCTCTACCATTAATTGTACAGCATAGCTAACTTGAGGTAATAGGGTAGAACCAAAGGTGATGGTCTCTGTTTCGGCAGATGTTCAGCAGAACAACATAATGTCCCTGCTGTCATTTGGTTAAGGTCCATAACTCTGTGGGAGAGTAAGGAAAAGGATATAAAATTTCACCAAATTTTCATTAGTAAGAAAAGCATTAGCGAAAGAATGTGATGATCTTTTTGTAATAAAGAATATATAATTTTTCAGTAGTAAGGTAGTTTTACCATATCTCTGTAAATTGTGCAATAGTATATGATGAACAACGTATCTTTTCTGCTACAATAAAAACTACAGCCCAGAACCAAAACATGCTTGTACGACATCAAGAGTATATTTTCCAGATGTTCCTTTTATTTGATCTAATATAACTTTAGCTAATATCTTAACAAGGAGCACGGTAGTCAATCTTCAGTTTTTGCACTTCAGAAGACTTCCTTTTTTAGGGAGCTTTACCATCCACAACTTCTTTCACTAGTCAGGAATAGTCCCGGTATATCAAGCTGGTCCTAGAAGTGTATAGACAGCAGCTCTGCTACCCCTCAAGTTCTACCGCCCCGTAATTCCAAAGTAGCTTGATTGCAGAAGTGATCTCATCATTTCTTGGAGTTCGGTCGGGTATATTACTAGCGATGTTTCAAGACCGTAACAAATATGTCTAAGAATTGAGTACGACATTTTTCCACTGAATCCTGTGAATCCACTCATATCGAACTTAAGCCGCAAATAGTTCAGATTCCTTAAGATGTTCAGTGTAAAGGCAAGCTTGAGTATGTTTCTGCATTTTCGTTATACCTACCAAAAGGTAGGTAGATCACCCAGTCGACCAATTGGTCCAAATTATAGTACCTACTTTCAAAACTTTTTCATAAAAAATCCGTTTGAATATTTTCACCCACCACTGTACTCTATACTCATAGGTGAATCAACCCTCCTACGCAACAAGACCAAGAGTATACTTATTTCCTTTCATTGTGATTTATATTTTATCCAAATAGAAAAGTTAGACTTGGCTCTGGATTGACGATGGGTACTTTGGATTCCACGGTAGACTTCATCTATTATTCCTCATCCTCATAGGAAAACATCCCCTCCGTTTCCCGTGTCTAATGTGATTTTTCTTCGTAGAAAATTACATTTTCATAGGCGTACTGTGTGTCAGGTAAAAGCTATTAAAAGACGAAGGGCGGTGATGTTATTGCCAAAGAGTGCCGGAATAAAATCCACATATTAAACCTGCATTTCTTTGGATTACCCATTGGCATCTGGCATACTGGTGGGGTATGCGTGTGTTCACAGGACGAATCAGTATAATATTCATTAAACTTTGTGGTCAGTGTAAAAATAACATCACACACCAACACACATCGGCGTCTTTCTGGTCATCAGAAACGTTCCCCCGTGTGTCGATCTTAAAATGGGTTTGTCTGTCGTCTACCTAGTTGTCTGTTGGAATGCAGTCCAGAGGTGACCATAAAAAGGTTTATTCCTTGTATTAAGGGACGAACAATGTATTCGCTGTACGTACTCTTTGGTTTTAGTACATGTTATCAATGTCGACGAGCCTAGAATAAGTCGTTCTTTTACCCCACACCCACTGACAACATTCCCATAGAGTTAGGGATGAATCCAGATTCGGAGAGTTGTCGGACTTATTTTCAATTATTATAATCTGCTCATGAAAATGTCCTGCCCGAGATGAGAACATTTTGGGCGCCAACATGGGGCTGCAAAATTCGGGGGTGGAATAGCCTTTTGTTGTTTCATTTCAAGGCTCGGAATATTTTCGTGTTATTGGGTTTTATGGACGACCCCCGGTCTGATTCGATGTGATTGTGCGAGAGTGTATCCTCGGAATGTTGTTTGTTTTATTTTGGATTAAATTTACAAATTTTCCTTTGTTTTTTGCGGCTAAGCCGTCCTGTGAAACAAATTAAAAGTCACATTCGATTATCGTCCGAATGGCGATGGACCGAATGTGATGGGACTTATTTTCTCATTTAAAGGTTAATTCGTAGTGACGAAGCCAGTTTGGCAGAGGCGGATGCGAGTGTTGTTTTTGGACGAAAAAATAACTACGGTCAATGGGTATCTGGGTGAAGTGGGAGTGAGTGGTATATACGGGGCGGAATAATGTGTTTTTTATGTAAGCTACAAATTTGTCCATGTAATTTGGAGAAACGATGAGTTTGTTACAGAAACTAAATGAATTGGAGCACGATGAAGCACATTGAGATGAATTGTTTGTAATAGTAGCTGTAATGTCTTGTGAGGTTAGTATATACATATTTCACTTAGTATACCTTTCTATATATGAAGGATGATAAATTACACTTTCTTAGTTGTACCTCTTCATTCCAAGTTCTGGAGCAATCATATACCAATTCTGGTCTATTGTGCTTCCAGCAGCAAGCTTTGCTAGGATTATTTTCTATTTATGGTTATGAACGGTGGGAAAGTATTGACAGGCTATGCTGCTCGGGGAAGGAGACTTTAACCACTACACCATGCCCACAGCCATAAGTTGACAGGCTACGCTGCTGGGATCACCGGGAATGACTCTAACGAGTACATTACATATGCCCACAGCCATTGACTCAGCAGTTAGTGTAAATGTAGCTTTTAGAATAAAAATGTGGAAATCGAGGTTAACTTGAAACTTTTGAGGTTTGATGATAATTTACGGATTTTTAAGCAAACATGTCGAATTGATGGGCAATATTGAAGATCAAAACTTAATTTTGCAGACAAATGACTGAAACAGGAGTCTCAAATAATTAGCAACTTATAGCATGCAGACTACAGAGCTAGAAAAGATTTCGCAAAAAGCTGTCATATCATCAAAAGTTACATTTAGAAGTGATCTGAGATGACTAGATGACATTTCAAGGATGGCCCGGTCATTGCTTCGGTGATTTGGTCATTTTAAATCATGATGGTTACTTTAAGTCCAAAATTTCTCTTCTTCTTAGATTGCACTTGATGATATTTAGTCGAAGGCGTCATAAGTCATAATGGTATAGAAGTGACCTTGACTTTGACTGAATGAATAAAAATTGAACTTAGTACTTATAATGATAATCAGATGCCTTTACATTGTTCAAATAACTATTTGTTCTTCAAACGATCTCCATTGGACCCAATGTCCCCCAGATTCAGACGCTTTGCTAGGAAATGAAGCTTGACACCATGAGTAAGGGTTACCCTTTGAAATTCCTCGCGTTCAGATTTGACAAAATATAGCCAAAAAATTTGAGACAGCTTGAGATTCGTACCCTTCATGCAAGCGAGTCTGTAACAACCCAAAAACGGATCCAAAACGGTTCCAAATCTAAAATACTTCCCATTATTTTCGATGAAACTACCGATATTTCATACCGAGGAGTTTTTTTTTTTTTTTTTTTTTTTTTTGGATGCGCCAATGGATGTGGTAATCTTCTAAAGATGCGGTAGCCCGTGCTACCAACATGCACAATTCGCAAACCCGGATAATCGATGCCGGGAGTGCGCCTAAACGTACTAATCCACACCCCACACACTTCAACCACTCCCCCCGCGGGACTGCCGTTAGGTATTACTTCGCGGGGTTGGTTAGCATTCAAGCTATTCGTGTTGTGTCACCTGCTTCTGGTGTTTCTATGGCCTCTGAGGCTTCTACTGTGGCTTTTCTTAGCCTTTCTATTCTCCGTAGCTCGTTTTGTACGATGGTTATAAAATTGCATAATTCCGCCCAATTCTCTTCAGACTGCAACATGTGGTCGATGATTAGTGACGGACTGGGCAAAGTATTTCTCCATGCCATGAAGCGTGGGCAATAAAATACTGCGTGCTCTGTGTCTTCATCTTCATTTACGCATTCGGGGCAAGATGGTGAGCTGTCGTGCCCAAAGCGGTGCAGATACTTCCGATAGCCACCGTGGCCTGACAGGAACTGTGTAAGGTTGTAGTTACAGTCTCCATGGTTACGTTCTATCCATTCCTGGATTGACGGTATAAGTTTGTATGTCCATCTGCCTTTCAATGTGCTATTCCAGCGAGCTTGCCACATAGCTATTGACGCAGCCTTTTCTTCAGTTTTAATCCTCTTGATTTCACTGGCACCGTATTGGTTTAAGACTCTTTTGTTATATATCCTTAACATTTCGTCTGCAAGAATGTCGACGGGAACCATTCCAGCTATAACAAAGGCGGCCTCGTCCGATATGGTTCGGAAGCCGCTGATTGTCCTTAGCGCGCAGAGCCTGTATGTTGACAATAGTCTCCTTTTGGTCTCCTTCGTCCTCAGTGCCTGCGCCCAGACTGGAGCTGCATACAACAGGACAGATGTAACAACTCTGGAAAGTAGGATCCTTCTTGCGTATCCAGGTCCACCAATGTTAGGCATTATGCGCGAGAGAGCTCCCTGCATTTGCGATGCTTTCTTGGCTAAATAGTCCACGTGTGTTTTAAACCGCAATCTATTGTCCAGCATTACTCCAAGGTATTTAACAGCTTCTTTGGACCTGATTATTTGGTTACCAACCTGGAAGTTGGCAAACTCTACAGTTTTTCGGCTGGTTATGAGGACAGCTTCTGTTTTATGATCAGCTAGTTGCAGGCTGGCGGTTGCTAGCCACTCCTTTATCCGGACAATTGCTTCGTTTGTAACGGATTCAACTGTACGAATCTGTTTACCTACTGTCACAACGGCAATGTCGTCGGCGAATCCAATTATCGTCACTCCCTCAGGCAGCGCCAATCGTAAGACTCCGTCGTACATGATGTTCCACAATAACGGCCCTAAGACCGATCCCTGTGGAACTCCGGCAGTGACGTTGTAGTATCTTTCACCTTCATCTGTATTATATCTCAGCTTTCTGTTGCTGAAGTAGTTCGTCACTATACGTAGCAAGTAGTACGGTGTATCCATTCTAGCGAGGGATCTTCTAATGAAAGACCAGTTCGCTGAGTTAAAAGCATTTTTAACGTCCAAAGTTACTACTGCACAGTACTCCTTTGTCCCATAGAGCCATCTTTCCCCTTCGATGGCGCCTTTTGCAATATCAATTACTGCTTTTATGGCATCAACAGTGGATCTCATTTTCCGAAAACCAAATTGGTAGTCTGAAAGGGCACCTTTTTCATCTGCTACTGCGAGTAATCTATTGTAGATTATCTTCTCGAGGATCTTTCCCATGGTGTCCAATAGGCATATTGGGCGATAGGACGATGGTTCTCCTGGAGGCTTCTTTCCTTTTGGTAGCAGGACCAAATGTTGGATTTTCCACTTTTCGGGAAACGTTCCTTCTTCGAGGCACTTCTGCATCGTCGTCATAAAGAGGTCTGGTCTATTTTTTATAGCCGCTTTTACTGCCTTGTTTGGGATGCCGTCGGGTCCGGGCGCCTTGTTGTCGCCTATCTTGCTGCTTGCCTGGAGCAGCTCCTCCTGGGTAATTAGTGGAATGTCATCTGCACTGACTTCTCTCACGATATTGCACATAGTAGTTGGTACTTGGGGGAAAAGATGCTCTACTATGGATTTCAGTATTATTGGACACGTTATTGGAGGGGTTCTGCAGCCCCTCAGTTTGGTCATTACCATTCTGTATGCCGATCCCCATGGGTTAATGTCGGTCTCCTCACAAAGGCGTTTAAAACACGTGGTTTTGCTCTCCTTAATGGTTCTATTTAGTGTGCGCCTTGCCAGTCTAAAAGTGTCCAGGCATTGTAGGAAGTCTGGTCTTCTTCTTGAACGCTGAACCTTGCGTCGAGCTTGCAGACATTTTCTCCGAAGCGTCTTTATTTCCTCGTTCCACCAGTAACATGGTGGTGTCTTCTTGCTGTTTGTTCTTCTAGGCATAGATGCGTCGCACGCGGTGGTGATGGTGTTTGTGAGGCGATGTGCGAGGGTCTCCGCTGTTCCATTTCGCATTAGGTTGCCGTTCAACATCTCTTCGAATGTTTCCTTATCGAAGTTTCTGTCGTTCCATTTTGGGCCCGTAAGTTTAGGGTGTACGACTGGTTTCTTTCCTTTTATTTCCATTATTATCATTTGGTGGTCACTGTGTGAGTATTCCTCGCTGACTCTCCACTTTATGGTTCTCAGGATAGAACTACTCACGAGGGTGATGTCGATGATAGAGCCTATCCCAGCCTTCCTGTACGTATTTGCTCGACCCTTGTTGGCGATACTTATCGATAGGGGAGCGAATGTTTCCAATAGGGCCTGTCCTCTGGTATTAGTGAGTCTGCTGCCCCATTCCGTAGCCAACGCATTAAAATCGCCACCTATAACCACTGGGGTTCTCCGAAGAGCGTCCGAGGTTAGATTGTCAAGCATTTGTTGGTATTCATTGGACGTTAAGCTGGGTCGGGCATAGCAGCTGTAGAAATGAATCCCGTTTATTTTCGCCCGCACGAAGCCTTCTGTTTGGTCGCTTGTGTCTTCGAAAGCGTAGCGTCCACATATCCAAATTGCCGCTTGTTTTGCTTTGTTGCAGATCCAGTTATTGTTCTCGTCGGGACACTTATAGGGTTCACTAATCATGATTACGTCCGCCCTTTCGTCCTTGGCCGTTTGTGCTAGGATGTCCTGGGCTACTCTACAGTGGTTGAGGTTTATCTGTAGAATCTTCATGGTCTCTTGCTAGTGATAGCTCTCCGAAAAACTGGGCATTTGTTGCTGCCAGCTACATGCTTCGCGTCATCTGGGTTGTCTCTCTTGCAGAGCATACAGAATGGTTCTTTGTCGCAGTTCTTTGCTATGTGGCCATACCGAGGAGTTGAGAATCTCTTTTCGTTATTTTCATGAAGGAATAATCAGAAAGGATTTCTTAACATTTGCGACGCATACCTATGAGAAAGATTCAATGTGAAGACATGATGAAAGAACGTCGCGTGCGTCGGTTGACTGGTGTTGCATTATCACGGATAGTAGAAGATCTTTGCTACGAGTTCGACTTTGATTGGATTGGTAGTGACAGCTGTTCTGTAATGGCTTCTGACACAAAGGGTGCAGGTGCAGTACATACGAACTGTGGAAAAAAACTAGCTACTCACGCTAAACGTTGTCCATGCAACAACCATGCTTTAAGCAACTCATTGGCAAAGTCTTTAAAAGTGACGTTTGAATGCATCAGCGTCTATGAAAAAAGTTATAGTTTTTGCCAATGCTTCAGCAAAAAGACACAAAGCTTTTGAGGAAGAGCTGGGAGGATCAACTGTACAAAGAATTTGTGAAACTCGATGGGATATGTTTTTTACCGATTTTTTTTTATTGAGACTATACTCATAAGGTTCATTGCTTATAGCTATGCAAGTTTTATGTATATCTATCTATTTTTAAAAATATTTTCTATTGCTTAGCTGGCCTCGGCCAACGTGACCATGCTCAAATAGAATTCCTGGATGGTTTCATGCGTATCTATTAGGCATGTGTGGCCCGCACTAGAGTAGTCAGGTTCCTCCACCTAGTATCTGCTTCTGAAGAACAGTCATGAAATACTTCTCTCTTCACATATTCTAGTGAAGGTAGCATAGCTCTGCCCTGATGGGAATTATATCGCTGATAGTTTTAGGCTTCTGCAGATGATACGCAAGGGGCAGAGCTACGTCTGGACATTTTCTCGGCGCCCTCTCAAACTGCAGTTCTTGATCAGCTTATACAAAGTCATTGTAGAATCGAGGGTCTAAAACCCGGAATGTTGACAAATACTAATCTTTGGCTTAGATGTACATTTAAAAGGAGCATTTTAAACGCCTCCCATTGCCAGCAAATCCAGACGTGGAAGTCGCTGGATAAGTTGGAGAGGTTGAAGGTTTTGGATACATTATATTAGTTCTATTCAAAATACGCCTGGCTGCAACTTCACATCTAGGTCACAAACCACAGAGAACTAGACTCGTCGACTTCTATGCACCTATACCGGATTCTCCCCGGAAAAAAATTACCCTGTCTGAATACGTGTAAATGTCAAAATTAATGGCGGCAATGATTTTCCATGCTATACCATGTACCTAGGATTTTTCAAGTATGCGAGCGTTAATGGCGCACCTTTGATTTTGTACAGCACCAATACATGAAAAATCCATGGCCCGCAGGCAGCTTGTAGGCAAAGTCCGTTATGTGGGAGGAGTCGACGACGGTCTGTTCTATGTGGTTTGTTATCTAGGTATCTGCGAAGATGGTTAGGGTAACTCTTTTGTTAGTGTCCGACTCCCATTCTGGATCTGGATGGTAAACTCGTAGAGCAAATGTTTTGAAAGTTAAGTTTGAATGTTGTGTTGTTCCTGATAGTTGTCCTGCTTTGGAACATTTACTTAAACAAATACTGTCGGACCTTTTCTCTGTTAGAGAAGGCTCACGGGTTTAGGTGAATCAACAATTCATGACCTAAAATTCAATCCCCGAACGAAGTGCCTGACTGCTAGTCTAAAATATAAAATTTATTACTAATTATCAAACTTGTCAATACTTCTGCACCACACTGTATAGTTAATATCTTAGCCTGCTACGGAATGTTTCAAATGTGCATGATACACATACTAGATGATTTCTTAAATAACTTGTACAAACATTTTGAATTAAATCTAAGTTTAAAAAAAAAAAATGCATTCATTGTTTGTATTTTCTTCGTTATTTGCGAAGAGTGGCATGGCAACATCTGCGTTTTATAATATCTTTGCTAATATTGGCCTCTATCATAATAGAAACTTATCCCAATGATATTAAATATGAGGCAAAACAACAACAGATACTATAGATACATTTTTGACATCCTAAATGCATTTAAATTTAAAGTAGGTATATACAATCGTTTCTTTAATTTTTCATCTTCAAGTAGATTTATAGTAAGAAAGACATATAAATAAAAAAAGAAAATTCCATTACTAACCACGATTGCATGGTAATAAAATTTAATTTAAAAAAATAAAAACTTGCCCAGAATTTTAATAACATTTCAACGAATTCATTATTTCATTCTATACCGTGAACATAGTCCTTGCTTAGGCCAATTCCAAAGTCAGTCAAAAAACGACGACAAAAAAAAAAAAAAGAACTACACTAAAATGAGGGACATGTCATATTTAATGCATGTCCATGTCCTTTTCCATCTAATGGATTACATTCTCTCAAATTGTGTAATAGGTTTGGCCACAACGGAATAAATTCTTCTATACGTTCATGGCATGCGTGTGTTTGTGTGCTTGTGACTTTTGTATGCCATGCATCTAGAAAATTAATGGGGTGCGACGACGTGATGTAACTGCATATATACGAAGGGCACCAGAAGCAGTCAGAAAAACCATGAAAATCCTTTTGACCCTGACCAGACAGGCATAAAATGAAAATCACTTTTTATAGGAATTGTTTTCGTTTTTTCTTCAGAGCTCTTCCCCTTTCTGATTCTACTATCCCTTTTGAGAGAGAAAGTTATTGTAATTATTATTTTGGTTATTTTCCTTTTTATTTTTTTTATTTTTTACAGTTGAGTTCCCGAGGGGCGTACATAACCTATTAGGAATGCAATGCTGTCCAATTGGGATATTAAAGACTTTATAGTCTGCGGTATCTATACAGTATATCCCTCCACCCCAATGATGATGTGCATTTAAGGTTTTCCTTTCTTTTCTGAAAATCTATTCCATTGTCATTGAGCAGGATAGAGACGAGGCCTGTACTTACACATGATGTATCTATGAAGGTTTAATTTTTAATTGATTTGGGGTGTGTGCATGTCAGGAATAAAAAAAATACCCAACCCGAGGACATCTAAGGGTGTATTATAAGAAATAGCTACAAATTGAATTCGATTGATCATGGGGATTATGTGGTATTCTAATCGACATGTGTGTGTGCATGACGATTATATATGCCAGTCAGCGTGTGCACTGAAAAAAATCAGCCGGGGAAGTGTGAAAAATAATAAAAAAAAAAAAATTAAGAAGAGAGGAAGCGTGAAGAAATGTTACGCTTCGTGACAGGATGTAACGGGGGACATATATCCATAAGCAAATGGGTGGTATTGAAAATAATAAATAAACAGAAACATACGTTTTGAACTGATCGGCTTTTGGAATAAAAACATTTTCTAAATTTAATTTCAAAATCTTCAATGAAATCATTTTTAGTTATAGAAAGTCTTTTGATATTTTCCGAGATTATGTAGGGCACTTCCATTCCTGTCATGGTGATTTTTCTCCAGCTGTTGTGGCGATGATGATAGCTTCAATAGGAGTGATCATATATACGGAAGTGTGAGCTTAATGTGATTGACAGCTAAATTAAAATATTGACAATTTAATAATGTTTAATGTGAACGCGAACGTGGATCCTTTGGAAATTCAGTTAAGTGACAATTTGCAGAACGAGGGGAAGGTAGTTAAATATTTCCATGCAGTGTAGTCTACGAGCATAATATTTTCTGTCTCTCTGACTATATTTTTTTATGATTAACTTCTTAAAGTATCTGCTTAATCATTAGAAGCAAAAAAACTGGATGACAGTTGTCGTCGCTGTACTTTTAGCTCTCGTGAAAGATCGTCCTCTATTCACATTTTTTCGTCGGAAGAATATTTTTTTATTTCTTTTTTACATTCATAATTGTCAAATACATTATCAATTTCGATTTTATTTGAATGATTAATATCAGCCACATAATTTAAAAAAAAATAAACATATAAGTTCCGTCTATTCAATTTGGCACAATTTTCTTTTCCGTGTTGCAATTATGGCATCAATATTTTTTATAGGTGCATTTTAAGGCATCATTTCTATGATTACAATTATAAATATATCTACATACATAATGTATAGAAATAAATGTACCTATATTTATGCATAAATATTCATGAATATCAATACTTTTTAATTTAAGTTTGAATTAAAAAAAATATACTTAGAATTTTATGAAAACATTTTTTTTTAATAGCTATTTTTTATTTTTTAATTATTTTTTATATAAATACACTTGTTTATTTTGGAATATGCTTAATTTAGAATTTTAAATTATTGTAATGTTTGAAGTAAACGAAGAAAACCGAGTATAAATGCAAAAAATTTATTATTTTTTTAAATTTTTATTTTTATACATACTATATTATGAAAATATATGTTTTTTAAATATTTTCAAGAAAATTTCATATGTTTCAAAAAAATCATTTATACTTTTTTCTTTTCAATTTTGTTTAAAAATTAATTTGTACAACTAAGAAATTAAAACAAAAACATTAATTTTGTCTTTTATTTTGCTGCCACTTGAGACAATTGATGCTATATGGCAACGTCCCCAAAAACACTTTTGGACCAATATATACCAAAAATATTGTTACAATGTTTTTAGTAAGAGTCTACGTAGCAACAAAAAGAACAATCGTATTTTTTAACCATAGAACAATGTTATATGTACCGAAAGAGTTAAAGGTTCGAAATGTACCAACGTTCACCGAAAAGGAACTGGCAGTATCGACGAACAGGGCGCGAAATAATAAGGCTCCGTATGACCTGATGGTAAACCAGCGCAAGTCCTGAGATTGATTACCCGAACCTTGATTGATAAGTATGTACATACATAAGACTCCATAAGAACTGAAAAACATAACGGTTGGTTTCTAATTAGAAAATGAGACCCGGATTGGAAACCCCTTGAGAAAACGTTGAAGACAGAAGACTAGCAGCATCAGTTCAAAGTGCAGGTGGCCTATCTGAATAACAACACGGATTCAGAAGAGGCCACGTTAGGCTAAGAGCAGTCCAATAAATAGTTATAGAGTCTCCAAAGGGTCCCCTAGTGAAATCACTGCTCGACAAAGGTCAGATGTAAGAAATGCATAAAAATGAGTTAGGTTGGAATGATAATGCTGAACGCCCTTAAGAATATCGAAAGAGAGAAGACTCTAAAATCATTACCATCAAGACGGCAATGAAGTTCCTACCTTTGAATACCCGGTAGACTCCAAATTCATTCAAACGTCAATTTATAACTTTCCCAACTTAAAGCGAACGTGTAGGTGGCCCAACGGCAAATACATAAAAGAAAACTATATGGTTGTGAGATCTTAGGCCGACCACACTCGGACAGGAAAAGTACACAAATAAAGCGTCTGCAATACAGCCGGTCGAGGGAGCGATACTCCTAGTGACATACTCCTAGTGAAAGTACATTTACCAGAACAAGCAGGAAGCCGGATTGAAAATGGCAAATGTAAATTTGAAGCAGCTCAGCAAACAAGATTATCAAAGGTAGATGGGCAGTGCGGCTAATCCAGAGCATTGATGCGTGGAGGTAGCGATGCCAAGAAGAAGCGAAGTTTTACGCCACCCAGTTCTTAACCGAACATACGGATACTATGACTGGTACCTCCATAAGATTGGGATGAAAGGAAGCGTAGCGTGTAAATACGGCAACTCTTTGGAGGACAACTTTTTTTTTTCGTGTCGCAGATGGACCACTTAGAACCCGTCTAGAGTCTGGGGTAGGTAACTTCGCCGTATCAAGATGGTCTCGTGTGAAACAATATTTTTTATACCCGGTACAACACTGTGGTGATTATACCCGGTACCACACTG
The DNA here is from genome assembly GCA_955612985.1 of Cheilosia scutellata. Lineage (NCBI taxonomy): Eukaryota > Metazoa > Arthropoda > Insecta > Diptera > Syrphidae > Cheilosia > Cheilosia scutellata. The sequence goes on along the minus strand of OY015314.1, from coordinate 32,775,546 downwards.
TGGTGAGGGTATATTCACTTTGTCATTCCATTTGTAACGCCCATAAGGAGGCGTTGTAGGTATGACAAACTATATATATTATTGATCAGCATCACTTTCTTAGTCGATCTAGCGATGTCCGTCTGTCTGTCCGCACGATTACGGGCGTAATATAAGAGCTATCGACTTGAAATTTGGTACGTATCCACCAAACTGAGGCTAAGTTCGAAGATGTGCAAGATCGGATGAAAACTACTACTACCTCCAATACAAAAATATCAGATTTATATAGGTTTTTATGTTAAAAATTAAATTTAAATAGCTGCAGTTAAGATAGCAAGTTTAAACTTTGCACATATTGTTTTAATAATATTTAAAAATTTTTGTCAAAAAATGAGCTTGGTCGAATAAAAAGTACCCATACCTCCCATACAAATATATAACTTTTTAATACTAAAATATTTTTTTTTATTTTACAATAATATAGTACTACCGGGTATTTGAGCTTCGGCATAGTCGAAGATAATTGTCTTACTGGTTCTTTTATGCGATACCGAAACAAAAAAGTGTAATTAAGACGCTTCCTCAGAAGACTGGTGAAAGCCTCACCGGCAAAATAAATTCTCAATAGAGAGAAAAAAATCTTGCGAGAAGCCGAAAATGGTCGTAGGCACAGACGTCCTAAGTCACAGAAGACTCACAAGATGCCATCCTAGTTCTGACTTAAAAAGGCCTCCACCTTGATGGAACCCTAAGAGCAGGGCAGATTCGAGACCGTTCCCTTGAAGAATTTCGTATGAGGGCGTCGGACACAACCGAATAGTGATGACCTGATGACCTACCAGCTACCACTTGACGTACTAGGTACCTATTTCTGGATGAAATTGTATGCAGTGGTGTAGGGGCAGTGCCGACGCGTCCTATTGTTCATTTCGTTCATGAACGCACGCGTCGTCGCTGTGTATAGGCATATAGACGAATCTAAAACCTCAGTGCTATAATGTCTTCCTATCGAAACTCTCTGCCACTCAAGAATTAGTGAGAATCATCTTAGAATCTCGGAGAATAATTCGATTAGACAGAGGAAGCTATGTTTTGCGACCTATAGCAAATTCTGGGTGCACAAAAGCTATAAAAACGTGATTGCATTTCCAAATCTTTCCTTTCCAAATCGAGAAGGTCACACTCCATCCGTTATGGCCGACAGTTTAACAGACATTTGTACATACCTAGCACAACTTGATCGGCTCGAAAAAAAAAAACAATCACCAACAGAAAAACGAGAATTCCGCTCACGCTTTTCTAATTCAATTGAATTATTATTTAAATAAATCAATCGACTGCTATTTATCCATAACAAATATGCGGCCAATTTGATGTGTTCCACGAGAAATGACTCACGCTAGGCGTGTTTAGTCTCTATCGCCAAAGCCACCCCAACCCAACCCTCTGCCACTGAATATGACTTTAAACCCCTTTATGCTGCCTAACAACTTAGTGCTATGAAAAAAGAAACATCAGTTTCGTGATTAATAACGGGACGAACGTGATTGGAATTTTATCGCTGTGGAATACATTAAACCGAGTCCCAAGAGCCCCCCAACACTATGTCACACGATTATAGGTGAAGATGCTCGCAAGTAACAAAAAGAAAAAGAAAAAAACAAGCGATCCCCACCGACCTACCTACTGCATCATCCTAACAAATACGAGTATTTTGTTTGTTAGTTAACCTCCTGACATACCTTTTGTCGGAGCATTAACATTGTTGTTACCCCCGAGGACAATGGAGTCGCTATGAACTGATTGTAGTCATGCCAGAGTAACATCATGGCACCTACTTAGAATAGGGATTATTAATATATATTATATATTTTTCTGTTTTGTAGATACAAAAGTATCTATCTATATACAGACACGGAAAGAGAGTTCAAAATTTATATAATAGGGTAACTCTTCTTCAGAGGCAGTAGGTATCTGCGAGCAACAAAGGGTTTATCACACCGCTCTGTTGGTGGTGGAGACTTGGAGAGATATAAAGATACATTATGAAATATATTTTCTGTTGGGATTGTCAGAAAGATAGCGAGCTAGAGATGAGTATCGCTTTGGGAAAATAGCTACTTGGCAAATGTTTCTTTTTTTATTTTTTTTTTTTTGTGCGGTTTCATGCGATGTTGTTCTTTTGAAAACAAAATGAAATAAGTCCGTCGGTCGGTATTATGGATGCGCATAATCAATGAATGACTTTTGACTTTATATGCGGTTGAGTTTTTGAGGATTTCTTTTAGTTAACAAAAGAAATGGTTGCCCACACATGTGTACATGAATTCAAAAGGCAATACTGTCGGTAGCCTATTGTCCAACAAGAACTACTTGTATATTGAATACATTTTATTGAAGTGATTTCCAAATAAAAGTTAAATTTTTTTTTTCTACAAGATCTTGAGCGATAAGTGGCCTATTGAGGCAGTATAAAGTGCTCAGGGCTTATAAAATTTTTTTGATATTTTGATTAGTTTTCCCAATGAAAGGCAATTATAGGGAGCACCTTCTTTAGTTTGGAGTACTTGCCCTCAGCTGGCGATTGCAAAGTGAAGTAGATACTTTACTTGCAGAAAAGCAACACTGCAGGCAGTTGGATTGAAATAGCTACAGATTGAACCGAATTTGCTAAAGACTTGATTTTTTGGTAAAAGGTAACAAGTAAATTCAGTTTTTTTTTAATTAAAATGTCTTCTTAAAACTGCAGACTTTTGACTGTCATCTAGGTCTAGGATATCAAGTGTCAATGGCAAAGAACAGGTATAAAAAGAATAGCTACAATTGAAGATGGAATGTTGAAATAAGATTGATATTACGACCCTAATTTTTACAAAAAAATCTGTATTTTCATTTAGGTTTGCAATAAGTCGATCCTTGCGTATGCCCATGCTTCTGTGCGATATATATGTTAGGGTTAGGGCGATAAGAGTCTTATAAAAAGTTTACTAAAGCTAAGTACATACTGTAGAGACCCAATATTAAAGAACCGATTTCTCTATAGTTTACTATCAATTGACTTTTATTTTCCGTATTTTTATTTTATATAGTGCGACTTTATTTTCATTGTTTTACATTTTATATAGTCAAGTATTGGCATCGCACAGTGCCGATACTACACATACGATTGTCAGATCTTACAATATTGTCAGATCTGTCAGTGAAAAATGTGTCCCAAATGTCAACGTCTGAAATTACAATTTGGACTTACAATATTGTCAGAAATGTCATTACATCCATCTGACAATGAAATTGTCAGGTTGCTGACGATCGTTTGGACAAGTCTGAACACACATTTTTTTTTATTGTCAGACAATTAGGACATTGTAAGACTCATTGGATATTGTCAGATGTCGTTGTTTATGGAAGCTGACAATAAAAATAAATACATAAATAGGCGGCGCAACAGGCGGTAGACACCCAAGGCCTAGCTTCTCGCAACCATTCGTTTTGTGTGAGTTTCTATTTTTGGAACGAATGGAAGCGACCTACAATTTTATGCCGAGTCCGAACGGCTGAATTGAGAAGCTTTTTCAGGACAGACATACTCTCGGATGTTTGTCAGACGTTCGCGAGAGGTGGCGCAGTAGAAAAAAACCTTAAGATGTAATTTGTGTTTTTCCGGGGATCGAACCTGGGATCCCTCGCACAGCAGTCCAGCACACTAACCACTGCGCTACTGCGCCCACGGAAGCTGACAATAGCAGCTTACAATATCTTCATTGTCAGCCAATATAACCAGTGGTTTACCAGATGGAAAATAATTCAGAAGAAGATATTGATATGAACAACTTTGGAAATTGGAATTTAAATTCTAATTGGAGTTGCAAAAGTCGAAAAAAAAAAAAAAAAATTGTACAGGAAGATATTACAGAGTGAATGGGGTTGTTGGATGCGCAGAGTATAAACTACCCAAAGAAGCCCTGTGATAAGAGGTAGATAAAGGGAGATAAAGGGAAAAAAAGTTACGTGTTAGAAGACTATGAGGATGAAGAATTGATACAAAAACGACGTAATATTTTGAAGAAGGATTGGGTAGCCCATTGTCAGAAGGAAGGTTTCTACTCCCAATAGCAAGCTGAGGAGCCGGAACTTTATCGCAATTTTTTGCGAATGGACTCAACACAATCCGATGAAATTCTAGCTTTGGTGACTCCACACATCAAGACACCAATATGCGCGCGATCATCGCGAAAATCAGGAAATCGAGACGGTTTCATTGGCAACTTGAGCCATAGACAGTTAAAATCTCGCAAGTACAATATTTTGCTCCATTATTCCTACTACAAAAAACAACCCACAAGACTTTGAATTTATCTGACAATGTCTGACCACAGATCGACCAATTTTTCATATTCAAATATCTTCCGACCGTATGAATACCCAATTTTCAACCTGACAACGTTGTCAGAAAAGTCACTGTCAGACCATTGTAAAACATCCTTTGGGACAAAATCTTACAATCGGCTGAACGGACAATTTTGTATTATAAGGTAGTTGACTATTGTAAGCTCATTGTCAGTCACTGTCAGAACATTGACAGATCTGACAATATTGTAAGATCTTACAATCGTGTGTACTTAGCTTTATAGTATTGTCACTTTACCAATTGCCTTCTTAAGATAAAGGAACATCGAGTGGTAAGCTTCATTCTTCACTTGATTTCTGATGTAATGTAATTTTTAGAGTTCATAGCGAAGCCGATCTAAATAAATCCATAACTGCCTGAAAGTTATAGCTTGATGTCGATGTTGTACGTCTTTTTGTTGACAGCCTATATGTAGGTGTTTTTACCCTCGTTCATTACCTACATTACTCCCATTTTTTCCGCTTCTGTGCCAATATTTGCAAACACGTCAGTGACAGCTGGCTGAGATTTGCCAGTGATGTCAATCTCATTTGCAAGGAATTCTACAGACTTTTGCAAAATGGTGCCAATGATGTTGCCTTTTAAGTTTGTCAAATGTTCTTAGATATTAAAGAACTTACATTTACATGACGGCCGGCGACGCACGGCGCATCAATTTGTCTAATCTAAATCCTTTTTAACATCTTAGACTGTTTCCTCTCAATCGTAATTCTGCATTACCTAATAAGTTTGACATGGCCCTATATAACTTGTTCCTATAAATGCTGCCTTTAAATCGATAGCCAGATTGTGCGGATATCGATCTGGACTTTTAGGATTTTCTCCAGGATCTGTCGCAGTGAGAATATTTGGTAGATTGTGAGCTTAAATAAAATAAATAAATAGTGGGCGCAACAGGTCCGTATAGGTACCCTAGGTCTAGCTTATCACACATATTCATTTGTATGATTGTTTAAATTTTATCTTTTGGGACAAATGACAGGGGCGTAACATTTTATGCTAAATTAAAACTGTTGAATTTAGGAGCTTAAATAGCTCGGCCGACAGCCCAATCTTGTCCAACAGCCTTGTTGGATTTGAGTTTAGATATTACTGTCCTCTCATTATGTTGGTGGGGTGAGAAGTCTTGACTATCATCAGGCTGTATCTAGGTCTTATCACCCAAAACCATAACGCCCAAAAACCACCACATCGCCCAAAATTTAAAGGAATAAAGCGTCGCAAAGCCCAAATAGAATGACATATCGCCCAAAGTATGCATACACCCCAAATCTGACAGTAAACCCTAGCGGGGGGGTTGCGTTTGTTTGTTTTTGGGCGTTATGCATTTTTTTGGCGTTAATAAAAATAATGCCATTACGCCCAAAATCAATGTTACATCACCCAAATTTACGTAAATTTTACAACAACAAATTGCCTAGCAATGTTTTGGGCGTTATGACATTTTTCAATTTGTGCGTTATGGTTTTGGGCGATAAGACCTAACGCCTATCATTGTTGCATTCGCAAATATGCCTCTCCTATATCCTAATTACCTAATCTTACATTCATACACTTCTTCTCACATCGCATATTTCTTCCCACGAATTAATAATTTTATGTCGTGTCTTATTCGCATATCTCACTTATCTATCTTATATTTGTCTACCTTTTATCTATACTAATTCAAATTACCTGAGTGAACTGGTCACTGCCAACGTTCTCAAAGGTATCACCTATCACCTTCAGTGTACTGTCACAAAATTTTGATGTTCGGAGGCAGAGCAGACAATTAAAAATTAGGAGTTGAAAAAGTAACGCGCCGGAGTAAGGGTCTCTGATTTATACCGTATAAGAATAAAATAATATTGCAATTTTATTTCTAATTATTTTGCAATAAAATCCACTTTGTGATCAACTAAAAGTTCAGTCTAATTATTTTGGTGTTAATCTTCTTCCTATCGCTATACAATACAAAATAAACAAGTTTCAAATTAAACTCCCAACCCAAGTGTGTAGTTTAAAAATCCGAAAGACAAAACACATCGAAGGGAAGTTAATAGTGTCGTGCACAACAACTGTGTCTTACTCCAATATCCTGTTCCGCAAATGTGCTCTAATTGCGTATGTTGGATTATATCAGTCTTAGTGTTTGGATTATCCATACCGCGGTAAAACCAGAACATCATCATTCGATTAAATGGCTTATTCTGTCGATCCTTTTTGGCGCTCGATATTTTCTTCGACACCTTCCAGAGAGGGGGTATTTAGTACTAGCATCACGTGAAAGATACATTTTTAAGCTATCTTATCAATCTTTTAAGCTTATTATTAAAATTATTTAGTATCTAGGTACTTTTTTTATAACTTGGCTGCCTTGATTGTTGCCAATGTGTCCATACAGGTCATTGACAGCAACATCTCTGACTCAACCAAGACAATCTTCTAACACAAAAAATAAAAAATAAATCTCTATACATTCGCTTGACAGATGATGCAAATCAAAATTCTTTCCACACAGTTGAACTCCATTTGTCATCAGCAAATTAGCTAATAAATGAAATACCTCTCAATGTGTTTTGCACTCCATCAATTTCGTTAAATGTTCATGAAATTAATTTTAATAAATAATATCCCTGCCGTCCTGTTCACGTTTAAGTTTAACCAAAAAAAAAATATTTCCAACTCGTTCAGATTGTGTCATCATTCTGTCAGATTAAAATGATTTAGCACGTTTGCGAAATAAATCAAAATGAAAAAAAAAAAAAAAACAGAACACTACCGACCGAAGCAAGGTGCGAAAAACTTCAAAGTAATCCGTATTCCCAGATACAATCATACAACGTAGCAAAAGAGAAACACAGTCCCAAACAAAGTTATTTCCTTTTTTCCCCTCTTCTTTGTATTAAAAAAGCGAAATTCGCAAAGTAATTAAATGCACCTACAGTCGATGGTAAACCTAAAAGTATTTGCAATTGACATCCACGTACGGCCTTAACGCAATTAATCCAATAAATTTATTTTCTCATACAATAAGCCCAGGCAAACGTAAAAAAAAATCGTAATTCTCGATTATCTGTACATACCCACACGTTCGGTACGAAAATGTTAAAAAATTGGTTCAAAATGAAATTTTTTTATTTTTTTTTTTCGTTGGACCTCTTTACCGACTTTCGAATTAATGTATGCGTAGGCAATCCCGTAATGAACGCATTCACAACCAGAACTTGTATCTGGAACACGTATCCTTGGGATACAGATTATTCAGATTCAATGTACCAACAGTGCATTGCATTGTTGGCTACTTCCACACAAAAGATATATATGTATCTACAACAAAAATAACAATCATTATGATACGAGACTTTTGAGATATTAATTAAATGCATTAATTGAATGCAATCTCGATTTTTATTTCACCTTAGGGCCGGCTACAAATTTTCCATTTGGATAGGTTCATTATGGGTTCGATAGACCTCAACATGTCGATGGTAAGGGCGGCTTAATGATGTGTAGTACGTTGAAGTTTGTACAAATGTACAATGTATAAGTATCTGCAGGTGAGGTCAAAACAAAATAAAAATGTATATTATACTCGTATTTGCAATGTACAATTTCTCTTTTTAATTGCACTCATCAATTGTATAAAAGCTCGAACGACTCCAGAGGACTGTGTACATTTTAATGAGTTATTATTGCTAACTAAAAAAAAATGTTAAAAAAATCAATACCAAATTAATTTATTATAAATGAAGTATTTATAGTGAGAACGAGAGGATGTGAATAATATTTGCGGCTGATTTTGATCATAAATTTGAGGTGAATGCATTTTTCGCAATTAAATTAGTTTCGGGTTAATTTGGTTGATAATGTCGTTACGCTTTGGTGTGCAATGTAAAATTGTGGTCAAATTAATTCATCCTTTTTTTAGGTTTGCCGGTGCTTTAATTATTAGTTTTTCGGTTGATATAGATGCGAATAAAAAATAAAGTCTAGGCGATGTTCGAATTTTAATTGTAATTGATTTGAATTGTTATAGGTACTTATGCATGGACAAAGAGTTGACTTAAATAATTTGTGTAATGGTTTAGTATAGTTATTAGCGAATTGAGTCATTAATAATAATTGTCCTATTAATTAATTTCAAGTGAGCGTAATAAATTGATTTCGTACAACCACTCATCGATTTGGAACAGAAACTGTAGGACGAAAGTTCAATTAGTAACATTCTATAACAACCATTTATATTATGGTCGATGTGGTCACTCCGGAATTGGTGTAGGCATATGGTATTGTGTAGCCTTAAAGCACGACTGTAGGGTCAGCATCTGAGTCAAATAGAAGTTCATCATATTTTCGTCTACGTCTCAATGTGAGGTATACTTTCATATGTTTGTCTGAACGATTCGAAGGTTTAAATCGCGTTTTTATACTTACTTACTTACTTACTTACTTAGGCGGCTTCCTTACTTACTAGTTCGGTGTGAACCGAGGCCTTAACTAGCAAACCTCTTCAGTTAAACCTCTCCTAGCCCTTAGCTAACTGGCTTCAATTGCGCACTCCTAGTCGGTTTAGATTGTTTTCGACCTTTATGGAGCAGCGATCGTTCTCCATCATCATTCTGACGAATCTGCTTCGAGACAGTTAGCCAGCAGTGCTTCAGCATATATACGTACTAAGGGAAATGGAATATGACGCATAATTGTTTCTTTACAATTTGGACAATTTTCAAAAGAGAACATAGCTTTACATAATGACAGTTTACTTTGTCTCTGTTTGGTAGTTTCGAGCGAGCTGAAGCCAAGAGAACTTGTGCCTATTCTATACTTTGTATAAGCTGCTAAACGAATTCCCAAATAAAAAGGCCTTCTTTTTGCGTGTCGCAAAGCTAGTGTCCAAATAGTTTTGCTCTCCATGCTATCAAAGGCAATGAATTTCGAAATAATCAAGTATCTAGAACGCCACTGATTAATAAACGACAGCCAATATGGATGTCAAAGCCGTCGTTCTATACTTGATATCTGTTGAGCTATATGTATATATGTAAAACACTTACATGAATGCAGGCAATCAAACAACATGGCGAATCGAAATCCGTAGCCTTGGACATTCCAAATTCTCTTGATCGGGCCTGTCATAGAAGTGGAAATTACTTGGTTGTGCTTAATGCACATCAGAAGTCACAGCCCAATATTTAAAAAAAATGTACCATAGCTTAAAACACATCCATCCCAAGAAGTAAGCTGCAAGCAAGCGTAGGTACACCAAGCTGCAAATGACGAAAGCGTGCGTATGAAGCGCAGCTACGTGGACAGTAGGCCTAAGTTATAAGATCTCACAGTAGCGATTTTTTCCATATAAAATTATTTATTTTGACCTACAACAAACTTAAGTTGAAATTTAAAAATGATTATTTATTCTATATACATATAATAAAACTGTAGAAATTTTTGTTTGTCAGGTAATAACTCCAAAGCTACTGGACAGATTTCGATGAAACTTTTTTAAAATGTTTCTTAAGACTGTGAGACTGCTATAGGCTATGTCCTTTACAGCCACATCCTTAGGAACAGTTTTTATCCAAAATGTATTTTCTGAAGAGAAAATATATACGTAGTCCCTCGATAATGTGAACTAATTAAAACAAGGCGTTTTCGAATTTTAGAGGGATTCACATTACTGGAACTTTTTTCAGTACTTACTTAACTGATTGAAACGATTTTCAAATCCATTAAAAACAACACAAAATGATTTTTTAAAGCACAGTTTCAATCTTTATCAATTCAGAAGAAAAACGAAAAACGAAAATAAAATAATTTTATATAATTTCAAAAAATTCCCAATTTTTGGTAAATTTTGTTTAAAATTCGGTTTGTTTGAAATGGTCCAATAGTTTCTTCGAATTTAATTTTATTCCTGTAATTGTTGACATTGATACCAGCATCTCATCTAGTTCGCGTAAAATTTTTCACTTATCTTTCATCGATAAAAATCGATTGAATTTTTGTTTAGATGTCATTAGTTACTAAATGTACTTAATTTAAACACAAAAAACGAAAAAAGAAATACGAACCAAACAAGACACAACTAACTTAATGAAAAATAAAACGACGAACTGCTCATAGGTAAGGTACATATAACATCCATACCTACACAAATGGCAGTTGTTGTCTCTCTATAGCCTGCAGCTGCATTTACAACTTAAAGATAAATAACAGTTATTTAGTCCCTAATATTGCACGCAAAACGAGCAAGAGAAATAAGAGAAATATAAAAACTTTTACAAAAAAATTCACATTTTAGAGGTTGAAAATTTTGGAAGTTCACATTATAGAGATGACAATGTAAAGTTTTGCCGATTCACATTTTAGAGAAATTCACATTATCGGTAATTCACATTATCGACGGACTACTGTACATACACATATACCTTACTACAAATGGATGTTTATACTTTTGCGATCGTGCGACAGGACAAACAAAAACAAAACCGCACTAGCATACGTATATCTCGCATTCGAAAAGGGTTGATTTGTTTTCGCAGTCAGTGCTATGGTCAGTTGTAATTGTAGGTATGTATATTATGATCGTATGCCCGATGACGGATGGGGATGGGGTGCGTGCTGCAGTATGGCATGTGGTATATATATAGTATATTAATAATATTCATAAGAGAAGAGACGTATAATACAAAACAGGTTTCGTTTCAGAATTTCATTCGATATGTGGTATGGTAACAGTATAGGGTTGGGGTAGGTAGTTGTTCGGATTCCATAGGAAGAGGGAAACAAAGCAAACGAAATGAAGTATTATAAACAAGTTGCTAGATCATGGAGATGAAGGGCGACGCAGAGGGTGCACATTAAATCTATATCTATACTTATAATACAACTGTAGGAATTTTCTTTGTCTCTTAAAAGCGCGAAAACTACTGGACAGATTTCAATGAAACACTCAAAGTGTAATCTTAAATGGACCAAATATAAGTTTGTTTGTTTGTTTGCTAAAGGCGAGCGGCGCAAGGCGAGCACGGGTCAGGTATACCCGACAATAACCTTTATTTGTGAACGCAATCATTTCGTCCGTTTCTGTACACCTCCAATAAAGGTTATCGCGATCAAATTCGGTTTTGGTAGAAGTTGAAAATGTCAACTTTAGAATGTCAAAAATCATTCTATACTATGTATATATAAATGTCTATAAATGTCTGTCGATCCCACGGCAATAATTACAGAACTCAAAATTTGGAACTTTATGTCAATAAGGACCAGCTTAGTACCGTTTTTTCTGACCCATTTCAGTCTTCAAAGAAGTGGGCTTTTGAAAACTAACTGTTTTTAAAGATTTCATAAACACTCACATCACCCATCATAGTATTAGAAAGTGCCTTGAATCACAGACAGCTAGGTACACCAATCAAATCTCCATTAGCACAGTAATAAACTCCATTATACTTCTCCTAAATGAGCGATAACGCATCGTACTCCCGTAGAAAATCTGACAACTTAACTGTCAGTTTCCCGTTTTTCTTTCCAGAATCTTATAATGCAGTTCATGTAGCTATAGCTCATGTAGATATAGCTCTACAAATAGCTTTCGACAGCAAATTGCCTGCCAATTTATCGTTTTATCCCCTGCCGATTGATTTATGTTACATTTCCTATTTTTTTATTTTTTTCTTATTTTAACAATCTGACAACAATCCTAATTCGTACCTTCTCCCGTGTCAATCAAAAGTGATTTCCTTTTGTATTTCGGTTTTTAACTTTTTCACACTTTTATACCCACACGGCGGCGGCTTAACAAAAGCAAACATTCACCAAGAAGTGGAAGGGGAAGCAAACAATAATCATGAAAAAAAAATGCAACGCAAGTCTTAAAACAAGTTTGACAGTTTGTCTTTTTCTCAGATTGAGATTAATTCTGCAAAAACTGTCAAAAATACAAACAGAAATAATAAAAAAAAATCGTATTATACCCACGACAGCACTTGCATTGGCAAAAACACGTTCGCAATAAAAGCAAAATAATATTATATCTATGGGATACATCGAGTACACACACGCGTAGTCGAGTATCTCGGAATTTGGATCCAAATCAATAGCAAAGCTTCTGTAGGTATTTGTAGTATATCTGTTTGTTCGAGTGTGTATCTGACGCGGTGGCTTGGGTAATAAAAATTGTCATCGTCGTCAAAAGCGAAAATTATAAAAATAAAAGTTAAACTTAAGACAACACAACCCTGGAGTCAACATCCAGCACCGGCACCGGCACCCACCCTTACAGACCCACTCCTACAAGGGAACCATTGAAATTGTCACTTGGAAAAGTGGCGATAATGTGTCACCGAGTAATAATCGTAACAGTTGCGCGAATGTGAATTGCTGTTGTCTTTGCCGGTGGACGGGGAGGGGGAGGGGGTTCCTCGTTGCTCGTGTTTCCACCAGGGATACGGTGTGGGAGTTTCTTTTATTTCCCTCAATGACAAGTGAAGTGTTTTTCTTTGGCAACGACACGGTTGGCTTGATTCGAGATGCTTTTTTGATCCCAAAAGTTTTGTGTTTTTCTATGAGCGCATGTCGTTTGCGTTGCGTGTATAGAAGATACCCCCACTCTGTACCTATATGGATTTTGTCGCACCCTTGCACTGAGTTGATCCCCCTATTTATTTTTATTTTTTTGGAAAATACTAATCCAAATACAAATTTGAACTCGAAGCAATCGATCAAAAGAGCTCAAGGCACTCTGTCAGCCAGTCAGCCCAACAGTCTGCAGTAGCAGTAGGTATAACCCCTCAGCTATCACCCGCAGTCAATTTCAATTGATATCTTCATAGCAGGTCGAGTCTCAAATAACTCCTTGTGTGCATATCGCACATCTGTGTGTACACTAAGTGCAGTCGTGGCGTTGATATATAGAAATATACACATACTCTCTCCTGTTTGTATGCAAAGTAATCAAGTGGAATAAGCTGCTTACCACATATCGTATATAGATATGACTATATGTCTGGCTGTGCAGTGTGAGAGAGTTCAATGTGTGGAAAAGTGTCCTTTTTAGCGTGATTGGGATTGATATCACTGCCATGAATGAAGGCAGGGCGGTTGGCACAAGTACTCGTAGTAGTAGGTGTAATGTAGACTAACAAAGGAGGGTCATTGAAAGTCAATTTGAAGGCGTTTACGTCGATTTTGTAACTTTGGTCCTATGGGTCAAGAGGTGACTAACATCGGGGTAAACTTATCGTGTTATTTTTTTTAGTGGGTGTTGTACCTGTGTACATTTTCTTGTACGGTAAACAAAGTGATTAATGATTTTCCTTTTTTTGTTCTTTTCAGGTAATTGACGAAGGAGTTCCAATCCAATAATATCTATTTGCTGTAAATTTGTTATGAGTAGGTATGTATATGCCAACTATGTGATATAGATATGTATTGTAATATGTACTTAAACGTCGATAGGTGCTCCATACAAAACAGGTTATTACATAAACCATTATCGTGAATATTTATTATGTCGGAGATCAACAAATCAAATTCTATTTGTATCTCAAAATGTCATATCTATACTGCCATGCTCAATTATAAGTTCGCAAGCTGTTTTGTACCAGTCTTTTCTAATTTACACCAATTACGAGCTATGCAGGGGAGCTGCAGTCATTGTTTGGAATCAATAATAATGTGAGACAGACCAAAGTAATTAAATAAGGCCAGATAAACCGCTGCTATATTTATGTACGTAGGTTATTAGCATAATTAACTTACTGTAATTTTTATTTATTTACTGAAAATTTATTTTCCAGTTGATACGAATACAAAGTACGATTACCTAATGTCGAGGGTCTGGGGTTAATTAATTTTTGTAAAGACTTCGGGTTCAGGTACCTCCATAGAAAAAAATCATACGGAACTGAGAACTGAACTGAGAAAAGCATGAATACCACCCCTTTGCCGCAAGGGAAAGGTTTCTCTCTAAAGAAAATCCACAGTTCCAAAATCTTTACTAGAAAACGTGCTCAATTCACGACTCATCCTCATCCTGTAGCCGTAAATTGAGCATTCTCTTCAAAAATATTTGGGCCATATCTACCTGTATTCTTGATATAATTTACCGTACCGTGAACACACATTTCTTGGGCAAGTAAGTGCATCTGCCCAACCCATATGATGTTGGCACTACATTCAAACACCACAGTTTCCCAAAAACTTATAGCACAGTGGAATGATAAAATTACTTGAGTAAGTCACGAAACACAATGGAGCGCGGCGAAGGAGAAGATAACCACAGACTATCTACCCCCCGCACTCGTTTTTGAAAGGAGATTCACAACCAGAATTCCGGACAGAAGTGAATGGGAGCACAATGCAGTTACAGAAGAAGGGGAGATAGCCCTCTATACCGATGGTTCTAAGATGGATGTTGGTACAGGCGCGGGCATCTTCAGCGAAACACTAAACCTGCGAGAATCATTCCGAATCAGCGATGACTGTAGTGTGTTTCAAGCGGAAATTGCTGCTATAACCCTAGCGGCAAAGGACCTAAGGAGGCGACACATTACCGACAAACAAATCACTATATACTCTGACAGCCAAGCGGCCATAAAAGCCATGGAGTCAGTCGTGGTGAAGTCGAGGGCAGTAAGTCATTGCAAGAAATACCTGGACGAAATATCGCAAGCCAACACGGTGACCCTATGCTGGGTACCGGGGCATATGGATATCCCGGGAAATGAACAGGCGGACGAGTTTGCAAGAAACGGGTCGAGGATGCACGCATCAACGGCCCTAAAATCTGTAAAAACTCCGCTAAGCACGCTTACTAGGAAGATTGACATTGAATCCTTGAGTAGAACAAATCTACGCTGGCATGCAAAAGAATTATGGCCAGAAGTGAGCAAAAAGAGATCCAAATTCATGATCGGACTTAGCCGCAAGGATATCCGCATACTCACGGGGGTCATTACTGGACACTGTGCGATAGGGGTACACGCGGGAAGACTGGGCATACTGCATAATGACTTTTGCAGAAGCTGCAGAGACGTTGAAGAAATGGAATCTGTTCGTCATCTGCTTTGCGAATGCCCAGCCCTTAAAAACAGTAGACAGAGGATTCTCAACAGCTTCTTCTTCGATGAACTAGAGGATTTGGAGAATGCTGATCTTAAAGAACTCCTGAGATTCATACTCAAATCGGGGTGGTTCCAGTAGGTCGACAAACTCCACATCCTTTCGGTTGCTCCAAGGACAAGATAGAAATCCGGACACAAGAGCTTGTGAATGCCTGAGATTAATATCAAATCTAGGTGACTCAATAAAAGCGGTATATTCTTTGTCTCCAACAGGTATGAAATGGAAGGTTCCCGTGATTGGACACAATGGACCCAACTGATGGTCTACGTGAAGCTGTGGCAGCCGCCACAAGAGCACCAAATTACCTACCTACCTAAGTCACCAATTTCACAACACTCTCACAAGGGTCCCCGGCTACAGTAAGATATAGAAAAGAACGAATAGCTCAATGGACCTTCCTTCAATAGGATTCGCAAAAGGCAACATTTTCCACAGCTTTCTTTTTTGCTGAGCCAGGTAGACCAATCTAAGTAGCTGCGTCATATTATCAAGAAACATGTAGCATTCCAATAACACTATAGCTAAAGCCAACACAATCAAACTTGACAGGACTTTCTTCGATGACCTTTTAAAAATCAGCAACATAAAATTGGACGATATTAATTTCCTCGAATAAACAGGATTCATTTGAGATCGTCACCAATAGTCTAAGTCACTTAAAATGTGGCATCAAAACTGAACCATAATCGTGAATAATTGTATCCAGATCGATCTACATACCTATGTAGGCAGCCGCATACCTCTACCTCACCTAGCTGCTAAGCAACTCAAGTTAGTAAGTTCACCTCAAGGATATTGCACAGATTTCTTAAAAAAGTGAATGTTACCCACAGTCGGATATGAACCTTAGATCTAAAGTTCTACATAACAATCTTAGGCTGTGGTTACCATTCACTCTTGTAAGCGTGAAGTCTCCATAAGTTTCTTATTTTGTTTTCCACCTCCAATGTTCCTCATAAGCCTTATTAAAACAGTTTTTGACGACTTTTGCTTAATGGGTGTGGTTAGTTCTTAAACCAACCGTATCACGGCCGCTGATATTTGTCGCCTCTTTTGCAAAATCTGTAGGCGCATTTTGTCATCGACTTTTTTTTTCTTTTTGTCAGGATAGTTAAAGAGGACTCTACTTGTAAAGTAACTCTATATCGTTCTACGAAGATAGTGCCGTTTTTCAACCAGATGAAGACAGAGTTTATGGCAATTCTTAGGTTATAATGGCTGAGTATTGTTTGGTGCCTCTTTTCCAGTAGGTACCTGCCTTCCATTGCAGGTTCTATAGAGACTTGGGCACTCCTTACGAATTGGTGTTCGGAATGGCCACCTGCCGTTTCGCTGTCTTAAACTTTCGGTACAAGCATCTTACCCATCGTATCTGGTAAACAAAAAGAACGACTAGAGAAATTCTCGATTGCGTTCGTCTTTGCTTTTGTCAGTAGGACACGCCTTTGGAACTTGCAAGGCTCAGAAAAAATGTCCGCCTAAGGACAGGTATTAAACATGTTGGCGTGTAAGTCGGATCTTAGGGCTCTAATTGTACCTAATGCCATTAAGGCCCATAGCGAATGCTTCGAATAATTCTTACCGTTTTATCATGTTTTCTCTCGTGGGCACTATGACTACCCTCTTTACTTCCTTGATGAGAAAATAGAGTTTCAACAAGATACTTGTAGTAACAAACACTGTTCATGTTGGTGATTGTGAGCGGAGAAGTTTCAAACTCATCGATGCGATTTGGGAAACTTTACCCAGACGTCACTATTAAGTTCTTCGCAAAGATTCCAAAACAAAGTCTCCTGCTATACTTAACTTGAACTTTTTTAACTGCGTTCTCGCTTTTTGATTTTGCAATAGGTTGTTCCTTGTTGTACCGAGTTCGGGAATTCTTGTAAATTATATTCTCTTTCGTTGACAAGACGAACGGAAGTCCGCACCTTTAAATTTTAAGTCTTTGCTTTTCCATCGCACTAAAGTTTTCTGGGCAATGATTCCCAATAGATGTGTCCAACTTTGCCATTAAAAAAAATAATCACAATCT
Organism: Cheilosia scutellata; assembly: GCA_955612985.1. Lineage (NCBI taxonomy): Eukaryota > Metazoa > Arthropoda > Insecta > Diptera > Syrphidae > Cheilosia > Cheilosia scutellata. Next base: position 32,758,012 of record OY015314.1, on the reverse strand, counting down.
TATCGTCATATTTTAGGCAATGTATGCATGTTTCTCTTGAGCTAGTAAAAAGTGAAGTAAAAAGTTATTTTCTGATGCAGAGCTTCAATGAATACCATTAGAACTCGGTTTCTTACATGCCGGAAAATCCTGGCTTTTTCTGGCTCCAATTGCAAATGTCAGGTATTAGCATTTTATTTTCTGCTCTCCACTTTTTACCTAAGGCTTGGTTATTATGTCGAAGCGAAACCTACGCAAGACTCAATGAATCGTATCTAATAGTTAAAACGAGTTTCAAAAATATCCAAGTTTATTATGGTCGGATGTAAGTAGAACAAATGTTTAAAACAGATTCCCCCCCAAAGTCATAGATATTATTGACAATTCCAATTACTGCAGCCATAATTGAAGCAACCGCAATTATATGGCCCCTGCCTATGACAAGATATACGAAATATGATGTATATCCATTGGTAACGGCACATTCCAACAAACTTCCTGGCTGTACAATTTAATCGTCTTAACAATTTGCTTTACCAACTTATATTCATAATTATGTATCTTTTTCCATCTGTTTCACTTTCCATTTCGCACAACTGACTTTGCAACAAATCTCCGCAGCACACAGCACAATGCCAGGATTAAAATAATGAAACAAAAGCAAATCCTTAAGAATGATGTGTCAAATGCATTTATTTCCGCATTAACATTCCAAGTGAGCATTTGAAGCTTTGCCAAAAAATTAAATCTCACTTAAAAAAACAAAAAACGACCACGTCATCATCATCCTGCAAGACAATGTCGTCCTCTCTCTCACTGCAGAGTGCAGAATAAAAAGAACAAAGATACACACATATACAGCATGCCATTATAAAAATCAAATAACATCTACTTATCCCATTACGTAATGCTACGTGGTATTATTATATCTCCACATTATTATCTTCATTCAGAGTCTGACAAAAGGACGTGCAAACACTTGTCCCCAGATGCAATGCAATCCTTTGCACCATTCGGCTGCAACAAAAAAAAAAGATACAACAAAATTGTCGCAAATAGACAAAAGGCACGATATAACCATGCCAAATGGTTTCATGGCACTTCTTCTGTACACCATCTCAAAAATAGCCATAGAATGGCAAAATCATATAAAAAGAAACAATAAAATCTCAACAAAACGACAGAGATTCCTTTTCCGCTTCACATCTTAGCGGTATGCTGTATGCAGCGTGAGGCGTGAGGGAATGTGTCAGGCTACAAATTTTCAAATGTACACACGTATGAACATTGAACAGCCGGCCGGCCGGCGACTCATGATCATGATTGCTGGCGGTAGATACAAACAAAGATTAAAGATACATCAGAGAAGTAAAATCTCTGTGAGATACATTTAGCGAATTCACTCATACGATACCTACCATACGCCTGCATGATACATTTGTGCAAAAATAATGTGAAACGTGTTGCTAATTAAGTAAATGTACTTCTCCTGGTCATCATCACCGCATGAGAGTCGTCGCCATCGCCATTATTATGCGCGAACGCAAAGGAATCCACTCCACAGTAGCGTCAGCGTCACACGGAATACCGGCATGATATCGCTTGAAATTCCATTCCACCAGTTGGGTGTAATCTCTGTCGCTTATAGAGAGACTACACACAAGACACAACAATGAATGCGTAACCCAACCGCAACTGATGTTCGTAAATTTTTCAATCGACGCCAGAGTGTTTTTGTATCTCGAAAGACATATGGACCATCCGAGCCTGAAGCGCGAAATTTATGGGCTCAATCAACTGCAAATGTTTATTTTATCACGAGATGATGATGATGAGGATGATGATGCAGTAGTGTGTTGGCCTTCTACTCCTTCTCTGATCGTTTGTTAATTTAATTCGATCAAAAGCGCAAATTATCGAGGATGCAAGATATACTCGCGTATATCCAGACTACGCACCCTCTAGCCTGTCTGCGATAGCTTCAGCTGATTTTACGGCCCATGACAGCGGGATTTTAATTTGTCCGCTGCTAGTGATAATTGAATGATTAAGAGCAGATTCGCAACTATAAAGACTCGGTCTGCGTCTGTTTTATGTCAGGCCACATATCCTACTGCGTGCTGGTAATGGGTGAAACGAAAGTAAATATTTATCCATACTAAACAGAGCGTGTGAGCTATCACCTCCCTCTGTGGCAAAGGTGCGGGCGGTGTGTCGTGTGTTTATTCCATCACCGCCAGTGGGGTGTATTATATTAACCAAAAATAAATAAGTTCAATACACTTAAATCCCATTATCAACATTGATTGTTATTTGGGTGACCGGTTTGTTTTTGTTGCGCTGTTTGAACGCCCGTCGTCGGTCGTCGTCGTGTGCGGCGCTGCAAAAGTTATGATTATGATTAATAGCGCCATCTCATTGCTTATCAACTTGAGTGTTGAAAAAATAAATAAATTATAGGACTGAAGTTCTGGCTTTATCACTTTGGATTGTGTTTGTGTATAGTGAAAATGAATGAAATGGATTCAGAGGTTGAAGAAGAAGACCTCACCTCTCTCAAGTGGTATTCAATCACTTTCGTGTGCCAGATTTGTTGACACTTTTCGTTCGAAAGAAAGGCTGATGGGTATAATTTATGTAACTCAATTTGGGTATAGGTATACATATTACAAACAAAATCTGGGCCAACAAAACAGTATATATAGATAGTGCTTGTGAGTGATTGTCTAAGCGCCACCTGGTCCGTCAATGATGGGAGATACAATCTTCTTCAAATAGCACTTTGATCTCTGAGGGTATTTATTGGATTTTAATGAGGCCATCGTCTGCTGTTATTGTATCTACTTGAGACGTAAGTTGTAGTAGTTACCGAAAAGAAAAGGTAGGATTGTCAAGTCCCCACTTTGCTTTATCAAACGAAGATGATCACTCTTACTTGTGTTTATCTTTGTGACTTAATATTCTAGACTTTTTTTTTGTCTGGTTAGGAAACACTTCACTGGACTACCAGGAAGCAAATCCAGTATTACCCATTTTACTGGAATTTCTTCGACCGAGAATTCACTTCAGCGACGAGGAGCTTACAGTATCAGCACTCGCCACATCAGCGCCAAAAATCTGTCACCTGCAAATGCAGGACAATAACAAAGGAAATGATCCGAAGTATCGTCGCCCTCTCCACAAGCGTCGCAGACAGTGGTATCACTTAAGCCTAGCACACTGAGATGCTTATCAAAAGCGAAGTGCCCCCTTAGAACGCCAATAAGCTTTCTGCAGACAGCAGGAATGCTGCAGAATTCTTACTAACTTACGGGAGAATGCGTTTAGTCTGCTCGCTTCCTGTACAGGCTTGACATAAACAATTGTGTTCATTTGCGACCCAATTGTCAATGGAAGCCCTGACCGAGGACGCAGGAAGACCCATCACAGGTTCTGGTCCCGAGAAATTATCCTCTGAGCTCTTGCTTAGCAATCTCATCGGATATCTCATTTCCAGCAATCCCAGTGTGACCTGGGACTCAGACAAGAGTCAAAGAGTCCAGCCTTGCAACCGAGTTCAAAGAGTTCTTGCATTCCTCAACTATTTTGGAACGGATTACAGGGTTGAGCAAGGCCTTAAGCGAAGCTTGGATGTCGCTACAGACGCGGCTAGTTCGACCCCGCCACCTATTCTTAACAATATATTCGGCAGCCATCAGTATAGCATAGATCTCGGCTTGAAAAACAGAGGCATGCTAGCTTAACGAATAGTGAAGTCTAATGTTGGCGATTTCCACGAAGACACCAGCACCGGACCCTTGACTAGTTTTGGACCCATCCGTGAAAATACGACTACATCCCAAATCAGGCTCAGACTCTGGCGGATCCAGTCCTGAACACAAGGAAAGTCGACTCCAAATTTGCACATCAGCCGAAGTTCCGGGGTCATTGCATCATAGAACTTGGGTCGTAGATCATCGAAACTCCAGTGTGGATTATACCAAAAACCATCCCGCCTCAGACGGTAGATTGCTCTGATAGTAACACCCATGATAAAGGTATATCATGGGATGTAGATCAAACAGAGCATCTAGAGTAGAGCCCCGCGTACTCGGGAAAGCACCCGTGCAGCCCAGACAAACCGTTTTTTGGAGTTTTGTACAGTCACATATTTTCGCGAAAGCCCTCTCCACCAAACAACCGACGCATAGGCTAGAAACAGCCATATCATAGCCGTATAGATCCAAAGGACCTTTTTGGGAGATAAGTCCCACGTCTTACCGAAAGCACCCTAACACTGCCAAAAAACTGCGATCGCCTTGGATCTCTTCGACTTGACATGCTTTGCCCAAAGAATTTTCTTATCCAGGATCACTCCCAGATCTTTCGCTTCATCGGAGATCTGGATAGTGACACCTTTTAGCATTGGCTGAGTCAGACCGGTTATTCTATATACTCGTAGCTTTATCTGAAAACAAGCTTGTATCGATCTTAAATAAGTCACACCTACATTATTTTGTTTGAGAAATGTGATTGGAAGCTCACTAAAAGGATGTTTCTGCCTTTGATCACCAACCTCAAATATATATAGACCTCAAGGTTCTAAATGATTGTCAAGAAAAAGAGTTCTGACAATAACTTTTTAAGAAAATATAGACCTCTATATCCCTCGCCTTTTATTTACTCGCCTTAGTTTTTAAAGCTTTACAGTCCAAGGCGGATCTAGATCTCAAACAGCCAGCTGTTCAATAGTCTATAACAGAAAACTCACAAGAACGAATGGTTGTGAAAAACTGGGGTCCTAATTAATTCTTGTTCAAAGAGCTAGGTTAGGTTAGGTTTGTGGGCTGGCGAGGATTTCTCCATGCCAAACTCAGGTCAATACTGACCCTTTGTGATGCCCGTGGTTGTCCCTTCCCGTTATAACCCTGTATTCAAATTACTTTTTTTTTTTTTTTTTTGTCGGAGGTTGTTACTATCCGATGGAGCACTCAGACACAACTACTGGTCCATTGTACTGCCAAACAGACACCTTACATTGCTGTACTTAGTTTTCCCTTCTTTCGAAGAAAGATAAGAAGGAGCTTCAGTGATGAAGAGCTTAGATGTTCGGCACTCACCACGTCAGCCCCAAAAATCCGCCACCTGATGCGAGCAAAGGCAGGACAACTACAGAGGAAGTGTTCCGCCGTATCATCGTCCTGTCCACAAGCAGGACAGATGGTGGTGTCGCTCAAGCCCAATACATTTAAGTGTTTGGCGAAAGCTTGGTGGCCCGAAAGGACGCCCACAAGCAGTCTACAGTCGATTCTCCTGAGAGACAGAAGAAAGGACGCGGACCTTTTGCAGATGTCCGGAAGCAGTCGCTTGGCCTGTCTGCACCCAGCACAATCACGCCACCGACGCTCGTGTTTGCGAGAAACCCAAATATCGATGGATGACCCAGCGCGGGTTCAGGTCCTGAAAGAGCTTCTTCTGAACCCAGCCTGGCAAGCCCATCAGCGATCTCATTTCCCTGGATACCAGTGTGTCCTGGGACCCAAACAAGTTTGACCGTGTTTAGCCTACCGACCAAGTTCAAAGCAAGCTTGAGTTCGAGCACTAGCTTGGACGAGGTGAGAGGGTTAAGCAGCGCTTTTAGTGCAGCCTGGCTGTCACTGCAAACGCATATACTTCTAGCCCTCCACCTGTTTGTCACAATATAGCGCATAGCCATAAGGATAGCGAACATCTCCGCCTGGAAGACAGTCGCGTGGTTACCTAAAGGGTAGTGTAGTCTAATGTTCTCGCATTCCACGAAGACTCCAGAACCAGACCCCTGTCCGGTTTTAGAGCCATCCGTGAATACACGATGGCATTCTTTCCCTGGCTCAGAGTCCGGCCGAAGCCATTCCGTTGCCTGAGGATAGTTGACGTGGTAGTTTTGTCGCAGTAGGATTTCTGGTGTCATTGCATCAGACGGCATATCCATAAGACAGGGGTCAAAGGATAATTCTCGCACAAGTTCATCAAAATTCCAATGCGCGTGGTACCAAAAGCCACCTCTCTTTAAACGGGAGATGTTTTTCAGTGTACACCCCATGATAAAAATATCAAGGGGGGGGAGGTTCATCATAGCATCTAGAGCAGAACCCGGAGTGCTGGGGAAGGCCCCTGTGCAGCCAAGGCAAACTGTTCTTTGGAGTTTGGCGAAAGAGGCAGTAACACGTTTCCGCGAAAGCCTGTTCCACCACACAACCGATGCATATGAGAGAAGTGGTCTTACCATTGCCGTATAGATCCAAAGGACCCTTTTCGGAGATAAGCCCCATGTCTTACCAAAAGCGCCTTTGCACTGCCAGAAAGTCGAAAGCGCTTTATCGGTTTTCGATTCAACATGCTTGGACCAAAGAAGTTTTCTATCGAGGATTACTCCAAGATATTTGACTTCGTCAGAGATCGGGATAGTGACACCTTTTAGCACAAGTTGAGTCAGACCAGTGAAGTTCCTCCTCCTCGTGAAGAGAACAACCGTAGTTTTAAGAGGATTCACTGAAAGCCCATTTCTTGTGCACCAATCATCGATCAAGCCCAAGGATCTCTGCGCCTGAGAGCAGACAGTCCTTAGGTTCGAGCCGACAGACAGAACGGCGACATCGTCCGCGTAGGCTTGTGTGTAGGTTCCAGGAAGATTGAGTAACGTTAGCAGAGAGTCTACTACCATACACCATAAAAGGGGAGACAGAACACCACCTTGTGGGCAGCCCCTGTTTACCCCTGTCATGACGCATTTGCCACAATCCGCCTCGGCAATCAACGTCCTGTACATTAGCATTGCTTTAATCCACAACACCAATGTTTCATCTATACCGTGATGTCTAGCTGCGTTACACATGCTGTCAAAAGTCGCATTATCAAAAGCACCCTCAATATCGACGAAAATACCCAACGCGTACTCCTTCCGATCAAGAGCGCTTTCGATCCTACCAACAAGGTTCTGAAGCGCAGTTTCACAGGATTTTCCGCGCTGATAAGCATGTTGCATCTCAGAAAGAGGATGCGATCGAAGAGCAACATTGCGCACGTGCAGCTCAACCAGTCTTTCCAAACTTCAAATTACTTACTGTGCTGCTACATACAAACCATCTTGTTGATTTGACGAAGTTCATTATCTTGTCTATTGATGTGCTGGAAAGCTCGTCTAGGTCGTTGAAGAAGTGACTCCCTAGGAACTTATACCTGATGGTGTGTTGGAGACCTGTGCAGTGACAAAGGAAGTGCGTTGTATCCTCAAGAGGTCTCTTATCTCCACAGCCTCCACAAAGTTCTTCTTCCGTTAAGCCTATTTTCTTGATATGGTACCGCAGAGTGTTATAGTGTTGTGCCCCGTTATGATACATGCGTGGGTGGACAGGGATTTCCTATCCTTCCGCATTATATTCTCTGTTTTTGTTTCGTTTAAGGACGGCCATAACATTCTCGTGGTATTACAAGTATTTAAGATGGCCCATCTAGTGTTCGCCTCTCTTGTGGCCTATCTCCCTGATTCAATCTTGAGTGTGCATTCTTCCCTGATGGGATAGGCGTAATCGCTAGAGAAGGGTCTTGTAAACTCTAGGTAAGGCGTGATGTAGTCCGTGACAGGTACATGGCCAAAATATTTCTATATAGGATCGTCGAATGGCCCGTTTCGTTCAACTTCCAGTTTACCGATTGGATAATGCTCATTGAACTAAATGTAGTCGATAGTTGTATATGAATGTCTAGCGGAAGCAGGTTGAGGATAGACTCAAGTCCTGCGGTTGGAGTTGTCCTCATCGCACTAGTGGTGCCGATGTACGCTATTCTTTGAACTTTCGTTAACGCTTTTAGGTAAGTGGCTTTGTTGGTTGCCGGCCAGCAGACGAGATTGCCATAAGTCAGTATAGGTCTTACTATAGCCGAGTACATGCAGAGCTTGATTTTGAGCGATGGTCCCCAGGTTTTCCCGAAGATTCTACTGCAGGAATAAAGGGTCAGGGCTTTCTTGATTCAAAAGAGCTAGGTACATACATATATAAGAGGCTAGTGAATGGAGGCAAAGCGGATATCAAAACAAGGCATATTATGTCTTAAAGCGCCTCTATGGAAGGCAGTCTTTAAATCGGGTTGTCAATTCGAAATGAAAGGGCAGGCGTCCTCAAGGACTGCCAAGAATGTGATGGTTAGCTGCTAGCAGGACCTCTTTTTGATAGTTGCACGTCAAAGGAGGAACTTCTTAAGATGTTTTTGAAGCCTTGAAGAAGTCAAGCCATTAAAAATTGTGTCCCTACCCTAAATGAAAGAACTTAATAGGTAAAATATGACGGCACACAAAACATTGCTTCAGGTCCTGAAGAAACCTTTACCGATCTTGATGTTTGAGTAAGCTCATTATCATTATCATTAGATATCATCTATCTAAGTACCTACATACATAATATACGCAGATTTTTATGGCCCTCAGCCAGAATAGACAGGATAGATTTATGCTTGAAAGTCGAAAGAATATTTCTATAAGTAGTAAAGTCTGACATTGAAGCAGCCATACGAAAGCAGCAGTGAAAGGTTGTTGGAATGGAAGTGGACCTAGGAAATATTTTAATCCTTTTTATTTGAACACATAACATTCGACTCAACAGGCGAATGCAATACCACTTCGACTTGATTACCTGCTCTTATTATGGCAACGCCTACTGAGCCTTTGTACCTCTTACAGTAGGCACTTACTATATACTTGCACATCAATAAATATATACATTCGGACTCCTCTATAACGAACTCCCCTATAGCGAAGACTCCTCTATAACGAAGCGCATTGCCGGTTCCAATGGTTTCCTTATAGAGGAGTCCATATTCAGTTTATAAGGAAAATGTTTCCAAAAATATTTCTCAAAGTACATAGTTCCTTCAGTGCCATTATCTAGTTAGCTCACTCTTATTTCGGGATGAAAAATTCAATTCTGAATTCCATCTAAGCAAACAGAATTACTTATCCGAATTCGAAAGAGCAACATCAGCGGACTTCAAGTGATGACAAAATCCTCTTGAAAAAGATACAACAATATGTTTTTCCCATCTCAATGAGTGATCCCAACAAAAGACATGCATATATCCCCCTCCTGGCTGTATCCACATCCACACTCCCATATCTATTATTAAATCCGCGGATAAAAATACGACACCCTCACACAGCTCAATATGGCACAATTCCATCCTATGAATTAAATAAAAATACAGTCTCCCATCCGACATGGAACACGCATTTCGTTCTGTCGTCGCCATCAACGTCGTCTCAGCTAATTGTCATCCGAACGCATTCAACGTGTCCTCATTTTTCGAAGCTGTAACTCAAACCAGCTTAAGTGAAACCCATAATATGCATTGCAATCCCAGAGAGGAGTTCACTTGCATCCTCGAGCATCATCACGATACATATAGTATTAATATCATATTTTGTTGTGCGACTTTAATTCAATTCGAAATGTTCGATGTATCCATTAAGTAGGAAAATATGTATCTGTCAGTGGTTACATGAAACAATCTAGTCACATGGATATTGTCTATAATTGCGCGTGCTTGTGTTCGAAAATGTATAGCTGTAATTGAGCTGTTTGTTATTTTAGAACGCACCCAAGTCAAGGGCAAAACTGTCAGCTGGACCCGACTAATCGCTGACAAAGTATCAATTTACCATAATGCGGGACGCATATGGTGCACATCAGCATCAGCAGTCGCACCAATATTGAGTATGAGGCCCATGGATTGGATGTGGCTGATGCTGAGACGTCCTCGTATGTTGTCAGTACTTAAAATTAGACATATAACACTTTTTGACGTTAATTAGGCTGATGGACCTGACACAAATGCCAAAAGAAGCAAAAATCAATTTACTGCTGAATTTGTAGCAGCGAACAAAGGACGTAAGTGTGTTCATATGTGGTGGCTATATGGATATGGGACTGAACTGCGACTGTCTGATGACTCAAAGGATGGGTATGTTATGTGTATGTGGATGACCACCGTGCAGTGGTAGTTCATTAGCTAACATTGCGCCATCAAATTCCAGAGAATATCTTTCAAAAGTTTATAAGAATACCAAGCATAAGATTTGGCAACAGCTTAGAAGATTATTAGAAGGTGATCGAGGTGGTCAAAGAATATTGCTGGAATCTCAATCTTTCGGAAAGGCTTAGGAAGTTATATGCGAAACGATAATTGGATTGATGTAGTTAAGTAGTTCCATTCGTTCTAAAATTAAAGGACTTACACAGTAGAATGGTTCTGAGAACCTAAACCTATAGTCCGAACATGTCTATACTTAGGCGGCGTTAGGCATAACGCCCAAATAAATTTAGAAATAACGCCCTAAAAAAACTCGTACAATTTGTTGTTGCAAAATTTTTCATCATTTTGGGTGTTATTTCATTTCTAGGGTTCGTTTTTTTTGACAAGCAGTAAAGCCCAAAATAGTAAGTGGAAATGCATAAGTATGGGGGGCATGCCCTCCCGCCAACCTCCCTGCTTGGGTTTTCTGTTGGATTTTGGAGTAGTTAGGAATTTGTATAGTGTAAAAAACCTTTCAATAGGTATATCCAATTTCGCACCTACTGCAAATCTGGCAGTAACGCCAATCTGGGGGGTTCGTATTAAACTGCATTATTATGTTTGGGCTTTATTTCCATCTTGTTGTTTTTTTTTTGGGTACTATGCACTTTTTTGGGCGATATTTCCAAATCGATTTGGGCGTTATTGCATAACGCCGTTGGTTATATCCATCAGTATGCAACCGAAGAAAAATTTGTTTCCTTTTTTGGAGAACTTAACTTTCACTTTCGATACTGTGTCTAGCATGCACAGATGTCTTTTTAACGATACTAAGTTAACGGCTCCGACTGATAACCCCTACTAGGAAAAAGCTCCGAGATGACATGGTTCTGAAAGGGTCTAATAAAGCGTGGTTCCTTGGTCAGGGTACAGATAAGCGGGCCAACAACTGACGTGGTTTCTGATGGGTGTCAGAGCATAGTTTCTGGGTTTATTGTGGCAGGCAAATTTGGTCAGCAGGACTCCGGATAGTTCAGCAGTCAGCACACGGGAAGCAGGCCGACGTGTGGCACTGCATGATGAAGAGATGAGAAGCAATACAACGATATGTTTGGCGCTGCCAAAATAAAAGCCAATATTCAATTCTCTCCAATTACATAATTTGAATGTAGCTTTTAATATAAGCCTTCCAAAGATAGCTATCTTAAAGGTGCAGAAAAATTGGATAATTGTTTCTTTTTCAACTCAGCTTAGCTTCTGCACAGTCTTTGTGTATGCCTAGAGTAGAGTAGCCCATAATCACATGAACAACCTTGTGGAAACGTTAAGTAGTAAAAGTTCCTTTTGAATATTTTGTCTAAACAAAATTGGGCTTAGCTAGCTGCGCAGTATCATAGAGCAGGAGCCTAGTATAGGCCTATTGATTGCATATCTGTACCTTTTTTATACCCTCCACAGGAAGGTATATTCACTTTGCCATTACATTTGTAACGCCAAGAAGGAGTCACCGGAGACCCCATAAAGTATATATATTCTGAATCAGGATCACATTCTGAATTGATGTAGCTATATCCGTCTGTCTGTCCGTCTGTCCGTCAGTCCGTCAGTCCGTCAGTCCGTCTGTCCGTCTGTCCGTCTGTCCGTCTGTTGAAAACACGATAGCGTCCAAACGAACCGACCTAGGCGAATGAAATTTTGTTAGAGGAATTATTTTTACCGTCGTTAGGTTGGTATTGAAAATGGGCTATGTCGGTAAAGTAGTTCTGGTACATCCCATACAAAACCACTATTAGACCCATGTGTCTCTCTGTCTGTTGAAAACACGATAGTGTCCAAATGAATCGACATAGGTGAATACAATTTTGTGAGAGGACTTCTTTTTATCGTCGTCAGGTTCGTATTGAAAATTGTCTATGTCGGTCAAGTAGTTCTGGTACCTCCCATACAAAACCCACATTAGACACATGCATGTACAATATACATACTAACTCGCATGGCAAACATTTTGCTTGCCTTTTATGCAGTGGAGGGTATCAAAGCATCGGCCAGGCCGATGATAACACTTTTACTTGTTTTTAGCATGAGTGCGATGTTACAACTTGGACTTTTTAGCATGATCATTATACCAGCTTTTATTCTTAAATTTTTATTCGTTAAAAAACGATGAATAAGGCATGTAATGATTTTGACTTATCTACCAACATACAAACTTTCAAGTTCATACGGCTGACGGTTCGTGAGACCCCCAAAATCCCCACGACCCCTTTACTCCTTTACTCCTCAACAATTCTCACCCACTCTATGGCCTCATTTGGCCACACATCTATAAATCAGAAATATAATCATGAAAATCGGACTAATGGTTCTCGAGTTATGGAAGAACGAACAGACGGACGTTGCATTTTTATTCAGTAGTATGGAAGTATGGATATGGATGGTACATACTACTGTTCAGCAAACCAGCCAAATGTGAGATTGAGGTTGTACTGGTTGTAACAAAACTGGCAATTGTCCACCATTTTAAGTTTTAAAGTTTTATTGAGCTGGGCGGCAAGGGTTTTATAGCAGCTTCCCCCTGTTTACATTTGTAGGTACATTACTTTGGTATAAGCATTATATTTATCGACACCCTGGCTGCGGCTGACAAATTCCCAATATTTTGGTTCCACAGATTTTGCAATGCCTTAAAAAGAAAAAGTATGAGCGGTTTTTTAAGAAGACTCAAGCGCTAACCCCTGGAAGTGGTCTTCGAACCGTTAGTGATTGAAAATAATCTACGATAGAGAAGAAGAAGTTCATAATTAAAACCCACTCTACTCTTCAAAATTTTTATTCGACGGCATTTAATCAATAACCAGTCATTTGGTCTCTCCAAAGTTAAATTGCTGCGTTTATGGCATATTTTTCACCAACATACAAATGCTACATATAGCTAAGCTATGTACCCCACAAACATTCTAAAAACCTACACACTTTCGAATTGAATTATCAATGTTGCCAAATGAATACTACATACTCATGTGTGATTAAAAAAAAAATCCTCTTTGTTCTAACCCAAAACATTCCATGAGAATTTGTACTTACAGAAATTAAATTCTTCAAATACTCGCCCTTTAAATTTGACTTTAGCATATTCCGGAACGCGGGGGTAAAAATTCCGTCGTGTTTATTCGACTGGAATTTAACATTTCTCTCTCAAATGCCCCTGCGTCAATTTATCACAAAAATGTACGACAATAAAAACGCAAGGACCCCTACTACACACACACACACACACATCTATCAGCTTCTATATCTCTCTAATTCCGGTTCAGTTGAAAATTTCTGACACACTTTTGCATGCATCAGCGAAAATTGCCATAAAAATCACAAAACCAATTTCAGAACGAGTCCTTTACAAAAAAAAAAAAAACATAAAAAATAGAAACGAACGTGGATTCCAACGTATCTCGATTATTTCGACCGATCCGACAACACCCACCACCCCCTGACTGATGAGTAAATTGCCAAAGAGCGTTTTGTTTTAGTGCAGCAAAAAAAAAATTTGGAATCCTTTTGCCAGGATGCATTTCCCGATCTAAAACGAAGGTACATTCCTGCAACAAAAAAAAAAGGAAAACTTGGCAAATCACCACATTTTTAGTGCGGGTTTTAAAAATTTAAAACAATTCCTTTAGTTGCAGTGCAATGACCAGCAGGGTAGGTATAAGTCCTCGTATCTCTGTACAATTAAATGAGCTTACCGTTGGATGCGGAAAACCACACAAAACAATAAAATTTATCGCAACTTGCAATGCAATGCATTATAGATTGAATTGAAATCGAATCCAGCAATTTGTTGAGATAGTGGTTTTAAAATATACACAAAACACTGTACGCTCGGTTTTAGTTTCTGTGTTTTCAGAGACCATGTCTGCGGGTCATTTCTACACCGAGAGAACTACACAGGTGGTAAGCTGGTAATTTGCTGCAAATGAATTGTCACAGCAGAGATGGTTGAGCGACGACGCACGGCCAAGGCAGGGCACTGGCACAACTCTAATCAATGTCGATTTAGATGCCACGAAATGGGATTTGTTTGCCCTTGAACTGGGGAAGGCTGATGTTGATGTGGTTGTGCGCAAAGTGGGTATAATTGTGTGGCTTTTGCATTCCCCAGCCAGGTGAGGAGAGAGGGAGATGCATCGACAGAAATTTGATATCGAAAACGGAAACTGTGGACAAAGTTTTTGCCACAGGAGATGGAGATTTAGATGAATGTGGTCATGGTCAGATCAGGAGCTATTCTGAGGCCAGTTTAAAAGTTTTATATGTACATTTCCCCAGAGAAATTCGACAGACAAAATTATAAAGCGAATTCTGTTGGGGATCTGTAACGAATACAACTTTGCGAAAGGAGGGTAATACTACTGTCCCAATTAAGGGTAGTTAAATTTGAGTTTCAAGTCGATTTGAGTTAAAATATCACTATTTCTTTGACTATTCTTTGACCGTTGGTTCCTCAAGGGAATCATTCATTTCATTGATGTTTAAAGTGAACATTAATCTCCAATGTTGGTCCAAGTTTGGATGCGTTTCTATTTGCCTTGCACTGGATGTACCTGCGGCCAAGTGAACCTTTACATGCGAAAACTATCAAGCCTTGCGATCAGCTTTTAGCAGAGCGCTAATCCCCATTCATCAATTCTTGACTAACGATAAGCTTGATGTTTGTGTCTCCATTTCCCATGTAGGTCTTATAAAATGGGCTATGGCCTCTCCCTTCAATCGGCTCTTCTCCCATCCTGGGTTAATTGGTGGCAATGCTTAGCATTGTTAGATTTAGGTATTCGTCGCTTTTTTCAAATGTATGAACTGCAACTTTCTTCGTTCCATGTGGCAAGAAGGAAAAACCGCTAAATTCGATTTTGATAATTTTTCAGGAGAGCACTTTTAAGATTCGACGAAAAAATTGAAATTACAAATGGCTCTGGTTAATCCGCGGAAAGTCTGATTTTCCTGAAAGTTACAGTGGCCGGCATAAGTATTTTGACAAAACTAAAGCTAATTCTGCTCATAATTTGAACTTACTTCATGTAAATTTTGGCATCAAATTTAAATTCCGTTGGAATGATACAAAACTTTCCTTAACCCATTAAGTAGAAACCCATTTAAAAATTTTAGAATTTAGAACTTTTGTGAATGTCTATTTTTTTGACTTTTTTCCTCGGTCCAAAAAAAAAATGTTTTTATGCAAAAAGTTTCTTCAAACAATTCTAATCGGACTGCAAAAAAAATTTTTCAAAAATCTCTAATATTTTTTATGATTTTTTGAATGGGATGATCTCAGAAAAATTTTGTATGAAAAGGAGGAAAAAGTGGCTAAAATAGTCATTTTTAGCAATTTTCAAAAAATCATAAAAAATATTAGCGAAGAGATTTTTGGAAAATTTTTTGCAATCACTAGTAGAATTGCTTGAAGAAACTTTTTGCATAAAAACATATTTTTTTTTTGATACCGAGGAAAAAAGTCGAAAAAGTAGACATTCACAAAAATTCTAAATTCTAAAATTTTTAAATGGGTACTTAATGGGTTACGGAAACTTTTGTATTTTTGTCAAAATACTTGTGCCGGCCACTGTACATGTAAATAAAGGTAATTTAAGTCTCTTTCGGTCTAACATTTCATAATCTATTGATCATTCTTATTTCGAGCGTGGTAAGCAAAATAAACACTTAAGCTGTTATGGCCTAACACCACTTTAAGGCAAAAAAAAAATTAAGTCGAGTTTAGCTGACTTTAGCTGATATTCCTTGATATTCCGACAACCAAACTCGACTTTAGACACTTTTTTTAACTATAAAATCAAAGAAAGGGGATAAATATCACGCGGAAAAACAACTTTAACTTTAACTAACTTTAAACTTAACTTTAGCTGTTAATACCTCTTAAGTCGACTTAAGACACATTTTTTTGTAGTTAAGTTGTTTTGCCTTAACGGCGATGTAAAAATCTGACTTTAGTTGTTTTGTTTTCGGGTCATTGTAACTTTAAATTTGAAGATAAAAATCTAAAAAAAAACCGCTTATAAATTTGGACATGCTGAGTCTAATGGCATCAACAACTCAATTTCGTCTAAACTCGACTTTAGTTTGGGTCCACAATTTGTGCACATTGGTTCATTTTCCGTTCCTCGTTAAGGGTGTTACCAGGTTCAAATATAAGCAGAATTCTAGAAACATAAATCGATTCAATTTATTGTTAGTAATGCAGTCGGATTGCCGAGCTCAACATAAATATTCAACGATAATGAAGAATGTTCTTGACGAGATCAGGACACTCATTCCGTAAGTCAATAATCGCATGACGATAATAATAACTCATCCGACATTATAAATAATCAATTAGAAACAAAATAAATGAGCATAATTTTGTGAGTGACTGTAATTTAAATATTCCGTAAGCACAAAGTAGGCCACTGTAATTTGTCAAATGTCATTTATGACAATTACGATGACGTCTAGTCCTTATTTCAACTACAGTTTGTGAGCTTCTGAAATGTACCGAAAGTTCTCAAACTATGTGCAAAATAAACGATGGACGGCACGATGGTGATAGAGTTACGTGAAGCATATAAAAGACGATCTCGTACACTACTATCGCTTGGACGACAGTCATCTTAAATTTTACGAAATGAGTACCTACCCTGAATAAAGTAGGATAAGGGCTATCTTATACGCTGCCATGCTTGCTTGACTGTTCAAAGGCTTTTGAAACGAAACGTGTGGTATAAATCTGTACCTACTTAGAGAACTATCTTTCGAATAGGTTTCAAAAGTTTTGCTGAGGAAACAATTATTCGCAGCCCAAAAGTATACCTACTCGTAGGAGTAGATTATCTCATGGTTCAATTCTTGACCCAATCCTATTCTGTTTATATAATTATATAGATGAATCCGCCATGATTTCCCAAACATTAGCTCCCATGGCCATGAGTGCCGATAGAAATAGCGTTTGCAGTGTTTTTTCATATGAAAGGTAGGTACCACGCCTCTTTGTCAAATTCCCCCCGCATTTTGTAAGATACTGTCACGAGGTGATATACGTTTATTTACATAATTTCAAGGTTAAAGCCTTGACATTTTATGTATTTTGAATCCTGCCCACATTTTTCCATGTGCAATTGTTTAGACAATACATAAATTGTTAAAAAATAGCATTTCAAATTTTCCTTTATAAAAAAAATTGTCTTTAACTTCCTCAATCCTCATAAATATTTAGTATACCTACAAAGTTGTCTATCCGCGGTACTAATAATCATTTTTAGTGTCCAGGCTAACTTTTACGAGGTCACAATGGCGAAAATTTCCCTATAAAATTATCCATTCTGACCGGTAAAATATGTATTTAAGTTGTAGATTAAAAATGATTATTGGTAAGGTCCTATGTCTTTATTCAGGTCGCAGACTATCTTTCTGCCAAATTTCATGACAATTAGTTTAAGGGTAAGCTAGTAAACAGAGAGAGACGTACAGAGTTGACAAGATGATCCATGACAAACTTCTTTGCGTGACATAAGTATTTCGAATTTTACTGTTTCGGTTTCAATTTTTTTTTTCTGACAGCTAGCTAGTGCCTTAGAAATGCTAGCTTCTAAGTGTCTTATTGCGGAAGTGAAACCGTAAGTGAGGTAAATTCTTTTGGATTAATTACAGATAGAATAGAATATCGCAGCTGTGGCTGAAGATGTCAGAGGACCCCGGAGTATCGACCAGACAACATGCTACACGCAATCAATTGGCGGTCTTTACTAAGAATTGTGGTGAAAGACTCTAAGACGTTCATGTACAAACAGCAGTCAGTCCATCAGCTGTTAACTGTTGAGTCACAACCAAAATTCTAAGGGCTGCATTGCCGGTCAATTATACTCTCTCGTTTTGGCGATTTGCACTGGCCGGCAATATCGTCTGATGTAATCCCTCCAGACTTTTTTTTTGTGGGATCAAGAATGCCAGGACCTATCACCTGAAGTTCTGGCACGAGTGATGGAAAATAACATAATTCAGACCCGAGTCGTCATCATTTCCGGCGGCGGCCACTTACCCGATATCATTTTATCGACTTAATGGAAAAAAAATGTAAGACATCGGGTAAACATAATCCAAAAACAGAACCAACGTTTTTCATTCATAAAACAATTACCGCCAAAGGACATCGGGTGATAACTTTTGCAACATCCACCTTGTATTATGCTATGAGCCAAAAGCCCTTAGTACCGATCAAGCTTGGAGTTAATTTCATTCGCAAAATTTGTTTTTTTTTTTATGGCCGCCTTGTCCTCAATAAATATGGTACCATTTTGAACCATACAAGCTACTTCCGCAATTACCATCAAAACCTTTACTTACATGGTGTCATCAGAAAGCCTAACGAAGCAGAGTAGGTATGTTTATGTGGACCTATTGCGCCTTTATGTGTACTTACGCAATTTCTTTGATCCTCTGATTTAAAATTCATTTGCAAATGGAATGAATCTAAATTTAGTTGCACTTGCATTGAGATTGACAGAACGAAAAATGCCCAAAATACTTTTACGTGAAAACATTGAACACATTGTGTGTGTCGCCCAATTAAACCGCCACGCACATGAATTTCCCCACTAATGTAGGTATCCAAATGAAAGCCTCCCTTTGTGGTCCCAAATATTTGTCTAAATTCCCCATCCACATAATGCAACTGAACAAACACCGTAAAATGTTCTCGAATTTTCCACGAATACCCTGAGATTCCCATTGCACCTCTCGTTGGATAAACCCGAGCCCCAAATGATATAAAAAAAAATCTAGGTGTGGTAGTAGACATATTCGTTCGTCTAGTCCTAGTGTGTGTGCGACTGTGCTGGGACTACATCCGATATCCATCCACTGATTCCAACAACAATTCGAATTAACATGCTGCAAGTGATCGTCTTTCTAATGAATTCATCATCTGTCTTTTTCAAGGCGGTCTCGCATCGTTTGAAGCAAGCGACATTAAAAAAAAAGGAAAACAAATTGTCGCCACACTGATCGACGCGCCGGAAGGTGGCTATGGCCAGGCCACACCAATAGTCACTACACCACGCAAGCATATGCAGTACCCGTATATACGCTTTGGCATTGCATTCCAATCCAGTAGCGAGCGGCATGTTGTCTGACAAGCTAATCCAATCGAAGTGCATGTTTGCATCTCTTTAAGCGAGTCATCAACAGATCACACACGCATCTCGAGAAACAGAAAGGTGATCCGTGATGCGTTTACCTAACTCGCAGCCAAATGAGGATGTTTGCTGTCACACGGCCGCAGATAGAAACACCTTTCGTCGGCTTTGTGGGAAATCTTCCGTCGTTGTCATCCACTTCCGGTTGTGCGTCGTCGTAAAATACCCGTAAATGCAAGAGTGTCCCACATATCATCCCGAATGCGCATAGATACAATGGATGTGCTGTGTTTCTGGTGACTAATATGGTCATAGATACGAAAATTCAATTATCCATTGTGGTCGAACCCCAGCAGCTGGTATTAAAAGCCAGAGAAAGTTGGAACTAAATAATTGTGAATAATTTAAAGTATAAAACAAAAGTATCTGCGGCAGTATCTACAGAGTGTATCTACACATGCCATTTCTCATTTCTGCTAAAAAAAAGGAATAAAAATATTTCTAAACAACATAGACAAAACAATGGCTTTGACCATGTTTGAGCTCCTGTGTTGCGCCGACGACGTCTTATCTCAGGCTCATAAATTTTACCTTAGATGACTCTGAGTCTGGGTCTGAGTCTGACTCTGCTCAGCTGAATGGAGGAAGGGCGGACGAGGGAAAAACAAACATTTGCAACTCCATTTGTGAGGCTGCAGTTGGCTGTTGCTCCTGGTTGAATTCTAAAAGAAGTTCTTGAGGTTACAGCGCGCCAGAGCCGGCAGTCGTGCAGTAGCTACTTATGCGATAACAATGCCCATAAATGAATTCATTTCACTGACATTAGGCTAAACAAAAACTACAAATACGTACCGCGCGCCGCAGCCGTACACTGTACACACAAAACAACACTCGGACACGAATTAGATTGGTTCAGCAGATTACCCGCGATTGCTGCTGGTGTTGCTGAAGCGAGTTAGTGCGTGAGTGAGTATGTATTGTATATAATGTATGGAAGAACGCAGCGGAATTAGGCGTATCTCAACGAGATTTGCGACGGTCCTTCTGTGCCCTTATCCGTGCTCTTCATCAACATGACATACGACGGCTTGAATTGAGTTGGGCTGGGTTGGGTACGCGTACCGGCGTACGTTGTAGATGCTTTCTCGTTGCGCCCTGCCTAAGAGAGCCTATTACGACTTATTACATTCAGGACAAAAGAGGAGAAAGGGATTATTATGACACGAGCGTTCGTTTATTTTTTTTTTTTATTTTTAGGGAATGTGTAGCAACAACAAATAAATTGGATTTTCAAAAGAAAATATGTTTTTTCCTTTGCTGCATCCAATTTTCGAATCTGCTATCTTATAACAATGGCTTGTCGTATAAACGTTGAACTCAGAAGGAAATAATATGATGACAATAAAACAACCAAAGGAAGGAAGAAGAAGGAACAAAAATTCTGTAACAATGCGGGATCAAGAAGAAGTGGAGTCCTCTGCCCTGTCATATGGAAATATGAGATGTGATTTGTTTTATTTTTTTTTTTGGAGAAGCAGCCAAACATCCTTTGCTTAGGAAGACATTTATAATTTTATTTCATCTGCTTTAGGGGTATATTTTGGGTTTGAATATCCTTTATTGTCTTTTTTGTCTCTATGCGCGTTTTGTAAGTGCGGAACCTCTTTCATTATTATTGAATGTGTGTTGTCTTGTAGGGGATGTATCAGCCTAGTATCTTACAAAATTTCGGGTGCACATGGCGGCGATGAAATACATATTTGATAAGGGAGGTGAGAAATCGTTTCCAAATGAAGATTCATTTGAGTTATCTTGCCATAAGGACTTTTATGAAATATGCATGACCTGAAGTTGGTCGGTAGATATCAGAATTTGTTTATGCACATATATAATTTGTCGTGTAATAAATCATATGGAGTGTCGGGTATATTGGGTTCTTTTCTGATTTGTTTAATACATTCTATGCCCGATTTTCTTGAGTACTTTTTTTACACTTTGTGATTATGTTACCCTTATTGTGCAATGGACCAGTATTTTGGAACTTACACTTAAAGATACACTCATTGTCTATGCAATAGCTTTTGTCTAAGTACTTCTATATGGTTTTTAATCTAAACCTACTAGCAATGCCCGCGGCTCCGCCCGCCGGTTGCTTTTCTTTTAAATAATACAAACATTTATTTGAGTTATCATTGTACGTGTGTTTATATTTTTTCCTCCGAAATATTTTAACGTAATGCCTTTTTGTAAACTATACACTTTTCGCAATTGGCCAAATAAGATCTATATTTTCAATTTTTGTATCTCACCCTCTGGATGGACCAGAAAGATGATGTTAGCTCAAAATACTCGGTAAAGTATTGCCTAACAATTAAATGCATATCTTCAATTGACATATATAGATTTATGAGTATAATGCCAAGTTAAGCGTAGTAAGGTTGAAATAGAAAAGTCGGTTTGAAAAGTTTTTCGACCCTTATATATAAGGATGGATATGGATGGATAACGACTGATTCGAACTTTTCTGACCAAGTCGATATCGCTGTAATAGCTCCATGAGTTCACTGTTAAATCGTCTACTCCAAATTCAGTCAAGGCAAACGGGACTGAAAATCACTCAAAAATTTTGCATTGAAAGCGTTAAAACACAACTTCATTCGGTTTTACTAAAGTCAATGCTTCTGAGCCGGACTGGGTGATCAGGGCCCTATATATGGAGTATACTTTGTATTTCTTGACAAAGCCTTATTACTCAGTTGGCTTCTTAGGTCAAGAGGAGGGTATTGAGGAGGGTGACTTTGTTGGATTTCTGTTTCATGCATGCCAAAACTATTAGTGGCTCTAAATAACCCGTCTCTATAAATGCTGTCATAAATGAGTCCTTAAAGTCGATAAAAAATTAGTGGGTATCGATCTGGGTTTGTTAAGTTGTCTCCAGAAAACACAGTGGTGTCAGTTGTGAACTTATCTAGCCTAAGAACCCAGTGGTAGGAGAGAATCAGTTGGTTTTAGGCGTTTACACAGCACGGCAAACTCAAGGAGACGGATGGCTCTCTAGTTGGCACAGCTTAGAGTGTTTCGCTTTCTTTTGGACTTGACAAATGATGCTAAAGTTCCATTCATCGGGCATACTATCTTCCAAACCAAACCTTGGAGATAATTGGTGTAGGTATATGAACACCAAGGCTTTTTCCGCTGATTTATATAGCTCGGCTGGTGGCCGTATAGTCCAGCAGCCTTGTTGGACTTGAGTTTAAGTACTATATGTTCCTCGGCACTTGATGCTGACTGCATTACTTTTTGATATGCTTCCTGTTATTTCGTTGCGATTCCAGTTGCATGTTCAACGTTTAATCTCCTCATAATATTTTTCTGTTTCTGTGATCTCTGGTATATGATATGCATTCGTATCTTGGCTACCAAAGTTAAGGTTTGAGTCTCTGTTGGTCACTCCGGGCACCTAGCATGCTGAGAGGAGTATACCATACGTCGATCGTAACGTGATCAATTTGAGTGACGGTCTTATGGTCCGTTGATAGCCATGTGTATTTATGAATATTGGTGTGGGCGAGGAAATCATAATGTTACGCTCCTTTCCAAAGTCAATCAGTCAGGGTCAACATACAGTATGCCCGATATTCTGATGTCAATACTCCATTTCGGCGAAATAAGAGCTGCCGCGTTGCTCCATCTTCATCTGGCACCATATTTTTCCAGCACCCTCTGACTAATCGTAAAAACACGTTTTGTTATTCTTTTTTTCGATTGTTGGTTTTTTAGATCAATTTCAAGACCCTAAAGAATTTAAAATAGTTTTCGTGTTCACTTAATGTTGACGCTCACTAGTAGTTACTCATACATACATATAATATCTCCATGCATGGGCTAGTGTTGAGTGTATATCAAATCATACTGCGAAGAGGAATAGTTTTCTAACCATTCTCCATATTGTGCTTCGTATTGCATTATACATTAGCATATCCGAAAAGCCAACAACCCAAATGTCCTCACAAGATTTATCATTTGAAGACAGCTTCCGAGGAACACAGGCGCCTACGTTCACCCATTAAAATCCAATCTCCAGAATCGTATCACACCGTTTTTTCTTAGATTTAACTCCATTACTGTTATTACTACCGAAATTCTCAGAAACCATAAATCTCCATCAACCTGGTAATTTTCCCAAAAAAAAAAAAGAAAGAAAGAAGAAAAACTATACCCAATCTCGACACCAAGATACCGACGTATCTTATGAAATCATCCCGGATGAGTTATTCTTTACTGAATCATCCTAATTGGATTGCTGGTTTCTACCTCTTCTCATCCATTTAATCGGTCGTTTTCGATGCACTCTATAATTTTCCAATATAAATAATGAAGAGTCACGGTTTGGGAGAGATGCCCTCGGAATGGTGTAGCACTTTGCCGTGTGTTACAAACGACACTAGGTATATACTGTCTGCTCAAATAAAGGATCAACTGTGAATTCAGAAAATCGAATCTCACACACACACACACTACCAGCGAGTTATACCTACTCAAACAGAATCTTCATTATTGTTTAACCAAGAGGTCGAATGGAAGTGGCCTGATTTTTTGGCACTGCACCAGAAGGAATCATACAAACAGAAGAACACGAAAACGCCGCCGCGCCGAGAAAAAGAATAAAACTACTCCTCGGGCGGGGATATCTTTTTCAGGAAAGGTAAACAAATCCGATTTTGAAAATGTTTTATCCTCTTCGCTCCACGATGGCAGCAGATGAGGACGTTAAGTGAACAAGCAGTTGCTTTATATATGGACGGGTTTGGGGTTAAGAGCCCATCGTTAGGATTGTGTCCCATGGAACAAATGAGATTCTAGACATCACGCCCCAAAATCCTTCGTCCCCAAAGACCCTGGAGCATGTTTGAACTTTTGATAAATGTGATAATTATTACCGTTTTGGCATTCTGGACAAGTGTTTGCATTCAGTTCGCGGGCAGCCAAATTGGACGCCGATGGCGGCTGTTATAAAAAAAAAAAAGGAGAATGCCATCCTTTTTAGTTCCCTCCTCCACCTCCTCCAAGGGATTATGTGATCTGAATAATTTAATGAGCACGAAAGAGATTTCTGCGAGGGACGCTTCTGGCGCATTTAAATGAATGCAAATGAACGAAGGAGCAACAAAAGGATGTCAGAAACTAAAAGTAAATAAAGCGAGAGAGAAAAAAAAATACTAAACATCTTACCAAGGTTCGCGACGGGATTTTCGGAGCCGAGAAAAGTTAAATATTTATTTAGTGTTTCACGATTGCACCAAAAGACGGACAAGCTTAGGGTGCGCGTGTATCGACACTTGTACGTCTGATCGATGGCGACTCTGCAGACATAATGCTGCTCAGCTTATTGATTTCAGACCGAGAAACTTCAAAAAAAAACTGACCGCCAACCAGGTAATGCGTACAGTTGGCGTGTGTGGATAAGAGTGCTGAGTTGGTCGTATTTATTTTGGACTTAATTAGGATCTCAATGGACGTGCATTTGCATCTGTGAAGTATGCCGCGGGGATGGTATGGCGAGGCGGGATCTCCTGACAAGTGTGAAATGAAAAGGATCAACAGTGAAGTGCATTGTTATTGTTATTTCACCGCTTCAAGTCGTGACTGTCAGCGGATTAATTGAACTTAATAGGGTTTTCGATATTCGTGAGTGCCAATCAACTGACAGATAGGAATAAGTCCGTTTTGGACAGGAAGACTTTACTAGAGTTTGTATAGATTTTGATTGGAAATTCTGTCTTATATATCTACAAGTATGTAGGTACTGTTGATTTGATGAAGGGTTGGATTCGGCATGTGGATTCCTACGATTTTTTGGAATTCCTCTTTGAACGCCAAACACTAAGTTTTGAGGGGTGAAATAATTGTCTTTCATATTCAGATAGTTGGCGTTATTGCGAAGCTTGTATATTCAACACCCTTTCAACAAATTTGGCTTGTCCAATACTAATTTTGCTCCATACATTCTTGAATAGTTTTTTCCTAAATGTGACTGAGATAACGATTACTGTAAGAGTTTGAAGAATACAGACACTGAAAGCTACGTTTAAACCACCTTATGATGCCTTAGTGTACAGTAAAAGTGCCTAGGTCCTGTGAAAAATCACAAATACACATAATTAATAAGTCTATACCAGTACCAGAGCACATTGTTATCATTGTCAAAACTATGTGAGCCACCGTATATGGTCCATTGCCAACTTGGGCATACATGGCTACCCTTACATACACCCCTATCAGAAATTGTCCCAGAAACCATTTCGACGAATCGCAGCTGAAAGCGGATGACAGTTTATTTTTAGTTATGATGCTATAGAAGACTCGCTCTATATATCTGTTGCCTGAGTTTCCACTCCATTATGTTCAAAAAGCCAGTTAATATATTTGGTCCTTCGAGCCGGATTTTACCAGCGACCTATGGATCAAATATTCGTAATATTTGTAAAGAATCTCTAAAATTAAATACGGGGGTATATATAAGCTAAGATGAGTATCATAAGCAGCAGTATTGTCAAAACTCAAAAGTAGTTGACTTAATACAAGATGCAGCATAAGCTGCTCACCGGCTCCTAACCGCTACAACAGTCGCACGGGCAGATTCGTTGAAGGACGCTGTTAGCATGTAGACACACTCCCGATTACTCGGATGGAAAAGCATTACAGTTGCCTGAAACTCGAATGATTACCTATAGCCTTATTGACATAAGCTTAAACTAATTGATTCCATTAATTGTCCAGAAGACTGAGCTAATTGATGAGGTATACTGATTGAGACTCGGGTCTACACCGGACTTTAGAGTCACCTCAGTAAGTAATTGCCCAAAAGTGGTTTAGTAAAAACTGTGTTCCGATTTAAAGTGTTAGGCCTATACAGTATATATGTTAGAATCTACTATATCATTGGTTGTTACCGTTCTAATAACTTGCTGTTGAAGCCAACAGAAATTGTGCGCAAACTACGGTAAAGTTTCAACCGATATTTTTATATTTCCATCGCCAGTTATTTGCCTACAACTTTTACATGACATAGCAGGATCACTTATCCGTTATCCATTATCAAAAGATCAGCGTCATCAAAGTTATGTTACCTATTTAGAACAAAGAAGTACTTCAGCCCGAAACTACCCCTTCTTCTTTATAAAGCACAGATTAGACGAGTCCTCGAATATAGGTCTTTCATAATATGGAGTTCGACCCCAATATATCCACTATTTATAGCATATAGAGCTTATTGTCTGTTCTGGCCAATAGAAGATCTTACACCAGAATGGTGAATATTTCGTCAACAAAATATAGAACTAATTTATTTTTTGCTTGCGGTGTCGGATACATCAAAATGTGGAGTTCTGCCGAAACTAGTCCGAGGCTGAAATTTTGGTATACCTACCATTTTTAGTATATCCTGCTAAATCTATAACTGAAAGGGCAGAGCGAAATTCCAAGCGCAGAGCTCTTTGAAGGGGATTGCATTTATATGGTGGACTTTCTCAATGAACCCTACAAAGCTTTAAGAGATTATTTATAAAGCCCTCTAAAACTACATATAAATAATTAATATTTTCTTTTTATAGTTAGTACGTACAAGGTGGCGCAAAATTGATTACCCGATGTTCTTTGGCTGTGGTTTTTTTTTTTTTTTTGTGAATGAAAAACTTTGGTTCTGCTTTTGGATTATGTTTATTTTTCTAAGAATTTTTTTTTTGTTATTAATTCGAGAAAGCGATGTCGGCTAGGTGCCCGCCGTCAGAATTAATGACGAGCCCAATTTTTATCATTATCAATCACATTTACTAGAACTTCCGGGGATAGGTCCTCGCATTCTTGACGTATACATATTCTCTTTGAGGACTTCAAGAGTCTGAGAATTATTGACATAGACTCATGACTTTAAAAAAAAACCTACAAAAATAAATCTGGAACCGGTTAAATCAAGTTATCGATTTTGCGGGCCCCAGTGCAAATCGCCAAAACGAAGTATTATGGGACCGGGAAATGCGGCCCTCAGAATTTCGGCTGGCTCGTGAAGTATGCGCCGTTGGTCCATCCTGTTGAAAACAAATGTCCTGGAGTTGAAAATTCTCTGTAAAGATCGCCGATTGATTCCCAATTCCGTGGCACGTCGTTTGGGCAATATTCCGGTGTCGTCTGCGACATCTTCAGCCACAGCTGCAATATTCTCAGAGAAACGGGTGCTCCGCGGCAGACCAGACCTGTCGTCATCTCGTGTTGTCCCATACTGTTCTAGGCGAGTGGCTAAATGTCGTATAGTGTTCGCTCATTTGGCGTCCGAGAAATATCCGCCGAAATTCACGCTGTGCCAACATCACCGCAATCATCTCGGGCGCTGTTGATACATTCGCTTTTCGCGCGACAAGTCTATAGGTACTACCCCACTCACGGCAGTAACCAGAATCAAAAACTGTAGCGAGTCCCAGTTGAGGGGATTTGGGCATTGGATTTTGCTATGTTTGCAAAGTGCTTTTTCCGACAGCTCTTTTGTAACCCCACATATGAAAATGTTCTTTAATTTTGTAGAATATTGCATTAGCTGTATTTAAGCCCCTTCCACTCAGTCTGTAGGTACTTATAAATGTGACTTTTAACCCATCAAATATGTATGTATTAAGTTATGCGGTTCAAATTTTTCCAACTGGGATTTGACTAAACTTTTGCCAAGAAACCGTCCATGGAACAAGTCCCCATCATCCGGAAATTATTCATAAGCTTATGGAGCATGCATGAAATAGAAAATAGTCCAAATTATTACCCCCAGCTAAAAAAGGTCAAACCATAATTAGGGTTTCGTTTACGTCCTAACATCACTTAAAAACTCTTTTGCATTATCTTTTCAAGTTCATTACGAAAATCTCTCTCTTAGATAACCAGTCAAAATAACCATTTATCAACTGTGAAAAAAAATTCTCCAATTAATCAAAATCCTTTCATCTTGAATTCCCTTTCAACTTTTTAAACTGATACACTGCGTCGTCGTTTCCAATCGTATACACACACACACACACGCCATAAAAAGATAAAATAAAAGAAGGATGAGAGTCCACTTAGCATCTCGAAAAAACGGCCCTATAAATTAATTTCAAAACTTTGTTCATCAACTTTGGTGTAGCCTCTTCCTCCGGTGCCGATAATGAAAAGATCACAAGAAGAATTTGCTATACAACGAAAAAAGGGAAAGAAAAAAAAAATAATTGGTCCCACTCTAGATAAGCTCATTCATATTTATAGTTCAAGGACTACCACAGGAACATAACTCACATTGAATCTTCATACAAATTGTTAGCGCTGACATGTTTACGATATTTTATCATGTTTAACTCTTGTTCCTTTTTATTTTCAGAATATTTACAAGGACAACAGTTTGCAAGGCCATCTCAGAAGTTACCAAAGAAAAAGTATCGCCCACGCCACTCCAGTCAGCAAAGTGGCACTTTCAAGACATAGAAGTGCCTTTAAACGAAAGTCACACAGGACGTGTTGGGGTTCACCAAAAATCGAAAAAAAAGGACAACGAGAAAAAGCCGAAACTGATCCTTCCCAATTGAATTTTCTCTCCGTCCTCGTACAAACATTGGAATTTTCGGTGTGGACTTTGCACAACATCACATCCTGTGTCGTTCCCGGTGGCGTGTCGGTTTGTATTGCCGTTGCGCGATATGAAGGCGAAAGGACATGATAAATTGAAGGTCTCATAAAAATTTCAAGTTGGAATTTATTTAATGTGTTGTTGGTTACAAGACGAGTACTACACACGGACGACGACGACCGACGTAGAAAAAACGAGAACAAAATTGAACAGCACCCGCCGGTCACATCCTTTGTGTTGTTGTTTTCATCTCTCTCCTGACATCATAGACGACAGTTCTGCCTCCGCCGCGTGTGTTCGCTCCTAAGAAAGTGCTCGGTCGTGTGCTTTTTTGTTCGTTATAGTCGTCATTTTCGTGTCCTTATAAAATATTCAACGAATTTTCCTTTCCGTCTGAGTTTGAAAAATTACAAGGATATCTTCGGGGAGTACGAGTATATGCAGCGTACCGTGTGTTTTCTATGTGCTCCATGGTCAATTCGGAGAAAGGAAGACCAAGAAAGTAAGCTGAATAATTGATCGAGTATATCAAGCAGACTGGAAGTGAAATTGACTCCTTCGGAACGGTTAGTGGTTGTCTTTGTGTGTGTATTTATATGGATGTTTTTGTGGCTTCCTAAGATGCCATTTCCCGTGCTTATGTCGGCTGAAATCAGCGGTCACTTGGTTCGCAGTTGAATCGCTTTGATCGCGACGGGTAGTTAACTTGTGCACTATATCTATATAGTGACGAAGTAGTTCGGAGAAGTGTTGTACGATAAACGATTTGGAAATGTCTCAATGTCGGGTGGATTTAACGAGGGTAGCCGTCCGGTCTAAACGATGTCCTGCGCTTGGATTATGGCAAATTTTATTGGTGTCCTGGATTTACTGCTGCTTGACTGTCACTGTAAATGGTGAGTGTTTATTTTGTGCTACTGAACTTTTTCTATCGCTATTTTCAAATAAGTTCGAAATAATTTTTACAATGGAGTACTTTAGATCTTACAGATGCAATTTTAGGGTTTATAGTAGTTTTAATGCCTTTGGGTGGACCAAACAAGTTTAAATTTCCTTGTATTGAAATATTTATATAGTGCATTATGGCGTTCTCAACTTTTATCAGCCAAGGCTGTCTTTGAGTACTTTTTACAGAAAGGCAAACCTATAACGCTAAAATAGCCCCTCGAGGTAGTTAATAGTTATGCACTATAATTTTTGTGAATTGTCCACCGCAAATTTGTCTACAGGAAGTCAGACCCAAAGTTGCTCTATAAGCTCTATCAGTTCGAAAAAGTGATGATCTCACGGCTGTTAAGTGTACTGGTTTGGAATGTAGATAGCTTAGCTTGTCAGTCTTGTAGTCATTCGTTTCTCCATTCATACCATGTCTTCAGTGTTAACCACTGGTTCCTTTGGGTTAGAATACACTATCAGTTAATTTGACTGAGGATAGGCTAACCGTTACCTCAAACCCACCTCCTTTACCCAGACTTGGGACCGGCATGCTATACTTCCGTAACAAGGCAGAGTTCAGTCTTGTAGTCAATCAATCGTTTCATTTTAAGGAATTAAATGTGCCCTTCGCTGACAATATCTTAATGAAAATGGATACACAATTTTAAAAATCGAAAATGGCGATGGGCATTATTACATTGGCATTTCATTTAGCAGAGGCAAAGGGTGAATGTGCTCCCCAATAGTTTGATTCATTTTATTTTGCGCAGTCAGCACACAGGATGGTTGTACTTCCTTGTGAAAAGGACAATTTCGATATGGTCGTGTTTAGCCAAGAGACTGCAACAGTTTGTCAATTTAACGAATTTGTTAAACGCAAATTGTTGGACATAGGTCTGTGGATTCTTTGCGGATATAGAAATAGCGACATAGTCGTCTGTGTAAGAAACAACCCCACCCGGTTCGAATGTATGTATTAACCTGCCATTTTAGTTTCAAATGACTGGTAGGGTCGGAAATATCTGTGGCAACCACTGTGGTAGGTCTTTGATAGAAATAGGTATGTCCTATTGTCCATCACCATCAGACTGATTGACTACTCATCAGTTTCACCACATTCCCAATTGATTCAGCGCACTAAGTATGGAAGGTGTCAAAGTCTAGTATAGCTTGAGAAATGTTCTCAATGTTCGTTCTGGTAGAAGTTACATTCAAGATCTACAACATCTACTTGAACACTTGTAGGCTTGTAATAAGGTTAATTACAAAGTTAGTTCAAAACAGTTTTGGAGTACATTACATATTCTGTCTAATTCTTTCTTTTAACATGTTTGTTTATTTTTGTAAATATCTTAACATATTCTTTTCCCTCTTTTGCAAATCGTTCCCTACCCAGTCGTTCGCGACAAGATACACCTTTGCTAAGCTGCCTCGCTAAATTTTATTTTTATAGAAGTATTTTGAATGGGATCTAAAATTTAGAGCGAGCAGGAGGAAGCTTAAAGGAAAGATTTTTTTTTTGTTCCCATTGAAACGAGGTAGTGATTTGTCAGAAAATAAGGCCGAAAAACTCGACCTCTATAAGCCTTTGTGAAACAAGGTTCATTAAAAGGCATGACAGTATTATTTCCTTTGTAGAGCTCTTCAAATGCATCTCAATAAGTCTTACCTAACCTAAGCCTCATCACTATATATGAAAAACTATTCAGTTTAGAACTGCCCTTATCAGTTTTCCTACAGAACGAATCCTTAGATTTCGTTTCTGCAATCGACCGCTCAAAAGAAATTCTGAATTCTCTTAATAGTACATTTACACCGCACCTAAATTCAACATTTCAGCAGACAACATTTCGAAATCCAATTTTGCGTTCCCATTGAAACTTCAACATTTCAAATGACAGCTAGTATCAGAATTGATTCTCACTGATGTTTTTTATGTTTCGAAATCAGAAGTGGTTTGTACCTAAAGAATTAATTTTTCAATTATATTAATTTAAACATGAATATAAGTGATAATTCAGACATATTAAATACAATCTTAAATAAATAATATTAAATACAACAAAAAATTCCTCATCGGATTTTTTTACAGCGGTTTTTTTTGTCATTGAGCCCAAAAGTCATCAAAATGAGGTTTGTTCGATTTGACATACTTGCAAATGCAGCGATGAAATTCAACATTTCGCTGAAATTCAACATTTCGAAATGCTGGAATATATATGGCGAAATGCTGAACATTTGGCCTGAAATGTTGCATTTAGTCGAAATGATGAATTTAGGTGCGGTGTAAACGTACTATAAGACAGCAGAGAAAATGCCGAAGATTTTTTCAGAAAGGCTTTTCAATCCGCATTCCAACTTGCCGAGGACTTATTTGAAGTTGAATTAAGAGCTCCAAGAACTTTCTTAATACAAACAACGTATCCTAATCCAGAAACCTCTTCTACTGAAGCCTATAGAGTGTCTAACTGTCTATACTGATTCCTTTCGTAGATTCGTTAATACAAAATCTTACGGACAATCTGTCATGGTTAGGGTGACCAGATACATGCCCACCAAAAAGAGGACACCTTCAAAAACCTTCATCTCTGAAGATATTTTAAACACCTTGAATAAACCTCTAATACATTTTTTCTGAGGTTAAAGCAGCATTTTCATTTCCACCTTTAACAACAATTTTTAGGTCCTGTTCATATCAGAAAGATGCAGAAAATTTCTGAATTAGCTTGTGTTGAAAAAAAGTTTTTTTTATAATTTTGTGGTGTCGAAAAATTCCGTAAACTGGAACATCCCAAAAAGAGGACAAATTGCACATTTTTTCAAAAAGATACCGGAAATTTCTTTTTACATAAAAAGAGGACGTCTGGTCAGCCTAGTCATGGTCAACGAAGACGTTCTATACCATCGTTTGAAGCTCTTTTCCCAGATTTTGCTGCAGTTGAGCGAGTGAACGAAATAGAAAAGCTTACATGTTACTTTGATAATGCAAGTTCGTTGTCAGCTGTGAAAGCTGAGTATATTCTTTGGTGCGAAAAATTTATTTGGAAATACCTACAGAATTTTGACCAAATCAGAATTATGACCCCAACCCGTTTCATCTTATCGCAATCGAACCTAGAAATAGAGTTACTGAATTACATTCAGGCGTAACAGGCGTGTGGACACCCTAGGCCTAGATTCTCACAACTATTCGTTGGTGTTTGTTTTTATTTTTGGGACGAATTTTATGCTGAGTCCAAACTGCTGAATTGAGAAGATTTTTCAGCACAGTTATACTCTCCTATGTTTGTCAGACATTCGCGAGATGAGGCATAGTGGAACCTGGGACCCCTCATACAGTAGCCGAGACCATGATGGAATAAGTATAAGGTGGTCTCGTCGGCTGCCGACTCGTTCGTTTTTTGGTCCCTTAACGCTTCGTTAACGTACACTTACTACGCTGAATAAAGAGAAAAACGTGTCGTTAAGGGACTACTTTTTGCCGACGAGACCACCTTATACTTATTCCATCATGGCCGAGACTAACCGCTGAGCCACTTCTCTTGTGTACTCATCTATATATATAAAAGAAAGTGTCCGAAGTGCGATGTAATCCCATAACGCGAGATTGGTCGAACCTATTTTGATGATTTATACTTTGTTGGAAAGGTATTTTCTCAGTACGGGTTTTAGAAAAAAGAAAAATTGGACAAAGGGGCGTGGCACCACCCATACAAAAAAAATCTTATATCTCTAAAACAACTGAATCGATTGAGTTCAAATTTACATACAATCTTAGGTATCGGCCCGGGAGTATTTCTGTGAAGATTGGTCAAAATTGGACAAAGGGGCGTGGCACCTCCCATACAAAAAAAAAAACATTCAAAATCTTATATCTCAAAAGCCACTGAATCGATTGAGCTCAAATTTACAGACAATCTTAGGTATTGGCCCAGGAGTGCTTCTCTAAAGACTGGTCAACATTAGACAAAGGGGCGTGGCACCTCCCATACAAAAAAGATCTTCAATGGGGTGAAAATCGATGACGTTGTAACTCGATAACCGCTGTTGCGATTCTCATGATTCTTTTTTTGTTTTGTTCGTATTGCTGTATTTCAGGTTTCCGCAGAAATAAAATTCCAGAAAATCGATTTATTTTCTTTTTTCGCATTTTACGATTGAACATTATTATCTTAGACCTAAGCAATACAACTTATGTGCACGGGCAAAGCAAAAACGTTGGTGCGTATGTAAGTCCGATAATGGCCGCTGAACCACTGAAGCTATCGGCCTTCATTCCCATTAAAAGAAATAATTGAACAAAAATATCAAAATAAATCTTGAAATATTTAAAATAAATATTTTAGGCAGAACAACGTTTGCCGGGTCAGCTAGTATTATTATATTACACGAAATGTTTTACGTCTAAACATGGAGTGCGTGGTTCACTTCAATACAAATATTTAGTGTTTTATTTCAACAATAATTTCTAGTTCGATTTTAATTTGCTCACCAGAAAGTGTCAGGGTCTTCTGCCCAATAAGCGAGAACGGTTTATCCACCCCTCACTTAATCATATTCAATGATTTACGAAAAGGGTTAGTCTTACGATCTCATTCACAAAGAATCTGCAAATTGCGCATCATTAACCCATTTTTAAGACTATCGTATGTCTTTTATCTTAATTCTATCACAGACCCATCTATTACGAAAGCAATATCGTCCTCTAGCCCCTAACAAAGTTCACCCTTCAACAGAGACATGCATTCATTTGCATAAAACCTAGAACCCTGACCGTACCATCGAAGTAAATTTCTTATCTTAACAAATATTAAACAAATATAAACTCTTTCCCTATATAGATACATACCACAGAGTTTTTAGTATTATCCATCTTACTGCATCCATCATCTGTTCAATTTGTAAATATTTTCTCAAAATTCATTCCAGCGTACACACACGGACAGTCGTGCATGAATGACAAAATATTTCATTCCATTAATAATTCCATGCAGATAGCTGCTTTTCGAAAACATTTTCCATTTGCAAATCGAAATTCAGCTTCAAAGTAGGTAGTCCACATTGTGAAGTATCTCTTATTTGCTATTGTATATAATTCACATTTTATCTAAATATGGAAGATGGCAAAGCAAGCAACCAGGAAGTGGTGTGGAGGTCTGCAAGGAAGAAAAAAAAATTATACGTAAAAGGACGATTTTATGCTTCGTTTCACATACGAAATGCCATAAATTTGCGAATTTAACTAAGTATCCTTTTCCACATTTATATAGCTAGGGTGAGAAAAATGTGGAGCGGGCGGTGAAGCCATACCGTCCATGTAAATGTAAATGTATGCGCATGGTACCTAATATCGAATAAAGCAGCTTTCAGTTCCAACCATATACCTACCCCCTTCCGGGGTCCAGTCATGTGCAAACCATGACTATTCCCACTTTCAATTTTCTCGCTCCAAACGGCAGACTGTGTGTGACCCTGTCTCCGGCTCGCTCCCAATTCGTTTCATTTTGTGGGTATATATGCGCTCGGGGAATTCAGGGAAATATTTTCTCATTTGCCATGAAACTCCATCGTCTATGGTGTAACACATATAATACTCAACATATAGATACTAAGATACTTCACAAAAGACAGACCAACAGTCGCATCGCATCCCTGGTCAAAAGTGATGTATCTCGAACTCCGCATGTAGGTACCATCATATGGGTCCTGTGTATGGTAATTCGGAAATTGTATTCCCATTATGATTACTTCTTTGCTGCATCTGTATCTATGAGATACGATATTTCTTTCAGTGCATTGGTTTTATTTTTATTTTCTCCTCTATTTGGAGCACGTTTTATGATCTTCTTCGTCCCGTGCGATTGGGTTCGGTTGATAAGAGAAATATTATGTTCTGGAGGCATGACCATCACCGACAAACTAATGAACAACAAATAGTGCGATGAGACGTGCTGTGTGGAATTTTATTCTAGCTGTAGATACTAATGTTGTGTATGCAGTATACTGATGAGAGGAGAGTGTATCTTTGGGGAATTGGTGAACTTCTAAAAAAGACTCGTAGCTACGGGCTAGACAGGGAGGACAAGCTTTGTTGATGGATTTATCGGTTATTGAGCATTTGGGGTGTACATAATTCATTCATTTGGATTGTAATTTTTTGTGGGAGTGCATCCTTAGAATGGACATGACATGGGGTGCTACTTTGATTTATGTCTGAATGCGATAGGTGTAGTATATGGATTTTCAAATGTGTCTTTTGCAAATTACCAATAACTACTTTATGGCTTGGGAACATGCAAGTCACAGCTACTTTCCAATTGTCGAAATAATCTCTTTTAAGTATGTAATAGGTTGGCTAGGCGTTAGTGTAGAAGAAGGTGTCAGAAAGTTAATGGATGCATTAAATTATATAATTATTGTCACTTCTTTATAAAGGGTTGGTGTTGATTGTTGAAGATATGGGAAAAGCACTTTTGCTGACTGTTAAACGTCTATGAGGATCGAAATTTCAATTCTCAGGCAGAACGAACCATTCAGTTTGGATAATTAAAACCAAGATTTTCGACCACCAGTCCAAATTGAAGTGAGGATAGCAATATCCAGTCCAACAAGACGGGAAATTACTTGTTGGAGAGCATATCAACTCATCTCTAAGATTTGGTCCCAAAACCGATTTGGACCGATACACAAGAAAAGAAAACCTCTGAACTTATGGTAGGTATAATTAAATGCTGTAGTAGGAACGCCTGAAATCGTCAGTGCGATTCTAGCCCATATAAGCCCATTGCTTTGCTTTGCCTTGCTTTAGATGGTGCTCACAGTCTAGAGTGGACCACAGCCTCAATCAACAAGCCCCTCCAGCAGCTCGGTTCCTAGCTAGCTGCCTCCAGTTACGCACAGCAAGTTGGTTGAGGTCACTCTCTAATTGTGCGCCACCTGAGGTTGGGTCTTCGTCTGCTTCGTTGTCCTCCAGGGGTGGACTTAAAGACTCGTCGGGCTGGTGAGTTGCTGTCCATACGCTCCTCGTGACCCAGCCATCTCAGTTGCTGTATTCTGAACTTTTCTGACTATAGGTCAACGTCGCTAGATAACCCGTAAAGTTTGTCGTTGAATCTCCTCCTCCAAACACCGTCGATACAAACAGGACCGAACATCACTCAAAGAATCTTTCTCTCAAATGGTGCCAAGAGGTTTTCATCAGCTTTCGATAAGGTCCATAATTTTGCTCCATGCAACAGGACCGGGATGATTAAGGTCTTGTGCAATATTTCTTTGAACTTCTTGGAAGAGAGGGCTTTACTTCTTAGATGCCTTCTTAGCCCGAAGAAACAGTGATTGGCAAGAGTGAATCTTCGTTTGATTTCTACGCCGATATCGTTTTGCGAGGTAATTGTACAATGTACAGCCTAGGTAGACAAAGTCTTTATCTACATCGAAGTTATATTTGTCCACTGTGACGTTTTGTCCGAGTCGCTGATGTTGAGAGTCCTTTCTCGATGACAGCATATACTTCGTTTTGTCCTTATTTACAGCCAGACCCATCTTCGCCGCCTCCGTTTCAATGCTTGACAGCTCGCTGAGTTCTCCCAATAATGTCAGTATCATCTGCATATGCCAGTAGTTCAATGGACTTTTGAAAAATTGTACCTCTGATGTTGGCTTGCGAGTTCCGTACAATTGCTTCAAGAATGATGTTAAAGGAGCTCCATGATAGCACGTCACCTTGTCTTAAACCTTTTTCGATGTCAAAGGATTCCGTGGTGCTCTTTCCCACTTTGACGGAGCAGCAAGATTTCTCCATCGTCATCCTGCACAGACGGAACTTTTCCAGGGATGCCGAAATTTAACATGGCTTTGTATAATGCGTCACTACATACGCTATCATAAGCTACCTTGAAGTCGATGAAGAGGTGGTGTGTATCGATCTCGAATTCCTGCGATTTTTCTACTACATACCTATATGCCGGAGTGTGAAGATTTGGTCGATGGTTGATTTTCCGGGCCTAAAACCGCACTGATATGGGCCGATCAGGTTATTTGCGAATTGTTTTAGGCGTTCACACAGTACAGCTGGCAGGATGTTATACGCAACATTTAGGAGGCTTATTCCTCTGTTATTGGCGCAGTTCAGAGTGTCTCCCTTCTTGTGGATGGGGCTCACGATGCTGAGGTTCCATTCATCGGGCATATTTTCTTCCGACCAAATTTTACAGATAACCTCTGGTGCATGCTCCTTACCAAGTAATCTCCCACCGTTTTAAACAGCTCGCTTTAGACATCTGCTCCAGCCGCCTTGTTGAACTTAAGTTTGGATATCGCTATCCTTACCTCATTTTGGTCGGGTATGGACGGAAATTTTGGGTATTATCGTCCGGAATGAATGGATCGTTCTGGCTGACAGTGGAATTTTAGTCGCCTTCGCCTTCGCAGATCATTTTACCCTCTCGTAAAACATCCGAACATTGCTCCTACATTAACTTCCCTCAATAGACTCGACCGCTTTCTTCTCGCGCTCTTTCTTTTTCCTTGCGAGAAGTCGATGTTCCTCCCTTCTTTTTTGCCCGTAGAGCTCGCGGGCAGCTCTCGAAGTAGCTCTGGTTTTGGTTGCTATAAGCCCACTGCATAGCAAATATTGACGCTAACTGTTGCTTGAGAATACTATATATGTCACTCAGTTTAAATAGTTCCCAACTTTAATTCACCATCAGATACCACTTTTGCATCTTTTGGAAGTCCAATGTCACCACCACCCTAGCAAACATAATTGACAGATGTCAAAACACTAATCTGAAAATACATTTTTATATGTACAGTACATAGTCTATAAATAATTTTTTTCTATCAACGTCCGCACAAATTTGTTCATTCTTCCCTCTTTCTCTCTTTACTAAATGATTTCCAATTTCAAATCTGACTGACATGACATCTCATCAGACCACAAGAGTGTTGATTGTGTAAGTTCAAATTCAAAGCCACTCTCTGTGCGCTCTACCCTGAAAGGCGGGGGTTTGAGGGTGAAATAATTAAATCAATTCATTGGCAAGCACAAAAATAGCCTCTAGGATTGATGTAAGAAATAATACAAATTTAGACGAAAAGGAAGAATATAAAAAAAAAAAATCCCTAATGATGGATGGGATCGTCATGCAGTAAAGTTGTTAAGTGCAAGACTACTTGTTATAAATCGAACACACATCAAAAACATTAATCCAACTCGAAATCAAATCCAATTAGACTCTGTGTACGTCGGCATTTATCAATTCTATATAGAGTAGCGTATATAGAAAACATCTTTGGACGTTCTAAAGAACTCTCATGTTTACAGAGGGATTGTGTAGCTGTCAATTTGTAAGGAACGATAAGGATGAATGTGGTTGTTGTTTGCATGAACTACGGGCTATAATTGTTTCTTTTCTTTTGTTTCTCAAAATAAGAAAAAAATGCATATAGTATATAAAATCATGAATTCTAGGAAAAGGGAAACTGGTCGTGGTAACTCAAGAGACTCAATAGATATTCATGTTGCCAATGAACAGAATCAAAGGTGCAGTGAATGTGAATTCGGTTAAGACTGTTAAAAATAAATTTTCGACTCTGATCAAACCTACGCCAGGCAAACACGCTTATGTCGTCGTTTTTTTTAAAAATAACCCCTCTACCCCCTTTTTAAGGAGCAACATTTTAAAAGTACATTAATATACAACTTATCTCGAGGGCTATAACATTCTAAACGCTTACAGAGGTCTAAAATTCTCTATGATCATGGAAAACAGGAAATATTTGGACACGTAGTTTCAAGGATTTTTATTTTGCCTATTAGCTCTTTTAAGGGGGGGGGGGGGGCTACCACTAAGTTGGTGGGTGGTGGTGTGGTCTAAGTCTAAGCAAGTGTATGGGAGGCTTATATTTTGTTGGTAGGATCTTCTAGAAACTTACAGTAGGTAGATATCTTGTGTTTGCAAGGTAAAATCGCAAGGGGAATAGAAACACCCTTACCATTTTAAAAGGCATTTCATATAGTTGGGACTTAGGTTAGGTTAGGTTAGGTTGAAGTGGTTGCCGGCAAAAGGCCGACACACTTAGACCATTATAATGTCCCTTGTGTTGTGGTACCACATGAATCTAGTAAAACGTTTGTCCTACTCGTTGAACCAGTTTGAGCTTCGAATGAAGCATAGGAGACTACAAATGTCTAGGTTTGTTAGATCGTTTAGATCATTGTAATAGAAGGCTCCCAAATGGAGTCTCCGTTTTCGGGAGAGTGCCTCCACCTCCTCTTCGTTCAAACAGCTTCTACAAAAATCGTTTGAGAATACGCCAAGCCTTGTTGCAGGGCTACCTATAAGGCAGTGTCCCGTAATGTCACCTATTGTGGCGCTGATATGCCTTCTGTCAAAAGAGATCACATTCTTAGAACGTTTAAGATCTAGCTTTGGCCAAATCTGTTTTGTCGCTAGAAATGTCATGCCACATCTCCACCTAAGGTTCTTTCGATGGCATCTAGCTTTATTATGAGTTTGCATGTAGCGATTGGGATACCTAAGGTACATTTGCTTGGTACGATAGGCAGTCTAGTTCCGAGCTTGGCAAGTTCATCAGTCTTACAGTTATGTGGAATGTTGAACTGCTCCGCCATCTCTCTGAGAGACGTGCGACACTTTAGGGCTTGATTGGGACTTGATTGATTTGAAATCTTTCATGTTGGTAGAAATATTAAAAAAGTATTTAAGTGTCATTTCGGCATTTTTGAAAATGACACTCATGGTTATCTCCAGAGATATGTTATCTGCATCAGGCCAGTGATGAAAAAGCTGTCACCTATATAAAAAAAAGGTATTCAAATATCTAGACGACACGCTCCAGTTCATACCCTTGGACATGATAACTTCAAATGTGGCACAGAGGTTCCTGTCTGCTTAAGATGCGCGCTAAGAAGAGAGTTTTTAAAATTCCAGCTCTAAGGGTTGAGGTGCATAAACATAAATCTGTTTTCAGATTTTGTAGGGAAATTAATTGTTTGGGCGAAGTTTAGGTTTTTGGCCGTTAAGGTTCCCAGGGATGGCGATGGGCCTAGTCCATGTGATGAACTCACACCCTATTCAACCTAACCTAACATAAATCTGTACAAATAAGCTTGAAATTGTTTTTAGACAGTAGGTAATGTTAGGTTAGGGATACAGTTTGGACCATGTGCAAGTTTTACCCAGAAGCCACTAAAGCCCTGTTATAGTACGTGGTAGGACAAACAACAAAACCATTGGGAACTGTTGATAAATCTAGTTAAAACTGGTAGGGGTAACATTGCTAGATCGTCCAGGTTATATGGTTATGAAGATAATCCGCACTATTGTCCGGCTATCTGGGAACGATTCTAGATTTCAGACGACCTTTGAATATTGCCAGAATCCATGGGATAGTCGTTTCGTTCGTTTTCTTGAAACATCACTGGTATAACACTGTTCGGTCGCTCAGGCTTGTTATGTTGGAAGGATTTTAGGGCCCATGGTATTTATTCTTTATACTAGTGTAATCCATAATGCTTACCAGGTACCTACTCATCCTGAAGTGAAGGGGCATTTGTGATGGGACTGACCCTGACCTCTGTACAACCAGGAAAGTAGGTTTTTAGAAGCTGTTCCGAGGCTTCAAGGTTGTTCGCTGGCCAACTGTTGTCGCTTTTGTAGTGGTAGGTAAGCCAAGGGGCTTCAGATGCCGTTGTATTCTTTTTAAAATTGCAGAAGCTGACGCGATATTCTCACCAGTCTTCTTCGATTTTTGTCAGTTTTGTTTTGTTAAAAAGTTTCAAATTTTTAGGCTATACTTCATCGAGCACTTTGACTATAATATTCATTCAAATCTTAGACCAAATGTTTCTAGTTGCTGCTCTTCTCATTTCATTTCATTTTTATTTATTTGTGAATGCTTAAAAACAGTAAGATACAATATCTTAATTCTTTGGGGCGGTGGTTCAAATCGAAATCATCAATAAAATACACACAGACACATGTATACTGTGTGACTATTTTGCTGTGCCGTACACACAATCGCAGAATACAAAGTTTATTATTCTGATTTCTAAATATAAAATGGTCTCCTGTCTGAGGGATCCTCAAGGACCGCAGCTGACAGGTTGTGCCAGATTATACAGAATTTTGTAGCATTTGTAGGATATTTTATGAACTTTCATCTTTTTGCAGAAAGAAAGAGAGGGGTGTGATATAATCATATTGTTAGTTTTTTTTCCAGGAAGAAGTTCCTAAATTTCCTGAACTTGTATGCGAAGGAGTTTGTATGTGGCTTGTTCCAGAGGAACACTAACAATTTAGATAGACAGAGACGGCCCAATTTCATATGAGCCCATCGAAATGGGGCTTTTCAAATACATAATACTATTTTGCCTTAGGTTGCTAAAAATATACGAAATCCTTTCTGCTTGTTTTTTCCCATTAGTTCCGTCTGGTGTAGTTGGGGGCCGATTTAAATTCATCGATACTACCAATACTGCAACCCCTATTCAAAATCCATTCCACTAAATTAATATTCATTGACCGCTGGAGAACGGCTGGCTATGTTTGCGAATCAAATTTGAATACCAATCCAGATTCCAGACGCCACCAGAGTCTATCCGCATTTTTGTTTGTTCCTTTTTTGGGTCCAGGTGCAGCATTTTAATAGAGTCATCTCGAAATATATATTTTTTCTACCTGATGGTGGCAGGTTGTCTTCTTCTATTCCATCAGACGATAGGTACCCCGACAACCGGAAATGTTTCATGGAAATTCAGCCGACATTCTCGATATCGAGACCCAAAACGATTTAAAAAAAAAAAAACTATCTTCATCAGCGGAACGGTAACATAAAGATGGATGAACCTTTTGAAGGAATTTATTACGAACGGTTATGTGATTCTGATACAGGACGCGGCTGCAGGACATGAATTTCCATTTAGAAGGATCCACGACTTTTTTTTTTTCTTTTGCTCTTATCGTCCTTGCTTCACTGCCATCCAACTTTCAATTGCATGCAAAGGAGATTTCTTTATCGGTGTGTTTCACTGTATCGCTGGTACTGCCGATGTCGTCTCTGTCCTCCATCGATGTAAAGAGGAGGAGAGAAAATTGAAATGTCAACTGCGAGATTGGTATCGCATCGTCGTATACTGACATTTGCGACACATCCGAATTGAAGAGGACTTTTCACGTCGATTTTGATTAGATTTTCATTGATCTCCCTCACGGGTGTCGTTGTCGTTTGGGTCGGGGAAAAATATTGATTTCCTGTATTTTTTTTATTTTGTCCGCCGCAAGGAGCTACACGCACGCACAACACTCTGGCTGAGTCTAATCAATGGAAACGTTGAAGTGAAATTCATCTTGTTATTCAGAAATAAGCTGGCATACGATACCCTGGATAGAAATAGAAGAATGGCAGGATTACGAAGAGCAATGGCCAATGATGGACCATATTGATGGGTGTCCCGTCCAGTTTCTCTCCCTGGCAAGGATTAATTGTCTTCTTTCGCTCTCTCTCTCACTCTCTGTCATGGATATTTCAATTAATTTAATCTAATTGATTGGGATTTGCTGTTGGATGGTGATGAGATAAATCTTTTTTGCAGATGGTTTCTGCGATGAGACAAACTTTGATGTTGTATAATAGATTTTCGTTTTGTCTTTGCTTGTGGTTAGACACACAAACACAATACATGCAACGCACGCACAAGAAGGAGAATGTCTGCATGGAAACCTATATGATATTTGGGAGATAATTGAATGTAGGCACTAAATTAATTAATACCTAAATGAACATGGGTTTATCTATGTAGATGTGGCTGCCGCTGCATGCCGTAATTAATTAGACTTTTGTCTTCTGATTTGTGAATACACATTGTCAGAGCAACACATTTTATCCTGATTAACTTAGTAAATTGAAAACACGAAGGGTTGTTTGTGATTATTTATTCGGCTTAATTATAAACACTATTGCACTCACGCTTCGATTGATCGGAATCAACGGAAATCGATTCGATGGGAGAACACTTGTAAAATTCAATAGGTGCCTAAAATCAAGGATTTCAAGGTCTGGTATGTTGATGATCTTATACAGAGCCACGTTAATCTGTTTCTTTGAGGGCCATTGCTTCAATTGTCTTATGAAATATTGCCCCAATTCTTGGCGCTTTCTTTAATTTTTTTTTACATAATTTCATGGAGCCCTATTGTTTTTATCAGTAAATATTACTACTACAAACTTTGTAAAAAGAAAAACCACTTAACAAACATTAACTATAATTCCAGTCGTTTGTGAATTATAGATAGTTTTTTGTTAATAATTT
Source organism: Cheilosia scutellata (assembly GCA_955612985.1). NCBI lineage: Eukaryota > Metazoa > Arthropoda > Insecta > Diptera > Syrphidae > Cheilosia > Cheilosia scutellata. The sequence goes on along the minus strand of OY015314.1, from coordinate 32,713,917 downwards.
TACAAATTTATAAATAATTGAAGAAACCTTATAGAAACAAAGACAAGAGCTTTTTTAGATACTAACCCAGGGATTCCCTAACTGTGCGTCGCGGTTTCCTAGGGGCGTCGCAAGACGGTACACACACGACGTTCCATCAGCTTTGAGCTCGATTTGAAAAAAAATTCTTGTCGGGTTGATGTTGGCAGATTGTGGAGGCCATTGTGTTTTGAAGGCGTCTGTTTAATCTGTGGGTTTACTGTTCTGTCACTGATGCTAAACCACTGGCAAGTTACACGATTTAAAATGAGTGTTGGTGACCAAAATCGAGACAACCGATTCGGTAAACAATCAACCCGTACTACAAAGGCACGCTAGATCGGCCAAGAAAATTGCCCCAGTTCGTGAAAGTGTACAGGAGAAACCGGGGCAGTCAATTCCTTGCCGTGTACAAGAAGTCGGCCTTTTGTAGATATCAACTCGGCGAATTTTGCGTCGGGACTTGGGCCTATACCCGTTCAAGATCCAACTGACCCAGGGGCTCAAAGTTAATGATAATGACCATAGACAACACCGTTTATTCGCTGACTGGGTTTCGAATCGTTTGAAAGAAGACCATCAAATTTGGCAGAAAAATCATCTTTAGGGACATGATATGTTAACAAGCCAAATTGCCGTATATGGGCTGACGCTGACCCACACGAGGTGGTTATTCATCCATAAAAAGCTGTTTTGTGCGGATTTTAGACCGGCACGCAGACGCGGCGTCATTGCTCAGTACTTTTTCTTGAAAATGACGTTGGTGAGTTGATGCTCAAATTGAACGATATGGAGCATGGAGGTAGACGACATGTGATTTCAGCAAAACGTCGCTACGTGTCATACAGCAGACGCCACGATGGACATTCTGCATGAACGATTTGAGGGTATATGGGTTTAACCCCGCTAGACCATTTCTTGTGAGATTGCCTGCTATCGCAGCTCATTGCGAATAAACCGCAATCGGCCGATGGCCTTAAAACCAACATAACCAATACCATCGCTCAAATACAGTGGGATCTATGCAGCAGATTGGACGACTCGGATTCGTGCCACCGTGAGAAGCTGTGGCGGACATTTGGACATGGAATTATAATCCATACAATAATAACATAGGTACATGGGTCTTTCAGATAAAAAAAGGATTTCGTTAATGCCTCGCACAGAGCTTGTTTTATTCCATTTCGTTATTTCAGTCGACCCTTCCTTATTGAAAAACCCTTTAGTGAATCTTCAGTAAGCTCAGCTTCTATTCACATATCTGTGCTTTGTTCCGTTGTGTGCTTTTATGAGGGGGCGTCGCAAAAATATTATAACCTGTATAGCGAGTGGCTGTATAGAAAATATTGGGAACCCCTGCACTAACCCACGAAATTTTGATAAATCAAAGGCAAAAATCAGCATCGCAGCTGTACCTACTCGATGTTCCCGGAGCATTGATTGGTGGTAATAGCTTCTATACCACTTACAGACAACTTGTCTTCAAGATCAGGATAGCAAAATCTGTTGGACTCAGGTGTCTTTGCAAAGGCGAGTAGATGGACGGACTTTTGAAAATAGTGCCTTTGTTGTTAGCGTTTGAGTTTTGCACTATTCTTTCAAGAACGATGTTAAAAAAGTCACATGACAGCGCATCGCCTTGTCTAAATCCTTTTTTGACATCTAAGCAGCGTGCATTCTCCATTGTCATCCTGCACAAACGGACGAGTTCTGGCACGGATGCCAAAACTAGACATTGCTCTGTATAGCTCGTCTCTATAAATGCTGTCATAGGCGGCTTGAAATCGATGAAGAGGTGCTGGGTATTGATTTGGACTGCCTGAGTTTTCTCCAAGATCTGAAGCAGTGTGAATATTTGGTCGAATGGAGACTTTCCTGGCCTGAAGCCAGGTTGGTTGACGAAAGGCTTCAGGCGTTCACACAACACGGCAGATAAGATCTTGTAGGCGATATTAAGAAGACTAATACCTCCGTAGTTGGCGCAGTTCTTGGGGATCGGGCAAACAATGCTGAGGTTTCATTCATCGGGCATACTTTCCTCCAACCATATTTTACATATAAGTTGGTGTATGCTCCTAGCCTTCCGTTTTGAATAGTTCGCGGGTAGGCCATCTGCTCGAGCGGTTTTGTTGGACTTAAACTTAGATATATGGCTATACTAGGTTTGCCAGAAATAATTTGAAGAAAGTAGTTATCGACTACAAAATATATTTCGTATTTTACAAACAAAGAGATTGCCGCATTAAACAACCCAAAACTTTAAATTCTATATTTTCGGTGGATTTTTTACGTTTTCGAAATATTATTTTAGGGTTTCAAACATCAGCAAAAGTCGTTAGACTGCCAGGGGAAGAGAAAGCAATAACCTTTTTGAATGGTTTAGAAGTACCTGGTATTTTATATTCATTGTCGAGCAATTCAGCAAAATAGACCATACTTCAATAGAACATACAACAGTCATTTTTTCATTCAACATTTCATTTGTCGATTACCAAAGTTGGTCTTACAATAATATTTTTCAGAATTCACTTGAAATTGTCAAGCTCTGTTAATTTCATTTCGAATTTCCCTTTCTCTTGACGATAAAAAATATGAAAACCCGGACAATCTATAAAAACTATCCCGGACGTTCCCCGCATAAGCGAAAAAGAGTACATGTCCGGGAAAACCCGGACGGCTGGCAACGCTAGGCTATAAGTACTCACTTCGTCCAGGTCGGGTGGACCTCTTCATTCTGCCTGACAGCGTAGCGGGATTTAATTCAGCATCGCCGTTAAACAGTCAGCAGAAGTAGTTCTTCCATATCCTCAGCATCGACTGCGATTCTACTATGATGTTCCCTTGCCCGTCCCTCCAGGCTCTGTGACCTTGGCAGATTCTTTTTACCTTTTGGAAAAGCTAAAGAGAGAAACCGTACAAATCGTACCTGTCCCATGGGAACACAATGGAATATTTTCAATTGGGTCTTTGGAATAAATAACCTTTTCCGAGTCTTTTGATATACTTAACATATTTAATTTTTAAACTTACCTCATTGTATTTCCGATATTTGTGTGACTTAGGCTTAGACTCAGACCCATAATTTGCCCTCAATCTCTCCAATCCAATGTCCTCAAGGTTCGCAGTTGTTGCTAGTTTATTTACATAACAAGAGACTTAACGTAACCTAAAAGAAAAAAGTGTGTATGAGCGCCAAATCGCATGATTTCCGTGACCTGGAAACTTTGTAATTATAAAAAAAACCTTTTGCCCTGATCACATCTATTACATCTCAAATGCAACTACGAGTATAAATGAACAAAAGAATATAACAACAACTCAAAGGTTCAAAAGTTCAGCAATTCATAACACAGTGATTTTTCCATCTCAATGAAATACACAATTCACTTTTCGAGGTCATTGTGCAAGACCAACCTTTTCAACTTAACATCTGATTCGTCATCCCCCCAAGTTGAACCTGAAACACAAAAGGGCTCTAACCTCTAAGAGAAAAAATTCTCGAGAAACTTAATAAATAGAAAGGGCTCCTATTGAATTGCCGTTCAAAGATGTCAAATTTGATTGACACCCCTTTGGTGTCGAATAAAGCAAATTAAATTTCTAATTCGGTTGCTCGCTTGACGTGCGTCAAATCCGATCTCTCACACACGCACTTCACATTCGTTACGTCAAAAGATTTTCGAAGTCGAAAATAGACTTATACCACTCCAACTTGAACTTGAACCAATTAACCGTGAACCGTACTGCTTAAGTGACCGGTGTACAATCTGAAACCACTTAAGAAGTGAAAAAGTGGAGGAAAAAAAATAATAAAACGAACTGACACAAATTACCATGCTATAACTAATTGCTTCAGTAGTGCACTGGTTGGGGCCGGCCGGCGGCATGATACGGTTAGAAGTGGTGCAGTCGCTGCCTTAATTCTAATAGCTGTCATTTTTCTCTCGCTCTAACTTGACAGTTGCTTAACTACTTGCATAGCTGCAACCGATGCGATGGCTGTTTTTTGACGGATGATGGTATTTTAAGAAAAACGTAACACCTGCAGGCGATGAATGTAACATTACATGTGCGCGTCGCCCATCACTTTGACTGACATATCACTGTCATAATTCTTCGCGCTAGTCCGGCATCAACAGGAGCAGCTGCATCAGCTTGATATTAATGTGGCGGCGTTTCTTGATAGCTGCGACAAGCGACTGACGTTTGACACATCTAGGTGGCGCATTGGAGATAAAAAAGGCTCACCGCAAACACACACTCATACACATGAAGTATATTCTACCATCATCTCTGCCAGCACCTTGACTTTGGACTTGTCGCCTGCGTTTTGTTTCGTGTGCTGTTTTTGATTTCTTGCACAAGTGGCCAACAATTTATCACCATTTATAGAGCACAAATGAGATTGCTCTCCATGTCGGGCAGGTTGAGGACAGCATCCACATGGCCAAGTGTAGCAAGATCGGTGCGCACGTTTTTGGGTGCAACTTGGCTCCGCCGAGTATGGAATGATGGCTGGCGATGGTGTCTTGGCTGGAAGTGATAAAATCACTTCATGCGTTCCTTAGCGGAATTTTCACGCGACCGGAATAACTATATAGGTACTGGTGGTAAGACTCAAGGGCACAAAGTGACTACGACGAAACCGGGTATGGATGCTGGGTTTATATACAGGTTAAGTGAGTGCAAGTTGTTGTTGCATTGTTAGCAGATAAAAGATTTTGTTTGCTCTTTTGGGCAGCTACTTGTAGCCGCTCTATGGGATAATTGCATGACATGTTCGTGGAACATGCAGGCAGTGAATATGGCCAATGGAATTTCTGGTACGAGGCTACTTTTTGTTTCACTTTCGGCGAGTTGCTTGTATATAGTTCACTTTTGTTTGGCGTTCTTCCCATGTTTCTGTCAAGATGGCTGTGTAAGGATTTATAGACAAAGGAGTTTTTATATTTGGTATATGTATTAGGTCGCAAAGAGGAATTCTATTGTGTGTAGTATCATCTGCAAAGATGTATAGTCTTTGATAGCAAGATTTGTTTTCCAATAAATTTTTTATTTACATGAGTTGCACTGGACCTGTCAGAATATACAACAAAAAAGAGGATCTTCTAAGCTCAGAGAGCTCACGACGATGAAGTCCTAGGCGACTTCTTTCGTAAATATAACTGCACTCATTTTACTTAAGAAGTTATATAGACACTTGAAACCTCTACCCACCTATGTTCGTCACTCACTTCAAATGAGCATTGAATAAAATCCGTTTTTTTTAAGGTTTGCTTTACATATCGTTCTGAAATACAAGATTTGTCAATTTTCTTAATGACATCAAGTTGACAACACTTGGTTTCAACAACCAGGACTGTGCGACGTAACGTACCACATATCAAACGAAACCAGTAAGACAATTATCTTCGACTATGCCGAAGCTCAAATACCCGGTACTATATTATTGTAAAATAAAAAAAATATTTTAGTATTAAAAAATGATATCTTTGTATGGGAGGTATGGGTAGTTTTTATTCGACTAAGCTCATTTTTTGTCAAAAAATTTTAAATATTATTAAAACAATATGTGCAAAGTTTAAACTTGCTTTCTTTACTGTAGCTATTTAAATTTAATTTTTAACATCAAAAAGCAATCCGATATTTTTGTATGGGAGGTAGTAGTAGTTTTCATCCGATCTTGCTCATCTTCGAACTTAGCCTCAGTTTGGTGAATAAAAGCTTACGTACCAAATTTCAAGTCGATAGCTCTTAAATTACGGCCGTAATCGTGCGGACGGACAGACGGACAGACAGACAGACGGGCATCGCTAGATCGACTAAGAAAGTGATCCTGATCAATAATATATATAGTTTGTCATACCTACAACGCCTCCTTATGTGCGTTACAAATGGAATGTCAAAGTGAATATACCCTTACCACAGTTTGTACCGGGTATAAAAATTGAGATATTGGTAGTGACTCTGAATTGAGGCTGAGGGAGATGATGACGAATCGAACAGTTACCTTTTGGTCGACGATGCTATAGTGGCATCCGTAGAGGCTGAAGAAACAGAACAGGAGGTCGTTAGAAACTTATCGGAGTGCGGTGTCATCTTCCACTTGTTAACCGCAGTTCTAGTCGGCCAGTTTGAGTGGGTTGCTTTGGTAGAGTAAAACCAAAGCAATTGTTGCATTTGGGACAGTTCCACTGCCTTTACCAAGACTCCTGCCCAAATTTCACCAATACCTTCGATGGAAGTAATGATAAAATCAACAGCCGCTTTATATGGACTGTGAATTGTGGGTTGACATCCACTCATAGAGGCGCTTCTATCTTCTCTTTCGCTTCAAGCATGTCTTCAGTTGCGACGATAAGCGGATAAGGCCGTTTTTCGGCACCTTCGGTTTGAGTTAGCCCTCTTCGATGTGTTGGACTGTTCATCGAGAGATCGGAGATTGAAATTGCCCCATACTAAGGACTTAAATCTTTGAAACGGTTACTTGGATGCGACTTCTCGAGTAAGTTCTCCTATCGGAAGGGGGACATTGGACGTTTTTTGGGTTGACGCTGTGGTCTTGTGGCGGATTTTAGAAATTTCCATAAGCTCCTTGGTGATTTTTGTCGCCCATCGGTGTGAGTTTCTAACTGACTAGGCAGTCCTTTTCCGGGTAAGTATTTAGTTCATCAAAGATTCGAATTGCTGACCGATTCTCGCGACTCAGCTTTCTTCTAGAAGTCAGACAGTTTAGGGAAGCTAAGAGAGAGTCACTTTTCTTCTTGCTCATCTTGTCTGGCTCATTTGTGAGCTCGCCGGCCACTGAGCAATCGTTAAGGTGCTAGTACACGGCATGTAGCAAGCCGCATACGTATGTATTTAGTACCTACTGACGTAATTTTTATGTGAGCGTATGGTCCCAATGGCTACATGCCGTGTACCAGCTCTCTTTGTGCACTCTCTGTTGACGTCAGAGCTACATACGTAGGTGGCTTGCTAGATAGATAAGAGTCCGCACATAAAGTTGAGCTGTTTTTTTTATTGATGTCGATCTATAACAGTTCTTTACCACTTAAGGACGATCTTGGGAAAGTAGTGCACCATAGCGCATTAAGTTGCACTAACGTTGCTTGCCGTAGTTCCTTCTTCGAGGATTTAGAAGAACTTTCAGACAGGTCCATTAATGACCTACTTAAATTTGTAAACCAACCCGTTTGGTTTACCAATCCGTAGTTTTTTTAATAGGTTTACAGTGTGTGGGGGTCATAGACCTCTAGGGCATCACAACGGATCTACATTGATCTAAGTGTGGCACGTACAGGTTTCTCCTTCCCAACTAACCTAACCTAACCTAACATTGCTTGCCGACTACGTAGTGTCTCATAGATATATATTTCAGATACTAAGATATTTCAGATTATAAGTTGTTCCAGTTGAAACTTTTTACTTATTTTTAATGGCGCTACTATAGCCTCAACCAACTTAACTAGCCAGCTCGAGATAGTTACGCCTCCCGTTGTGCACGACAGTTAAATCACTGTTTTTAAATAAGTTCCACACCCTCTCGCGTTTCAAATGGAAATACAAATTGTCACTAAAAACTGTCTTCCTCTAAAAATAAACCCATCAATCTATTTCACCAAAAACCCGGAGATTTTCCATCATGGGGGAAGCCAAACCAAACACTGGTCCATCCAAGTTCAACATAAAAATCTGTCTGGCCAATAAACTTGTCACATTTGTTGTCTCACTGGCATGTGTGTTGTATCTACAATTGTATATCTAGACAAACCTAAGCGTTAACTCAACTGTCAAACAATTGTTTGACTTTGTTGCACGTCGCGGCTGTCATTGTCTCTATACAAAAAGAGTGTCCTCTTCCATTGTAGCGGTTTATATTTTTATTTTATATTCAAGAGATTTTTTTTTCCGCACTCATGTTGCCGCGTTAGTAATACGAGACGAATGCGAAACTATTACTTTCGCTTTCGTTTATTTTCCGCGAGAACATTGACTTTATGAGGCTAGTGCCGTCACCGTCACCGTCACACCCCATGTTTTTCAGTGTGCGGTTTCGATGTTGATCTATTCCGTCAACCATTATATTATGCCTCCCATGGGGTATTGTTGTTCGTGATGACTGGTGCGAACTATATGTGTGCTGCATGGTGATGGTGACCCTCAAAAACTTGGCTTCCAGTATCGAAAGCAGGGTATAACGTTGAAAAGATTAATGGTGCCACTTTGGAAAGTACATGCGGCCCCCATAACACCAGCACATGCTTCACTCACACTCTTCCCTAGCACTAGCAGTAGCGTTTTTTCCTCTGCTCTATATGCGTCACACTAAGAGCAAATATGAATAGAGGGATACGGAAATAGCAAACAAAAACTGAATCAAAATGCAAAATATGCGGGTATCCTTTGAAAGCCTAATGTGTGCGCCTGGAATGGGAGTCAACAAATTTTCAACCGCGCGTTCCCATTATTTTTTCTAGCAGCACATCCTTTTTTGTTGCAGTGAAGATTTTTACCGTCCTAAATCTAAACTTGCTTTATTTCGATGTCAGAAACAGAAACAAAATCAATCCCAAGAGAGTTTGGGCTACGGCAAAAGGATATCCATTCGAATGTGCTTCCTATGTAGACAAGTGCTAAACTACACCTTTTTAGGGGCTGTCTGCTCTGCCGAAAATTACCTCTAAGAAAGTTCGTTAACAAAACGGGCCAACAAAAAATAGCTAGGGATATCCCTCAAGGAGCTGGCAAGAAAAAAAAATACGTCTTTGAGAATGCACAGACAGTCACCCCCAAGGCAGTTGTTAGGTTGTGGCTTTAGATATTCATGATTGGCGATGGGGAATCGCGTCAAAGTTTTTTTTTTTCACCCCTAAAGCAAAAGAAATGGGGATAGCATAGAAACCACCTTCATCGCTTTAAGAAAGGGGAGCTCTACGAACCTGGAATACATTTTCTAAATTGGATTCAGCTTGTGCCATGTACAATGCTTATTCTGGAATTAGGAGTCGCACAGGGGAGGTCGACGACAACGGAAGCAACTCCTATTTCAGGTTATAATATCCTTTTGCGTTATACTTTTACCCCGTCTTTGTACATTTTCGCATTCTTTGTATACCCTCTGTTGTTGTACCTTTCTTCAGTACGGTGTATAGGTAACGTCCTTTATGAGTATCAAGAGATTTAACCTTTTGTGTAGGATTTTCTGTACATACGTATGTATTTGTGCGCGTCTATGGCGTTGGAATTGTGCACTTAAATTGTGAACTTAAGAAAAGTTATAATCCTTAAAGCGAGCACAACAAACACACACCCACCATATTGGAGTTGTTTTTGGTATAGGGGATGATGAGCATTCAGAGATTTGAAAAATGGAAATGAAAATATTCAATTTGTGAACAATAAATATGTATATGGAGAGGAGTCCTAAAGAGGATTGCTTTCATTATTCAAACTTTTCTTGAGAAATGGTATGTGTAATGATTTTTAATAAATAAATTGCTAAAGCATTACTTCTGGTAATTCAATTTAAACAAGCGAAGGACTTGCTTCCTGTAGACTTTATTTATTAACGCGTAACAGTTTAAGGTGTATGGGGGTAAATTTGGTGGATATAAGTAGGTAGGTGAGTGGCATGGTTTGTATTAAGATGGGGACTAAGGTATGAAGATATTACATTAAATTCACGAGACCTTTACAAATACAATAATTCACTGAAATATGACTTCAGCAACCGTCCTAGATTATTTTAGACGTAAGCCTCGGAACACCACCTTTTGCTATAATTAACAAAAAAAAAATATCAGAAATACGGGAACGTTCCTCATAAGGTTAATAAATTCAGTCAGAAATAAAAGCTGTACCCACCCATACCTATTTTGTGTATCCATAATTATTCAAAAACCTATTTCAGTATTATATCGACGGTATTTAGTAAGGAGACCCTCGACCTTATAGTGAATATTTCCCATCCAGCAAAAACTCTAGATTGTAAAAATACTTTCGGCAATGAAATTCCTATTTGCATAACTTTTTCGGGAAGTTATCAATCTATCGTCTTCTTCTTAGTCGAACATCAGAAGCTCGTAAGCTACCATTCGGAAGTAGGTTCCTAATGATCTACGTATCCACCCCTAAACTATTTTTGGTATGTGTCCCGGGCGGGGTAGTAACTGTACGTTTTCTTTCGGGGAAGTAGTCAGAGGTTACATACTCTCACACATCTGGACTAATCAGAAAAAACAGTTATTACGGTACACATTTGAGAGCCTAACTCCAACTGTGGCAAGGGAAATGTATGCGGCACTGCCCACAAATGTATATCTCTTCCCTTCCGGTTCTTGTGTGCGTATAGTATCCACAGTAAAACGACCCTCCCCACAATGTCCTTCTATAACATAAATGCTTGTTCTTTTCCTTTTCCCTTTCGATTGTTTTTTTATTATTTCTTCCTTCGTCCTTTGTTATTGCGTGGCATCATCGATTTAATATCAGCACATGATTTACGACGTGTCAATTACAACTGCGGAAAAGGACGATTGCCTACGTGGCCGCAACGACGCACGGTAGCCTTCTGATTCATTCAGCAGCAGAATGAGTTGTAGCCAAACTCCGGAAGTATATCGAACGATTGTCGGGCGCCACCCAGCGCCACCCCTTTTACGATGTGTCTAAATTGGCCTTTATAGCATCACACACAGTTTTAGATAACCAAAGCCGTGCGATGACGCCCTCATTCACGTCTCTGTGCGGCCTAACCGAAGGGTTTGACTAATTACCACTGCGTGTGTGTATAGTCTCTTCACCCGTTGTCGTTAGATGCCGCAAAAAAAAGGGTGGAACTGGAAGCCCGACCAGACTTTTATTGTTATCGACCGGTCATTTGCACAAACGTCCTTTAAAGGGGATAATTCCCTCATGTACGTAGGTATGCGAAACATGAAAAAGGATTTCTTTTCATTTTGTTTCTTTGTCATCCCCTTAGGGGGCCTGATGATGGTTGAAGAACATTAGAGTTAATGTTACGCCACAAGAAACTGAATAATTAACAATCTTACTACAGTAATACTAGACCGACACAGGACGAGGGCAGAACTTAGCAAAAACTTTATCTTGGCATTTTTCCCAGCTCCTCCGGGTGAATTATTACGAAATTTTCTCCTTGATTTGTTTCGATATTAATTCGATTAATTTTCCCTTCGTCTTTGTTTCTCATTTGCGGATTAATTTTCTGCTCGGTACAAGATTGAAAAGGACGACGACCATATACGACTATATATACGATGGTGGAAGGTGAAACAACACAACATAATATTTTATTGCCTGGAAAAGGATAAATATTCCTTTCCTTGCTGGCGGGCACAAACATTAGTATAGAGGAAGATAATAATTTCCCCTGCCGTTTGGGGTTCGATATCCTGGCAGCGATGCAGAGGTATAATATGTACGTTCGTCAGTAAAAAGGAAAATTCCCTGCTATCTGGGAAATTAATCGTTAACAAGGGGGCGGTGCGGGTGCGCCATTCCTGAAAAGACATCATTAAAATGGATTTTGGTGGCTTGGCGCATTGTTTTGTGTGCAGGAGATGATTAAAAGTACAAAAAGCAAAAAAAGGGAAATGAATGCTTCAAGCTAGTTGTCAGATGTTTCAGAAGTGATTGTACAACATTTTTGACATTTGGCTGGCAGGGCTAAACAGAAGATGGGTATACCGTATACCACCGCCAAGCAACCTATGCTCTGCGGGCGCTTTGTAAGTAATAAATTGGTAAAGTTTTCATAATAGTTTTCCATCCCGTTTATCGGAAGTTGTAAATTAGTTCAAGGAATGAGAATTGTTTGAAGATAACAGACAATAAACACGTAGTAGTAGAATGAATGTGGGGTCTTCCAAGGGGTTTAACTGTTTCATGTTATAACTGCAGATTTTCGGAAATGACATTTTTATTATTGACAGTCAAAGGTATTGTTTTAGGTAACAAAAACTACTTTGTGATCGTATCGTATAGCATATTGCCGCCTAATTTATATGTATAACTATGAATGTGGGCACAGTAGCGCAGTGGTTAGTGTGCTGGACTACTGTGCGAGGGATCTCAGGTTCGATCCCCGGAAAAACACAAATTACATCTTAAGGTTTTTTTCTACTACGGCACCTCTCGCGAACGTCTGACAAACATCCGAGAGTATGACTGTCCTGAAGAAGCTTCTCAATTCAGATGTTTTTTACATTCGTAAAAAAAAAAAATAGAAACTCACACAAACGAATGGTTGCTGAGAAGTTAGTCCTAGGGTGTCTATCTGCCTATTGCGCCACCTATTTATTTGTTTATTATGAATGTGCCATAGAAAGACCCTTTATTATTATGTTATAATATAATATAATAATAACCTTCTGGAATGACACAGGTTGGATATAAACCCTATTCTTTAACCAACTTCAACAATCAGGTCCAATAAGTGGTGGTGACAATACGGGACATAGTGATCTCAGTAGCCTTAAAAATACAAATTCACACCTTAAGACGTTTTTCAGTGCGCTACCATATACCAATCGAGTCGTTCATATTCGGCACAAACTTCACAGGCATACCTACAAACTCAAACAAATAAATGTGGTTGTGAAAAGTTAGTCCTAATGTTCTCTACGGGCCGGTTGCGATCACAAGCTGCTTAAAAGTAAACGGCTACGCCGAAGAACTCAGTATTTCGTTCATTAAAATTGGTCAAACCATTTAGGATTTAGGTTCTTCAGGACGTTCTAATTAGTAACATGGTCTAAAACCTAAACGTGTCGAACAGGTCAATTTCAGTAATCGCCACAACTCATACCATAGTCTTTTGAGCAACCGGCTTTCATAAAAACACCTATCACTATACTACACAGAAAAAACGAGCTAAAATCAAGAAACTCAGTTTCAGATCAAGGTCATCCCTTGACGAAAGTCTGTTAAACTCGGAAATTCTTTATCCAATAAGTAGATTTTGTTGAGTACCTATAGATATGCTTTTGATAAGACTTAAATTCTTATTTTGTAAAGTGTGAGCTTAAATTAAGCTCAAAATCATTTCAATTTAAGAAATAAACTTCTTATTTTTGGCCGATTGTAAATTTGAATTTAGATTACTTATGCATTCTCAATAATATCAGAATGAAGAATGTGTGAGATTACATAGAGCCCAAAATCATCTTATTTTAAGAAATCAAGAGCTTAATTTAAGACCACTTAAGGCTATGTTTTGTTAAACTTATTAGAATTTAGAAATATTTACTCTCCATAAGCGTAGTACATAAATTTTAACAGTAGATAGTATCATATGAAAATGCTTACACATTTATTAAAGTTGCTTTCTTAAACCAAAAAGTTTTCAAGTCAAGAATAAAATAATTCAAGAAATAAATAAAGTTTAGTTGTTTTCTTAATATTTGAAGAAGAATGTCTCAATTTTAGATTGCACAGTTTTATTTATCGAAACTCTTAACGAATACACAAACAAATTAATTTTTAAAATTTATATTGATTTAGTAAGGAAAATGAAAAGAGCATTCGATTTTCGTTATGGTTTTAAGAATACCGGGATTTATTTTAAAATAGAGCACGAGAAGAATGAAGATAATAAAAAATAAGCCCGATACTACAACTTAGCTTGCGATATTTTCTAAAGGTGTCCAGATTCAACGGAAGAGTCTATACCGCAGGCCTATTGTCGATTAAAAAACTTGCATAACTAATGGCGGTGCAGAAAAATACACACCGCGCCACTTGAATAACACACCGTATGAGATCGGTTTTCTAGCGCCCACTGGTCCCAAACCAAGCATGCTAGAGACTTATTTTTTTTTTTTAATTAAAGTCCATTTATTTGTTGTGTGATGATGTGATGATATGGAAATAGAGCTATAGACATCGGGGCCTTCCAAATAATTTTTTTTTTGTTGGGGAAGACCACACGGTGCCACTACGAAGTCTAGGGCACATGTGCGCGATTAAAACGAAACGAAGGCATTGCGCTTTTCGAACCGGGTTAAGGGGTTTAATAATTGCTCATGGTTTATGTTCTTCAGGTTTATTTTGTTTAGCAAATATTACATATGAACGATTAGGGAGACGAGGACTATTAATTAATAAAGGATTATTAAATTTTATACCTTCTATAACATTATGATGATTTTTATTATGTTCAGCTAATATAGCTGATAGAAAACCGACCTTAGGAGGTGTGCTATTCAAGTGGCGCGGAGTGTAAGTCGGAGCTACTTTAATCACTACCTGCATCCAGTTCCATAGGTCACAGAGTCGACATACCGCCCAAATGTCTTTGATTGATCTACTCAACTCACTCTCTTCATTTGCTGCGCATGCAATCAATCAAAATCAGATCAAAAATCAACCCAAGTCCATTTCAATATAATTAATTTATTATAATTCCCTCTGACACGCTCTATTATAGAAAAGTTTTTAAAACAGCTAATTGCACAGCAATCCGCTTCGCTTCCAATTTCCTCTTCTGAACCCACTGACTAGATCCACCTACAAAATCTGTTCCTATCCATATACCTCTACCGCCAAGCCAATGCCACTGCATACAAGATCGTAAATCAAAATAATTTATTCTCCAGTGCTATCAAATGTTATTTTCAAAATTTCCCATAAACAGCAATTCTAACGGCATACGATGTGGTATCCTTAGCCTTACACACCAATTAACTTAATATAAAAAAAAGCCAACGAACCAAGTCCGATCCATACGTTCCCGATCCAATGATGCATGTGGGGAGTAAACGGGCACCTACTTCAAGCAGCTCACCTAACCAAACACCAACACGACCTCGACTATAAAAAAAAAAAAACGAGACACTTTTCGAATTAGATATCTACAAAAATTTACATCTAAACAGGGTTCGCGTTGGTTTCATGGTTTCATTACGGCGACAAGTTAATAACTCTGCGCGCAAAAATTATGGCACATAAATAGAAAAAAAACTCGCTGTTGAATTTTCCAACCGACTAGGCTGGCGCCCACTTTGCTAGCGCGCTACTCCTACTTTGACAAACCATTGTGGGACTCAAGGAGGAATTCCAAATTCCTTGCAGTAAAATTGGAGCAAAGCGCTCGAAGCAATTAACTGCACCACCACCCAGATTGGCATTTTTTTTTTGCTCTCCTCACAAACGTGATCGATTTTGGTGTTGGAGACAGATGACAACCACTACATGGGCGCAAATGAGTTAATAATTTAATCACCAGCGATGTCAGAGTCAGGAACTAATGGACGTTTTTACTGTAAGAGGAAAATCTATCATACAGGAGTAAAGTGAAAGCCAATTGCGGATAGTGGTTGGGAGATGAACTTTCTTTTATTATTGATGGGATATGAGAGTTTCTATAATAGATTCTCGATACTTGGTACCAGTCGTACGTCCTAAGATGTAATAAATAATAGCTTCTGTTTTGCAACACACACACCTAGAATGATGTTTCATTGGTATTTCACGTTTTAATCGACTGATATAACAAAATGTGATGAGTATTTTGACTGAATACAAAAATGTTAGCGATGCATGGAGGAGTGCGTTAACTTACACGACATCATATGATCAATCTAGGCTTATACGGAAAACGGGATTAATTTAATCAACAATCAAGTTGGTTCCATTAATAACAATTACAGGGTTTGGGACTATGTGTAAAAATAATGACTTAAATTTAATATATATTTACCTACAATACAAATAAGAGCTAATTTTAGTTACTAATTTTTGGGCAAAATGTATGTGACCGATCTAAATGTACCTATATCTTTTGAAAAATTCACTTGAATGATTTATATTTAATCAAGAATTGACTGTCAATTTTGAGGTTAATGCTTAGTAATCTACTACATAATAGCGAATGCAACACGTCTGTTGGTCTGTTTGTCTTTTATATGTTTTCAGAATCTTTATCTTATCTAATGTCCACGAACCGTGGAACATCCGTAGGTCTTCGGAGAGTGTTCTTAGCTAAATAGGAAAAGTTTCAGTTTAGGGGCGTGGCACCTACCATAAGACAAACGCGCAGAAAAGACGCTAAGCTTGGTACAACAAAACAAACTTAAAACGATATATCCTTGGCATCTGTCACAGCAAAAATTGGTATGGAATTATATACTTGGATGTATGTACATATATTGTGGCAAATCCCATACTAGTAAAATTAAAATTAAAATTTTATATTCTGGAATTTATGTCAGGTTTAGCTTCTAAAATTGGTAAATGGTCGTATATTGCCAGCATTTTGAAAAAACGATACATTGCACCTGCTGTGCAACAAAAACATTTAAAAAGCTATACGTGGAAGCTAAAATTGATGTAGTTCAGTACATAAAAGCATATTACATTTATTATAGACCAGAAATAGTTAAATAAGAAAAGCAGCTCTTGTCAACTTGGTAGGAGTAGAGACCATATATTAAAGAACCGATTGCTCTATAGTTCACCTTCAATTGACTTTATTTTCCGTTTTTTCATTTTATATAGTGCGACTTTATTTTCATTGTTTTACATTTTATATAGTCAAGTATTGGCATCGCACAGTGCCGATACTACAGTAGGTACTCGCAGAAATCATCTGGAATAGTTGCACCCTTTTAGAAGAAGCATTAAACTTGCATCTTCTGATGCTCCGGCCTAGCAGTTTCTTTATATGGTCAACTATATATATATTTGGGGCATATTTTGGTTTCTTTTTTAAAACCAAGCACCTTTCAATATTTCACAACTTGTTAGTTTATTTAAAAGAGTAAACGCTGCTTAGTTATAGAATATTACTTACTTGCTTAACGGGACCCCAATCCGTGAAGATACTGGAGTTTAGTATCCCCTGCGATCGCAAGCACGCTGCTTTCAGTTATGCATCAGACAAAGTGCTTTGGCATCCACGATAGCTTGGTCTTTTGAAACGGAGGGTTGGTATTTATTGTCGTCTCGAACTTGGGGGCTGAGAATCGAAGAGCCACTTAGCTCGATGTGATCGAGCCAGTGTAGTCATAACGTGTTTTGGCTTTTTGGACTACATCCAGATTTTGATACAGGTCATAAAGTTCGAGGTTGTATCTTCTTTTCCATTTGCCGTCCTCGCACACAGGACCACAAATCCATCAAAGAATTTTTCCTTCGAAGGAATCCAGTGCCAGCTCTCCATTCCCGCTTATCGTACAGCATTCGGCACCATACAGCAGAACTGATAGTGCGACAGGATAAGGGTTTTGTTAAGTAAATGTATGCTTCCTTGGAGTTAGTTTAGAGCCTGCTCACTATCTGCTTCAGAGCGAGATTGAAGAAGCGCCTCTCTTCGCCAAAGTTCGGTATATGTTTGAAGTGGCGTTAGGCTATAACGCCCAAATCAATTTGTAAATAACGCCCTAAAAAAACTCGTACAATTTGTTGTTGCAAAAAATATTTCGTCATTTTGGGTGTTGTTTCCTTTTCAGGGTTCGATTTTTTGACAAGCAGTAAAGCCCAAAATAGTAAGTCGAAATGGATAAACAGTGGAATAAGTATGCAACCTCCCTTGGGTTTTCTGTTGGATTTTGGAGTAGGTGTGAGTTTGTACTGCTAAAAAAATCCTTCAATATATGCAATTTCGCACATACTCCAAATCTGACAATAACCCCAAGTAGGGGGGTTGCATGGGGCCAGGATGCCCCCCATATTTATTAAACTGCAAATTATGTTTGGGCTTTATTTCCATCTTGTTGTTTATTTTTGGGCGCTATGCATTTGTTTGGGCGTTATTTCCAAATCGATTTGGGCGCTATTTACTTGGGCGTTATTGCCTTACGCCGCCGGCCGTTTGAAGTGAGAAGCTACCAAAATTGCACTTTGCTGCTGGTTCAGTGTTGCCAGGTTCTCGCATTTGCCCATCGCCATTATTGAGTTACTGGCGAGAATATTATCGTATATGCGGCTTAAAAGTCGATGAATAGGTAAACAACTTCGACCTGAAATTCGTTTGCCTTCTACAGTATTTTCCTCAGTGTGATAATTTGGTCTACAGTCGATCTGCCACATTGGTAAGTACCGATTAGTGCGTTGAAACGTTCACAGAGTACTTTAGATATAGGATCGTACATGCGATTGCCCAATCATCGGGCATGCTTTCTTCCACCCATACTTGGTTGACTATATAGTGCATCCGCAATACCAATACATCAAAACCGTAAAGAGCTCCTCTGGTAACCCATCAGAGCTCTCGGCCTTGTTGTTCTTAAGCTTTTTAATAGCTGATCCAACTTATTCTGGCTGGTGGGACTAGGTTCTTCATTGACTGGATATGGGTTTTATTCTTGCCCATTTAGTAGGTACATGGAAATGCTGCTATCGGTGATTTCGCAATTTCAATAAGCCTGATGTATTTCGGTCTTGAAACCAGTAGCTTGGACTTTTTGTAAAACTTCGGATGTTGTTTCGATCTCGAAATTCTTTGATATCTCTGAGCTAGGAGACTGGGTGCGTAGGCTATTTTCCTTCTACGCATGATCTATTTCGCAACTTCTGACAAAAAAGCTTTGCACCTCCATGGCGTAGTTAGCTTTCGTTAATTAAAAAAAAAGATGCCCTGCAACGCATCCGCTCCAAAGACCGCACCAAATAGTCACATCTCACATGCTGAGGATAGATTTGCTGAACGGAGAGGACCAACTCGGCAATAACCTATGTTATCAATTAGCAAGCCAATTTCACGAATATTTGTACATCAAGCGGGGTTGGTGCACCATTTCCACTGAGATTTTGTTCCAAAAACTCGCATTGTTTGGCAACACTATACACCAAACACAATTTTTTCCATATTGCAAAACGGGGTTCCTTGTGTAGTTATAATTTTGTTTTAAAATTGGGTTGTTTCTATACCCTGCTGAAGTTTAGCCACATATTCTTGGATATGAAAGAGTTCGTCAGCCACCTGAGATTGGCCATCGACATAACTTTCACTTCTGATTTCTGATAACGCAACTGAACAGTGAAAGGAGGAACCTTAGCTTATTAGATGGCTATTTGATATAAAGCCCCGAACTAGAGTTGCCTTAAAGCGAGGCCAACTCATTTTGGATTTCTTACACCAATTTTAAGGCAACTGGGGCGATGGCCTTAATGTCAGCTTGCTTATTTCAATGAGTATATCTATCTTTTGCCTCGAGGTTTTATTTCTGTGAAGTTTGATTTGATCACACGCCTCCCTGGTGGCAAGTATTTCCACCTGGCATCTAGTGGCGTTATACGGAAGGTTATAGGTTTGTGATATGTCAGGTCCATCTTCCTCTACCAAGTTGCCAAATTATTCATACCGGAATTCTTCCAACTTAAAAGCAACTCTCATTCGAGTGAAATGAAGCAACCGAGAACTGAGTTCTTTATTAAAATTTAAAAGGTTTTGACCAATTGAACACTTTTCGATACCCATTTGCTACTTGCATCCGGATGCTAATGAAACTTGATTATTCATTTCAGTTCTCTGAGAATTGTTTAACTAAAATTCATTTCCCTCGAGCATCTGCAAGACGAGATTCTATCGGATTCCTTTTAAATAAATTATCCCATTCATCTTTGTGCAGCTCAATCAAACGAACTACTTGTGTCTGCTACTCATGTTTGGTTAAATTAAACCATCGCCAATCCCAAGACACTGTGAAGTGTGCCAAAAACACAAATCCAATTGAAGCGTCTCATAATCCCATTCGTTCTCACCACACAAGACGTATAAACACTTCAACCCCTAGCCGTTATAATAAACCCTGTATAGTGTAGTCTTCCTCCCAACAAAATAAAACTAAATAATTAATTCTTCCTTAATCGGAGTTCTCTCCTTCGCTTCGCTGGAGCAGAAGACAATAGCACACAAAACTTAGTTAAATATCTCGAACCCAAATTTTTGGTCCTTCCCCCGACCCCATCCACTTTCGAAAAGGTAAAGACTCCGGTATTATAGAGTGCATTTTCATCACCATCATCTGAACAACAGGATTACCATGGCAGACACTCCATGCACACAGATTATAGAGAGCGAGGGATGCTTTTCCAATTTTCCTGGCAACTTCATTCAATCACTTTCAGGATTTTCAATTGGGAATTCCTTGCAATAAACATGCACTGCACTAAATCGAATTAGGCGAATGGAATACTAGATGCCAGCCGCTGTCGGCACACTATAGTCGATCAAACGCAAAAGGACCCTGCGGTTACGGGCACACATCAAAGGGAAATCACGCAGCCAACCCACACACATACTATATAGAGATGAAGACATTAAAAAGAAAACTTAAGAGGGTAGAAGATGGGATAAAAATGGAAATCCTTCGTCGTAATATGATTTTCACAGCGCGCGTCTTATCCTTCAAATATGTTTTCGTGTTTCCCTGGTGCTTTCGTTTAACTAACCAACCGCCGCCATACCCCCGTGCAATCTACCTTTGGGAGATGGAAGCAATATGTACGAGAGTACTTATGAAATCTGCGCACATATAGCACCCACAAGGTGAACGTTGTCTACTTTCCTGCTGCTCCATACCGCAGATGCCCTCGCCCTGTGTATCCTTGCCATGATGATGAGCTCCGATGAGGGTGAGGTGGCACACGAATGAGAGATGAGCGCTGGTAAAAGCGTTTATCGCTGCTTGAAGCCACAATGACAGCAAGGGTCGTGCGGGTACATTAGAAAGATAGGCAATAGGCTTGAGTGCCTCTAGTCAGTCGTCTGTTGTGGATACAATGACAGGAAGTGGGACAGAGGGAGCTATGGAATTTTCCATGGGGATGAGGATTTAGAAACGAGATGCGGATAAGCCTAAAGGTATATTGGTCACCTTTTTAGAGAGACAGCGACTGGGGTATGCATGAAAAACGCCTGTCAGATACATTTTGCTTGGGGATACTGTAAAGTAATTGGATTATTGTATATATACGCTTTGCAAGCTGGAGAAGTAAATGTGGACCCTCTTGAAGGAAAAAGGTGTTTGACAGGTGCTGGCGATGAAGATTGACTTGATGTTTTGGACTTAAAATATGTGCTGGAAGGCTATTTCCTTCTCAGATTGAACTAAGTCTGCAGTTTGATTATCAATTCACGTCAGTTCTGTTAGCTCTTAATGAGGAGATGCTGGTACCCATAATAGTTAGTGTGTGCTACTATCGGAATGTTAATAACTGTGACGGAGAGAGTAGGTTCTAACGAGGGACATCATCAAAAACAAAGCATTTGCGTGTTCATATAGTATTAATTCTGGAATTTTGTCAGTAACTTTCTGGCTGATCGTACCAATTGTTTCAGACATTTAACTTCTTTAAAATTAATTTATGACGTTGTCTTCACATTGGCGAGCGGTCTTTTTATAGCCTCTTCAGATGGTTTATTCGATTGGTATAGAAGCCTCCAGCAGTTGTATAGTTGAGGTGACGTTTTCTTTAAATAGTTAACGATATTCTGTGAAATTTTTCAGTAATAAGATTCACTCTTCGCGGTAGACTTACGATCGCTAGATTGAGGAGCATTTTATATCCCAGAGATATCAATTTTTGATACCGCCTATGGTTAAGTCAAATTTTAGGCAGCCTTACAAGGATTCTTTGCTATATTAGACCACAATATCAACCGTTTTGCTATAATTTACAACTGAATAGCGCCAGTTTTGTAGACTTTCATGTCGAGAACTTAAAGAACTCTGGGTGGCATAGCCTGTCGTATTTGCCGATTATATCACCGATACTTATCCTGGTTTCCTGGCTGTAAACTTTCCGAAAATTATTACGATTATTGGTAATACAAAAAAAACACGTCGTTTCGATTAGAATATCGGCTAAACAAGTAGGTTTATTAAAGCGGAAAAGGAAAGAGAGAGATTGAGAAATCTGATTCGTTTATAGCAGGGATCGAAAATACCGGGTATTTTGATTTTTTTCTGCAAAAAAGGCCAGTAGTAGTTAAGGTTGTAAAATAAAAAGAAGTACATCTGGTTGATGCTGATGAAGCTGCCTGTCGATTCCTGTTATGCCTTTAAGAACTTAACCCATTTTGAAAATGGGCCACATAAAATTAGTATTTTTGGCCACATAACATAAGTGGCCAAATGAACCAGTTATTTCAACCATCTGTTTTTTCTAGCCGAAACAAAAAAGTTTTTTTGACCCAATATTATTTCTAGTGAAAATAAATTGATTTATTAGACCCAATATTTTTTTGGGTCATAGAAAATGGGTAATAGAGGCTTTTAATTTTTTTGGGTGAAATATTAGGTCTCTTATTATTATGATGATATACAAATTTTCACCTGCTAAGTACATCACACATATGTATAATACATATTTTAGGTAGTATAAAAGGGTATTTTACACTTCAGTGCCTGGTAGAGGGAACAAGGAAAGAATTTACGTTTTGACAATTAAAAGAAATTAAAAAATGTAGGTAATACTAAAGCTGCCAAACACGACATACGCATGCCACTTTGACTTCACGATAATTACTCGACATATTGTAGAATATGTCACGTTTTATATATTGTGGCATGTGCGAAAAATATGCCGAGTACACGGCATGCACGTTTTGTCTCAAAGTTGGCATATTCGTATGTCGACGGTGACTGGCGTGTTTTGCCACAGCGGAGCGTCAGTAAATGTGACGCAATTCCATCGCTATTGGCTATTGGCGGAGAGCAAAAGATCGCCTCAATTGAATATTTCTTAGACGTTTTTTAATCCATTGACATCGTAGTCATCCTTTGATGGAATTTGTTACTTTATGCCTTGATAGAAAGAAGACGAACCATATTTTGGGTTATATACTATATTAATTTCGAAATGTCACCAGAAAGCCCTAAAATCTTAGTTTTTCCAAATCTATATAAATAAAAATGAAATGATGTTCGTTGGTAAGGGCATCACGAGAGAACGGCTGGACCGATTTGGCTGATTTTTTTTTAAAAATGTTCGTAATTCTCCTAGCCAGGTTTTTACGGACAAAAAATTTGTCCACGCCCCCTTCTACGCCCACTTTTTTCAATATATCAATTTTTTAAGATTCAAAGTGAAATTGCTGGCGAATTGATGACGTTCAAATCGGTGGACTCAGTTTGTGCCCAAAATGATGTCGTCAACTATCCAACCGAGTTTTTAAACTCGCTCGAATTACCCGGATTACCGCCTCACAATCTCCAACTAAAAGTCGGTTCGGTAATCATAATGTTACGAAATATCAACCAGCCACGTCTTTGTAATGGGACCAGGCTTGCAGTGAAAAAACTGATGAACAACGTTATCGAAGCAACGATACTAAAAGGAAAGTACGAAGGAGAAGACGTTTTGATACCACGAATTCCAATGATTCCGGCCGACATGCCATTCGACTTTAAACGCTTGCAGTTTCCGGTGCGGCTTGCATTTGCAATGACAATAAATAAATCGCAAGGACAGTCGTTGAGTGTATGCGGCATAAATCTTGAAAGTCCATGCTTTTCGCACGGTCAATTGTATGTCGCCTGTTCCCGTGTCGGAAAACCATCCGATTTGTTTGTTTACGCGCCAGACAACAAAACAAAAAATGTCGTGTATCATAAAGCATTGCAATAACAGAAATTGTGAGGTCACAGCAAACCAATCGAAAAAAAGTCTTTCTTTTGCTTTGGTTAGTTACTTGAATATCGACGATACAATCGAAATGTAAATAAGTTACCTGGAGATTCAATTTCAACTCTAAATAAAACATGACCAAAATCTATATAAAAATAAAAATTAAAATTCATAAAACTATCTCTGAAAAATATGTCTTTTCTTTTTTTTACTTTGTTTACACATTTTCAATAGCTTTTCACAAATTCACTAAACGATCACAAACAATTTTTTTGAAATTTGGACAGGACAACGTCTGTCGGGTCTGTTAGTATAGTATAATCCCAAAATATGGTTCGTCTTCTTTCAATCAAGGCATAAAGTAACCAATTCCATCAAAGGATGGCTGGCTACGATGTCACTGGATTAAAAAATGTCCAAGAAATCTTCAATTCAACCGATTTTTTTTTATTCTCCAAAATGTACATGCCATTCCGAGTCGGAAATATGGGTGACAGTTGACAGACGCATGCAGACATAATATGTAAGCGTCAATAATATGCCGAGTACACGACTTGCACCCTTTTATGAAATATTCTGACGTCGAATTGACGTCAGACTGGAATGCGTATGTCGTGTTTGGCATGTCGTGTACTCGTATCTTAATTCACATTTAACTACAAATATATTATCAGGCGTATTTTTTTGGGAATCGATAACTAGCTCACTTTTACTTTTACATGCAAAACTGGTATACTCACTTTTGGTTTTACATGCAAAACTGTTATACACACTTTTGGTTTTGTTATACTCACTTCCCAAAACATACGCCTATCTACATACACTGCCGGTCACTAGGATGAGGACATACATTTTGCAATCGATTTTCACACCCTATACCTGTTGAAAATGTTTTACCCGGGAACTTTTACTACCAGTGAACAGGTACATATTTTCCTAACAGTAAGTCATAAAATTAAAGGGTAAATAAAAAACGACGGCTGGAATTTCCGAAGATCAAAAAATGAACTCATGAAAAGCGTATAAAAAGACGGTCACTAGGATGAGGACACTGCGAATATTTCGATGCAGGAGTTCACAACAGCGATTTTTTTTCAAAGTTTTGTTAAGAACTGTTAAAAAGAACTGGTTTTATTTAGTTTAAAAAAATGATGGGTTCCGGAAACACTTTGACAGCGACAGAAAGAGGTACCACTTGTTCGTATTATCCTTCGGACCGTTGCTATCCTGGCTGATACTCCGCTTTTGGCCCTTATTTTAGTCGCTGGTAGTGTCGAATTTGAGGCAAGCCGTAGAATTAACCGCTTTTCTCGCAATGTTGTTGCTCTGCCGAACGTCCTTTTTGATTTTTCCCATAGTGTTGGGGATCCCCAAGATAACTGTTTA
Source organism: Cheilosia scutellata (assembly GCA_955612985.1). Taxonomy (NCBI): domain Eukaryota; kingdom Metazoa; phylum Arthropoda; class Insecta; order Diptera; family Syrphidae; genus Cheilosia; species Cheilosia scutellata. The sequence continues at coordinate 32,688,915 of OY015314.1, read as the reverse complement.
CAACAGTCTTACTTCTATTTAGCCTCCTTGCAATTTCTCGGCCTGAGAGTCCTAACTCCTTGAAAGCATATATTTTTCCTCTTTCTGTCGCTGTCAAAGTGTTTCCGGAACCCATCATTTTTTTAAACTAAATAAAACCAGTTCTTTTTAACAGTTCTTAACAAAACTTTGAAAAAAAATCGCTGTTGTGAACTCCTGCATCGAAATATTCGCAGTGTCCTCATCCTAGTGACCGTCTTTTTATACGCTTTTCATGAGTTCATTTTTTGATCTTCGGAAATTCCAGCCGTCGTTTTTTATTTACCCTTTAATTTTATGACTTACTGTTAGGAAAATATGTACCTGTTCACTGGTAGTAAAAGTTCCCGGGTAAAACATTTTCAACAGGTATAGGGAGTGAAAATCGATTGCAAAATGTATGTCCTCATCCTAGTGACCGGCAGTGTACATGTATTTGCAAGTACGTTTGACCCAATCGTGCCCTTGATTAAATTTTTGTTAGCTATGCAGCTTAATTTGCCGTTAACTATTTTTATGACTTGTGTTCATTTGTTTCTTTATTTCGCTTTTCTCGATTGAATTAGAAAGAATGGAAACTGAAGAGATGATAAGGCGTATGAATGTATGTACAATAATGTTACATAATGTGGATAAAACTAATATCTAATTTAGGCTATTCTAATAGAATAAACTTGGGGCTTAACCCAAAAAAATATTGTGTTGATTGGACCCAATATTTTAAACCCGAAAAATTATTGGGTCAAACTAACCCATTTGTTAAGCAAAAATGTACATTATATTTTATGTACCAGGTTTCATTGATCCAAAAAAAAATTGGATCGAATGAACCCATTTACTTTGCCCAAAAAAAAATAGATTGTAGAGAAAAAAAGCACTATCCACCACTAATTAAATTGGGCCACAAATACCTGATTCATCAGCCCTTTTTCAACAAATAGGTCAATTGGGTTCGGTCCCTGGTTTATAGTTGGTATTGAAGTTAGGCTTTTGATTATGATTAAGTTCTATTTATCAGGCACAACAACTGTTTATAACAAGTCACCTCCCGCTACCTTAAATAGCTCCGCAAGTAGTGCGTTCAGTCCAGCTCCAGCAATGGTCTTAAGTTTTAACATTATAGCCCGCACTTCATTTAGTTTGAAAGGACGTAAATCTTGGATCTCTCTTATTTAAAGGGTTCTTTCTGCATGATACCGAAATTTAGATCGTTTTTGCCTTATCGATCTTTTGTAGGTTTTGTTCAGGTCTTGTTGCCTTAACACATTATTTTAACATTTTCTTAAAAAATTCACAACACTGTTCCCAGAATAGCACCTATCTCTTTTTCGATCGCGGAATTTGTCTTGCACATCCTGTCGCTGCGCAGGTGATCTGGCTTGTAGCGTATTCGGCTTCGTCTTCGTTACAGGTCTTCAGCACTTGGTGCCGGCGAACTTACCAAGAGGTTAAGGGATACGTGATCGGCGATGGTGCTGTGTTACGACTCGATGTTGGCCACTAGGGATAGTCCGATATCCGATACAAAAATAGTAGTTATTACAGAGATTTTACTATGTGTATAATGGAAAATACTGCATCGAGCTGAGCGTCATATTTTCCTTTTTTTCAATTCAAGTCCAAATTTTAATTTTAATTCAAAACTTCATACAACTTATCTATGAAACAACTAAATTTCAGGACAACTCATCTATCAGACATCCTATCTATTTTCATTTTGGGTGGATGGTGGACTGTTCTCTCGACAAAGGCTTTACACTACTATACCTACTATATTTTTTCTAGACATCATCGGGAACTATGAGGAAACATCGTATTCATATTTTGCCTTCAAAATGTCGGTACTCCTATGCAATTATTAAATTTATGTAAACAAATAAAAGTGTTATCATCGGCCTGGCCGATGCTTTGATACCCTCCACTGCAAACGTCATGCAAAACGTTTGCTATGCAAGTTAGTAGATATCTATGTACTGTAACGCATGTGTCTAATTTTGGTTTTGTATGTGAGGTACCAGAACTACTTGACCGACATGGACCATTTTTAATACCATTTTTAATACCGACCGTAAAAAGAATACTCTCACAAAATTTCATTCGCCTAAGTCGATTCGTTTGGACTCTATCGACAGACAGACGGACATGGCTAAATCGATTCAGAATGTGATCCTTATTCAAAATATATAATACTTTGTAGGGTCTCCGGCAAATCCTTCTTGACGTTACAAATGTAATGACAATGTGAATATGCATACCTTCCTGTGGAGGGTATAATGAAGAGTCCATGGATAAGTTGTCCTAAAGTTCAGTTGTCCCCCAGATAGAGTTGTAAGGGTATGAAATTTAAATTGAGATGACGTGACTGTGAATGAGTTGCGGTGAATACATTTCAAACGCCATGGGAGCCAAAGTTTGTAGGTAAACTTTTGTAAAGTTGATATGCATTATCGTGGTAGACTAAAATATATTTACGCATTACAATTCATGGGCACGAGCAAAGCCGGGCGGGAAAATAATTCGACACTTAACCATCGATCGGCTTAAATATTTCCACTTAATGGGTGGCAAAAACGTCCGCTTTCACTTAAAAGAATTTCATTTAATCACCAAACGAATCTTCAACTGTAAACAGTGCGACCAATACTTTCGATCTCTACGAACTGGAGTTGGAAGGTTGATTAGGATTCATAATCGCTTATGAAGAGTTAAAAACAAATAAATTTTAGGTGGTAAAAAGTTTACGGGGTCATTTAGTCGTCATTAAAATTCGACCACAACCTAAGCCATACTAATATTAAAAAGCCGGTCTGTACGGGTATATTTTGAAAAGATCATTTTCGGTACTCATCGGAAGTACCAACAAGTACAGCATGTTTTTTCCTTTTCTGTTGAAGCGAAACTAGACAATAAAGTAGGTTTGGCAACAGCTTGAGTAATTGTAAAACTCCCGAATATAATTAAAAATCTCCAATCGGACTATTATTTTTATAAAAACTGATGTAAGTTTGAATTTTTCCCAGTTTCGCCAACACTAACCAATTTACCCCCCGTGTTTTTGATGATATGCTATTTTTAGGCACATCATTTGTTCAACCAAATAAAATTCCACCGCCCTTAACTTTAACCACCCACCGTGAGAGTAATTTTTCTGCAAAATCACTCCATTTAATCAGTAAGTACAAAATGTAATTAATTCAGTGACACAGCATAACCTAAAACTCAAGCATTTGATCAATTAATTTTCCACCCGAAATGACTGAACAAAAATATTACGAGTATGCTTCCTTAAATAGGATGTGACATCATGTGTCAAATTTATAAAATGTTGGCCCCAAAAACTGACAGAAAGTCCGAAAAAATATCACAAAATAAATTCAATTGAATTAAATTAAAATCGAATTAAATAATTGTGTCCACTTCATATCATATCTGGGTATATAGATCTAAAAGGTGCAGGGGATAGGGAAATGCATGCGTAGATACATTAGTGAGTCGCGGTATTGCCTTTGGAACACTTGGTGTCCCAATTTCATTCCTCCACCTCTGCTTCCTCCTCCCCAATATAATACCAGCAATAATGAACTATCCAAGGGTTGATTTTGATTGTGAAAGCTAATAGAAAATAAAGATTGATGTTGTTCAAATAGAAAAACGTTCAAGCGAGGTGGGGACGAGCATTTCTGTTTTGTTTACTCTATTGGAGTAATATAGGCTATCTTGGGTGGTTTCACCCACCCCGCCTGGGCTCCCCTGGGTAGTGGTGACTTCGGAACTTCAAAATCTGACAGAAAGATAAATCGGTGGTCAGATAAGATCCACTTGAAAAATGAATTTTCATTTCGGCGCGGTGAGACAGATAACGAAGGGCCTATGTAGGTATGCCATCCGTCTAACCACCGCCAACCCATCTCAATGTTGAATAGTGTCATTTATCTTCTCAAGCCGACTTGATTATTTCCTTCGTCGAAACGTACTGTGGGTTACACCATCAGGGATCCTGGGAGGGTGGGTGGATTTTTTTTTTTCTCTTCTTCTATATCCTGGATGTGTGTGATGAAAAATCTGAAACGGATTTTGCTTTTTAGCTGAGATTCATTAGGGGTTTTGCGTTCTCTTTCGTTCTTGATGTTTATCTTTCTTCGTTTTTTTTTCGGTTTCCGCCTCCCTTGAGACAAATCATGAGAAGCGCGAATTTAATTTGTTACCTGTTAAGCGTGGGGTTTTCGTTGTCTTCCTTTTTCTTTTACAGTAGCCACCAAAAATAATGACCTGTCAAGTTCACCTGGGATGCAGGATTAATTACTTTGTTCCGTCCCTTCGGCCTTTCACTTGCATATTGCGTGTGATCCTTTTTGAAAGACTTCAACCAGTCGACTGGGGTGAATCAAAATGTACCCCCATGGCTTAGTGCAGGAACAGCCCAGCCATCTCCATGTCCGTGTCCTTAGTCGAGTTTTTGTTTACACTCATTTGCGGTATGAATTCTCCTCGTATAGATACAGAGGAGTATGCTGTTGTATTTATTTAAGGATTCTAATTAAGCCAGGCGAAAACAGATGACACCATAGGAAAGAGGGATGAATTATCATGGATAAATATGTTGTTACCTACTTTTTCATGTGCGTTTTGAGTAGGGAATTTATCTGAATGTCTTTGGATATCTTCGCATTGGGCTTAAGCTAATCGGTTGGGTGATTTGTATATTTAAAATGGTCTGAGGCAAAGGAGGTGAAAACTTTCTCAGGATCCTTACAATCTAGATGCGGTATGGTTGCTAAATAAAGTTGTAACATACCTACAGGGATAAAAAAAAGTTCAAAACGAATGTGGTATTGGAATTTAGAAACGAAACATGCTGTTCAAAGATAAGAAACTTTTCCCAAGTTGTATGATTAATTAAATGCCGAGATTTATTGCCATAAGAGGTTAAGTTGAAAAATGTGCTGAAGCGATTATTGCCATAAATATTTTTGAATGCGAAATTTTAAGAAACGGTTGTTGTTACTCATGGGAATGAAGGTCAAAGTGTTTCTATTTCAGAAGACATTCATATTTTTATTACCTCACTTTGCATGGAAAAATGTAATATGGGGCGTAATAGGAGTGGCTGAAACATTAATTCGAAACGTTCGTGGAATGTTAGAGAAGTGTTATTGGAAGCATTCTTTTGGCAAACATTGTTACTTACACGTATTTAGTTTTGAACACAGATTAGGGCAGAGATGTATTTGACGATTAGATGTATTTTTTTGGTTGAAGAGATAAATGCGTCATAAAGACTGACTAAGTTATCCGGTTTGCCAGATTCCTAACGTCTAAATTCTCTACATCTTCTGGCAAACCGTCACCGGTCTGTTTCTTTCTTTACTCATTATGGTGCGATCTTTTCTTGACTCTATCTTCTATAGTCGTGGCAGATTTATGCTCTGGTGTCTTATTTCTGTCTTAACTTTTTCAGAACTTTTTCTGTATATGAGCATTGAGCATATACTTGGTTCCAATGGGGATTAGCTACTTCCGCGGTTGAAGAACGGTTGATTCTGATACAGCTCGCCACCCAGAGACCTCCACCGCTGCCATTTGTTTTCTGTTTTTTTTTTTTTTTTGTTGAACCCATCGGAATCTGCCCAGATCTCACATCCGTAAAAAATTATAGCATTTGTGACAACCATACCTACGAAGTTTTCGCCGACTATATTGGTCCTTGCAGCTTTTTCCGATGCAGACTTGATGTGCTACCAATAGGTATATTTTGTATCCGCATCAACATCACTCGCTTCGTCTTTTATGGTTATTGCCTTATGGCCTACTACCTCCTAGTCAGCAGAAGTATCTCGCTCTTTTATGTTAAGTCCATGGTTTGGAATCCGTGATTAGATATGGGCATTCGCTTTCTATCTGTGATGTCATAAAACAAGGTTTGTCTTGGAGGTAAGCAGCGGTTGTATGTCGAGCCAGAATCGGGGGAGAATTTTGGCTGCAGGAAATAAGGCCCCCAATTTGGGGTGTTATTTCAGAATGAAATAATACCCGAATTTTCATTAGGAAGTAAGGCCCCAAAAAAGGAAATAACACCCCAAATTTTATTAAAAATCGTTTTTGTTGTATAATTTTTTGGGTTCTTATTTAATTTTTTCTTTGGGGCCTTATTTCACAGAGCCAGAATTTTGGCTATCACTTTGAAGACTTTTGCTGGTATACCATCTGATTCGGCGTCTTCTTTTTTCATAGAGCTTGCAGCAACTGCCAGCTCTTTTTCATTAAATAGTTGGGTTTCCTTTTGTCGCTTGGTGTCGGAAAGAGTAAGACTTTTTTCAATGTGTTCGCAATCTTGGTTGGTTCAGTAGGTATTTCCTTAAATCAGTCAAGACAGGACTCCTTCCATTTTTGTCATTCTCTAATATTTATTGCTCTTCTAAGCGAGGCATCTCCTTGTTTTTCGAAATTCATCAAGAATGGTTTCCCTGCCTTCTAGGTTCTAGGTCTCTTCTTCTCCTTATAATAGCTTTAGGTACAACTGAGGTATACTCTCCCTACGCACAGATTATCTCCGATCTTTTTTCACAGTTAACCTAACAGTACAATGCTCTACTATCCTGTATCAAACTAGGTGGCAACATATATTTATATTCAGATTTTATCTTATATTTAAATAAATCAAGGCTTAATATCGTACTAACTTTAATTTAATTTTCTATTTTCAGGTACGTACAAAAGTTAAACAAGATAAAAGCACACAGCAATGTAAGATACGATCTTAAACATAAATCTAATTAAAAACAAAAAGTAGGTATCTATATTTGGAAGAAATATTCCAAAAACTGACATTTTGAGTTCAAACTTAATAACGTGCGGGTTCTCTGAGCCGGGGATTTTGTTTGTTAACGTAGCTGCCGAGATGAAAATGCGCCTCTTCAGAAAAGATGATTTTTGGCCCAAAATAATCGTTGTCCAATTCAAGCTGCTCTAAGGCCCAAATTGCGAAGCGATAACGAAGCGGATGGTTATGCGCCTTCAATTGCTGAGTCAATTGGACCTTGTAAGCGAATAATCCGAGATCTTTGTGCAGAATTCTCCTCAGGCTAGTGCGTGAAATGTTGAGCTGTTGAGATCGATGGCGGTATGATGTTCATGAATTGAGTCTCACACTCTCGGCTACAACAGCCACATTCTCGTCTGTGCGCACCGTACGACGACGGGGACCATGAGTGATGAGTGTTGTCCACTAGCACACAAACTTTTTGCCCAAACTTGCATACAGCAGGCGCGGTGGGTGCTTCATTTCGGCTAAAACTTCTGTTTGGGTAACTCAGCACTGACTTTGGAAATAAGTTTTCAATATTTCGCAACGTTTTTCAAGCGTAAAGCGACTCATTTGTTTCCGCGGGAGTATGATACTGACTTTCTGCCAAAATTTCGAGCGGGTAACAGCTGTCAGTGTCAAAATAACCTGGGATTAAAAGGAAACCATTAGATGGCCCACCCTGTATGTGATACATATTACTATAATATGATTTTCGAGTGAATTATAGAAACTCACTGTATAATATAGGTTTAAGACAGAAGTATGACTTCAAAAACAGACATATTCTAGTAGGGAGGTAGATCAGGAGAAGATGTTTCGCCCAACACGCTCAACCATACTCTCCTCTTAGCGCTCGTTTGGAGAAATATATATCGTCGACAGTTATATGGAGCATACTACTCTCCAGTTAAATTGTTTAGACTGGCCGGGCAATTGAATATATGTATGTGTTGAACATCGGCTGGCCATCGACTATTGTAATGCATCGACGGAATATTTGAAGTATAGTTTCTTATGTTTTATAAATAGTATAGCGTAGGTTTCTTATTGGTATCAACTTATTGACTTTGTCCAGAATGAGTATCAGAAGTTTAGCAATGGGCCACTTAGAACGGTGAAATCACTAGATTGAATAAACGATGTCGTCAACAGTCACGATGGTAGATTAGATATAGATATAGATACATCATATACATTAGGTACTGATGCCAGAGGAGGACAGTGAGGATTTTCCAGAACTAGTTAGAGTGGTGGCAGATAAACCCTTTATGAACTATTGGCACATCCTAATATCCATGAAGTGAGCTACTGGGACCAGAATATGCGGCGCCTTTCATCAAACTTAGGTATGAGTCGTATGAATAAAAATTAGCATTTGCTTTGAATTAAAGGTGGTAGCAAAGTAAAAGCACTTAGCAAATGCTTTAAATCGGTATGAATAAAAACTTACTTTGCTAATAGACCGAGAGCCCGCAGTAAATTTTGGACGTGAAAGGCAACCGATTGAATTTTACATAAATTCGACAAGTGAAATGTCTTGGACTTATGCAGTTATGTTTCTGGTGTTTCAGTCTATGCTTAGGAGAGATTTTGTGCGATTGCGTCATTTACTTAATGTTCAGTTGCGAGTTTTTGTATATAAATAGGACATTTTTAGCGAATTTCTAACCTTTGGATGCGTCTGGCAAGGACTTGGTGACACGTGAAACGTCTTGGACTTATATATTCGTTATTAAGGAGTTTTTCTCTAAATTCTAAAATAAAAATTAAGTGGTTGCATTAATTATTCAAAATTGGAATTTTTATTGCATTTCCACTGCGTCTGGCAGGGCTTTGGCGACACATAAAACGCCTTGGATACATGTATTTGTACTGAGGGGACCATTCTCTATTATTTGGTAGTAGATTCAAGCGGTTGCACCAATTTATTCCTTTTGTGAATCATATCGCATTTTTAAGATGCAGTTGCATGCTTTAGCTGCCATTAAGCGCTGCCAGACGGGCATATTTGAAATCTTGGACATCAGAGCAACGTATTTATGTAAAATTCATCCGGTTGCCTTTCACGTCCAAAATTTACTGCGGTCTCTTAGACTATAAAGTAAGTTCGAAAATTCGAACAAAGCATTTACTTCCCTGCATGTGTCAAAATTTGAATTTAGAATTAGAAAAACTATTTTCGAGGAAAATGACCAAAAGCTAAAGTAGTTCAATAAAAAAAATTTACATAAATAAATAAAATAAATCTTTTCGAAGTTGGAGTTAACTCAAATCAGTTTTTGTTCATACGAAGCTTAGCATTTGCTTCGATTTTGACATTTAGTCTGAGTAAAAGCAATTGCTACGTTTAATTCATACGACCCAATGGGTCTAGCGCCCCCTGTCCTGATGGGTGTAGTGCGTAGGGATAACTTCTCTACCACTGGAAAAAGAATATACTCAGCCTAGAAAGTTGGAATAGAATTGAAACTTTATGATGCTCGGTTTTTAAAAAACATCATGTTCACCCAATATAACAAGTATTCTAAAAAGAACTCACCAATGACGAACCTCCTTTACCGCTAATGGCTCAATATGGCTGAGTTAGTCACCCCTTTTTTGTCGGTTCCCTACTCCGACTTTTGATTCCTCTCACATATCTCATTCTGCCCAGACTGCCTCACAAGTTGTGCTATATTCCCCTTTCGTTTCCTGTCTCTTTTTCGTTTCATCACAGTTCGGAATTAAGCTAATATCACACGATATGTGTATACACAAATATTTGTGTAAAATTTTGGAAATTACTGTCAAAAAAATACACAAATTGTCTGAACCACAAATTTTATAACCACAAATGGCATACACAAACGATTTGTGTATCATTTGTGTATTGAAAACACAAATCGAATTTGTGTACATACACAAATCGTTTGATCGGGTGTAGAAAAAATTTTATGACGATTTGTGTACCATTTGTGTATGTCCTATAGTTTGTGTATTCAGAAAAATTTCGCATACACAAATTTCGTACGCATACACAAATTGTTTTGATAAATTCAATTAAATGTGGATGGACATGGGTAATGGGTATAATTTATGACATGGTAATAAGATTTTTATCGTATGGTAATAATATACCTTTCAAGTTTTCATATTCAATAACCGAGAAAGATACCAACGGTAGTGACGAATATGACCATGATACGGTGGTCATGGAGAGAAAGTATAAATATAAGGCCGATAAAGAGTCCGGATGGAATTTATCCGGCTATTCTGAAACAAGGTTTTAGTCAGCTGATGCCGACCGACGTTGAAAATAATTTTCACCGGAAGGTTGGCCTACATACCTTCTCCTTGGCGTATGGCTAAAGTCGTGTTCATACCAAAAATCAGTAAGACCGACTACACTCTCGCCTAAAGTTTAAGACCCTTCCTTTCATGCTGAAAAGATTGGAGAGACTGGTTGAGCTGCACGTGCGCAATGTTGCTCTTCAATCGCATCCTCTTTCTGAGATGCAACATGCTTATCAGCGCGGAAAATCCTGTGAAACTTTAGAACCTTGTTGGTAGGATCGAAAGTGCTATTGATATATGATAAAGATATTGAGGGTGCTTTCGATAATGCGACCTTTGATAGCATGTGCAGTGCAGCCAGACATCATGGTATAGATGAAACATTGGTGTTGTGGATTAAAGCAATGCTAATGTACAGGACGTTGATTTCCGAAGCGGATTGTGGCAATTCCGTTATGACAGGGGTAAACAGAGGTGAAATGCAATTGGAACTGAGGTTTTTGTTTTGTGGCACTACTCCTAGAGCAAAATAACAATTGGATTCCTGTGCCAGACTGTACTGTAGGTACATGACATGCTATTTTTGTAGTTCCATTCAATGAATAAGAGAATTGATGCTATTCCTTTTTCAGTCATGAACGCACCAGCAAAAATCCTGTGTATTTTGCGCGAGCAGCATTGTTGGATTCAGCGCATCTATAGCCATCCCGCATATAGAGGTAGTTCCAACTCTGGAACTATGTACCACTAATGGTGGCCAAGCCAATCTTTTCTGCAACATATACGGCGCTTGCGTGGCAACTCGACGATTTGTTCGCTTTCGTCTTGCAACACATTCTATTTTCAACTTTCTTAAATTTAAAACCTGACCGAATCCAAGCAATTTTTTATTTATTATTATTGAATATACGTCAAAGACGAGCGAATCAAAAACAATCTGGCCTATACACAAATAACTACACAAATTCCATTTGTGTAGAAATACACAAATTGTCTGAACCACAAATCTATATACACAAATTGATTTGTGTATGGGGCATTTGTGTATGGCCATACACAATTGAAATTTGTGTATTTGGAACGAAATACACAAATCGTCTGAGCAACCAACATTTGTGGAATACACAAATCGCTTTTGAGTAAGATTTTTTTTAGAATTCTTAAAACAAGACCAAAAAATCTTTCTTCAATCCTGTTTCGGGATTGATTTAAGCTCGAAAATTCTTAAAACAAGACCAAAAAATCTTACTTCAATCCTGCTTCGGGATTGATTTAAGAATGTGGTTCTTACATTATGCGATGCCTGAAAAAAATGTATTTTGGGTATTCAAGATCTAAACCTAAGATCTTAATTACCTACCATCTTATAATATATCATCACATCATTCATTCACATTTCACATCAGTAGATATCATAGGTAATAATATTAAATTTTCAATGTTGCCTTATGAGAATTCACTCAGTAAGTGAGTGTGAATTTTAGGAACGAATAGAAATCAAAATAAAATACATGCGCATGCAGTTTAAGTATTGTTGCGCTTGTTTCAATCATGAACAAGCTTGAAAAAAGATTGTTTCGGCTTATTTCAAGAACAATTGGTGTCATATTAAGATTAAGAAAAAAATCTAAAATCAAGCTTGAGCATACTTGATTTTAGCTTGCGATTTTTCTCTGAGTGTACCCGACGAGACATAAGAAGTTTCCCTTTAGAAATTCACAGATTGATGCTTTTGGGCGCATTATTTTCATTATGAGATCCTAAGACTATACATAACCATTCGTTGGTTTGGGTATTAGGAATAAAATGTAGCTCGAATTTGATGCTGCTTCATAATGACAATCAATTGAATGGGGTAACAATTTTTTTCGCTTAAATTCGTGAGCCTGAGCAGCACCTGAACAATATCTGTTAGAAAATTTTGATCGAGCTTATCATATTGAGGTTTTGGTTGAGAGAACAAAAACTTTGTTAACAAATTTGATGAAAATTATGGGTAGGTACCTATTTGGTATTTCGAGCAACACCACTCATTGATCATCATATTCCTTTAAGTGAGTAGTTTGAACAGTTGAATTCTGACAGTTAATTCAACTATGTACTTAAGAAGACTTTTTACTGATTTTTAATTGTCAGATTCGCCGTCAATAATATTGTCCAAGTGACTATCACTTAAAGCAACTGACCGTTGAGCACTAGGCCACCAATTATTGAATACAACAGAGAGGTTGACATGCATTTTTTTGTTGCTAACAAAGTTTGTCGTTCTCTCAAAAAGACTTCATCTTAAATTAATGCCACTTAATTGTACTCCCGCGATAAAACGAAAGAATTTGATTCTTAACTTCTCTCAACAAAGTATATACGGCGCCCATTTTGCACAAGTTGACAGCCATTGTTTTGTGTCAAAGGCTGCAGCCAAAAAGTTACTAACAGCTTCTCTAAAAACATTATGCTTCTCCATTTTCCAAAATGTGATCGTCAGCGTTTGTATTCAATACAATGTCGACTTATTACGAAAGATACATTTTGCCTTTTTCTGTATATTGACAATCTTTCTAGGTATCAGCTGCTATTTTAATGAATATGCTCGTATATTGAAAGAGCGGTAACATTATTTCTTGACGATTGTTTTCCCTTTCATCCACAAAAAGAACGAGCAAATATTAATATACTTATGTTGACAGCTCTGGAAATCTCAAAGATGTCACCTACACTTATCAATCGCTTTCGTGCCATAAAATATATTTTGCTTTCTTCTTTTGAAGCTGAATCAAAACAAGGCAAAGAAAAATCATAACAATGAATCAAGTTCTTTGGAAATTTCCTGTTACCATATCTCACCAAATAAACACAATCCTTATGCGTACATCTACTGGCAACCCTTCTCGAGGGACTATCTATTAAACTTTCAAACCCCATGTCCAAAATGATGATGCATTTCGTGCAAACACACACAAAAAATTTCTTCCAACTCCTATGTCCACATCTGACAGATTTATCGGATTTATTTCTTATTTTTTTGTTGGAAAAATAAATTCCCAATTCACAAGCGATTTGTCCCAATTTAAAGTATCTACCAGTTTCCCTTTTAATCTATTCTAGCGAAACGATAAATCAACGCGAGCAGGAAAAAAAAAACTATCTAAGATTCGAAGACAAAATCACACACATGGTTGGAACAAATTATGACACAGGCCCAATTCGAGATGTATTTTTTTGAATGCCTTAGATTAGCTATAAAATAAATTCCCAGTATACACACACACTTGAATAGAGGGCCACAACCGCTACCACTTGGCCCAAGTCCAAAGTTCCACCAAGTTGCAACTGCAACGTACATATAGAACTGACTTTTTGGCACAAATTGTCGATCACCGCAAGAGACATAAATCCACAAAAGTACAGCAGCAGGCGGAACGCTAAGCTGAGCCCTGTCGCACGACAGATCACAGCACAGATACTATGATACACTATTTTGGCTCTTTAAAGAGTCAGAGGTGAATATGAATATGAATATGGGTATCAGGCCAGTTCGTGGAAATTAAATTGAATGCATTAAATATGTTTAATTAGACCATTCCGGCCTAATGGCAATTACCCTCTGCACATGTTGATGGAAATAGGCAGCAGTCTGCATTTGCACTTTTGATAGATGCAAATTGAATAGCAGATATTTTTATATGAGGGCTTTGAGATGAAATGGAAATAGATTGCTCGCAGCATATTGGATGTGTGCACATTCTATTCATTAAACAAATTTTATTTTTTTAATTTTTTTTGGTGTGTTAGACCATCGTGTGCCAGATTTTTATAGTTAAATGAAATTAACGTGGTTGAGTCATAATATTTTGTCAAAATGTATTTAGGGCCTATTTTTATAGTGCTGCGTGCTGGTTGCATTCCTCTGCCTGTGGTGCATATTTTTCAAGAGAAATTCAATTTGAAAATATTTTCCGGGGAAAATTTTATGTGAAAATGGATTTATTAGATGAAAACATTGAATGAGAGATAGAGAGAGACAAATTTAAAATATTAATTAGATGCGGCTGTTAAATGGTGACTTTTTTTTAAGCGAATAACTTTGGTTGTGACTAGATTATGCATAGTTTTATTAAATTACTATTAATCCCAGTGGGCTATCCATAATATGTAGTTTACATAAACACATTGGAAAACATTGATGCCAAATATACTAACTCGGGTAGCAGCTGACAATTTGGGTGAATGTGGAGTCAGAATGATGCTGGATACCGGAATGTACCTACTGGATATTATCAATAAGAGAAACCGTCATAATCAGTAAAGATCATTTCGTTTTAGAATATTTTTGGGGAAGCCTTGTAGAATGAAATGCGTCTATAGATCTACCACAGGTTTAGTATCTTGCAAGCGCATATTTCCCTTTCTCTCTTAAAGCCTCTAAAAATAGTCATTATTCGCATTACAGTCTTAGCGAAACCATTCCACGCATCCTTGCTTGTCATTTGTGGCATTTTACCAACAAGAACGGCGGCTCGCCAAAGTATCTCCTTAGTATATTTCTATTATCTGCTTGGACATTGAAAAATCACTTAGATATTCAGGGTTTTTTTGAATTAAAGGCCCTGCAGTCCTTATGCAGTCTTTTTTTTTAAATACTTCTCTCGGGAAAGGCGAACCTATAACGCTTCAACAGCGCCCCGAGATGCTTGCAGATGTATGTTAGTTCTGCACTTAAATTGCTGCAAATTGTATACTTCTGGAAATATATCCCCAGGAAGTGAGTTCCAAAGTTTGCTTGTCCTGTAACAAAAGGAGTTTTGGAAAGTTGATGTCCTCGCGGTTGTCAAGTGTACTATGTGGTCATGAGCATTAGCAGCCTGTCTTGTGGGGCGCCCAAAAGTTGCATTTCTAGGGATAATGTCTTTGAGTTCCTCGGAACGTCTTCTGTGTGTACGACATGCTAAACAGCTTACAAAGTACAGGTGCAAGTTCTGGTGCACAGCTCTTGGGTACTATAGCCGGGATTCCGTCGGGTCCCTTTGCCTTATTGCAATCTAGTTCTTTAAGGATGCGTTGAATTATTCGAGGCCGAAATTTCACTAGTTGTGCAGAATCTAGGGTTGAATTCTTTGAAAACATGCTAGCGAAAAGATCTGCCTTTTCTTTAGGTGTTGTTGCTAGTGTGCCGTCTTCTTTTACTAGAGGTGGAAAAGAAGAGCAACTAAAGTTATTACTGATTGCCTTTGCCATGCACCAGAATGCGCTTGAGCCGCTAGGACATCCAATCACATTGTTAGTGACTCTTTCGCTGTAAGTTGTCTTCGCCGATTCAATAATTTGGTTGCATCTATTTCGAAGAATTAAAAACCGAAGGGTTTGACCGCCATTCAATGAAAGCCTTGTTTTTCGCTGCGGTAACTCGCTTGCATTCATTGTTAAACCAGGGTTTATTTGAAGCTAATTTTTTGATGCAATGTGGAATATAAAGCTCCATACCGAGTAAAATCATTTCGGTAACGGCTTCTGCGCACATATTGACATCGGTATCTCTAAAACACATATCAGCCCATGGCAACGAAGCGAAGAAATTAGGCAGCTCGTCCCAGTTAGATTTACTATAATTCCAAATCGAACGATAACGATCCTGGTTCGCTCCTATTGGTATCGGTATAGAGAGGATAGCAGATATTAGAGCATGATCCGAATTCCCTAAGGGAGCAGACACTTTTATTTCATAATTATCTGGCTCTGTTGTGAGAAACAGATCGAGAGTGTTTCCGTAATTTGATGGATTGTCTGTAATTCGTGTGGGCTTATCAACGAGCTGAGTGAGATTGCAGCAAATTGCGAAGACTTCAGCTTGTTTCCCTGCCTCGTCCGTTCGGTTAGAATATCGTAGCCAATACATGTTATGGGCATTGAAGTCACCAAGTATAATAACTTCAGTGGTTGGGTGATGAAATTGTATCCAGTCTACCTTATCGGATAAATGACGAAATAATTTAGATGGTTCGTTATCGTTTGGAGAGCGGTACAGGCAGCAAAAGAATTTGGTACAGCTTTGCAGTACGACCTTTAGCCATATTATGTCGAGATCCAGATCTAATTGGGCAAACACACATAGTCCCCCCTTATATCGAAAACGAGGAACTAGTTCGTATCCTGGACAGCGAAGATATGTGTAGTCAGTGTTTGAGTTTATTTGAGTCTCGGTTAAGACTAGGATGTCTGGCTTTTTTTCTTGCAGATGCAGGTGCACGCAGCTGACGTTGACATTGTTGAATCCTAGACCTCGAATGTTGCAGAAATCTGTTTGTTACCTTTCATGACTTTCGTAATGTAATTTGGCAAAGAGATATAGTCTGATGGGACTTGGAGGACATTTATGCTATTTTTTGTAATAAATATTTACGAGAAAAGAACTCCACTCTCTCCACAAGGTTTTTGTCAATGAACGCAATGCCAATTTTGAACATTGTAGTGCATTGTGCAAACAAACCACTTCGCAAAACAGGGTTAGACTAAGGGAAGGGGCGTGGCACCTCCCATTCATCAAAGTTATTTCAAACTGGGGTAGAAATCAGGTCGCACTTGACGTGTCTGTCCGTTCATAGATGAATTTACTGTCCGAGTTTCCTTTCTGGGAACTATTCGCTTAGACTTTTGGAGCATTTCTCTGTTCTCGTTATATCTTCTGCGTATAATGGCGTCCTTGTTCTACTTGTTCTACTGGTTCTACTGGAATCGATTAAGTTCAAATTTATAGATAATATTAGGTATTGGCCCAGGAGTATTGCTATGAAGATTGGTCAAAATTGGACAAAAGGGCGTGGCACCGCCCATACAAAAAACATCTTCTATGGGGTGAAACTCGATGACGTTATAACTCCATAACCGCTGAGCCGATTTTCATGATTCTTTTTTTGTTTTATTCGTATTGCTGTATTTCAGGTTTACGCAGAAAGAAAATTCCAGAAAAAAATACTTTTCAAACGTTATTCTTCGACAGTCATGGGAAAAAATTTGTCTAAACAATACGAAGCACACGGAGTACAGAATCAGTCTGGACACATCGGTTAAATAAAAATGAAATGAAAGTGTAAGAGCAGACAAAACAACGTTTGCCGGGTCCGCTAGTAATACATAATATCTATTATGAGCATGCGTGCTACCGCTCACTTAAAATTCATATCGGTAGCAATAATAGGAACAATATGGGACAACAAGTCTAATTTATTACAGGGAAGCTGTTCAAAATTTTCCACTCCAAATTCAAAAACCATAAAAATCAAATGAATTCGCGCAACACGTAATTTTTGCGTAAAAAAAAAACTTACCTAATGCAAATTTCGCAAGGTCCTGGAACTCTGGCTGTCCAAAGGCATTTGTCATTTTGTACACCTTGTTCCGAAACTTCAAAACGTTTTCTTCGGTTACATTTGACCAATTGACAGAAATTAATAAATTGTTCCCACTGATCCTCAGTAAGCTGTGAGCTTTTGGGTGGAATCAAACTTACAACCGGACTTCCAAAACGGGGTAGCAGTTGGCAATATAACGCCCAAGGAAATAAACTCGTACAATTTATCAAAATTTTTCGTCATTTTGGGTGTTATTTCCTTTCCGGGGTTCGATTTATTGACAAGCAGTAAAGCCCAAAATGGTAAGTGGAAATGCATTAACAGTGCAATAAGTAGGGGAGGGGGCATGCTCTGCCTCCCTGCAACTCTCTTACTGGGCTTTCTGTTGGATTTCGGATTAGGTGGAAGTTTGTACTGCTAAAAGAAACCTTCAATATATGCAATTTCGCACATACTCCAAATCTGACGGTAACCCCAAGGGGGGTTGCAGGGTGGCAGCATGCCCCGCATACGTATTAAACTGCAAATTATGTTTGGGCTTTATTTCCATCTTGTTTGTTTGTTTTTGTGCGCTATGCATTTTTTGGGGCGATATTTCCAAATCGATTTGGGCACTATTTCCTCGGGCGTTATTGCTTAACGCCGTCGCAGTTGGCTTAAACAAACGTCTGGTGAAAAATATACAAAAGAAAAAAAAAGTCTGTTGCAGTTAGACAACACTATTTTCTATCGTGATTCTATCAAAATCCGACCCTAAATCAACCCGCGGTACTAATAATAATTTTTAGTGTCCAGGCTAACTTTTACGAAGTCACAATGCGAAAATTTCCATATAAAATTATCCATTGTGATCGTCAAAATATTTAAGTTAAAGACTAAAAATGATTATTGGTAAGGCCCATGATTCAATTACTATAGATTACGCATTGCGCATGTTCGCCATTTTGAACGTGACGTCATTTGAGCGTAGAATTTGTGTAGTTCGTTCAGTTCGAGTTGATTTTAGTAGTCGATTGCCTTAATTGCTCCAATTAATATTAAAAAAATAATTAAATATCAACATTTATTGAAATGGGTGTTTGTGCTGTGTTTGAATGTAACACCAATACAGAAAAAAAAAAACATTGGACACCAGCTTTCATAGCTTCTCAAAGGAAAAAACTCTGCAAGCCATGGGTACTCTTCTGTAGAAGAAAAGATGTACTAAACCCAAAAACTGCAAGAGTTTGTAATCTGCATTTCCTAAACGAGGAAATGCGGTCAATGGCCATGACTTAAAACTATTTTGCCTACCTACAAAATGAAAATAATATCATCTTTTTTCGTTTCCATAATAAGGCTGATACGCTATTTCGATCTTAACAAAACCTTAACAAAATATTTTATATATTTATATTAAACATTTTCAGCAAATCCATTTATAATTAACACAAAACAAATGAAAACAAAACTCCACTGCAAATACTCTCACCATTATCTCTACTTGTCTGCGCTCAAATGACGTAAGTGCGCATAACGAAAAAATCTGAACATCACCATTGCGCTATCTGTAGTATTTGTATCATGGCTAAGGCCATCTTTCCAGTATTCCAGGCTTTAAAGTTGTCTGCATTCGTTATTAATTTTAATATTTCGTCACAGTCATCACATATGTAAGGTTTGGGTGAAAATTATAAAAAGAAAATAAAATATGAGGATTTTCGTTAAACAAATTTAAATCGCCAAAATCTAAAAATATCGCCTTTTTTCGAGCCTTTTTTGGGATGCATCGCCCAACCGATATTCGTGTCGCCACGCCATATGAAATTTCAAATCGTCACTTCTGACAACCCTGTATTTAAGTAGCCTTTTGTAGTTCGTGCAGTCTGTTTCATCTAAATGTTGAAAGAAGTGGGTACCTTTCCAGAAACTTTCTTCTGGTGCAAGATATTACCGTGCCTGCCATTCTGAGCCTTTTGTCATGCTTTTTCAGAACACAGTTCTTTGACAATATTCCTACCAGTCTCATGTGGTGTTCCCTGATCGCTCGGAACTTATAGATCGAAACACTTAAAAATTAGCTGCAAAAACAATTTATGTATAATTTAAAACAAGGCAGAAATATGATCATCAGATAATAAATAAAAGGAAAAGTAAAGTGTCCAGATGACTACCCTGAGGTACCTACTCAAGAAATAACACATAAATTGAAGGATCCTAAGCCAAGCCGCTTCGTACAGTGCTAGTAATATAAAAAAAAGTCTCATTGACGAAAGACGATCCATAAATATTAAATCGGATAGAGAGTATCGAAATGCATAAGGAATAGTACTCAATCTAAAAAAAAAATTTTAATGTCATGTCTCATGTAGCTTCCAGCATAAACATTTCTGAAAGAATATGGAATTTACTTTTCCCCTTTAGTTGGTATACCTTACCTACTATAGTGGATTGCAATCAATTTGCCATTGCATTATAGATATAGCATTAATAATTCATTAAGTGACCCATTCTCGAGGAGCAGTTATTGCCTATTTGTTCAATGAAACTAAATTGCATTCAATTGTCTATCTTTCGATAACTTTCCTGATCATTTCAGGCAACAGCTTTCAATTGCAACTACCTACTTATCTATCATATTAAATATAACTTAATAGGTACCACTTTAGAGACAGTATCCACCCTCGTTAATAACCCGAATCCCACACGGTCTCCATGCAACAGCTACAGCAGCACTTGCTCAGCAAAGCTCATAGTGCACCGCCGCAACTGGCATACAAATGCCACTGCCCGCATATAGAAATACACCATTGCATGGTCAATTAAAATGCAGTCATCTAATCTTCAAGCCCAGATTGATCTGGCGCCAACATCAGGCCCTGAAGCTATAATGCGCACAGCTCCATAGATCACTTCAGCGCACAGTGTTGCTTACGAGTATTGAGTGCGGCGCTCGCTATGATCACGGTTCACTGAATCTAAACGATGATGAGGATGACTAATCGCAATGCCAATGAGAAAATGTTGCATAAAGCTTGAACGATTTTAGTGCATGCCAAGACACCATAAGCCACAAAATAATAAGGCCACCATTAAAACAACGAAGCTATAAAAATGCAAATAGATTCACAAGATTAGCTCTTGAAATTGCTCAAAATAAAAGAGGGATTCATCGTTATTAAACTAGTTTTCTATAGAATGTCACTCTTTCAAAACAATATAAACTTTCAGTCTAATGGAAGAGTTTCCTAATCTCCGGGCTACACAAATCGGAACTTTAAGTTTTCGCCGTATCTAAATTTGGGGAACCCAATTCTCTTCGAGTGTTAAACTTTATATTTTCTTTGGGATGATCAGCGCAATCGGATCGAAGTGCAACCACACAAAAAATATATTCATTCTTGGATAAGATAACACGCCCCCATATGCACTTTATTTTGTATCTTTTGTGTGCTAGCTAAGAGCAGTCCATACGCTCTTTTCATCGGCGACCCAAATTTTATCTAACACTCAATTAGAATTTTTCTCTCACTTCAGAGATACATATTTTATCTTTTTTTTTAAGTCTTCGTTGGCCTTTGAAGGGGGATATGTGTGACGTTCACAGCTAAAAAGTGTGAAGGTGGTGCGCGCATTCATTAGAAATGGAGTTGGAGGTTGGTTTTTATTTTAAAATTGAGTGCACCGGGAGTGTGAACTCTTTAGTCATTAAGAGGACCTGAATTTCCAACACATTTATTTTTCAAAGGAAAACAAGATACACCCAGCACGTTAGATGGAGGCGCTTGTCAGATACAATTAAGTAGTGAAGTTTATATATTATCAGTGCCGGCTGGGGGTCTATGGGAGTGATGTTGTTTTAAGTTTGGTTTATTTTGACATTCAATGTGGGGGTTGGGGATCTAATGCTCTGGATTGATGTGGCATGTGGTTTTAGTAACATCTGATTGAATGAAGATGTCGTAGGAGGTTTGTTCTTATCTAATAAAGAGAACTATAGCACTATAGCTGCTGCGACTGTCTTTAGATGGTAAACTTCATATCTTATGTGTATTGATTAGAAAATAGAACTATCCAACTCCACATAAAGGAAAGACGTAGGTGAACAGATTATTTAAATTATGTGCGACTATTTTATTTTGATAGACACAATAATGACATGACGCTTATACAATCGATGGGGAATTCTTTCATTCATATGTATAGAACCAGAAATCACTTGGAACCATTTTTTTTTTTGAGTACCCGGCAGTATAATAACTTGCATGTATTCCGTAGAACTACGACTCGAGATATTTTCTGAGCCTAGGAAGCAAACTTTATACTATCTGCAGATGTCCTTTTCTATTCAATTCTAGTATAGGTTTATTTTATTGAATATCTATCGCAGCAAATGAAAGCAAAGTAGACTAATGCCTTAAGCTACGACATGCTATAACGTCACAAAAATTAACACATCAAGTCGTCACGTATGTGTCATTCATAAACCTGTCAACGTCGATTGACACTCAATCACACAGTGTTCCAAAATTTCAGACATGCTCGCGGTCATGCTGTGACAGAGCTGAATAATAGAGCTGAATAGCCAGTGGATTACAGGTGATTATACACAGCGTGACAAGGTTACTCTATTGACATGATTGACACCATTTTACGCTGTGTGACACGCATGACACGCTGTATAACAAGCGATCATGCAGAATAATCACTTTAGGACAAATTTGGACGTCGTAGTGACTTCAGCATATTGCGGAATGACACAATTTGTCACCTCCACATTGCGGATTTATTAAAACAATTTACCTATATAGTAATTCTGGTTCGAATTAGCCTGCTAGTATGCAGCGTTTTGTGATAAAGTGTTTTAGCTTATTTTGGTGTATGTCGCGACTTTTAATAATTAAATTCAGCGCTCTCCTAGTAAACGTCTGCTGAAAGTGAATAATGCTGAAAAGAGCTTACTAGCAGCGGCATGAGCACATCCTACTAGAAAGGTGCCAACATAAACTATAGATAGATACATTTCCCCTATAGCTGCTCATCTTGATAGCTTTTAAGCTAACTATAGGAACTTTGAAACTAGGGTTAGATGGGCTTCTTTACAGTAGGCTGGCTACATAACATATTTTTGCTGTCAAAATAATTTGTTGTGGATTCTGTCGCGTTTAAAGACGTATTCGCCATGACACGTCCAAAACTGTGTCAGATAGAAATTTGTTTCACCATCCTTCTCTATGATCAATGCATCGATCAATGTAATGAGACAGTGCGCGTCCATCTTCCTTTTAATGAATGACGTACATATGACCCTCAGTTATTAAGATGCTGTCATCTAAACGCCCTTTCAATCGATGAAAAGATGGTCAGTATCGATTCGTACTTCTTGAGGCTTTACTAAGATATATTGAAAGCCTTTTGCAAATAACCAGCGGAAGCTATATCCCAGTAAATGGGCTCAGTGATTAGTGTGTTGGACTACTGGCAATCTCAGACGAGTGGACTTATTCCAACTAGTACATGTCTTTGAGTAAGAAATTGCTTGAGGTTCATTTTTGCTTTTGCTAGCCACATGGGACATCCTGGAGACCAACAAGAGTTACTGACAAGAGTAACTATTTGTTTGGTTTATATTATAGATATCTAATATAATGCCTTTAGCCTAGGTAGACAAAGTCCCTATAGTTCAATCGGCTATCGGCTATTTCTCCTCCATTAGCCAATTCAAAGCTAGTGAATAAATTGGCCGCGTTCAATACGCTTTTGCCTAGCTAGTCAACAGCTTCTGAGTGGTCGATTTGCCTGCAAATCTAGGCAAGTCTGGTGTTTTAGGCAAGATTTTCAGCCTAAGTTCTGTGATAAACTATCACCTGAATATTTAGGTGCCTAAGCATATTCAACGCGGCCATTGACATCTATCCATCAAACAGATGATAAACTATCCGGCTATAGAATATGGTGGGCAACTGACAAAATACGTAATTCGACGGTCTGAAAATGAAAAATGTTGGTAACCATGCCAGAGTCTACTATGTATTAGAGCCAAGCTTCAAAAAGTCATAGAACTGGGAAAATCTATCAATATCTATCAAGCGGTGGTACAGCCTGTGAGACTCTGCTTATACAAAAACAGTTCCCGCATCTCGCATTTCAGACAGTCAAGTGACACTTAAGGCTTTGCTTAAAATTGTATCCGATCTCATGGCGTCAGGCTCTTTTAATTTCCACGAAGATTTTGCTAAAGACGCATTCTATAGTCATTTATAGTCATCATTGCTTTGATACTAGCTGATGAGGCCTTTTCACAAGCGATAAAAGGAACCTTTAGCCTGCTAACTGGTCCCAAGCCCTTTCCGCTGTTGAAAAACGTAGGGGAAACTGTAGCACATTTGAACGTGGGGCACATTTGAGCATTGGTAATAAAACAACGTTTTAAAAAAAATTTGGGTTTATAAAAGTATAAACCCAAATTTAAACTTGGTAATACCGTCTTCTTTAGTCGTCAACGACTTTTGGATAACTTTTCGGCTGGAAGTAGCCGCATGAGGAGGTTTTCATGCTTAAATTGTATATTTTAATTTTTCTATTTGTAAGAGTGTACAAATTTTATGGTGAGGTGTAAAATATATTTTCAAGGCACAACTTCATTTGAATCCGTATAATGGTGCGTTTTTAGATAAATATGAAGAATATAAATATTTACGCAGATTTTTCTATCGCTTGACCTATTGGAGCAGGTTTGAACAAAACAGTCTGGGCACATTTGAGCAAGCGGTCTGTAAGTGTCATTGAACCACCACAGCTGCGATTATTAGCTGCTAAAAGCAATTACAAATACTGCCGTTCAAAAGTGCCCCAGCCTAGTTCAAAACTGCCCCACATGGGGGGTACCTCTGAACAGAAGGACCTATTTCGTTTTTAAATAAAAATAAATTACCTTACTAAATTTTCGTAGTTATTTTTCTAAATCAAAGTTTATTTGCATTTCTTAAAGTGGTAATATTTGACAGTCCATAATTTAAACACATAGGATTTTATGAGACCTCAAAGCAATTCATTCATTCATTCATTTTCAAATGGTCCGCTTGTCCATTAAGTGGGTCGCGGGTGTAGGTTGCTCAAGTGGACCCTCCATAGCTCTCGATCCTCCCCCATCGACTCCAAATCATCAAGGGAAATCCCCATACGGGTAGAGGAGAGATTATTGACTTGATCTAACCATCTCATCCTAGGTCTACCTAGAGGACGATGGTACGGATTCCATAGCACGTCGTGGAATCCTGGTCGGGGACATGCGTTTAACATGACCCAACCACCGAAGCATGGACCGCTCCGTCCGGAGAAGTAGCTGCTCGACATTGAGTTCCTCACGTATTCTGGTATTTCTAATGCGATCTCTACGAGTCACACCAATACAACGGAGAAATCTCATTTCGGCAGCTTGTATTCGCGATCTTATTCTTTCGGTCATTACCCAAACCTCATGACCATAGGTAAGAGTTGGAACAAACACCGAATAAAAGACTGACAACTTAGCTTTGACACCAAGTTCAGTCCTCCTAATAACAAAAAGCTGTCTCAAAATTGACCCAGCCTGACCAATCCTACAGGAAAACTCGGCATTGCTCCTTCCATCACTCGTGAATAAGACCCCGAGATACTTAAACTTCTCCACCTGTTTCAATGAGACTCCACTAACATGCAGAGTGCATTGAACAGGCGTTCTGGAGACGACCATCACTTCAGATTTGTTCACGTACCTCAAAGCAAAAAATAGGAAGTTGAGGCAGAGGCGGGTTTAAAAATTCATAAGCTTTACTGCAAGCAAAAATTCAAAAGGTTATATGAGCTTAACTAAACGAAAATCGAGATGCATTAACTGATTTTTTAACAGAAAACTGACAACTATGTAGAGAAGAAGGAAGCAGCTGAATAATATCCTTCAATTGGTTACTATGTGCAATATACGTTACTAGCTCAATGTTATAGGTGTCTATTGTGACATTCGTCGATTTGTCGTAGTTGTGTGTCACTCTATGTCGTCAGTATACTAGGTTTTATACCAGCCTTAAAATAGTTGGCCAGGTAAGCCGATATCAGTATACATATTTCGCAGACTTAATGAAATTTATCAGGCAGATCGTATTACAAGTTTTGGCACCACTTTAATGAAGGTTACTTTTGTTAATAAAATAACAAAGAACGCCTTGCCCAAAATAAACCCTGGGCTCTGATATATAATTCTCAATATTCACATTCCATCCAACACCTAATTTCACCACATACCACAAGTAGTTCTCTATTCCTTCCCACCCAATCGTCGATAATGACTTCCATTCATATACCTTATCCAAGGACAACCACATTCATCTTGACTACCCACAAGGGACAACTGTCATCCCGCCGAGACACTAATCCAACATAACTGGACGTAATTTCTCAGAAGCCTCAAATGGGAGTGACAGTGTTTATCTGCACCCTCTCTCTCCCGCTATATGTATGAGTTGAGTTGCTTTCTGATTGCATATGTATGCCTAGCCTAGACCATGGTAAGACATTTCATTTCATTTGTGAATGAATTGCCCGGAAGATATCTCCTCACATGGGTCTGGACATGTCCTAAGCAAACGAAAATTTCAATTGTCCCGATGAGTATAATGACCATCATCTCATAACCATAAACGAGGCTCCTTTCATTTTGGTCCCCTTGGTATCGGTTTGTTGTCTTCTTTTTTGCAGTCGGATGCCTTCCCTAAGTGTTACGCCTTAAGGCCGATACAAACCACTTATGAATGGGGTGTCACACAAGAGGACGGGACAAAAGAAAATCCGGTACTCATAACAACAAGTAATGTGCCAGGACAGTCCGGCTATATAACAAACACATAATTTCCAGATCCTTTTGGCCACAAAAAAAAATAAATAAAAGGATAAGTGGTACAGGATGGAGTGAGTTTTGGTCACGTTTTGTCATTCTCTGGTTGCGCCATGAATTAGAGATATGCGCCCGGAGCCCAATTTTGGGTTTTGAGAATTTATGGGAATATAACGACCGGCGACCGGTACTGGTATCGGTATGGTATGCGCAATAAAAAAAAACCCCAAATGGGATGGGAAATTTATCACTCAGCCAGTGATGCGATCGTCTCTGATGGTGGACAATGTGACAGCCACAGCATCAACACAACACCAGTGTCTCTATCTGTGTCGTCTGTCGTTGCGGGGCTGCTGATCGCGCACGCCAACGATAACCTCGTGCGTGACCCAATCCATTATCAGCTCCCGCTGTTGTCCACTCGAGATGATTATTATTTATGTATTCCTGTACTCCTCTGGAATGGGGAACCATGATGATGATGATGGTGGTGGTGTGTGTGGTGTTGCTGTTCGTGGTTCTGATTGAATGGTTCGCTGGGTGTTGGGTTGTTGGCGTGTTTGACGCGCTTTTCAATATCGGTTACAATATTATTTACTGTGTACAATTGAATATTGATGAAGGCGCAGTGTGCGTGTGTGGGATGTGAAGGAGGTGCGGGAATAATTGATCAATCACGCATATCATGGCCGTGGTTAATTGACTTTTAAAGTTTTTTTTTTCTATTTTTTGATACGACGCGTTATTTTTTTTTTAATGGTTAATCATTTCATTTAGCTATGAAATGAGGGAATTATGATTACTGATGGATGATGAGGCATTTGTTTGATTGATGTTTAATCGTTGGGTGATTTATCGTGTGCCTTGTGATTGTGTTATTGTTCGAGATGAGATTTTTTTTTGTTTTCTGTTTGTTTTTGGTATAATATGGAAATGCGTGTATATCGATGGAAATGTTAAATGTGCCGTAAAGTGAAGCAACCGGAGAGGTGCGTGGAAGTTTGTTTATTTATGAAATGTACACAAGGTTCGATGAGCTTCAATTATTAATGTTATTGCTTGTTAAATAAGCAGAAAGTATCTGATGATGCATATCGTTATGTACTTTGTTAATATTGTGCAAATTCACTTTATTTTTACTTAGAGTCAGTGAATTACCAGAAGTGGGGAGATTGTAACACATTTTAACTTTCCCAGTAAAAGGGAATGGATTTGTTGTCGTAGATACTAAAATTCTAATATTTTGTCTATTACTGGAGCTCAAAACACTCGTGGGATTAACTGAAAATCCTTCCAAGGTTTTGTTCTAAGTACCGGATGACTCATTGATTCCGGTGAATATACTTACTTTGTGAGGACAGTGTGGGAAATGTTGATTGGTATAAAGAGAAAAAATCTGTCTGGGGCAATGTTGCCAGATTTTTTTTTCAAAAAACTGTAAATTCCCAAGAAAAAAACTGTATTTTCAACCAAAAAACTGTAACCTTCAAAAACCAAACGATTTTTTTGAAATTACGGTTTTTATTTAGTTTTATTAAACAAAAATAACACAAAACAATCCATTTTAAATAAAATAACATGCTTAAATACGAAGCACTACGATTTAAAGCACATTTTAATTTATTCTTTCAAATCTGAACTTTAAAAAAAAACTGTAATTTGTACTAGGAGGTCATTTTAAAAACTGTAAGCTTGTCTAAAAAACTGTAATTTACAGTTAAAACTGTGAATATGGCAACGTTGGTCTGGGGTGACTCTAATGCTCCAAAAAAATTTATTCGATCTGATTTCCATGGGCCATCAATCACACATCCGTGGGTCTTTCTAGGACATTCCTATAACACTATCCATCCATACTACTTATAAAATGCAACGTCCGTCTGTTCGTTTCTCCATAACTCGAGAACCATTAGTCCGATTTTCATATGATTTTTTTTTCTGATTTATAGATGTGTGGCTAAATTAGGACGTATATTAGGTGAAAATTGTTGAGGTGTAAAGGGGTCGTGTGGAGTAAGGGGGGTCTTTGAAAGTTTGTATGTTGATATATGGGCAGTAGTAGGGGATGGTGTAAACGATTTTTGAAAAATTCCTTCCACTATATAATTGGTGCTTTTACTGTCAAAATATATCCAAAACAATTTAACTTCGAACTATTGGCCTTCAATTTGAATTAATTCTTTGGAGAGATGTCCGAAACAATGTAATAATTTTATAGGATTTTAAAAAAGGTAATATCTTTTATATGTGCCCCACTCATGGGGTAAGTGTAAGCAAATTTATAATTCATATGTGGTAGATATAAATACCATTTTTTATTTATGTTTGTTTATTAACGAATTACAAAATTATTCAAATCGGTGTTGAAGGCGTATCTAGATGCAGCACGAGATGTCTCGGGAAGAATGCATTTTACATTATATCGTTTTGCGATACGTTGGAAATATCCTCCATTAGTGGATAAATGAAGTTTGTGGTCTTAGATGCAGATTTTCAAATGTTATGTCGAATTCTAATCGACTATGTACCTACTTGAATTATCTTTCTAACGTAATAAATTGGCCTTCTGGTCAAGACTAATTAATTTTTGTCGTTTACACCTGCCCCAGGTCGGTCTTTAGGCGGAAAACCTTGTCTCGAAAAAAAAAAATGGTTAATCAAACGAAAACTTACCAAAATAATACAAAACTTCTATATTGCACCTACAAAAAATATACACTACACTTCAAAATAGTTAAACACTTTTTGGACGATTTTAAAAAATTCTTTCAACATTGTACTAACTACATCCTCCGGATCAGTACGAGTTACTTAGGGAGAGGATGGCGGAAGGAGAAACGGTGGGATAGGGGCTATCTTCGGAACTACTCGGTCATTGCCGGAGTTGACTTCGCTACAAAGCGTGGCGTCTGCCATATAAAAAGTAATTTAAAATGGTATATCAAAGCATTTACGGCAGCTGTAGCATTGAAATTTCCTCAAATGCATATAGTTGGTTGATGCTTCGGTTCGTACTGAACTCAAGAGCCGCCTAAGTAAGTAAGTAAGCGTTGCTTGTTGAAATTTGGGCGGTATTGCGCAGAGGGTTTAGCGACTTCTAAGCTACAAACACATTTTTCACGCTATACTTGGTAGCTTAATTTGCCTAGGTTCAGAACATGAATGTAAATTACATAGCACTTCACAAATCGTTGTCGGTATTGAATACGGGGCTTGGCATATTTTATAAAGGACCCAAAACTGAATGAAAAACCATCCAAAAAATCGGAATAAAACTCAGTCGTTTTATGAACACTAGGTATATTATTCGGGCGGATGAAACGGGCCAAACTTAGATTTTGGATCAGCACTTTTATATAAAACACCATTAAATAAGTGTGGGGGGGAAGCTGCTGACTGCAATTGCATTCGGAGTAGATGAGAAGTTGGCTGTATGCTAAGTTTCTTTAGATCCATGTTTCGCATATACCTAACCCCGCAAATAATATATAACAGCGACATCAAGGGGGTTGTTGCGGGGGAGAACATGCCACCAAATGAATGACCCATCACCAAAATTTTTTGTGGTGATGCATTTCTGAATTTTGTCGTTTTTGACGATTTTTCTCATAGCCTATTATTCTGTTCATTGTGCAGGACCGTAAGCCCAAGTCCCGATGAAAAATTCGCCAAGTTGGAATCTGCGAAAGGACGATTTATTGTACACGGAGAGGAATTGACTGTCTCGGCTTCTCCTGTACCCTCTAATGGATGGTGGCAATGCTCGATACGAATCTGGCTGGCAACAGCTCGTACCTATATAATTTTTAGTGACAGGCAACTATACGAGTGCCAGCCACGAACCCAGTCTGACTGGAAATGCAGGAAACACAAATGCGCTTAAAATTCGACTGCAATGTAAGTATTGGATTTCGCTTCGACCTTGCTCTTGGTATTCGAAAAGAGAAACGTAATGCTTTTCCTTTGTTCGGAGTCTTTACAGCAGTGAAAAAAATAAAACTTGCGACCCAGCACGCAGAGTTAGGGAACCCCTCTGTTAACCCATGATAGAATATCAAAACCCGAATCGGTTTCAATTTGATTGAAGGCTTGCCCACATCAAGAGAGGCTTGTTGGCTAAATTTCTTGATATAGACACTGATTTTAAGATTAAGAACATACTTCGCAATTGATTTGGATTTTCAAAAGTTAAAGGCATCTTAAAATATGTCAGACTCATCAGAGATCTTTGGGGTTAATTGTTTGGTTTTAACAGATATGGCCGCATTTACCTGAGATCATGTTTTGGGTATAGCTACCAGCAGGACGCCTTTCAGAATACATTGCAGGTTTTATCTTAAAATGCCAGACACCATCTGGAGCTTGGCAAGAAATACTTAAAAGGCCAATCGCCTACTTAAGTTTCTTGTCGCTAATAAAAACATGAATGATCTGTGGACTTGCAGTGACCGTACTACCTGCG
Source organism: Cheilosia scutellata (assembly GCA_955612985.1). Classification (NCBI taxonomy): domain Eukaryota; kingdom Metazoa; phylum Arthropoda; class Insecta; order Diptera; family Syrphidae; genus Cheilosia; species Cheilosia scutellata. Next base: position 32,658,160 of record OY015314.1, on the reverse strand, counting down.
GTCTTTGACCAATATAATAAGCTTATAGTCAGTGAAGAGAATGTCGATCGTACTCAACGTTACCAGATTTAGCAGTTTCCTGCGATTTTAGCAGGATTTGATCGTAAATTTCACATGCAGCAGATTTTTTAGCATTTTTGTAAATTTCAGCAGTTTTTATCAGTTTTTAATCAACATTTAGCACCATTTCATACATTGGCTAGGCTATATAAAAAATTGGTAAAACTCGCAAAAATTTAAATGCGACGACGGCGACGTATTGATATGACATGATGTTGTTTCGTCCTACATCGGGGTTTTCCTATTAGATGCTTGTTTTTTTGTTTGCTTTTGCCCTGGAAATACAAATTTAAGCAACAAAAATACAAAACACTTTATTGCTTTCATTCATCAATACTTAACTGCAAAAGTGCAAATCGTACACAAATTAAATTCTTATGAAGCAGTCAAAAATATCAGTCAAAAACGCACTTGATCGCACTGCACTGCAACGCAAAACAAAAGTAGAGGAACTTCCATAAGTCCAACTCTCAAAATGAAAGAAAATGAATTCGAGTTATTGAAACTTCGAGTTATGATGGTCAAAAGTTGAAAACGTAGAGTTCTCAATAAAACTTCGAGTAAAAGAAAAATTAGACCTCAAGAAGTTCGAGTTATGGAAGTTTGACGTACACAATAATATGATTTTTTTGTAAATGTAAAATGATTCACAAGAATTACATTAATAAGTAAAAAACTCAAATATTTTTCGTGGAGAAATCGATCGCAGTTTCTTTAGCATTTTTTACGGTTTTGTTTAGCAGTTTTTGCAGTTTTCCGCCCCGGATTTAGCATTTTTGGAAAAAATAATCTGGTAACGCTGATCGTACTTCATACATGATCCATCTAGATCACTCTTTCAACACCACTGCGGTCACACGTCAAAGCGGTCTTGGACAAGTTTATTATACATTAGCTGTCTGTCATCGCTTTCCCAGTGGATTAACTATACGAATACATATATCATAGTGATAATGACAGATTGCGCTATAAAATCAAACGTATCCATAAATTTAATCCCTTAAAGCAATACGTCGACATTAAAATAGTTTTGTCATTTAATTAATTGTATTTAGGGCTTAAATCTATTTCATTTCCCTTCCTTATCTACTTCATATACACCCAGACAAAGTTTAAGTGCCCATCTTCTGAGCCATTCTCGTTAAACACATTGGACATAATGCAAAGCCCCTTTCAACATCAAAGCCAGACGACATTTCACACTCGTAAATTCCCACCGCATCCCCACACATACACGCGACGCGACGCTTTTGTTTTAATAAAAAACGATTTCCAACAAACAACTGCCCAACATTTTATTAATGATAACGAATATGAAAAAGAAAAAGAATTGATGATTCCATCAACAGATAGTATAACCCTCGCACACATGTCGTTCCGATCCCAGTCCCGAGAATCTTTCAATTTTAATGTCCTCAACTGGATTCTCAATATCAAGTGCAAAGTGCCATCCACTTTCATTTCGCTGGTGACCCCCATTCCATGTTCACTTGTCGTTCGACACCCAAAGAGCAATCATAAAATTCAAAACCGAAAACTTAATGGCCGTCGATTTTAAATGGCGCTCCGTCCATTAGCCGCCGCCGGAGTAACTTTGCGTTGGAGACAATCCTTTAAGTCCCCCGCCGGATGTCTATGTGTGCTATTGCTATATGGTGGATGCATAAAGATGCTCGCGCACTAAAATATTATTATTGAACGTTGCGTCCTCTTCTCTGGATTTGGGGCTATTAAAGTCAATCAAAACACATCTCATCGCAGTGTTGTGTTTATTGTATCACTGTCTTATCAACTTAAGTGAAAGTGCGCGCGATATGCGCAATCTGAGATACTTTGTGTGTGCCCACCACCACCACTCTGTGTGGGTATATGAGTACTGAGCACTCGTATATCTGTTTGCGTTGTGACCTTTTAATCTCGAATAAAATACTTAATTTTATTGACGTTATTACTCACATAATACCAGTGCTCAATGTCGCATAAACAATTCATTTTCGATTTTGATAATCCCTTCTTAAACAGTTTTGTTCATCTTGGTCCGTACCACTGGAACTGGAAACCTATATCACCCATTAACATCATCATCGACGATTCTTATCCCTGGGATTGGAGGATTGCCCCTTCCTGCTTGCGACTAAGTCGTAAATTTCGTTGTGACATTAATTGTTACTTAAATGTATCTAAGATACTTTTCACTATAGCGATGACCATGCGTACAGCTTTAGTTCTACCTCCTGCCTTCTGGGGTATAACGTATAAGTCGTCTTATTGAAGTTAAATAAGGGGCTTATGGTTATCGAATGGGACGGTTATCAAATGGCAAAGAAAGTCGATAAAAAAAACCCCCCCGAGGATGGGGGTTCGACGATACTTAAGAAGTTTTGGGTATTTATTCCTCTGTAAGAGGATAAAGTGAAATGCCTACCTACGCACACATTTTTTTTGTGTCAAAGTAATATGGGCTTGCAGGCCAAGTCGATAAAAATAATTTTCCTCACAATTCAACTCGAATTGCAGGAGGGTTGAAATTTCACTCCCTCTGAGGGGTTTTAATATTTTGCAAACACTGCACAAGTATTATATTATGTTGTGCCAACTTTCTCGTTGATATTTATTTAATTTTTTTATTAGACTTATGGGGGTGACAAGTGTGATTCGATTTGATATAGGTTATTGTGTATGTTTTGTAGAACCATTTAGTGTTAAAGTTTTATTGTTAAAATTTAAGGCGTCGGCGTCGGTCGGGACAATGCTGTATTTTATTGCCGTCCTATATCAGAATGAGACTCGAAGCAAATTGTTTTATGTGCGAAAATGTTTACACGAGGGTGAGGTGTAAAGTAGAACTTCCGGTTTTATAGCATTTACACAGATGGCAGCATTTAATTCGTGTTAATATTTTATTTGAATTATAGCGACTTAAACAAAGGGCAATATAAGAAATCGACGATGCCTCCATTGACATGCAATTGTGTTGAGTTTATAGGTATCTACTTGACTCTTGTCTGACTAGTTTTTAAAACTGTCAATCCACTGCACAGATTAGGGAGAAAATTCATGAATTCCTTATCATTAGGTTATATAGATGGCGCCCAATAATTCCTTACAGTAGCGAATTTAGAAAACCTGAGATTTTTAAAAAAATCATTTATAAGGACAAAGAAATTCATTCGAACTCAACTTCAATGTGGTCCAGAGTGAACAATCCTGGCAACAGAGGAACAGAATCCATTCTTTCATCTGTTCTTCGATCCAGGCCTCAGTCCACAATCCACAATGCTGTTGTTGTTCTATCCTTTCGCTAGAGCGCCAAAGAGGCATCTTTCGTTGTTAAAAAACAGAAAAATGCCTCAATGAACATTTATGTACATTCACAACTTTTCATGGATGTTAGCTGTACAGAAACGTTGAAATTAGTGTCATTTAAACTCTACACTGATGTATAGGTAAGGTATTTCGCAATGCGGTGCCCATATACGTTCTATGCTGAAGGATAGCAAGAAACCCTTTGATATCTTATACTAGCAGGCAAATCAAACGCAAGTTAAAGTCCTAAGTATCTAAGCAAATTCGCCGTGTTTAACAAATTTGTCACATAGCTTAGCAAGTCTCAGTGAAGGTCCAACTGACCTTTCTAGAAAAAAAAAAAAAAAAAAAATTGTGTAGATAGTAAAGGAACCTCTACCTCGGTCTAGCTCCTATCAACCATTCGTTCGTATAAGTTTTATTTTAGAGAGCGAGTGGAAAATAAAATTCGCATGAAAACCAACAACAGGTGGAAGGGACTAACTACCTGTATCACGGAAGTTTTGGCCAAAATACGATTGTGGCCGCTGTCTAAATTGGTAGGGGGTCTTACGGGTCATAACTTCCTAAGAAACCATACAATGATATTAAATCTCAAAGATGACGATATAATGTATAGGCTGCGAAGACGAACAGGTTCATGATGACACACTTCACTTCCTCTGTTACTGCCCGAGCCTCTGTCACTTGAGGAACAGAACACTTAGAAGTCATTACTTCCATGACCTACAAGAACTTTCTGATGTCTCACTTTCTGATCTTTACAGGTTTTTGAGGATATCAGGATGGCTGGAAGGCGTCGAGTAATCGCTAGATGAAGGGACATGAGGCTAACCATCTCAACATCATAGTTTTAACCTAGGTTATCACAATGGGTTCACAAGGACCTAGGTGTGGCACAGCAGGATATACCCTGCTCTATCAACCCGTAAACCTAACCCAACTTAAGTTTTATTTTTGAGTGAAGTGCGACCTACAGTTTTTCTGTCGAATACGAATTGAATTGTGAATTAGGTTGTTAGCGGTGTTAATTTTGTCAGACGTTCCAAAAAGATGAGATTGTAAAAAAAATCGTAAGATGCAATTTCTTTTTTTCCTAGAGCTTAACCGGGGACCAGTAGTACACCACGCACTAACCACACTCACAAACAGTAGCGGAGGGTGGTGTTTTCTCCCAAGATCTATACTGCTAAGATCTCCATTCCATACGTCTTCCTAATCACTGTAGCGTGTTCCAGTCCAGGCTGAAATCATGACTATAAAGGTGGCCCTGTCTCTTACCCTGAGTGATTTTTGCAGAAGTTCCATCTGCAAAGTTCTTCCAACTCTAATATAAAGGGTGGGCCATCCAGAGGTTTATATTTAAATCATAGGTTATTTTGACACTGACAGCTGTTTCCCGCTCGAAATCTTAACAGAAAGTCAGTATCATACCTCCACAGAACGAAATGAGTCGCTTTACGCTTGAAAAACGTTGGGAAATATTGAAATCTTATTTTCAAAGTGAGTACTGTGTAGCCCAAACAGTGCGCTTTTTGAAAGGAAGTTTTGGCCGAAATGCAGCATCCACCGCGTCTTCTGTACGCAAGTTTGTGCAAAAAGTTGGTGAGACTGGTATGCTAGTGGACAACACTCATTGGACCATTTTTCTTCGAAAATGAGGATGGGAACAACGTTTCGGATAACGGTGGAATTTACAGAGCCATGTTAACCGACTTTTTTTTACTGAAATTGAAGACATGGATTTGGGCGCCATGCCACACAGCCCATGCCACAATCGATCTTTTGCGCACCAAATTCCCAAATCGTGTTATCAGCCGTCTTGGCGATGTCAATTGGCTGCCTCGGAGCTGCGATTTGACCCCTTTGGACTTTTTTTTTTTGTGGGGAACCGTGAACGATCGATTTTATGCCAACAATCTGGAAACGTTTCAAACACTTAAGGCCAATAGCAATCCGTGAGCTACAGCCCGAAACCATCAACAAGGTCTTGGAAAATTGGAGTGACAGAATGCACTACTACGAAGCCAGCCGATGCAGCCACTTGAACACCGTTGTATTCCGTAATACTTCTCTGAACACTCAATGGGCGCTCTTATCAGGGATTTTGAAAAATTCGTCCTCTATAGGGTGGAATGAGGGTGCAAACTTTCTCTATTTTCCTTACCTTATTTAATTTGATTTGCCATAACATTCATAAATTTCAACCAATATAAAAATGCTTCAATCCCTTTTTAGGCAATACTTTACCTCGTGTTTTGAGCTATAATTCATCTTTCTGCTCCGTCCAGAGGCCGAGCTACGAGTATGTTAAATTTAAAACCGTTTATTTGATAAAATGCGAAAATATGAGAAAAAAAAAATTCAAATTCAAATTTATTCCGAAGATAATGGTCTCACATCGAAAGTATTGTAGATACAGCATTGCAGCTCATAATCTGGTTTGTATGAAGTTTTATTGTGGACAGCTTACAGCTTTCCGAACTTCATAATGCGCTTCGCCCGTGGTTTGGAGCATGCTGCATGCTACTCAGATTTTGTATATGCATTCCAAAAAAAAAAACTCAATTGAAACTTTACTACGGTCGCATGCACATGATTAAATAACGTTTTAGTCTTTGCTTTGAGGTCGTTCAAACACACCCAAAACAATTATGCTACTAATTGAACCTCAACCGCTCTGTCAGCAGCTATGTCGACGACTCCTCTCTAAAAACACCCATCACCATCGCCACTTATTTTTAACAAAGTTCTATCTTTTTTGACCTCGCAATTAACATTATGGTATGCAATTAACTCATTAAGCAGTATCTCCATTCCGCAAAATTCGTATCGCAACATCTGCATCATGATGACAATCTACTACGAGTATAGCTAACCCACACGACCATCGTCTATGCTTATAATTGGCATTGATTCTCCCCTCATCATGGTAACATCAGAAAATTGTTATCGTCCCCTTTGATAGTTAAATGTGCACGAAGGTCAAAGATCCTAGTTACCACAGTACTTAGGTGCAGATAGGTATATATATATATTCGTACATGTAGGTGCGTCGTATACATCCTCAGTTCATATCCTTCAACTGTAAGCCCACCTAGAATGGATATCCTCACTCTTGGTCCGGAAAGTCCGTATATACACCTCGCACGTACGAAACACGGTGTACATCTCTATTTGCGTCTGACTGAGGCTCACCCCTCGTTGATTTGGAACCTATCGCCCGCTGATTAAGCACTACAGACACGTCCTCGAGCCATGTCGCCCCAGCAATAGGCAAAAAAGGGAAGTAGTCGCAGTCGCTATATAAATAGATACGACATATGTACGAACCGAATCCTTTTGACGTCGATTGTGTGCGGTAGTGGTGACACACTCTCTTCGAGTTGTTGGAGAGCTTAATTAGCATGCCTTGATTACCGTGTAATTACACCGAAACGACAGAGAATTTTTAATTAATATTTTACCTCCGCGCACAACCACACTACCACACCGATCACCGAAACAGATATCTACCTTGTGCAAATTTGTATCTTGTCGCAGGTGCTACTGCTGCAGATGAAGCACATAATCAGAGAGATTGCGAAGACATACTATAATGAAGTTGCGCTCAGTCCATGCTGTGAATGTGGTCTTCTTGGGTAAAATGGCCGAAAAAAAAATGATAAGCGATTTGCCTGTCTTAGTTCCGCGTTGTATAGCGCACGCACTTTTGACAAATTCCATCATATTTATGACTGCGGGGAGATAATAAAAATTTCATGGATACGACGCGACGCGACGTTCTCACGTTCCAGAGTACCTACACATCTCCGTTTATTTTTCTGTTTACGTTCAACGTCATATCGTCATATTTACGAGCGTTTTAAATGCCCAACAGACGCGCAGTCAGTGTAACACAGAAAAACAACGACAAGCTTTCGTCTGAGAAGTATCTATAGGCTTCAGCCATAACCAGCCAGCCAGGCATACTGTCTTGCGTGAACGGAATTTTTAATGGGAAAATAATTAAAAATATCTATAGTGTCGCTCGGGTAAAGGACTCAATACTCAAACTCAAGTACACATAGTAGACAACGACGACACTTTGTGAGGATGATTGGGTCTGCAACGCGAGTGGGGTCGATGCTTTGGAATTTCGCGCTCATTGCGTTGCATCGCCAAGTTGTGGGGGCTGGCGGTGGTGGCACGAGAAGCCTACTCATCGATGAATTGGCGATTTTTCATTCTCAGAAAATGGCTGAGAAATCCCAGCTGGAAACTCGCTCGAATAATTGATCGTCTGCGCGACTGAGTACCCGTTTGTCATGGCGTATGGCCTGCCTGGGTGTGAGCGCCAGTGGGTGAGCTAAATATACAAGCATTGGAGGCGCCGCGAGCAACGATATCTACTTTTTGATTCAAAGTTCATGATTGTGGCGCGAGATATATGCACGAGTAACCAATTCATTATGGAAGTCATATTATATGGCGGAGAGGAGGTTCGCGCCTCGTAATCCTAGGATCTGCGACCACTCTATCGAGGTATTGTAGAGAAGAAGAACGACTACACTCTGCCTTGTGTGTGGGAGATGTGTGTGTAGTGCTTTGCAGGAGGATGCACTCTTTGATGAAATTTTTCTCATGTTTGCCTTTTACGGATTCAATTTGGAAGTTTTATTGCACCTTGACGCCTTTGTGTGCTGTGATAGGTCAGAGTAGAATATGGGAATACATTCGGAGTTCGGGATGAGTTCTCACCGCCAGTTTATGTATATATATGGACGCTGCGGGATTTTTATTTGAAACAATTAATTTGACTGACTCTATTCACCTTTTCGCGATAGCGCACAAGATACGAGGGCGCATTCTCTGTATCTGTACATTGTCGTAATCGTTTGGACGATAATATGGCAAACCAGAGCCACGAAGATAATGGAGATGGAGCAGCATATGGTTTGGGTTACGTTAAAAATTTCGAAATTTAATCAGATTCACCTTTGAGACGAGTAAATGCGAATTTATTCATGGGAATCCCACAGAGACCGCAGCATATATGTGTAGGAAATGTAATTTTACCAAAATGATTCTGTGCAAAGGTGAGAACACATGTTGAGCCAAATAAAGGCAAGTGCGCTAGAGTAATTTACTTAACTTGTCTGCAGGAACTGCTTGGTCAAGCGGATAGTAATTGTTTTTCCCAGTTAACGAGTGGCCAGGTAAAGAGTTTCCGGAGCAATTTGTTAGGATAGGAACATCTGTGCGACGGACTGAGAGCACTTATTGGTGCTTATATTAGGTCGGGTGATTTCTGTCGAGGTAGGTCTGTTATTAGGAACACATCTCTCAGCTTGGCATCAATAGCCGTTTACACACTATATTCACGATCCGATTGAAGGTCTTATTGTTCTCTCTACCGTTCATACAAAAAAAATCGAAAAACAAAAACGAATCGTGGTGAAAAGTTAATTTGAGGGTACTTTACATTGACCTGTGACGCCAATTATTAGCTTCAATTGTTGTATCTATCAGAAGAACCCATGAGTTGCTTCTCTGAAAGATTAAGAGCTCATAATTACCATTCAAATCGTAGCACCCGTACCAAAGATTATCAAATCGATTATTCCGTTTCGTCACTTCACTGGTGTAGGCAAATCATACGTGGGTCCTCCATACCTCTCGATCTTCCACCACTGACCTCAAATTATCAGGAGTAAACCCCATATGGGTAGAGAAGAGATGTCGGACTTAGTCTAACCACTTTATCCTAGGGCGTACCTATAGAGGATGCATGCACATTCTATAGCATCCTATCCTAGACTATCCGCAATTATTGAGGGTGTGTAAGCTTGCCGCCCCAAAATTGAACCATTTTCAATAAGTTCTGAATTTCTGAATAACTGAGTCATGTAGGTATTCTAGAGTTCGTCATAGAAATTAGTTCATTAGTTCTGACTTTAAAGTTCTGAAAAGTACTTCAGGAACTCAACGAAAAATGTTCAAATCTTTTCCGATCTTTTTCCAACAAATAGTTTGACGACTTTCTAAACCCTTTTGGGGAGTTATTCGGGTTCTAATCTCAGAAGTCATATAGAACCATAGGACAATAGCTTCACTACATCAGGATCGAAGATCTGTCACCCTATTCGAGCAACGATAGGACAATAGTTAAGGAAATGATCTTAAGTATCGCTGTCGCTTATGATTATGACGAGCATCGCAAACAGTGGAGTCTCTTAACCCTAACACACTATAAGAAGCTTAGCAAAAGGGAAGTGTCCCGTAAGAATGACAATATGTATTTTGTCGAGAGGGTTTTCTAATAAGTGACAGAAAGTATGCCGCTGATTTCTTAAAAAAAAAAAACATTTTTTAGCAATCTCAGCAGAGATCTCATTTTTCGCAATCCCAGTGTGACTGATGGCACCTAGACAAGGGTCAACAAATTCAGCTATGCGATTCAAAGAGTTCATGCATTCCCGAACTGTTTCGAAACGACTTATAGGGTTCATCAAAGCCTTAGGTGCAGCTTGACTACCTCTACAAACGCCGATACCTCGAGGCCGTCACCTAATCTTAGTCGACAGTCATTGGGATAGAAAATATCTGCTTTTGAAAATAGATGGGACTTGACTAACGAGTTCACTACTCGATCAATCTCTAAAGAGATACCAACATCGGAATTTTGACCAATTTGGGAGCTATGCGTGAAGATTCGAGACTCTGACCGAAGCCAGCCTACAATAAAAAGTTTAAGTTTAAGCAGTTTTTTCTGTTGTAAGCCGCATATTTAGGCAAAGGCAACTGAATTGTGCCAGAAAACTGAGAGCTCATAGGATGTCTTTGACTTGAAATGCCCACAGAAGCTTCTTGTCTAGAATCATTCCCAGATATTTCGGAGGTCTAGAAGCCTCGCTAAACCGTCACAATCCGTTATCATGAGGAGAACTAGCTTAGTTTTCAGAAGATTAACCGAAAGACCAGCCCTATAGTTGACCAGTCGTCAACCACGTTCATGGCTATTAACTGGTCAGCACAAGTAGGTACTGTGTGTGTAGGCATAATGAGACAGAAATTAACAGACAATCAACTACTACCGCATCATGGTCCATAGTAGTAGAGACAGAACGGCACCTTGCGGGCAGTTTCTACTAACCCCTGCTGTAATAATGTCATGATGATATCCGATAAGTCATTCATACAGCTAGGTTCCACATTTCACTTTCACTCGAAATGAAATCGGAAATTAATTTTTGTGTTCTACATTTCACTGTATTCGATTTCGATTACAAAATTTTCGGAATTGAGACAAAGTGAAATTGTGATTTCGAAAAAATTTCGGAGTTTCCGAATCGCTTGAAATGCAGAACACTGAAAACGAATTCAATCGATTTGCAATTTCGATTTCTGGAACCTAGCTGATAGTGTGGTAGGTACTATGCCGTCTCTTTCTAATGGTGACATTATTGTGGTAGCTTTTTTTTCGCCTCATGATTCATGACAAAGTGCTAATTTCTAAGTTAGTTTTCACTTATCGGCCTTTTCTAGGCGTCCTATCTTAGCTAGTTACATACAACCGCAGTGCTTAAAGCACTACGGATGCTAACCCACATCTAAATCAAACATAATCCATGATCCTGAACGTAAACACCTGCGTACCTTCAACATTTCAACCAGGGATAATGTTTTCCTCTGGTTGTCAGCGCAGGCTTCACCATATCAGAGATAGCATCTATTCGCTGGAACTGCAAAATTAAATTTAAAACTTCAATTAAATATTATTTTTCCGCAACGGAAATGTAGCAAAAGCCCTCTTAACTTAATGCATCCGTTCAGAGCAAAAAGAGACCCATATACATAGGCTTCATTGAGGAAAAAAGGACTTAATGCGCCGCCAACCAAACGATCCTATAATACCCTCGTTTAATTAACTTCATTAGTTCCTCTGTTCCTTCTGTTCCTTTATCCATTTGCCTTTGTTGTTGGTGTCGCTCGCTTTTCGCTCTCCGGTCATTATCCTGGTTCATCAAAAGTTATTATAGTTTCCACCCAACCACGTAACGCAGTATTGTTTGTGTGTGGCGGTATATATATATGTAGTTCCTCCTGGTAGAATGTCATATGACGATGATGATGACGGGGCAAAATAAAAATATAAAACCTCTACATATATCCTGATAGCATTAAAAGCAAACTGCCATCGTAAAATATTTACCACACGTTATGATGGTCGAGCGCGCGTACATAGAATATACCGCGCGCCTCCCGTCATCGCTCCGCGAAAGGACAAAGCAAGGAGTATGTCGGGTTCAAGTTATGGGTTATATGTGGAGTTTGACAATTCCCATTAGAATTTAACGACAAGCCATTGCTCAGGAGGGTGGCTACGAGCAAACTATAACAAAAAAGGATTTCAACAAAAAAAAAAAGTCCTCTACGTATACTTTGCATGCACTATAAATAACTTTGTTAGTAGGAAATTGGCTTCTTCGGATTCGATTGCGTTTCGCTATGCCTGATATGCAGCGGTCGGTTGGTCGGAGTTTTGTACTTGCAATCAAAACTATTTTCGAAAAGTTCGCGTGCACAAAACAGCCAAGAAAAAGGTCAACAAGCCGAGAAACAAACAACTGCTGGAGCACGCTTTTTTTATACAAAAGGAGGATGGGAATATTTATGCGGACTCGTAGTTCGTATACTCATGGAACTGCATTTGAAGTGGAAGCTATGTGCATGTGTGTTTTAGAAAAAAAGGAAATTTATAGTCCCACCTATGAAAGGAGTGCATAGACTCGGTCTCTAGACAGCTGTTATGCATATGACATTTATGAATAAGTGATTCGATTATAAAGGTCATGGCTTCGCAAACCTGTTTTAGCCTTTTGCATGTATGTGACTGAACTTTATGCTATAATGTGCTGAAAGTTGAGCAAATAGTTTAATAGAGTTAGTTTAGTTGATCAATTATTTAAAATGTACCTGTGCATAGATAGGGGCAGGTACTCAGACAAGTCACAGGAATATGGGTGGTAAATGGCGGATTGCTAGTACTCATAGTTTATTTACTTTTGCTTAGCTAGCTCCCGATCTTTGAAAATGTCCCCATCTTTGAAAATGACCTTGCAACCTTCAATTTTCTGCGATTCCGGTCACTTTGCTTAGGAGCTATCAAGAAGTGTTCTGACATCCTTGATGACTTGATTTTTGAACTGAAGGTTCGGTTTTCCGTGTAGTCTCGAACATGTATAGGTCCATCGCTGAATTGGTTGGCTCCCTGAAATTACGCCAAAACAAATTACGCTAAAACATTAAAGTGGAAAAAGAACCCAAAAACCTCCATACAAATTTGTGTCATTTTATCCTAGGAACAATCGCCCAAATATTTTGACACAAATGCCGCTAATTTTGCCATTTTTTGCAAAACTCTTTCGGGCATTTTTTCCATTTAAGAAAATTGAGAAAACTCCCAAAAAAGTGTTTTGAAAAAAACGTGAAATAAGACCTCAAACGGAAAACGAAACCGTATGGGGGGGCGTGCTGCCCCCCTGCAACCCTCCTGCTTAGGTTTACTCTCAGATTTCGGGCCTTATTTCATTTTTTTTTTTGGCGTTATTTCCATTTAACTTTTTGGCTTTTTTTCCAAAAATATGGTGTAATTTCCTGGCATTCTGGTGAATTTTCTTTTTTATTTTTAGGCGTTTTTGCCAAAAATATTACGCCGAAATTATTTTGGTCTTTTTTCCAAAACATTTTTTGGCGTAATTTCAAGGATCCGAATTGGTTTTGCTAGAATCCTAAATTTGACCACCTCCAGTTAGGACTCTTTTCGATGAATCCTTTCAAATGCAGTTTTGATATCGATTAAACTTTCTTGGGATCCTGGTTGGGGACATGCATTTAACATGTCCACACCATGGACCGCTCCGTCCGGAGAAGTAGCTGCTCGACATTGAGTTCCTCAAGGACCATATGTAAGAGTTGGAATAAACACCGAATTAAAGACTGACCAGTTAGCTTTGAGACTAGGTTATGTCCTCCTAATAACAAAATGACCGAGCTGTCTCAAAAATGACCCAGCTTTACCAATCCTACAGGAAAACTCTGCATCGCCCCTTCCTCGTGAATAAGACCCCGATATACTTAGGTAAACTTCTTCACCATTTTTAATAGGACTCCACTGACATGCAGACTGTATTGAATAGGCGTTCTGGAGACGACCATCACTTCAGATTTGTCCACATTTACCTCCATCTTAGCTTCAACACAAACGGTTACAAACCGAGTGGCATTAAAGTTCAGTATGAGAGAACCAAAGGATGACCATTGACCAAGTCATCAGCGAAGATTAAATGACTAATCCGGACCCTGATATACCCCAATTCGAAAGAGATTGAATTCCGCATACTCCTGTAATATGCTTTAGAGTTTACCTCGAGGGACTCGGTCGTATGCAGTCTCCATATCTATGAAGCATGCGTAAGCAGGTGTAGCCTTCTCAAGTACCATTCTGATGGTGAATAACTGGTCGGTTGTGTTCTACCTGGACGAAAACAAATCCTTTACCAAACAGCCGATTTAGATCGTCGAAATTTTGAACACTATAACGTTTGGACGATATGGTAATAAGTGTTCCTTCTTTTGTGGTTACCCAGCGCTGTCAAGTAATCCTGATATACTCAAAAACCTGTAAACAACAGATAGTGGACTATCAGAAAGTTCTTGTATGTCATGAAGGTAGTAGATAGCTGCAATGTTTTTAGTACCTCAAGTGAGTGAAAGAGGAAGTGAGGTGAAGGTTTATGCTCGTGGATCTCTTCATCACCGCATATTCGAGGAAGTTATGAACCTTCAGTGCCTATATCAACTTAGACAGCGATGATCTATCAAACTGTTGGTTTGGCGTTTGTTATAGTCTGCTCAAAACTTTCTTGTGATTTCATACGTTGTTTGTTTCCTTTCATATGCGAGTCTTGTATCTTGTTCTTCACTCGATCTCTGAGATAACAAAGTCGTGGCTTGATCGACTGCCAGTCAGTGCCAGATCAGTGCCATCAGCGCATCTTTGATCTGTCTGTGTAGGACCTATAGATGGACATCGATTTCCTTCTCGTCGGTTCGTTCATCCCTACTCGGAACTGAACAAAAGAGTGGTCTATTTCTGTGCAAGCCCAAAGGTACATCAGCTCAGCCATTTACAAGGCGGATCCCTATATCATAGGGATAGATTATATATAGGTCTATAAATGCACTCCAACTGTAAGTGTCAGCCTATACTGTCTTTTCTAGGTCAACCGAACAATTAAACATTCCCCATTCTAGTGTAGGTATGGTTAATTGTTCACATGCCATTGACACATCATTCCCTATTATTTTATGTATATTTTGGTTTGTCTATCAACGAGGGATAAGAGGGCTAATCCTTTCAATTGGAATTCCTGTCAGCATACCAACAATTCAATTGAAAACTCATCTTATCACTTCAAAGACCCTTAAGATATATGGTATAAGTGGTATCTAACTCCACATCTAAAGCAATTGAATTCAATTCTAACACGAAAAAGCCCGCTCCCCGAAAGAAACTAAGAACAATTTTCAAATCCTTATCGGATGTGTCTATCTAAAAAACACTCTACTTCCAAACTTTAGAGTCACCAAAATTTAAAAAAAAAATCTCATACCGGATGCAAACTGAAGCAGAAATCTCCTCAGGCAAAATATAAAAAAAATTGTCGAGCGGAAGATGGTATCCAATGAATTCGCCATCAGATCTAAATATACGTTTCGATAGAAAAAAAAAAAACACTCGGCCGCCTTATGTACAAACATACGTACATCCTGAAGGTATTTCGAAACTGGAATCTGGACTATTTTCTGTTATGGCAGCGTGTGTGCCTTTGACAGGGAACACGTGTTCGAGATATGTATGGTGCTCTGTCCGATGTTCCATTTGCTTGCGTTTGCATTTATTCGGCTTTTTCAGCCTTTTATTTGATTTAATTTCAATTTCCTTCGTTCGAGTAAGAAAAATTCCATAGAAGAAGCGAAAGAAAATCCTTTGAATGCTTGAATAAAAAAATGCAACCTCTCAACAATAGAAATCCAACACCAGGAATGGGACACACATAACTGACTTGTTTTAGGGCAAAATTAATTTCCTCTTGGTAAGCGGATTTGTATCTTTTTTCGGCTTTCACGTTCCTCCTGATAGCATCTTTTACTGAGAGGGCTTATGGTTTATTTTTTTCCTAAGCAATTGTGGCTTCAACGATAGATTCTACGCGAAATTTATTCAATTACAGTGAAAATTTAATTAGTCCCCAATCCCCAGCATTTAGGTATACCCGGCAAATGGAAATCCTGAAAGATACCTACTCAGACTCACACAAAAGATGGTTTATTTTGGAATTTAATACGCACGCAACAAGAGAGGGGGAAACCCAAACAAAATCCTGTGGAAAATTTTAATTTCCTTTTTAATATTGCAGTCCCTCCCCTTGCAAAGAACGGGAGAAGACAGGATACTGATGCTCGAAATCGAAAGTCATTAGGGAACCAGCTGAACTAATTAGATATTCAAATATTATTATATTTTTTTTTAAGAGTAAATATTGGACAAAGTTTTCAGGGGAGAAGCGAGCTTTATGTATCTATACTTTTTTTACGAGAAAAATTCATTCAAGTTGATTTGGTCGTGGAAAACTTTTTTAATTTACGACTTTCATTGGTGATATTTGACGAGTTGTCAAATTTATAAGTCTGTAGGTTAGATGGATGGTCTTTTTTTATATTTTTTAAATACATATTTTCTCTGGCAGTTGGGAATTTGGGTGACTTAGGTACACTCTAAGAAAAAAATCGTGTAATTTTACTATCATTAAGCGAGGAATCTACTTGCCTACCATAATTGCAGTATTTTTACGCACGTATCAATTTTAAATATTTAATGCGTAAATTTTAAACCTTTGTTGTGTAAATTCAAACATAGATTTTAAATATAAATGCGTATTTCTACACTTAAGATGTTCAAATTAAATGTACATTTACATAATTAATGTTTAAAATCCAACAGAATTTCAGAAAGAAATGTTTATAAATCAACATAAAATATGTAAATTCAAACCTTTTATGTTCAAATTTGTAGCCAAATTCGACATATAATGTGTAAACTCCAACAAAATTGTGTATGAAGACGCTTAAAATTAGACTTTTTTTGTGTAATTTTGCTTTAAAAAGCTTAAAAATGGTATAGAGATTCAATATTTAATGTGTACAATTACACAAAATTGTGCATGGATCAGAAAGTCTATTCAAAACAAGTAAAAGGGTTATCATCGGCCTGGCCGATCCTTTGATACCCTCCACTGCAGTGAACCTGTCTAAACGAAATAAAACAATCCAAAAATGTTTAAGATATTTATTAAAAATATTTATAATATTTATTATTTATATTAAAAACGCCAAAAAGACTTCAGAAACCGTACACGCACAAAACGATGCGATGGAACTTGGGAGCGCAAGAGGTGCAACTGCTTCAGTCATAGGTCTGATCATGTATGAACTCACAAATGAATCGTCACAATCGAATTGCAAATTTTCACACATAAAATGTGTAACTTTATCAGATGGGTTATAAATATAAGCATTGGTTGTTGGTCTTCAAACACTGTGTGTGTAAATTTCATAAGGTGTTTATATTTAAACAAAATTTGTTTATTTATAAACATTTTGAGAGTAATGTTTAAACAATAATAGATTACTATTGAACAATAGTTGTTGAAATGTACACAAAATGTGTATATTTGCAACAAATGTTTGTAATATCTAACATTATGTGTTTAATTATTTTTTTTACCTATTGTCGTGTGTATAAAAACGCAACTTGCCTATTTTTACATTAAAAACCAGTAAGACAATTATCTTCGACTATGCCGAAGCTCAAATACCCGGTACTATATTATTGTAAAATAAAAAAAATATTTTAGTATTAAAAAATTATATATTTGTATGGGAGGTATGGGTACTTTTTATTCGACCAAGCTCATTTTTTGACAAAAATTTTTAAATATTATTAAAACAATATGTGCAAAGTTTAAACTTGCTATCTTAACTGCAGCTATTTAAATTTAATTTTTAACATAAAAACCTATATAAATCTGATATTTTTGTATTGGAGGTAGTAGTAGTTTTCATCCGATCTTGCACATCTTCGAACTTAGCCTCAGTTTGGTGGATACGTACCAAATTTCAAGTCGATAGCTCTTATATTACGCCCGTAATCGTGCGGACAGACAGACGGACATCGCTAGATCGACTAAGAAAGTGATGCTGATCAATAATATATATAGTTTGTCATACCTACAACGCCTCCTTATGGGCGTTACAAATGGAATGACAAAGTGAATATACCCTCACCACAGTGTGGTACCGGGTATAATTACATACACTTTCATAGTAATTTTACACGCATTTTTTAGAGTGTAGGTATACCACTTCTTAGGGCCCAGCTGACATTTTAGTAATTGCATTTGAGGGATTTTCGAAACAGACTACTACACTACACTGTCCATCTTAGACAGAGAGTTTCTATTGCAGTTTTTCTCTGGTTTTGATTGCTATTCTATATTTAACGATACCGAGATCTATATATCTTTTTAATCCGTGTGGTGTTCTACCATTGCTCTGACTATCAAGTTGGTCCCCATCAGCAACTTTACAGTTGACCGGTGTCTTATATAAGGGACTCAAAGACAGTCCGGCTTTTGTCGTCGATCCTTATGTCTCCATGTATCCAAGGCTGTGTCACTTCATATATGTATTTAGACAACCGCACTTATTGAGATTCAGTATACATTCCAGTGTCTGATTGTCCAATGTCCAGTGCTATTACTCAATCAGCCTTGTGTGAATGTGTATTTCCCCAGGCTAATAGTGATGTGCTAGTTTCAATTCTTTTGAGTAGATACTCTGCTCTTGCTCTGCAGTCCATCATGGAGCCATTTTTTCTGGTTACTATTCATAGTACGCACCCTATTTAACCCATCCATAGTTTCCCACTCTACAAACGCGGGTAGGGGATAATGGGTCAAGCTATCATTGTCATCAAGTGATAGAGTCCCCATTTTTGTCCACACAGATTTGCACTGATGTATATACATGTATGTATATGTACACCTGGTATACACATTTCCATGTGAGTATTTATTGGCCCTGCGCTAAAAACATTGTCTACCCATGGTACCTTGCAATTCCAGGGCTTGTTTCAACATTTCAAAGCATCAAATCTTGCCCAGATTTCCAGCTTGTCCTAAGAGTAACCGAAGGGGTGTTGGAGTTTGTTGACCTACTAGAACCACTCCGATTTAAGTATTAATCTAAGGAGTTCCTTAAGATCAACTTTCTCCAGATCTTCTAGTTCATCGAAGAAGAAGCTGTTGAGAATCCTCTGTCTACTGTTTTTAAGGGCTTGGCATTCGCAAAGCAGATGGCGAACAGATTCTATTTCTTCAACGTCTCTGCAGTTTCTGCAAAAGTCATTATGCTGTATGCGCAGCCTTTCCGCGTGTACCCCTATCGCACAGTGTCCAGTGATGACCCCCGT
The DNA here is from genome assembly GCA_955612985.1 of Cheilosia scutellata. Lineage (NCBI taxonomy): Eukaryota > Metazoa > Arthropoda > Insecta > Diptera > Syrphidae > Cheilosia > Cheilosia scutellata. The sequence goes on along the minus strand of OY015314.1, from coordinate 32,639,217 downwards.
GAGTATGCGGATATCCTTACGACTAAGTCCGATCATGAATTTGGATCTCTTTTTGCTCACTTCTGGCCATAATTCTTTTGCATGCCTGCAGGTGTTGAGATTGTTCCAAGTCCAGCGTTGTTCTACTCAAGGATTCGATGTCAATCTTCCTAGCAAGCGTGCCTAGCGGAGTTTTTACAGATTTTAGGGCTAATGATGCTTGCATCTTCGACCCGTTTCTTGCAATCTCATCTGCCTGTTCATTGCCCGGAATAGCCGTATGCCCCGGTACCCAGCATAGAGTCACCGTCTTGGTTTGTGATTGCGATTTCACCACGACCGACTCCATGGCTCTTATGTCCGCTTGGCTGTCAGAATATATAGTGATTTGGTCCTTTGCCGCTAGGTTTACAGCAGCAATTTCCGCTTGAAACACACTACAGTCATCGTTAATTCGGAATGATTCCCGCATCTTAGAACCATCGGTATAGAGGGCTATCTCCCCTTCTTCTGTAACTGCTTTGTGCACCCATTCGCTTTTGTCCGGAATTCTGGTTGTGAATCTACTTTCAAAAACGAAAAATACATAGATCCGTACATGATTCAAATTTTGTTTGCATATTGTGTCATAGTTTTTGGTAGTCCTCTTGTCTATCCTCTAAAGATGCAAGGCGCTTGTATCTTAGCTGTATCGAATGAATATTCCATAACACGTTTAGTCATCAAGGTACAGTCTATATCCTCCTGGCAATTGATCTCCACTAACAATTGATCACCTTATTCTTCTGAGTTTTCAATTACCCCACTTATCAACCCCTTGCTGTCATTGCAGCGGCTTTCGACATCTCCAAAACGGGGCCGGTTCACGTTGTTTGTCGAAGACTCTTTTTTTATTTTGATTCAAGTACCTACTTTACAGCACGGGACTAAACTGCCTCTAAGGAATCACCATCAGCGAATGAAATTTCCCAACCTGAACCCTGTGTAACATTACCAGTAGGTATCTACCTTATCATAGTACTCGCACTTAGCTCTGCCAGAGAAGTTTAAACCGCTTCTCTGATAAAGCCTCTCGTTGATCCACTTAAACTGCGTCCTCACGTCAAAATGTCCGATCTTCGGAACTAGCAGAAGAGTTATCTACCGGCGAATAGGAAAAGGTTGACCTATACGAATACAAATTACCCTAATAGTATCTAGATAAAACCAGTTTTTATATTGTTCAATTCAATTCACCTTCTCGTCAGTGCTCTTGTGCTTCTGTACTTAAATGTGTTGATAACACTCGCAAACAAGTACCGTGGTAGGTAAATTTAGGGTTACAAAAATTTGTAAACATCTTAAGCTCCATAGTTCACCTATTCCCTTTTCCTACAGTCTGTGCCCTAATCACAAGAAAACTTTCTGTTCTCGCTCCCGCAACACCATTTCCAACTTGAAAAGACAATTAATCAATGACAACCCCAAATTGTTGTTGGTGGATTTTCAAAAAAAAAAAAAAAAAAAAAAACTTCGCCGACATTTTTATCCCTCAGATGTACCTATTTTCGAATGTGTCACATTAAATCGGGAGTGAGAATGGCAATTTGTATTTTCTCCTCTTGAATGACAGCTGAAAGATTGAAATACTACAGCGCTTTCGCTATATACAGATAGGTACATTTATTTCCAAATGTTAAGAGTGAGAATGAGTATACCTTTTTTGGGGCGGGTGCTGGTGCATATCTAGTCATTTGTCGAGAACTGTGTTTTCAGCAGCGATAACATGACTTCAAAATTCCATTTAAATTGGATACGAGTGCGTAGATCTAGATAGAAATAAAAATAGAAGCAAAAATCCGAGCGCTTCATTTCGTAGATACAAGATACCTCTTGATACCTAGATACCTCTTATATTTCGTCGTAGAAGATTTTGACTTCCCTCTCAGAGTTGTATTTGTACGTGTACTTTGCAGTGTCTCTAAAGCAACAATAAAATTAAATTCCTCATCAAAATCCGTTCTCAGTTGCCAAGCAAAGCAATAAACTATATCTACGTGATTTTTATTTCATTTTAAAATTTGATTGATTTTTGTTGAAATTAAATCCTGACTTTGGAGAATTTCCATAAAATCAGAATTGGATTGTTCCTACGGTGATATCCTTTGTATACCCGTATATATAGCGATTCTCTGAAAGATAACTCTATATACCTTTGGAGTATGAGTTTGTGTCATTTTTGACAAGGACTCATGCAAAGTGTTTGATTTCAACATGATGATACGGAATTTTGTTATTTTTTTTTGCTGAAAATAATCCTTTTCTTCCTCATTGTTATTTGAATGATGACATAAAGGATGTATGTTAGGAATTTGTTTTATGATTGGGAGTGTCTTTATTTTTTATGATTATTTTCATGTGGGATAGTCAAAAAGGAAAGCTGTATTTAATGAGAAAGATTTCAGAGCTGAAATTGATTTTTCTGCTGAGTTCAGCAAATTGTTTTAAATTTTATTTATCTATTCGCTGATTTAACTGATTTATGTCGTTCGAAAAATGAGAAACTCATTCAATCATAGCTCAAAACTTACTTATCTACTTACTTAGATGGCACTACAGTCCGGATTTTAACTACTTGACTTTAGTTGCGCACTTTAAGTTGGTCCTGAGGCCCCCTTCCACTAGTCTTCTTCTATTACGTCGTCCCTATGGGTGGGATTCGAAGATTCTTTGGGCCTGAGGGATTTCCACTTTCTGTCTACGTCGACATCCCTGTACACTACGGGTCATAGTGGTCACTGTTAGATTTACTCATCCACTCGAAGAATTTTGAGTTAAAAAAGACTAAGATTATGTTCATGCGCTTTCTCTAATGTCCAGTCCATGCCTCTGCGATGTTTAGCAGGACTGCGACTGTTATTCTTCGTTTAATACCTATTGAGACGTTTTTATCAGAGTTTATATAGCAGAGCAGAGGTAGACAAAGTCAATACCCTAACTACCTCAAAAAATAACCGCGCGTCGATTGTGATCTGTCCGATTCATAGACGTTATGTGTATCCTTCCTTGTTGAAAGATATACTTGGTCCGACAATTATTTATGACTATGTCCATTTTTGGAGCGCATTGGCTCAGTGATTAGTGTGTTGGAGTGCAAGAAGTCCCAGGTTCGATCGAACACAAATTAAGGTTTTTTTCTATACCCTCTCGCAAACGTCGGACAATCATCCAAAAACAAAAAACATATGGTTTTTTGAAGCTAGGCCTAGAGTGCCTTTACGGACCTGTTGCGCCATCTATTTATTTATTGGATCACTCATGGAGAAATCATGGTGGTTACACCCATCCTTACCTATGGGGTTCTTGTTTGGTGGAGAGCCACAAATAAGTTATAGATATATACGGGATATGTTGACCAGGGTACAAAGAACAGCCTGTACTGCCATCACTGGTGCTTTACGCACTACACCCACATCTGCACCTGAGGCGTTTATGTATCTTTTACCACTGGACCTACAAATAAAACTACAAGCAGGTAATAGTGCGCTTCGGCTAACTAACGCAGGGTTCTTCAAAACTAGACACGTAGGACATAGTTCCATATTAAGGGAATTCTTCTCCAACATCCCTGATGATAAAATGGATGAAAGGTTGGGTGAAATAGACTTCGACACACCGTACGAAGTACTATACCCAAATAGAGAGGACTGTCAAATTAATGAGCTTTCAAATGATAATGAAATTTCGATTTATACGGATTTTGGAACCAAGACTTAGGAGGGTACAGGGTCAGGTATATACTCTAGGGATATAGACCTACACGTCTCATTAAGACTTCCGGGTACATGCCGTGTGTTCCAGGCAGAGGTTTTGGCCGTGGTCAAAGCTGCGGATCTACTTGATATGGGATAAATATCCAATAAGAATATCGCTATCTACATTGATACCTAGGCTGCGCTAAAGTAGCTAGAGTCCTTCATCATCAAATCTGAACTACATAGTCAGGAGCTGCCGCACAATGCTCAGAGCATTATGCGCGCAGAACCAAGTCAGATTGTTGAGTACCCGGACACTCTATATGTAATATTGAGGGTCTCGAAAGGGCTGACGTTCTGGCCAAAACCGGAGCAGAGCTTCCAAAAATTGAAACTATTGAGGACATAAGACAACGAATAGCCGTGAATTATTCTCGAGATAATTAAAAATAGGTCTGCACAGGCACAGGGTCTCAAAGGCTCTGTGACCTAAGCTAGATCAGAAAAAATCTGTAGAATTATTAAAGCTCAGCAGATCAATGCTACGAATAACGAATGGCAATAGGGATTTTCTCCGGGCATTGTCTTCTAAGGAAGCACGCTATGAGATTAGGTTTAACAGACACGGGCACATGCAGGTATTGCGAAGACTTACATGTCGCAGAGGATATTACTCATCTCCTCTGTGAATGTCAAGCTATTGCTCGGTACAGGAGAAAATACCTTGGAAGATACTTCTTCGACAATTTGGAGGAGGTTGGCCTCTCAAACAAAATTGAAACAATTTTCAGGTTTTGCAGGGAAATTAATTGTTTGGGCGAAGTGGTTTAGGTTTGTTGACCGTTAAGGTTCCCCAGGGATGGCGATGGGCCCAATATGGTGCCTAGTCCAACTCACACCCTATTCAACCTAACCTAACCATCGCACCTATTGGTTACGCAAAGAAGAACTTTGAGAGCATTTTGCACATGTTACATATAGAATATTTTCAAGGCGAAATTTTTGAATACAACGCCAGTATCTGATTGTAAACACTCGCACTAAATGATGAGATATTTAAGACTTCGATCGTTCGACCTAAGTGGTGTCAGTCCACAAAACGCCGAAACTGATTTCTAGAATTACCAAATGTGTATAGTATGCAGGATTAATTCTGCTTCTAAGAGCGTTTCAAAATCCATATCTACAATTTCAATAAAAACATTCCAAAGTATTCTTTTCTCCCTCCATCGTCCTAATTTATTCGCGCAGGGCTAAATACTTACCCGTACTTTCCGGTGTTAGAAAATTAAGAACTATATATACGATATGCGATATACGACAGTCCAGACAGCTTAGCCGATATGCAAATACAATTAAAGAATTGATTTCCCTCCCATAGTTAGAGATCCGCTCACTTTAAAAGTCCATCATCGTTTAAATTGCAAAAATGTCTTCAATTAACCTTGTGGATACATAATATAAAAGCACTGTCACACGCACATCCTTTAATGCAGACATAATAACCACCCATCGCCAACTCGATTAGCTGACATTAAGTCGCATAGTACATCTTTACGTTAGGAACATCGTACAAGCTAAACGCATTCCACCAATATCACATGTATAGATGCATTTATGTAGTATCTATCTGCATGTGGATATTTCTAAAATTCGAGGTGAATCTAATTTCGTATGCGTGCGCGTGGTCTGTATAATTACACTCGTGTAGCTACACGCTTGTTCCGTAGTGTGGTATAGAGACTGGCTTAAATATCATGACGTTCTCGTAGTTTTGTCGTGTCGTCTGGGTCTGAGGAGGCGCTTGGGCTAATATATTCATATCCTCTGCTTAACGCGCTTATATACTATACTGTTAAACTGTAGGTATGTGCGCTATCCTGGATATAGCTAGTATAAAGGATGTGCGACAAGCGTGTAGTATATTTTGTGACGCGGCATACCAAAATGCTTTTGCATGGCAAATTGTCGCTATAATGCTGATGTTGCATCAATTGCATCGTAGTGGCAGACCCAAGTTAAGAGAAGGAAGAGGAAGTAGGTATGTACCGCTCGCCTATTTGATTTACATACATTTTGCAGTAAGGATGTACCAATATGTATCTATACGTATACATTGAATGTGTGTTCGTGTGGGAAATTGTTTGTTGAAGTGTAATCATGCATAGCAAATTGACGGCAATAGACTTATCCATCGGCTTTAAATTGAATTTCCTCGTCTTTAGATGAAGTTGGATATGGTATATCTAGGATAGAATGAGAGGGCGGGGAAGTGTCAGAGTAACGTAATTAAGTGCCAGGTCGTACGCGATGTAAGGTCTTTTTAATTTAGTCTTTAAAATTCCTCCTCTCTTTAAGAGTTACGAGTTATGATGGATATTTGAAAGGGATGTGGGACTTGCAATGATGCCTTGTTATCAGGCCGACATGGGCTTGTTAAGGTGGAAGTCTACAGCCGTGAAAATAGCTAGATCCGCCTTCTGAGAGGAACATATTTGGGCTTCTCAGGCAGAGATTCGTATAGACTATAGTAATGACATAATGTGTCAAGGAAGGTACCAGACTTATTAGGGTGTAGAACGTAAAAGAAAAAAAATGACAATCTTTAGAGAAAGTGTTTTGGTTTTCCCATCTACTTAAACTATGGTTGCACTAGGAATCGCTATGGGCCAATATTGTTCTGTGACTTCTCCTTATAACCCTGTGTCTGATCTAACCCAACGCAGATAGCAATTAAAATCTACCAGACGAAATTTTAATTTGTTCTTGATATTTGACATTAGTGTACTTAAGGTGCATGCTTTTATAAAAAATCTGACGATTATTCGGGTCTTCCTGGCAGAAAGCTAACTATTATACTCGTATCCGTATGTCGAACATAAATTTATCCTGTGGTGGAGAGGGAGATATACATCAAGGCTTGAGCGAACCTAACGCTCCAACACCGTCCAAGATGCCTGCAGATGGGTATTCCTTTTACTTACTTAATATTAACGGTACGTCGGTACCTACCTACATACTTCCCATATAAAAATTTAACGAAATATTAAACAATTTAGATTTTTTCGAAAACGGCTCTAACGATTTGAACCAAAATTGAAAGTTGAGTTAATGTAGGCATGCTTAACATGAATGCATACCCAGTTTGGCGCTAAAAAGTCCAACAACGGTAGTTACTTTCAAAATTGGCTCTCTCTCGAAAACGGTGTAAACGATTTTAACAACATTTTTAAGGTACGTAGGTACTTTCGTCATGCTTAACTTGATAGCAAACTCAGTTTTTCTTTAAAATGATTGCGTCCTTCGAAATTCACCCACACGTTAATAATAGTACCTTAAAAAACTGTTCATAGGTATATCAAAAATGCCATTTTCGATTATGATAAATATGTAACTGGCAGATAATGCTTAAATCCAAAATAATACCTTGTGCTCAGTTTTCAGATAAACAGTTGCGAAACACTGTTTTTTGGACCATTATGACCCCGTCGTTAATAATGGTACAGTAGTCCCTCGATAATGTGAATTACCGATAATGTGAATTTCTCTAAAATGTGAATCGGCAAAACTTTACATTGTCATCTCTATAATGTGAACTTCCAAAATTTTCAAACTCTAAAATGTGAATTTTTTGTAAAAGTTTTTATATTTCTCTTGTTTCTCTTGCTCGTTTTGCGTGCGATATTAGGGACTAAATAACTGTTATTTATCTTAAGGTTGTAAATGCAGCTGCAGGCTATAGAGACACAACAACTGCCATTTGTATAGGTATGGATGTTGTATGTATGAGCAGTTCGTCGTTATATTTTTAGTAACTATATGTAATGGCATCTAAACAAAAATTCAATCAATTTTTATCGATGAAAGATAAGTCCGAAATTTTACGTGAACTAGATACTGGTGTCAAAGTCAACAAATACAGAATAAAATTAAGTTCGAAGAAGCTGTTGGACCATTTCAAACAAACCGAATTTCAAACAAAATTTACCAAAAATTGAGAATTTTTTGAAATTATATGAAATTATTTCATTTTTGTTTTTCTTCTGAATTGATGAATATTGAAACTGTGCTTTAAAAAATCATTTTGTGTTGTTTTTAATGGATTTGAATATCCTTTCAATCAGTTCAGTAAGTACTGAAAAAAGTTCCAGTAATGTGAATCCCTCTAAAATTCGAAAACGCCTTGTTTTAATTAGTTCACATTATCGAGGGACTACTGTACTTTAAAAACTGTTCATATCTCAAAAATGTCATTTTCGATTTGGATAAAAATGTAACTGCTAGATAATGCTTATATCCTGAAGCATGAAATTTGTAGTACCTAACTTATGTTTGCATACTTTTGCAAAAAAAAAAACGCTCTTTATCTAAACACATAGGTATTTAAGACAACATAAGCATTCTAAACATGAACACGTACTTAGTTTTTATCAAAAAACTGAAATGTAGCCGTTTTATGAATATTTCTCAAAAATGATTACCCCAAATACAGACCTGTACACACACAGTATTTTTGTAAAGCCCAAAACTTCAGTGGCAATACAAATCCAATGGCAAAGCAACCACAGACATTTTTAACTGACATTCAGCGAGATTTGCAATAAAAGCGAAAGTTTCGTGCGACACAGTCATGGACTTTATTTTTAAGGTAATTCTTTTGCCGATGGCGATGGCCGATGCTTTGATACCCTCCACTGCATAAAAGTCATGCAAAATGTTTGCCATGCCATATTGGTTTGGTATAGGAGGTACCAGAACTACTTGACCGACATAGACAATTTTCAATACCAACCTGACGACGGTAAAAAGAAGAGCTCTCACAAAATTGTATTCGCCTATGTTGATTCGTTTGGACGCTATCGTGTTTTCAACAGACAGACAGACGGACATGGCTAAATCGATTCAGAATGTGATCCTGATTGAGAATATATATACACTTTATAGGGTCTCCGGTGAATCCTTCTTGGCATTACAAATGTAATGACAAAGTGAATATACCTTCATGTGGAGGGTATAATAATGGAATTTAATTAAAATCATAAAAAGCTATCTACGCCTTAGATGGTGTTGCCACTAGCTTAGTGAGAGCTAGTGGCAAATTATAATGAATTTCTTATAAATAATCCTTGTTGACACAACTTTTGGATATATCGAAAGAGGTCATACTATAACAATACCATAGATGTATTGTATGTACTTTATTTGTGCTTGTGCAGCATACAATCTCCAATAACCGACAAAATTTCGAATGCGAAATGTTGGTTTAGAACACTAAAGTAAAGGATTTTCTTAAAAAGCATATTCGAGAAATATAACAATAGAATGTTTCGACGTAACGCAGGTTTTTTGTGTAATAAGTTAGCCGAAAGTTTGATTTTTTTTTCACTAATTCATCGGCCAGAGCCTGAGGTATTTTCTGCTTTTAACATTTATCTCTACAAGTAAATAAAGCATCATTTTGGAGCTACCCTCAATTTCGACAAATCGAATGAATTTTCGTAGGAAATTAGGTTTAACCCTGTTCACGGTAAATATAATGTTTTTCTTATTAAAGAAAGCTGACTTAGTACAGTTTCAGCTCTTTGTTGAAGAAAATTGTTCCCAGGAGCTTCCCTTCACAATTGGAGGGTGATCTACCATTTATCTACGGGCTGAAATAAAGCTTTATATAGTTGGATTATTCATTAAAAGATAAACTGACGAATGTAAAAAAGTAGCTCAATGGCCAACAACGACTGACTATAAATCCCCTAGAAAAGCACTTCATTTCATTACACAAAGCAACTGTCAGGTCAACTCAAACAGTGAGCTTGTATTTTAAATAGATTGTATCTATCGACATAGATACTTTCCAAAGTCCAATGTGGAGAATAAATTTCCCATCTGAGAGAAAGAGCCACCCTTCAGATAGGATAGCTGGTTAGGTACCTCTACCTACCTTCCTTTAGAACATACACCTTTTACTTTATTTGCACTCACAGAGTGACTTATGTTAATTGAAACTGTTGAAACTTTTAGAGTATTTTCTTTTTATTTCGGCTAAAACCCTCTATACACAACACTCTAATTCATTTTCATTTTTTATTTTTCTTTTTTTCAATTCTAGCTCAATACCGTTCACCACGTATAACCGAACATCCAAGTGATTTAGTAGTGAAAAAAAGCGATCCGGCCACACTGAATTGCAAAGTTGAGGGCAAACCCGAACCGACAATCGAATGGTTTAAGGTAAATTATTACTATCCCTTTGAATTTAAGTCGAAAACTCCTATCCCCATTCCATATCCCTCGTACCTAGTTTATTCATTTCGTATCATCCGTTCAGGGATGTACTATATGCGATAAGCACGTTCTCTACGTAAAAAGGTCGTGCTAAAACAACTATCGAACCGAATCGAATGAGAATGTTCAAATCAAAAAAGGGCGAAACCGATGAACCGGAAAATTGTGTTTTCTAGCTTTTTATTTCGCCTCCACCCGTAGCCCTTGGAGGGTGCTGGTACCATGACGGAGCTAACAAATAAAAAATAATAATATTAAAACACAGACTTTGTAATTTGTAAAAAAAAACTCAATTTGGTATCATACCGTCGAAGGGACAACTTTCGCCCTGCCAAAAAAAAAAAAAACTAAATTTATACCACAAAACCACCCACTAACTTCCCCGCCCACTCCCTTAAAACAACATAGATACGCGGTGGTTGGAAGAAATGAACTCTAATAAATCTTTTCCTTCACTTCGTTAATTTTAATTTTTTTTTCTTCTCTCTTTTTCGTTTTATTTTTGGCCTATTCCTTGATGTCTTGCTGTTTTGGTCCTTGATGATGCTTTGTGTATACAATGTTGGGCCAAACTTACCTGGATGGGAAAACAACCTGAACTCATCGTCATCAAAATGAAAAATTGGAAAACAAAAACAAAAAAAAAACTGACAAACAAATAACCAGGATGGCGAACCTGTCAAGACGAACGAGAAAAAATCACATCGTGTCCTTTTGGAAAATGGTGCCTTGTTCTTTTATAGAACGGTACATAGTAAAAAGGAACAAGATGGCGGTGTCTATTGGTGTGTAGCGAAAAATCTTGTTGGCAAAGCCGTTAGTCGTAATGCTACATTGCAGATAGCAGGTGAGTGAATATTCTATTCTTATTGTATCTGTATATATTTTTGTCTTGTATCTTTTGGACAAATGAGACAAATTTTGTTGTCTCCATGGATCTTTGTGCTAGAGGTGTTTCTTTTTTTTTTTTTATTGGGTCACATAATACCCGTTCTATAACAAAGTGGGTCAATAAATTTGCAAACACAATTCCATTGCTTGAAAGAGAAAATACGTAAATAAAATTGATTTATGACGTTATAAGTGGAAATGGAGGTTACATATCTCCAAAGAATTTGAGTCGAACCGGTGACGAATCCTCTCTTTACATACTCTTTCTTTCGCCTCAGAAGGACTATCCTGAGGGAGGGAATCGTCACTGATGCACAGGGGCGTAGCGAGGGGGGGAGGGGGGCGTGGGGGTGTCGGGTGTTGCACCCCCCCACGCTTTTCAAGAGTCGGCAAATCAACGATCAATTTTCAAAAATTAGGTCTTAAGTTTCGATTTCCATTAGGTATAGGTTTTTAAACTTGTAAATGTATACAAAAGTCGGCATTTCCAAAGGTTTCAGATGAACTCCTTAAAATCGGTGAATCGGTGAAATTGCGGACTGAAATCCTTAAATTTTAGCGATTTTCCATTCGATTTTAAAAATGGCGGTCAGCATCGGTGAATTTTGCCGACTGAAATCCTTAAAATTTAGCGAGTTTAGATTCGATTTTAAAAAGGACGGTTGGCATTTATAATTTGATGTTAAATTCGAAGTAATGTGTTATTCACTAGTTCGCGGCTTATTGATGTGGAATGCGAACTTCAACAATTCGCGGCAAACGTGTGTTTGGGCAGAGAGGAGGATAATTAATTATCCCATAAAAATGTATTAAGAAAATAAGTTTATAAACAGTTTAAATAACGAAATTTCGAATTCCAAACTTTTTGCCGCGAACGAAAACACCCGCGCGAATTGTCAAATTTTATTCGCAATCCACATCATTTAATACGCGTTCCACAAACTAGCGAATTAATCATTCGTTCGAACTTAACCTCAAACTAGACATTGTGGGTAGAAACTGATGGCTGAAATTCGCGAACTGTCGCGACCTATAAAAGTGTTCATGTGAACGGACTGTCAAAGCTTGCGAATAGTCGTTCGATCGTAGGTAGTTGGTCGCTCTTATATGTGAATGGTCTTTTAGGTATTAGCCCTGAGGTGTTCCTGTTAAGATTGGTCAAAATTGCACAAAGGGGCGTGGCGCCTCCCATACAAAAAATATTTTCTATGGTGTGAAACTCTTTAACGTTAGATATAACTGGATAACTGGCCGATTTTCATGATTTTTATACAGTCGGCAAGTTCCTGAAATGAAAGTCACCCCCCACGGCTCAAACCCTCGCTACGCCCCTGAAAGTAGGTAACTATAAATGAACGATTGTTGTTCTCTTAGTTAACATTAAACAATTTGAAACGATATCCTTCTGGTGAAACGTCAATTAATATTATTATTAATTTTTTTTTTTTTTTTGTGGAAACACCTTAAGATTAATTTTAAATCTTTTCGACTTAATTTCGGAGTTATTGTCCGGTGCGTGGGAACGTGGCAGAACTTTGATCTTTTACCTTTTGTAAGACCAACTTCGAGTTTATTTAATTTTATTTGCTAACACACTAATACCTTGCACCCTTGCGGCACTCCAGCTTATATAATATTTCAAAGTGGTATTACAACATCACCACTTTATACCATGGAATTGACGGAGCATGGCTTGCACGTACAAAATAAGTCTACCGAATTCGACAGTGGCGTCAATCAGTATCTAACTGAATACCAAAAAGGAGTGGATGGAATAACAAACTAGCTTTATTGGTACCGAAGCTACGTTGTAAAATAAATCGCAAAGACAGCTTCAGAAGACTTCTTCCCCCACCACAAAATTATAGAAGTTGCTACCGATATAACGGATCGTCGAAAGTATATCTACCTACATAACGAACACACGACTTTGTCATTGCCTCCCCTTCTTTAATTCTTTTCTCGTTTAGCATTAAATTCTCTTCAAGTTACCACCCAAGTCTACCACCCAATAAAACGAGATACGACTTCTTTGCGTGTATCTTCTTCTTAAAATTCCTCACTTAAAATTCCGTCGCAAATTGAACTCGTAAATCCTCCCTCTATCCGATGCCACCACACTACTAACATATACATCGCATTATGCAAATGCAGAAGCCACATCCACTTACGTTTTATATTTTTCCTTATCTTTCGCTAATTGCCCCCAAACTCTGCCATATGCCCCATACCCAAGCATCGACCCGACCGACGATCCTTATGAATTCTTCTCTCAGCAGTAACCATTCCGTGCGGTTCGTGTATGTGGAGTGCATAGAGCTGGCTGTTGCTGTCAGCGTACCAACTTATGCGGAACAAATTACTCTCGCAGCCGTTTTTGGCGAAGAATCGCTCCCGACCGACGCGACGCCGACGTCTCGTAATGTACTCCGCAGAGCTAATGCGCTGGCTAATTTTCACCTATTAAAAGTTAGGGAGCTCAGCGGCTGACGACTGGCTTCCAGACTTTACTTCCTTGGAATTATTTTATGGCCACCATCCGCCGAATTGACTAAAAATAAAATCCAATCGACATGGCATTCGCACATGACGTCTACTATACGATGACGACGACGATGATACAACGACGGAAAGTAATTCCATTGGGAACCATCAAACCTTCTAAAATCGAAAAGCCACCACAAAGAGACAGAGCAGATATTACTCTGCCAATTGGATGCTGGGATGTGTGGCGGCAATCACCCGAAAATCCAATCTCATGGTTATTTTTAAGCCACTCCAAGTGGGGAGAACAGGCAGTAGATATCATCTCTGGGAGTAGGTATTTCTGTGGATGAAGCAGCGCGAAAAACCACAGACGAATCGGTACATATTGCAATTGCTGCACACATTCTCTGCTGCTACTGCTGCGTATGGCAGGCGACAATCTCAAGTCAGCACAAAAACCGATGACTTATACAAGTACCTTTGTTACATTATGTCGTATGCAGTGACGCTGTCCTGCTGCGACTCATTGAGTGTGTCGAAATCGTACGCATATGTTGGGCACCCTGTACATCCTACACGTGGCCCCAACCAATCCTTCTCTAAAAGAAAGCCTAACAACAGAATCCGTTTCTGACTAAATCAATTACAGTCAGCAGTTCTGACAGATGTCACAAATCTATTTTGGGAGAGTTGACAGCTAGTGACACAAGGTGACAGTTGTTGAAACGCTTCGATTGAGCGTGCATACACGCAAGTATTCCCTGTTTTTCTCTCGAGATTAATCAGCAGGAAGTGGCTCGCATTTCAGAAACAATCTGTGCCTCCTGGGCGACGTGAACGCGTTCGAAGCGCGTTAAATCTGAAAAATGTTTAATGCCATAGCGAGAACATTCAATTTACTGTACAGCATGTCAGAGCATAGCAATTTTGCAAATAGCCTCCGTGCATAGATTTGTGTTATTTTGCGCAGAACAACACACTGTTCCCGGAGTATATCTATTTATTTATTTTTTTTTTTTTTCGAGTATCTTTGTATCTTTAGCTGTTTCAAAGCTCCATGGCATGCAAAAATTCCGACTAAACATTGGGTGGATAGTATTTCATCGTATCGTATGCATCCGCCCGCATAGCATAACATTGTTTGCGAGGAGGTCGACACGGGCGGTGCGGTGCCGTTACAGAGAAGTTCTTCCTTCCTTTGAGCAAACTGCTGTCTGTCAGAAGACAGTGTGCCCATTTGGTGCTGCTGGTGCTGGTGCGCGCTGCCTCATAGATTTCGAGCCTTTCAAACTGTCTTATTAGAGGTTGTTCGAATGCCATTAATTTCATCCCTAAGGGACTACTGTGCCGGTGCTGTGTGTGTAGTGTTACAAGTTCCTCGTCGGAATATGTACAATGTGATGTTGCTCTGGAATCTGACAAGTTAGTTGCACGAATGGAACAGGACTTGTTTTTTTTTTCCTGCTCGTTGTCTTGCTTCGCTTTGTATTCGGATTCCTTTGGCATGGTGAAGCGAATTGTGAACGCGATATGCTATCTGACAAGAGAATGCAATGCGGTGAGTGGAAATAGTTTGGGTGCCATGTACTCTATGGCATGTTACAAGTCATCGGGAACGAAATGGATCTACTCCTCATTCGAAAATGAAATGTTTCGCCATTGGCACAATGGGGGTTTTATTATAGTGCGCCCAGGGTTTCCTCGCATAAATGGGCGACTGCCATAGTGAATCGAGGGGGTGAGCGCTATGTGTGTTAGGTGGAAATTTATGATTCGCAGAAGTTAACATTGTTTTTCTAAATTGCATTGGAAAAGGTACAAAAAAGGGTACATAGACAGACGACCCTTTGAAGATTGAAATAAGTTATGATGCGTCGAAATGCTCTGACGGGAGAGCTAGAGATTAATTAAAATGTTGACGAAAACTGCACCAGTGATGGGGTTCGTTGACTTTGGAATAAAGTTACAATGTCAACACATCGACGACAACAGATACACTGTCGGGTCTAAAGGTAGATGGCTTACTTTGCGATTTGATTAAACTAAACTGCTGATTGGCAGTGGGATTATGAATTCAAAGCTGGCTGGTTCATCTGCTAGAAGATCTTTTAGTAGAGGCATACCACAAGGTGGGGTCCTATCGCCTCTTCTTTGTAATTTTGTTGTTAATAAACTATTGATAAACTTCGAAGCAGGAGGATGCACGGTGACCGCTTGTGCGAATGACGTTGCTATAGCAATTTCGGGAAAACAACTCTCAAAATCGCTTTAAATAAGCTAACCAGAGAGGCAGACGGTGTGGTTTGGGTGTAAACCCCTACAAAACGGAACTGGTACTCTTCACAAGGAAATATAAAAATCCTCCAATTGATCACCCATCTCTGGCATTAACTTAACTTTCTCTAAAAAAGCAAAATATTTGGGTCTTACTTCAAGTTAAATTTGAAATCAAAATTCAAGAAAGACTCAAAAAAAGCTTCTGTCCCGCCTTTCTCTTGCAAAGAGGCATTTGGTGACAAATGGGACTTGCAACCTCGTATAACTCATTGGCCCTATATAAGGCCAATGATCTGATTTTTTGTGCGAAAGTGGAACACTTCGCTCAACACCCTCTGCAGCAATGGACATATTGTTCCGTCTTACATCTCTTGGCATTTTTAGCTGACAAATTGTTGCTAATTCAACCGTTGTTCGTCTGAAAGCAGTATCGCAATGGTCTAGTAAAGTTTTTGGACACGCTTCTATGCTGAATAATTTCGAAATCGTTTCTGGAAACATAGAAGTCAGGGGGCTTATTCCCAAATGCGCGGCGGATCGCTTTTCATGGCAGATTGGTATTTTTGTATTTCCAAAAGCGATTCGATCCATTCGTCACAAGAATTTAGTTTATTTTTAATCCACAATAAATCCGTCACCTAAATAGCTCTTTTGAATGGATCGAATCGCTTTTTGGAAATACAAAAATACCAATCCGCCATGAAAAGCGATCCGCCGCGCATTTGGGAATAAGCCCCCAGGGCTTTCTACGAGAGAGAGGCTTTTCTTGGGTTCACTTCTCTACCGACGGATCAAAAATTGACGAAAAGGTGGGTGGTATGGTGTTTTCTCTGATAGACTCAATCTCAGTTTCTAGTTCAGTCTTCCTAATCATTGTAGCATGTTCCAGGCCGAAACAATGGCGATTAAAGAAGCTCTATCCTGGTTCAGGAAGAACGTGCTATCCACTACAGATATCCATATCTTTTAAAGCAGCTATCAATTCCTTTGAGTCCTTCTCCAGTAACTCGAAAGTAGCCCATGACTGCCGTTCATCTCTCCTAGAGATGGCTAGAGCAGTTCAATATTCAACTTTTCTGGGTACCGAACCGAGGCATAGAGTTATTCTAGGAAATTGTAAGGCCAATTAACTCGCCAGACGTAGAAGAACTGCACCTTTGCTACCTGACGAAGCTAACTTAGGTATAGCAATGGCTACTTGTAAATTTAGATTAAAACTAAAGCTTTTGAGAGAACGAGTCTTAGAAGGACAAGAGGTACTACGTGCCTAGAGGCAATGAAGAATTGGCCTGAGTTGGATCTGAAACGCTCTAAATGTTTAATCTCTCTAAAAAGAGGTCACATTAGCTCTTATAGGTATCATCACTGTACACTGTCTGGTAGGTATAGGCACACAACCAGGCTTTGTGTTACTTCAAATGATTTTTGTAAAAGATGCAAAGATTAGGAAACTGCACATTCTCTGCTCCTGCCCTGCTCTCTCTCTCAGAAAAAGAAACTTAATTTTTGAGCTTTTTACTTTAACGACCCTGGGAACCTTTTTAATAACGACATTATAGCAGTTTATTATTCTTCATTGGGAGCTCAAAATATTACTTTACCAAATATGCGTTGAGGAATATATGATCCAGATGGTATCACAATGGACCTACTGTTGGGTCTAAGTGTGCAGCCACTTCAATTTCAATCTAACCTATAACCTAACCTACAGACACAAAATTCTATCTATGGAAATGAAGATGGGTTTGGCGGTCAATGAGGGCAATACAAAAAGCTGTCATCAAGAACCGACGTCTCGGACAGAATGTCACTATAGACAGATATACCTTTGAGGTATAGTTAAGGACTTTGTCTACCTAGGCTCTGCTATGAACTCAGACAATGACACCAGCGCTGAGATTAAACGAAGAATAACTCTTGCTAATAGCTCTTTCTTTGCGCTGAGAAAGCAACTGAGTAGCAAATCTCTCTCTCGAAGAACCAAATTGACCCTTTAGACCCTAATCATCCCAGTCCTTCTCTATGGTGCAGAGCCATTTACGCTATTAAAAGCGGATGAGGTTACTCTTGGTTGTTTCGAGAGAAAAATTCTTCGAATAATTTTCGATCCCGTCTGCAAAGACGGTGAATGGAGGAGGAGATACAACGACAAACTGTACGTGATGTACAGCGACATCGACCTAACCAGAAGAGCGAAGGTCCAACGACTGAGGTGGCTGGGCCATGTAGAGCGAATGGACGTGTATGCTCCGGCCCGAAAGATCTTCGAATCTACACCCGAGGGACGGCGCAGTAGAGGAAGACCTCAGGTGGCGCACGCAAGTGGAAGGGCGGACCCTAACCAACTTAGCGTGCGAAACCGGAGACAGCTGGTCAAAGATCGTGCTGGCTGGAGACGCTTGTTGGTTGAGGCCCAGGTCCACCCCGGACTGTAGCGCCACCTTAAGCAAGAAAGTAAATGAAAGATGTATTTAGTCTAGTCTTCTTCTATTCCAAAACCAACTAATTTCATCTGTTCGGCAAGCTGCTACTGTGAAAGCTATAGTTTATTAGGGACCAATTATGTCGCAATCGTAGAAAGTATCTATCGAAGATAAGTGCCTTACATGTTGACAACTAGATCTAGAGCTCCCATTTAATGTCATTGAATACCATTTATCATGTACGGTTTTAAAGTTGACGAAACGTTTGTTGGCATCGACTTCAACTTCGTTAGTCTTTTCCAGGACTTATTGTGAAAAATTTATCTGTGATCTATCGGAAACCAACCGATTAGTGTGTTTCAGAACGAGTCAATCTTAGAAACAGCGCAAGCTTCCTCTCTATATATAAAAAAAAGCTCCTATATCGATATCTTTAACGAGTGTACTCATGACACCCTGTATAATCATTCAGATCGCATTTAGATTGAATCTGTGGCTATCAAAAAATACGTCCGCTTTTGTTTTTAACTCAGTTTATTTCACTTTCGCTCGGTTTCCGAATTTTAGTATTATGAATCTGCATAACAATTTATAAACGCCCCTTAACCCTTGTTTCGCTGTCGTTCATTGCAGTGAAAACTCCCAAGAAAAGCACCCATCATCTGCATAACCTCGAATTCCCATATTTTAAGTTACAACCCACACATTTATTGCAGTCGCCTTCCTGGTGTTACTCACGACAAGCGTATTACCATTACCAAACCCTCTTCTAAACAATGAGTCAGATCATCGTCTCGAATACCGGCTTCCCGGCTCATAAATCACCGTGCAGCGCCATTGAACTTCGTCGCTTGGCGAATATTCATTAAGCAAATGACATTGCCACCAACCCACATATGTGCAACACTTCGTCTTTCACTTTCCACGCCTAATTAATTAATTCTCCACAAACACTGTTCGAAGCAGAACGCCACCCCGGAGGACATACAAATTAGTGGCAATCAGCGGCCCAAAAACATGCGCGTCTATAGATACGTTGTAAACTTTGCTTCAAAAATTGAAATTAATTATTTTTTACAAATTTTTGAGCAGTATTCTTCGTGGAATGGTCCATGTCCCTCCTCTCCGCTATCAACATCTGTAGAAAGGAAGTTTCAAGGAAAACAAAAAATCATTCAACAACCCAAGAGGGCAATGCTGCGCGAGTTAATGAAATCAAAACCATCAGTACAGCAGTAAAGAGGTATAGAGCACTATATAGCAATTCCACAACATCATCAGTATCACTGCGGCGGCGTCAGTTCCTCATCAGCAAATAAAAATGAGATCTCTGGAGGACTGACACAATCGGCCGTATTAAATGTGTGGACCGCCCGCGGTGGCATCAATCAACAGCAATTTAATTCAACAAAACGCTGCCAGTGCAAGCAATCCCAGTCGGTTGGTATCTGTTCCATTGTGTACCGCATCCGATATTGAGATACTTTTTTTTATGGCTATGCGATGTTGAGATATGTTCTGTCGAACTGTCCGACTTCTCATGTTCGGGTTCACGGTTCTGTTGCTCTTCGTCGTCTTCTCTCTGTGGGTTGGACTGGATGTCTGTCAGATGTTTTTAGTTTGCCTTCCTTTCGACACAGTTGGCAGCAATTTATTTCAATTTGTGAAAATCTGAGGATGATTTTCGTCGTTCATTTGTGCAGCAGATAGAGGTCAGCTAAATTCATAAGGATGAGGTTGTGGGGAAAAATATTCAGGAATCGTGGCCAAAACACCATACCACGGATGTTCCATTCCATCTGGAGATGTGTTGTTAAAAAATGGATTTAGGGCACGAGTCGATGGGTCTATCCGTTTGCAGACGAAGAGGAGGAACAGATACTATGCAGATGTAAGTAACTGATAGTAAAGTGCATATAGCTGGAAGCTTTTAGCCTGATGGATGGGGGTGTTGCCAGGTTGTCTGCTGGGAGACTATGAGTCTGGGGCTTGCATTTTGTTTGTACCTATCTAAGATGTTTCGCAGATAAAAAGTTTTTGTTTTCTCTTTGCCATCCAGATGTGCATGCCATTTGATGTGGATTATTATTATTTTTTTTTGTGGTGCACTTTTTCTGAGGAGCAAAAGAAATTCCTTGCAAATGAATATTTGATGATATTTTTGGCCGGAGAATTTTGTTGTGGCTGTGTAGGAAACAAAAATGCACTGTGTGCTTATATTGAGCCGCAGATGCAGGTTCTGGTGGTGTAACGAATTTCAAATTGATTGTGACTGCAATTTCATAGTTATATGCATGCATTTATTCAGGCGTAACTTTTCATGGTTGTTACTATGGAGAAGTTTTCCACAAATTGGGCGGATATGAAGATCGTCCTCCGAAAAGATAGTTTATTCTGTTGGGTGAATACCCTAATGGGGTCTTTAACGGTGAAGCTGCCCTCTTAATGAGATTCACGAATTTCTTTGTACTGGTGGTACTGGTATGGAAATATTAATGATTCTCGAATAATATTGAAAGATATACGAGTATCTACGAAAAAGCCTTGAAAATGTAAGTAATATGTAAATTTTGTGACTAAACTACATTTCTCGTTGGCTTCGACAAGATATGCCATTCGATCAGAGCGAACACAGATTGGCAGTGATTATATTTTCGCAATGAAGCAAATCCTGGAGAAAGCTTCACGATCATCGCTACCGAAAGTCTCCTTATAGATTGTACTACGGACCAGTGAGCAATGGACAAGCGAACATGGACAGGTAACGTTTAGTAGTTTTGACACAAAGTCTGAAAATAATTCAATCGATTTGTGTACCTACTATACCGGGCGCTGTGATGAGAACATAGAGAGTTAAGAGAGAACTGTATAATAGAAGGTGGCGCGTGTTCTTTGAAAATGGACCCCTGGAGCTGGAAATCGAAAAGATCGCAAAATGTGGTAGAAATCTTTTTAGAGTTGAGGCGGAAAATTTAGATTTTTGGTCGTTATAAGCATATTATGGTGGTCACTTAAGATAGGAGGGTGATACTCTTCAGGCTAATGCCAGATTGCACCGTCGCAGGCCAATGTTTCCTATTAGATATTTAGATATTTATTTAACTGAAATTTCGTGCTCTGTATTCCACAATCTGACATCGCCTTCTAGATTACTATATCTACTAATCATGCCTTAAATCGGACTAAGATTTTAATTCTGTATTTACTTTGCGACACAATTCCTTGCCTAAAGGTAGTCTGGTAAAAAATCAAACAATGCGACGTCTTTATTTAATCGACTAATAGGAAAACTATATGTTAGGTTTGGTTAGGTTAAGTCTGTGGCCTGGCGAGGAGTACTCCGTACCACACACAATTCAATATTAAATCATTGTGATGCCCGGTCGGGAAAGAGGTTGTCCCTTACCCATTATAACCCTGATGTCTATAAATGCTGAAGTCAATTACATACCTACGTCTTTCTATGCAGTTACAATTGTTATATACAAACCATTCTGGAAGATTTGATGAAGTTCATTATCTTGTCTATTGATGTGTACTGGATAGCTCCTACTTAGGTCTGGGAAGAAGTGCCTCCCTAGGAATTTATACCTGGCGTGTTGGAGACGTGGTCAGTGACATAGGAACTGGGTTGTGTCCTAAGGAACTTTCTCATAACCTCAGCCTCTACAAAGTTCTTCCTCCGTCAAGCGCATTTTACTGATGTGGTACCGCAGAATATTGTGCCTCCGTTATGATTCCTATGATGGTCGAAATCCGTATATTAATCTCTCGGTTACGGCTTCATTGAATGACGGCCATAGCATTCTTGCTATAGGTACAACAAGTTTCTAGGGTGGTCTGTGGCTTTTCTCCCTGCTTCAAGCTTGACTGTGTAAGACGGGCTATTCACAAAGGGATCAGATTGTTCTGAGATAGATAACTTCAGGCATTATTGCCCTTACCAGAGACTAACGTGCTGATGCTATTATCACTTCCAGGACCTCTGCTTGGAAGACACTTGCTTCCATCGGGGACGCTTATACTGATTTTGATATTCACACCGATTCGGAGAAGACACTGAAAGTAGTGTCAATTTTTGATCCTTCCGTAAATAGGGATATGGTGATTGCATATTAGGTATAAAAGTCCGTATCTTCATTCTTTCCTACTAGGATCGGCTCTCGATCTCGAGAAAGGTCTTGATGTGAACTCTAAGTATGACGTGATATAGGTAGTCCGTCAAAGGTATTTCTGTAGGATCGCCGAATGAGCAGTTTCGTTCAGTTCAATGTTTGTCTGACTTGCCAATTCTCATAGTACTAATGGCGCCTGATGAGATTGTATAAAAGTGTTAAGCTGAAACTCAAGTCTTGGAGTTGGAATTGTCCTCATCGCACTGGTGGCTCCCTTGTACGATGGTCTATGAACTTATTCCATGGTACTTCTATCGCAAAACTTCTGAGGAACTTAAGGAAATCATTTATCGAAGCACGTCATAAAAGCTCCTTAAGCATACATCACGCAACTGTACAATTAAAACGGCGACGATGATTTGAGACGCATTTCCAGAAATCTTCAAAATACATAATTAGGTAGGACATAAATAGCCTTTTTTTGTCGTACCGATAACAGCGTTATTTCAAAGTGAATCTTATGAAATATGGACCAAATAAAAGGTGAATTTCTGTAAATGATTTTTGGCATGTCTTTTTTAAAACATTCTACAATAAAATTAAAAAAAAACCCAGAATTGTATATTGTTACAACGAGCAAAGTAAATGAGTCTTCATTAACCGTGTCTAACCCATGTATACCTGCTTATTGAAGGGAAGACATAGGCCCTTATTGTGAGTGTCGATAGATGATCGTTGATCGACAACTGTCGACCGATAGACAACTTTGATTGCCGATTGCGATTGATATTTGCCGATTTGACAGTCGCTTGTAGTCGATTACAAATGTCTGGTTAATGCTTTCTCTTGGAAGTGAACAAAATTTGTGCGTACGAATAGCTAAAATCAATCGACGCAATCGACAATTGTCGTGACGATCGCTGATCGACAATCACAATAAGGGCCATAATCTACCAACATAATTCGTTCATTAAATAATAACAACAAAATAGGCATAAAACATGTTGCACACATTTGTCGTACACATGTCTGAGACAAATCCTACGCACCCGGTGAAACCCAACTTGAAAACTGTCTTTCACTCACTTCCCGATTTTTTAAATGAAGAAGAAAAAAATAAAGAAAACCCCAAATACCCTATCAGTAAACTTTTTCAGATAAAATGAATACAGAGACTATACGATCCGCGACCCCATTATACCGCGTCGAGTTTATACAAAACAAAGAACAAAAATATAAAAACTTTCCGTTTTTCTCGAATTTTCGAATTTTCCCCGAAATTTTTCCAATTTTTCTTTCGTAAAAACCTTATTTGGACTATTGTGGGAACATGTCCTAGACATGCTTCATACATTTTATTATGACGTGTGCGAACTGTCATTGAAAATGTTCCATTGTGCATTTCATGTTGAATAGTGAACCTTAGTTATATGGAAATGCATGTTTTTTTTTAAATTAATAAAGTGTTTGAATAATAATTTAGAAACTTTATAAAGGAAATACGGGACTTAAAATTAAATACGGGACATTTTGTACGTCCTGTATGTCTTTAAAAAAAATCGGGACATTCGATTGAAATACGGGACTATCCCGGGAAATACTGGACGGATGGTCACCGTAGATAGCGCTTTGTTCTTCCCAAGAGACGAATTCAAAATAAGGATCGCCTTATATCGTAAATAGAAGAGCCTTAAGTGTATCGAATTTGGTGAATTTAGTATCTATTCAATCTCGTGAATTGTCAAGTTTGGTCACCTTCTCTCCTAATAGCGGTTGCCCTATTCATTATTCTAAACAAATGTTATCTTCATTTCATATAAAGAAGCGACAATAACTTTTCTCAAAGCTTGACCTTGCTCTATCAAAGAATGCTGTAGATATGGACATTTAAAATTCTCATAACAGCACCTAATCGACACATGTACTTTTTGGCACATGTAGGTACCCTGCCTACAGATTGTAAAGCTACACATTGAGATGAACATCAATTCAAAGCCTGTTTTGGCGGAGCTTAATTGCCCATTTTCGAAATACATCTGTCTGCAACAACTACACAATCTTTCTGTCAACTCAGGTAGTTTTCCTTGAAATGATCATCTGTTTTCACTTTAAACCCCATAAATTATGCAAACCATGCACCTGGGGGGCACCCAGGCCGTCTTTCAATTCAACCATATGCATATCCCCCCACATGCAGCCACTCAACGCAGTTTAAAATTTAATAGCAGGCAGCGATGTATCTCACGGTATATCATGTGTTCCATATCCGCCGCAGGCATTAACCCTTTCCTTCGGTTTCATGTTATTAACGCCTCCTCCTTCTTTTCGGCGTTGTCAGCGACGGCGGCGAACGTAAATAATTCCTCCTTAGCGGTAGAGCGACATGCAACTAATCATTATGTTTTTTAATATAATTAGCCGGCGTTGATCCGCAATTTTTCGACCCGTTGAACAATGGGAAATTTCCGGTCTTCCGCCTTTTCCAAAGACCAACGAGAGTGCAAGTCCTACTTGGACTTGACGCCTCTGCAGTTGCAGTAACGAATTTAAAAACCATCGTCGCGATGCCGGTAATAATAATGCTCAGCACGTACCACGTGTCGTTTAACATACAATAAGTGCATGTGATGTGCGCGCATGCATCTGATGAACCTCGGAATGATCTTAAATGAACCACTCTTGTAATATATCTTCGTTTCGGAGCATATAGATAGGCGGCCCGCTGTGTGCCAATTTAGAACTTTTATTTCCCGAAACTAAGCCAAGTTGTATACTTACTTCGAATTTGTAATGTAAGTACCAGCAGCATTACGTGAAACCTGCATAAATACTTGGTTGCGATGCGACCTTCGCCAGCGAGCACGATTTTTATTGCAGCGAAACAAGAACGTGTATCTGTTGATTCATTTGGCTCTGGCCAATGTGTATCTCTGTTTAAATTGAGTTTCTTTTTTTTCCGGTGTTAATGTTCTCTGATCTATTGATGCCTTTAGAATAAGTGCTCATGGATATGGCAACGATTTTGTTGGGAGATTGCCTTGCAGGCAATTGCCAATGTGGCGCTAATTAATTTACGACCTTTTAATTGGAGTCTCGATGCAAGGCTATAGAGGCGAAATGCTACAAACTGAAGATGTAAAAGCAAACACTGATCGAGAATAGGAGATGATACAATAAGAAGTGCAATTTAGATTTTACTGGCACTATATAAATGGAAATCTTTAAACGATGGGAATGATTTTTATTTGAAAATCCTTGGTGAAATAACTTACATGAGAAGTCTGTTTTTATGGGGGAGATGTAGTAAAAATGCTTTCATTTCATTAATCCAATAAAACATCTGGTGGCCTGTTAGTAAATTAGTTGGTTCACGGAAAAATTGTTTGTAATGTTATTTAGAAATAAAAAGCACGTATCGTTGCAATGACCCAAGTCCTGTATCAATAGTTACTGACATGGCCAGTAAATCTATCTATCTATCTATCTATCTATCTGAGACAGTGCAGCCTTCCTTCTTTGGGATTTCGAGTACGTTGCGCTGCTTGTTGTTCAGACCAAGACCAAGGACTCTCAATGGAGCCTCGGTTTTCTTTATTATCTCCAATCTAGGGGGTGAGTTTCGAAAATAGTCTGATGCCGTTTTCGATTGGTCGTCCAGAACCGTCTGGAAGCAATCCGAACGCTTCTGAAAGCGTTCGTTTGACACTCAACTGACAGTTCTTCTACTGAAAAGAAGAGAAATTTGCTTCTGGATTTGAATTCAGATTCGCGGAGAGTTCTTCCGGAGACCAACTGAAAACGACATGAGGCAATTCAGTCGACATGTTTTAGGTTTTTGGATTACGTCCTCATTTTTGCATAGATTCCGCGGTAGTATATTCGCCGGCACTCCCCCACTTCCCTCATAGGATAAAAAAACGTCAAAGAACTATTCTTACAAAAGAACCAAGCATCAGATCGCCCTTCTTGCTGATCGTCCAGTACTCGTCGCAGTAGTAGCGGTTTCCTAGCGTAAGGGAGGGAGATGAACTCCTTAACTACATCGAAGTTGCTGCCATCCATGGAGAGTTTTTGACAATAATTTCGATATCTTCCGCATATCGCAGCAGCTAAACAAAATATTACCTTCCGTGTTGACGACTACGGTGTGCCTCATATGCTCCTTAAACGAGCTAAATGGATGTGATTATGATTACCCATAAGTGCATTTCCTTGATGAAAACCGGTGCTTGTCTCAGTCTTCTTCTTTAACGGGTGAAAAAGGACTCAAATAAAGAACCTCCCCAGTTCGTAAGATTCAATTCCAAATCGTATATTGCACCGCACGTTTTCAAGCGTCATGTGCTACATTTGGTGAGTTTAAAACTGTCATATGCGCCTTTGATGCCGATGAAAATTCCCTGAGTCTTGCCTTCAAATTATTTGCTATATTCCAGATTTTGCTTTAGTATGAAATTTTATCCGGAGTGTTTTGCAGATTTGTCAAATATGTTCACATATTCCGCTATGACGGGATTTGCCTCGATAATCAAGGCCTAGCATTTTTATTCCAAGCATCATATACTTGGTTGATGATATGCGCCCCACTAAAAAAAAACCTTCTCCCCTGGTTTACCATATCAATTTTTCATTGACTGAATGCTCTATCCCTCTCACCCTCTGTCGATCTAAATGATGTACATTTAGCAGCTTCTGGGAACGATGCTTAAATACATCTACTGATTTAATGTCTGGCTTTAGTTCGCTGTTTCAAAAGGCCTTTGTTACAATTTTATAAGCCATCAGACATTTGCTTGGATTTCCTATGCAACTTCCAGATATTGTTTAGATCGCGAGACTCTTCGATTTCCTTGAGCTGGCAGAGTGCGAAGGTCCTTCTTACTCATCATTTTTCTGGTTGGGTATAGTCTTTGACTCGTTGTCATACAGAGCCATAAATTTCCGTACTCTGCCATCTTTTTCCTTCATTACCATAACACTGGCTCTTGGGCTAGAGTACTTTCAGCTACCTTCTTAATGATACCTAAAGTCATATATTGCGACCACTGGTTGTTGGCGCCTGTGGTTGAATGCACTGTGAAAAGTTTCTACCTCCGCTGCTTTTTTTAAGCTCTGACCACTCCAGATGTGTTAGGACGCCCAACATCAAATTTCATCTTCTAAGGGGTTGGCAGTATTTTCGTCGAGTTCAGAATCTTACCGCAACAAGATACTAATCTAATCCGAGACTTCGATTGCCCTTCAGAAGTGGTTGGAATATGGATCGATCAGCAGATGGTTGCCAAGTGGAGCCAGGTTGCTGTGGGCATCATTATCTGTAAACCCTAAGGACGTACTAAAAGTTGCTGTAAAATAAATAAGGGGGCGTGGCACCTATCATATAAAAACAACTTTCAAAATCGTATATCTCAAAAACAGATTGAGAGAAAATTGTCAGACAAAATTAGATTTGGGACGGGAGTTTTCCTGTGAAGATTGGTCAAAATTGGGCGTGGCACCTGTCAAACAAATATATTTATAAGTAAGTAAGTAATTCATTAATTTATTGTTTGTTTTTTTTTTTTATACATTGTTTATAATTTTTATGAATTTTGTAGTTATGGCATTGTCGTCAGCTCGGTTAGCAAATTAAATAAATAATATTATTGGTATGAATGAAATTTTTAAATGAAATTTTATGAAATTCTGACAAATTCAGTTATAAGTAACATCCTTTCCAAAGATTGCTTTCTATAGGCAGCAAAAATGGGACATAATAGATACTCATGAAGTGGAAGCAGTCTTCTTTTGCTCTCAAATTACATAAGGTGCAAAACTTGATAAAACTGCAGTTGAATGTTGATCCGTTTAGGCCAAGGACTTCATATCTTGTTTTGAATATTAAAGATATTTCTCTGTAATTTAGCGCATCATTGAAGTAGTTTTTTTTCCATGAGATTCAGTTTCAGTTGAGAGTAAAGTAGTCTGCTTTTTGATGTTCGGGCTTCCTCTATAAGTGATTCGCGTTCAACATTTTAATGAGTTTTTATTATTTTGTAGAGTTCATCTTTGACATGTCTCAGATTTAATGAATTCAGCGATACAATTTCTCCACCCGCATTTCCCAAAGCTTTCCATTTCGATACCCACCAGTCCTCGTTTCTTAGCTCATAGAGTGTCATTCGTTTTCTCAGTCGGTCATCGTGATGGGATAAACCCTAGACAATGTAGTCAGCTTGTAATCTTAGCGTGCTTGTAATTTTATTAAGATTTACTCCCAGGTTAGCTATCTGTAAAAGGTTTCCATTAAAGTGCCAGTTATATGCAGTTTGGTTCCGGGCGGATCTTGAGAACACCATCATTTACCACAATATTCGGCTAGGCGATTAATCATAAGCCGGAGATTATCTGGGGACTCAGAAAGTATCACATGGTCATCAACATATAAAAGAGCATTGACCATATATCCGAACACCTCCAGGTAGGTGGGCTTCTACATCATTAATAAAAAACGCAAATAAGAGAGCACTTAAAAGGCATCCTTGTTTAACACCGTAGTCCATTTCAAACTATTCCGAGTACGATGATCCATCGCAGACAGCTGCTTTTGATTCTGCATACAATTGCTTTACTATACGGGTGAACTTCACAGATATGCCTAGTTGGGAGTGTTTGCAGAAAAGTGCATTACGATTCACCAGATCAAAAGCAGACTTAAAGTTTCTTCTTCCTTTCTTCGAACGCTTTAACGATGGTGGTTAGCACAAAAATATGGCCAACGGTCGAGAAATCTTTTCTGAAACCAGCTTGGGATTATGTTTCCACCCATGTCTCAAGCCTGTTAAGAAGTACACCACAAAACACTTTTGAGACGACGTTCATAAACGATATTCTTCTATAATTTTCCACATTATTAATGTCTTCTTTTTTGTGAATAGGGAATATCACAGCTTTTTTAATGACGCAGGAACATCCTCTTTTGAAAACACTCCATTGAAAAAAGTTTTTAGTTAGCAATTAAAGGCTGGCGTGGCGTTCTTGAAATATTCGGCAAAGCCGTGCTAGATGTAAATAAAAATCCTGGATAAGGTCTTTTACGTTTCCGATGGTGGCTTTGTTTTGTTCACATAAAACCATATCCACTTTATTTGTTGGCCATTGGGAAGAAATCCTCATATTCCAATACCCAGTTATATACTTTGGGGATGTGACAGTTTGTTGGCCCATAAAGAGTTGATCTGCTACCATCTCTTTTCCAGCATCTTGACTAGTCGTATAAAATCCATAGGTACTAACCTGAAGAAAATGCCTTCTTTAATTCCACATAGGGCTGGACATTCGCATGCTAAATACCTTAAAAACTAAAGGAAAGACTCTTTCTCAGCACAAATACTCTTGTTTAATCTTTGATGGAATTGGTCGGCCTTAAAACTCTGCTAGGACATTTCTTTAGTAATTTATTTTCATTTATTATAGAACTTGTTCTACCCCGAGATTTATTCTATATCAGTTCCAATTCCAATCGCCCATCGTTTGTCCATTTGACAGCTCCTGAGTTCATTGTGCTGAGGCAGTTACTAAATTCAATTTGACAGATGAGTCTTTTTATACTATTGTGAATGCTGTCACACAATGTAATGTGCCATTTTCGATTTATCTGTATCTATAAAATCATAATTTTAATTACTACGACCCTATGAAACGACATCAATGTGGTAACGCCCTCTAAAAATTAAAATCAATTCAATTCATGTCCCTGAATGACTCCAGTATATAGAAAAAGGATTTTGTCATTAATCTTCGTTACCGTACATTTCTGCGAATCAATTCAAAGGAGCGAATGCAAATGTGCACTGAAATTATTGATGATTCATATAAAAAATATGAAACACCAGACGATATTCACAAGAAATTGCACTAAACGAACTGGAAAGAGTCCCCAGCTTTGTGACAACGATCAACGAACAACTTCACAAGTATCTCATGGAAACAAAATGTACGTTAGGTTGTGTTTCCTTTATTTTTGTTTTGTCGTCGCCTGCCAGAAAGTATTACAAAGAATAATTGATACAGTATGCTGATGGTGAATGTGACCATGCCCGGCCAACGTGTGATATTTGTTGACCCCCCTTTGCCGTCATAAACAACTTATGTTATCAAAATCGCAATTTTTATGCGTTCCTGGAAAATATCAACTCGAAGTGAATATTTCCATATAAAATCTTCAGATTTCCGATACAGTACTCGATGACATACAATCGCTGAGATACACATCAAACGAGAAGAAATTCAATTTAAAGAAGGGGCACGGAGGGGGGGCTTGCAGATACAGATACCTAAATAAAATCTATACTTAAAGCCACTTGCTAATAGCAATGTGTGATATTCTTTATTTGCTGCTGTACACACTTACAACTCAAATGTTTGTGTTTAATTTTCACATTCGAATGCATCTGTCTATGGAGAAGAGGGTGATGCAGATACTCACAACCCAGAGGCTTTAATAGATTTGTGTGGCCCGCATTGAGCGGGAACTGAATGGGCGGCAGGTGCTATGTTAGTTAGGTGGAGTTGTTTGCCTGTTTGTCTACTCCTAAAGCTATTTAACGAGAACTAAGAATGATTTCCTCCGACTCTTTTCAAATGGAAGACGGTGGATAAATAAACTCTAGATAAACACACACCCACCCCGAGCAAACGGTGTGTGTGTTTAAGATGTGCAGCAGCATTGATCCCAAGATGACGTGTGTATGTATAGTTGAGAAACTTTGATGATTAGATTCGATGATGTGTGTGTGTGTATATCTCACCACTTAATCTCACCCAACAAATGGTGATGTGATGTTTATTTAAAATTTACCTCGCCTAGATTGGCCGTCATAAAATGTTAAATAAAAATACATACCTGACGTAGTTCGCACAATAAAATGTCAAGAAGTATCTAACGAGAGTTGAATTCACTACACCATACCATTATTTGTCGTTCATTCGACCATTAAATTGAAGTCCAACAATGTCGTCTGAAACCGACGAATTTTTTTTTTATGACAGGAACAGGATGATTACCTCCATCACTCGAAGGAAGTCCATAGAATAAAAGTAACCAAATTGCCATTATCCTCGACGGGAGTCCATTTTATTAGGACTTGACGTCGGAAGAGAGTCTCATAAAAAACCCAGTGACGCAGGCAGCCTCTAGGGGTCGACTGATTGATTATTCTGGTAACGCGTTGAGGAAACTTAAATTCAAACTTAAACAGAGTCGAATATGGTTGAAGGGAATCTTAAATCCTTTGCGACTACAAATGATCGGGAAGGGTGAAAGGGGGACACCATCTGACGTGGTTTAGCACAGCTCAGCCTTGGGGTGTGTTTCGTGACGAGAACATTATTTTATGTTTGTTTTGCTTGATTATACTTCTTGTATATCGATGGTGTGTTTGACTATAGGATAATGAGTGGGCGAAGGTGGGGGTTGGAAATGTTGTTTTTCTTCGATATTTTTGGGAAAATCAGCTGTAGGAGTGCGACTCTAGTGTACTTAAGTTATGTTTTACTTCACTTGAACAAATATTTGTGTGTATACGCATAGCAACGGGGTATGAGAACACTAATAATTGGAAAAGTTTTACGTTATCGTGAGGTTAGTGTACAAAGATTGACATGCCAATGCCACCCTCGATAAATCAATGAGAAGGATGTCGGGTTTCGGAAATAGTGTTTACGTTGTATGTTCGCATATAATCCAGAATTTTGTGAAATTCCTAGAACTTCTTGTTGTCGAAGTTATTAGGAATCTTCGAACTGGAGGTCCAACTTTTAGTTAGGACATTTTCGTCGAATGGGACATGGTGCGTAGTATGGCTCCATTGCAGAAGACAGATACATATTTCCGCAGTGGTGCTTGAAATCTTGAAATAAACAAACATTCCAGCAGCAAAGTGTTCAAATTTCTCTACCTTTCGTTGGGAATCACCTAGCTTATCTACCAACCTGCCTAAACGTAGTTTTGTTTAGACAACTTCGTCATCTTGCTCAAGTGTCACCTGCATACCTAATATGAAAAGGTGGATGCTTTGGAATGATGAGGTTAGAAATGAGGATCAGTAAAGTGGACAAATCCACACTGTCACCGAATAGAAAATTATTACAGATATATAGCATAATCCCCGTCATAATAGAGAAAGAGGTTAACCCATACTGATGGTTATCTAGGGAGTCCTGTACCACTTCACATACATTATGGCCGAAACTAGGCAAAAAGAAAACCGAAAGCCTCCCACCCCTAAATATATACTCTGTCGCCGCACCTTAACTGGTGTATTCACGGCACGGGACACTGTGCTTTTGGATTCATGCTCCGTAAATGGAGGATAGATTCCAACTATTTATGCAGAAACGGCGAATATGAGGAGAAGGTTGAGTCTTGAGTCAATCCAATATCTGGTTTGTCACTGCCCCGATCTGCAAGAACGACGCCTACCGGCGTACCCTATGATCAAGGTTATTCACAAGCATCACTGCGGAGTTAACAAACTTTCAATGGCGTATTGCACAACTTTTAGAATATTGCATTTAAAAGTATTTTTAAGGCCGCTGCTTAACCCTCTTACGCTTACCTCGTCCAAGTTAGTGCTCGAACTCAAGCTTTCTCTGAACTTGGTCGGTAGGCTAAACACCGGTGAAACTTGTTTGGGTCCAAGGTCACACTGGTATCCAGGGAAATGAGATCGCGGATGAGCTTGCCAGGCTGAGTTCAGAATAGAAGCTCTCTCAGGACCTGAACCAGCGTTGGGTCTGCCTGCATCTGTGGTTAGGTCATACATTGATACTTGGGTTTCTCGTGAACACGAGTGTCGGTGGCGTGAATCTGCCGGGTGTACTGTAGACAGCGACCAAACAATTGCGTCCGGACATCTGCAAAAGGTCCGCGTCTTTCCTTTTGTCTCTCAGGAGAATCGACTGCAGAGTGCAGACTGCTTGTGGGCGTCCTTTTGGGCCACCAAGCTTTTTTCAAATGTATTGAGCCGTACCGTGTACTAGTTCCCTTTGTGACACTCCAGATAAAGTATACGTATGTGTACCATATGTGGCACTCTCTGCTGACGTCAGAGCTACGTACGTATGTGGTTTTCTACATGCCGTGTACCTACTACGGACTTAACACAAATTTATAGCGGAACCAAAAATGTTTCTAGTTTTTGTACAAATTTCATTTAAAAATAATTGTAAATACAAATTTGTAAGTTAGAGAAATGGGCCGCAGATATCGGATTTTATACACTTCATAAGGAGCACCAACTGTCTCACTCTTAAATAAATCTATACGTGATGAGTTTCTTCCACCACACCCCTTCATAACCTAACTTAACCTAATCTCCCCCGTGCTGCAGCAGTATCGATTCGACCAAAACGGTATTGTCGTTCGTTCTTCACTTTGGACTTAAAAGTTCTTTACTTACAACTTAAATGTTTGTAAAACTTAAGCCGCCAACATTAGCATCAACGATCCCCTCCTGCGCAAGACTTAGCCTGTCGAATGCTTTCACGTAGCCTATATGCAGAATATAAATGTTTTATTCTTTACGCTCGTTATGAAAGAACGGATCTCCCACCAGCAGCCCTCTATTCTCAACACATAGTTTGTAATAGAAGAAACGGGCTGCGCAGGAGCGCAGGTCCGATTGTACCTCTGCGTATAGCGCCTGCAGTGAAATATTGGATGTTGCTCGATGCTCTCTCTTCCTATCTTTGCATTAAAATCACCTAGGACGATTTTAATGTCATAGTTAGGGCATTGCTCGTATGTCTTGTCTAAGAGCTCGTAGAATTTCTCTTTGGTGTATTGTCGTCTTTCTCCTCCGTGGGGGCATGGGGGCATATTAAGGGACCTAACATTCCACATGCAGATCCGAAATTCGTTGTCCTTTTATCGTTTGCCAGGTTCGTCAACAGTAAAATCATCCGTATCCGAGGCTTGTTGTTGTTTCGGAACTATTGTTGTTTTCCGCAGTCGAGCAGTTACCCCGGCGTACAACCCCCAACCTGGTGTTCGTCTCTTATTTTCTGCGCGTAGAACTCACGAGCAGCTCTGGTCCTTCTTTGCAGCGCCGCTTTGTATGCCTCTTGTTTCGCTGCATGTGCTTGCCGGCACTCGTCGTCGAACCAGGGGTTTCGTTGTGGTGGTCGTGTGAAACCAAGCACATCATAGGCGGCTCTCTGATGGCTTTTTGGCAATGTTGTCACTGGTCTTCAATGCTTGATGCTGGCTGCATAGAACCTCTTAAGAGATTGAGAGAGACTCGATCGGAGAAGGATCTGGTGATCTCTTGCGATTTTAGCCGTCCGACGTCAAACTTCCTCACCGTATTTACTTGTCTTGGCGGTGTTCGGGATATCCGAAGGCATATCCGAGGCTTGTTGTTGTTTCGGAACTATTGTTGTTTTCCGCAGTCGGGCAGTTACCCCGGCGTACAACCCCCAACCTGGAGGCCAGGCCCTTTGATGGACCCCTTGGACGAAAGGGGCCGGATTTCTCTGGTGTCAGTAACTTCGGGGATGTGAGAGCTGCCGTTGGCCCATAAAGGGTTCATTCGCCACCATCTCTGTTTCAGGACCCTGACTAGTCCTGAAAAATCCTCACTAACCTCAGCTCCAAATACGTCAAAGTAGCTGGTAACTGTCATCTTGACTGTTGACGACACCGTTGATTCAGTCTAGTGAATTCATTCGCTGTACGTCCTCTTTCTGAGGAGCTCATGTAAGACTCGTTCACTGAGTCTTTCCGACAGAGCATTATGGTGTTGCTATTTTCTTCGTGTAATTTAGGCACTAAAAACTTGGTTATCATGTCACGATAACGAAAACACCATTAATTTTTACTGCCTGACCAAACGCATTTTCGAAGAAGAGTGGACCGATAATGCCTCCAGCCCAAAATCCGCACCAAACAGGATGCATTCAAATACTCGTGGGTTTTCTGAACCCCAAATGCGACAATTTTGACGATTAACGAACGCTATCAAGATGAAAATGAGCTTCATCACTGAAAATGATTTTGTTCGAAAAATCAGCATTCACATGTTGTTGTTCCAAAATCCATTCAATGCGGTGCATGGTCAGTAGTCTTCAGTTCTTGAGTCAACTGAACTTTGTAAGCATGAAGTTTCAAGTCTTTCGCAAGAATTCGCTGTGGAGAGCTTCTCGAAATGTTCAATTATTGACTATGGTACCGAACTGATGTTCCTGGACTGTCAGCAATACTATCGTGAACTTTTGTCACCTTTTTGTCAAGGCCTTTGTTGCTATCCACTCAGGATGCCAGAATTTTTGAATTGTATACTTATTAGGTTTCCGCTGAACATGTTCCTGCTGACAGTCTCATTCTCAGTCTAGACTCTAAAAATATCTTTTGTACCTACCCTAACCGAGACCCTGTCAAAGTATGCACA
This sequence comes from Cheilosia scutellata, assembly GCA_955612985.1. NCBI lineage: Eukaryota > Metazoa > Arthropoda > Insecta > Diptera > Syrphidae > Cheilosia > Cheilosia scutellata. The sequence goes on along the minus strand of OY015314.1, from coordinate 32,603,599 downwards.
CTAAAAGTGCAATCACGTCGTGCTAATTAAACTCCTCAAAAAGGAAACGGGAGTTGTAAACTCTTAACTTGTAACGCAACAAATGTACCTAATGACACAACGGATTTGCATAATATTTCCTTATGTCTCAGTTTACTTGGTTGCCGCGATTCTTGTTCGCCAACGCCGACTATAACTATCAGAATGCTATATACAATGTAACCAACGATTCACGCACATCAATTTGCGGATATTCGCGTACACGATTTCTGCCAAATCGAGCGACAAGTTCTGCGCGCACAATTTACTGTCACCCCGAACATTTCCTCAATGGTAAGAGCGGAACGTGTGTTTGTTCTGGTCAAATGGTCGCGCTTTAATAAAAATGCAGACGCACGTTTCGCGCGTGCCAAAAATGGCAAGTTAACAGTGGCTGTACTTACCAATAAGGGCTCCAGCAACATTGTCTCCCATGAACAGGGTTAAGGCAACTTTCTTAAGGAAAAAAAAGTCCAAACAAACAAGACAAATAAAAAAATATACCTACCTTCTGTTGATCCTTGTTTTAAACGTTCCCTCTTTCTTTGCAGTGCTTCGTGATGACTTTCGAGTGCAACCAAAGGATACACGAGTTGCCAAAGGCGAGACGGCACTCTTGGAATGTGGACCACCAAAAGGAATTCCTGAACCCTCACTCATCTGGATGAAGGTAAGTCGATGGCAAGGTGTCCCGAAATTCCCCAACCATTCATTACGAGATGAGAACTCCTTAGTCCTGCATGCCGGTACAAAGGGAATAAGCGATAGATATAGTATACATTCTCCACTTGATGTCTTTGTGGAGGCTCTATAGTGTTTGCCTGCATAGGCAAAACCTCTAGGACAAAAAGTCACAATATATACGAGTATAGATCTTGGCCTCGAATCCCTCTATCCCTCTTAAGCTGCAGTTTATCCACGTGTATTAGTGTGTTTGCGGGTGGTGTTTGTCTTTTAAGAAGCAGAATCTCCCTTTCGTTGTGTATATGTATCTGATGGATACCTTTCCAGTTTTACTATGACTTAAGTGCATTCCACTTCATGTTGGCTCCGTCATGAATTATTTATGTATAGAGAAGACTTGTTGGACGGTTTGGTTAGTTGGGTTGGTGTTGCCCTTAAGAAGCTTTTACAGGGCCTCCGGTGCTTGTGTTTAACTTTACGTTTTGTTTACTTGGATTGTTTTGTTTATTCGGCTGTTATGTTTGCATTTTTGCCGTGTGTATGTGTGCGGAGATCTGGAAGCGTTGTTTTGAAATGGTAATTCCCAACAATTACGGTCATGATGGTGTGGTTACAGAGGAGTGGGAGTTTTCTTTCATTTTTTTCTTTTTACTGATATAATCATCATCATCAGCATGTTGTCAGTTTTGGTTCCGTTTTTTGTACGCCTTTTGGTGGTAGGCGAGCTACTCAAAGGGAGTCTTTGTCTACTAGCACAATGACTGCACACAATGAATCAAGATTAGCTGCGGTGCCGCTGAGGGCGACCACACAGGCAATCAGTCTGGGTCACGGGCTCCAGTAATGAGATGCAGACACAACACTGAGAAATGTGTCACAAGTTTTATTGAATTTAATGCTTCACGCGTATTTATGAATAGAGTGCTTTGTCTGTTGAGCAAATGGATTGGATTTAAATAGAAAATATTCCCTAGTATCCAATATGACTTTGACACTAGGCTGATAACAAGCATCACACACTCTTCTTTGCTATTCATATTGTTTTCGCATATTGATGAAAGATAAACGCAGGAAGGTGGATTTTACTGCATTAGGAACCTCAAATAACTTTCTTTTTATTTATTTTTTTATAATTAGCACCCGCTAAAGAGGTTTTTCTTAAGCTTCTGAATCGCCTAGGCGATATAAGCCAGTACGTCGACCTGATAAAGAGCTATTTTTTTCAAACGTCAGAAAGCGAGTTTAGGCTAGTAAAGGGTTTCCATTTTGTTTATAGGTAAAGTTTATAATATCGGGTTTTTCAACAGGGACGCTACAAAAGTAGAGGGACAGCGACAGCAAACGACGTCGAATTTCTTGCCGCTCTTTTGGCATTTCTCTTCAGTAAGGTTTGCCATTTCATGATGGAAAGATAAACGAGCCAACAACGAGTCGAAATTATTAAAATTTACTACCGAAATTCGGAGTCAGTGGCCTCAACGTTAAGAGCGCTACGTCCAATTTATGGTCGTCATAATCGTCCTAGCAGATCAACAATTGATCTCACGAAATGGTCCAGTCGCTTGGCCGCCTCGGTCGTGCGATTTGACGCCGTTAGACTATTTCCTGTGGGGCTACGTCAAGTCTATGGTCTATGCCAACAAGCCAGCGACGATTGATGAACTTCGTACGAATATCGAACGTGAAATTGCAGCAGTATCGGCCGATTTATGCTTGAAAACCGTCGAAAATTGGGTTCAGCGTCTGGACTTCTGCAAGCGTGCCCGTGGTGGCCATGCAAAAGAAATCGAGTTCCATACATAATGGCATCGAACGTACTTTCACAGGAATAAAGAATTTCATTGATATCCAAAACCGTTTTTGTTTTATGTAAAAAAAACTTTTGTAGCGCTCTTATTGAAAAACCCTGTATGTGCTTAAGGTACTAGCAGAGAATTGTTTCCCGCTTTGAAGTCCACTTGGTCCTTGAAGAAGATCTTCCTTACTATTTTCATAATGGGGACGGATACAATGTGTTCATCTGTTCCGTCTTCCTCGAGAAATAGCCTACACTCCGCTAAGTCAGATAGATTCAGCTGACCAAGCCATAATGTCCTGTGAGAAATCCTACTACTTTTCTGATATCATACCGAGGTACACCGATTTAAGATCCTGTTGGCATTTTGATCGAATGGTAGCATATAGCTCTTTTGGATTATCGTAGACCTGGGATATTCCCCCCAATATGAGAATCATTTCGTATCTTCCCAACTTTTTATGGCCACATTTTTAGCCGATTTGGGGGTATATGGGAAAGGTTCCGGTCCCTTGAAAAGAGTTTAGGAGCCCTTTCTGGTCAATTCATTGGTTATTTTTTTTTTTTTTCAAACCCCTCATGGCATCCTCCCACGATAGTTTGGTTCTGTTTCAAGGGCTGAGAGCGGAATGCAACTGGCGATCTCGTATGAGCAAACATGTTTGTTAAAAGATCGATAGAACAGTCTTAGGCACTTTACGATGATACGATGTTCAACCGACGCGACGTTAGAGGATTTGCGATATTCGAATCTCAATTAAATGAACTCACTTTTTCGTGGCTCCCAGAACAAGTATCAACGTTGTATTTAAGTTTGAGGCGAATGAATGCCATATATTCGAGTATTGTACGTACCTAGATCGGAAAGGCTAACATATTCCTTGCAACATAATATGAGGAAACCTAGTCATTGCGCAGCGTTTTTGCCGATTCATGTACAGGGTGGCCCAAATATAGGTACTTACCCGATGTTGTGTGTCTTTAAAATATGTGTGTGTCTTTAAAATATGTGTATGTCTTTAATGTTTATTTTCACCTCAAGTGGCACTGCCATTATCGATGACCATTTATGTTTTTTTTTTTTTCACATTTTCAATCGTGTTTGCCAGAACCTCGAGCTCTAAGTTCTCGCACTCTTTATCGGATAGCTTCCCAATGACTGAAAAAATCCGCTCAAAAAAAAAAAAGTCTGAAGCGAATCGGGCGACACAGCCATTAACAGATAGCCAAAACGAGACATTGCATATGAGTGACCCGGAAATGCGCATCCTTAATTCCACCGACCACAATGTCCTCGAATCTCGCTTTGTTAACGTATCTGTTCAGACAGAAATTGCCCTTGTTGGTCATGACGAATTTCGACCGAAAATAGTTTACTGCATTGATGAGGAGGGGAGCGTAAACGTGGTTTAGACAAGATGGCAGTGTGTCGGGAAAGCTGATGGGCTGTCTTCACATTGTAAGGAAACATCTTCAAGTATTTCATTAAAATTCACTGCAGAGACGAATGTATATTGACCAATTGCGTGGCACGTTGTGATCTGGTCGATACTCTCGACGGAATGACATGTTATTCAAGTGTCTTCGAGGCGAGCTGCTAAATGTTTTAATTTTTAACCAGTTGACAGTAGGACAAAACAGACAAACAGTAGGGTAAAACCTTTTAGGCCACCTTGTATATACGCAACACATAGCTTGATATGCTGGTTCCATCGAAGTTTCTCGTAAACATAATATATACATATGTACATATACATACCGAGTATGGAAAACCCTTCAACTGAAGGTTTGGGTTACGCTTTAAACACGATTTGACTGTAAGCCCCTTAAAATAATCCTGTCAGTGTCCGAATTTTATGAGCTTAAAATACGTTCCCATTCCTGTTCTACTGCCAAAGAGCAGGGAAGTGAGTCATGGAATGCATATGAGAAGTTGAGGATGCAGTCATCAACCGAGAAATTAATTGGATTAGAAGTTGAAGACAGAAAGGTAAATGCAAATTAGAAAGATTGTCGAAGACTTCAAACCATTCGAAAGGAAGTTTCCAAACCAATTAATAAGGGACTCATCGATCTCGCCTTTTCAACAGAATAGCTTGATGGCGAACTCTATCTAGCACAACTTTCTTCGCTTGTGATATAAAGATTGGTTCCATTTTTCGGTGAGCTCACCAATCAAATCATCGGTGGATTTGTTGTCATGAAAACCGTATTGCAGCTCATTAAGGAGTTTCCGTAATTCGAGATATTTCATAAGCTGACGATTTACTACAACGCTCCTCATTAGGGGAGATAGAACTCACCCCTGCGCGAAGACTCTTGCTAACCCTCATGACACCTTCTCATGGGCTTAACTATCTTGTGATCAAGAGTTCATACGTATAGAACATGTGTAATTATATGCACTCCAGTGTGACTTAAAAGACAGACATGACCTTCTGTGCTCGTGCTTGGATGACTGCCAGGAAGATGAGTTTCTAAAAGAAATCACTGATACGTTGATATCTTGTTCATTTTTGCTAGTGCTTTATCAATGAATGAATGAATAGTATCTACGACTAGTTAACACCCCTAAAGAAAGCTGTCAAGGCCGCCCTAGTTGCTTTTCTCGTATTATTATACGGCGCGAGGATTTTTCATCTAATTTGTGGTAGGATTACGAAAGTAGAAGGATATAAGTTCAGGATAAAGTTCAATGGTCTTTCCTCCTCTTTTCCTCAGCGGTTTGTAAGCTTAACCGCTGTCGTAGGCTAGTTGCTATGCTGCATATGCTTGCCGGCACTCTTCATCAAACCAAGGGTTTTCGTGGTGGCACCTAACGATTGGTTTTAGGGTTTTGATGAAGTCGGCCAAGGGGCTTCTCATTAGGTTGATGTGTAAATATCCTTACAGTATTTCCGTATTGGCGTGAGTATTCATTACAAGTAAATTTTGCACCAGTAATCTGTAATATGACTTTTTTCTCTTCCTGCCACTGAGCTATTTTTATCGAATCTATATCAGTCCCAACTATGATGATATAGGCCCTCGGAAGATCATAATTGATAAGCCTATACACAAAATGGTATTCTCATGAAAATTGCCTGTTTCTGAAAATTGATTCTGATAGCTTTCCACTTAAACAAATAGCCTATAACAATCTGTCAGGAGAATATAAAATTACGCACACAATTCCACCGAGTTAATGATGTCACGCTCACGAATCTTTTGTCATTGACCACCGCTGGTTGAGTCCCTATATCGTACCCTGAATTCCAAATCTATTTTGGATTCATTCAGATTCAGTCAAGTGGAATTTCAAATATATGTGCACCCCCTCGGGAGTACAACTACACATATACACAGTACAGTAGGACTATACCTAATTCCAATAATCACTAGATAATAATCGGTTCTTGGAATCATAATACCATTCCTTGTTTCCCTTCTTTTTTTTAGACACAAAATAGACAGAGAAGCCTTAGATTATTATTATTCTTATTAATAATTTTTTCTTTTTCTTTTCCTCTCTTCCTTTTTCTCTATATTTTCTATTTCCTCCACCCATTTGTTGCGAATGGTTGTGGCACGTCCTCTTAACACCTATTACTGGAAACACAAAACGCCTGCTTGGATCATCACATCACCCAACATCATCATCATCACCGTCATAATAATCGATAACTTGGACGACTAACCAAATGCCGATAAATAGGATGGAGTACCACTGGATGACTTAAGAGGAAAATCTTATGGAACCACATCACGTATTCGCATAGTCGATGGTGGCAATTTATTGATAAGCAATGTCGAACCAATTGACGAGGGTAACTACAAGTGCATAGCCCAGAATTTAGTTGGAACCAAGGAGTCCAACTATGCCAAATTAATCGTCCAGGGTAAGTCTGTTGAATATTAATTTTATACTTCACCATATTATGATAGTTCAGATTTCTTTCGAAGTGAATAGATTTTTGTTGTTTTTCTCTAAGAATTCTGATTGAAAAATTAAAGAGGTTGTTAGGAAAAGTGACATTCTATAGACTGGGTGGTTTGCAAGAGGATGTGATTTCTTATAGGATACCTAACCTATACTGGGTGGACTTATTCTGACAAGTAGGTAAGTTAGAATACGGCCGGAGGGAGGAGAATTCCTATTATAGATAGTTTCTTGATTAGATTTTTTATTAAAACAAGTATAGGCCAGTCATTTGGGGATTTAAATATCAAGCTTTGCAGCATAAATCTCTTTGATCGCTTGTGTTGATAGCTTGTCCTAGCGCACGTATTGATTTGAGTGTGGCTATATTCTTCGTCAGCATTTTTTGATCACTAAAGATGATCATAACAATTCATCACTACTTGACTGCTCTTTTAATACCTAGTCAAAGAATTCAAGACGTTGCGTTGGTGCTTTGTAAATCAGGCTTTATCTTTCACTTTCACTTTTAATATCTCACGCACCAGTGTTGCGGAGGACTGTAATCACGAATATCTTTTGTGCCTCATAGTCAGTTTAGGATATAAGTCGGCGTTCAATTCCCTGTATCCATTTTAGGACCTCTTTGATATTTTATAGTTTTTTTTTTTTTTACGACAGACACCCCGATGTCGTTGTCCAACATAGAGAGACGTCGTTCGGTCTCTGAAATGACACGTATTTTGTGTAAGTGATATGAAAGCAGGCAGTTACCCGCATTATACGTTTTGTCGCCTGACGCCTAGCAAAGTAACTTATAATGGTGGACAAGGACATACCTAAGTATTTTGACAAAAATAAAGTTAATTCTACTCATAATTTGCACTTACTTCATGTAAATTTTGGCATCAATGGAAAGGTCTTTTAAATTCCGTTTGAATGATACAAAACTTTCCTTAACCCATTAATTACGGGATCATGACGTAATCTCGAATGACAAAAATCTCGAAGGCTAAAAATCACGAACATTTTTTTTTTTAATCTCGAAAGCAAAAATCTCGAATGTACAAAAATCTCTAAAATGACTATTTTAGGCACTTTTTCCTCCTTTTCATACAAAATTTGTCTGAGATCATCCCATCCCGCTAGATTTGCATATTAATCAACGAGCGGAAAACAGTGCGGCTCAATACATACTTTGGGCACCTTTAGTTGGGAGGCAGTTTTGGACACTTTTCGATTCTAGCGGAGATACTGCCGGGCGTACATGTGTAAACTGATTAAATCGTTTTCGACACTCTGTAAGAGGTATCATATCCGGAAAGGTATGCAAAGAAAATAAATTAAGCAATACCAAAGTCTATATACCGACGACGAAGGCACTGATCTTTACGACTACTGGATGCAAACAGTGTCTTCCAATCAGAAGTTCTGGCTATGCAGAGCTAATGCGGATAAGATCTATATCCGAAAGTGATATAGCCATATCTACATCGATTCGCAAGTCGCACTCAAGGTACTGGAATCTCTACGAACATCAATTCGGAAATAGTAAAGAGCTGCCACACAATCCTCAAGGCATTATGCAGTCAGAATGGGTGAGACTGTGGTCGGTATATTTGTAATGAGAAAAGCAGACGAAAAGAGGGGCGGAACTGATAGGAAGGGATAGGAGGTGGATATTACACCATTCATCATAAAGGGCGCTATTAAAAAAAAAAGTCAGATGAAGCCGACCGGAGGTGTTCAGACCTTATCGGGTAAGCATTATCCAAGGCACTTTGGCCCAATGCGATTGTAAAGGATCTAGGGAAATTTTCAAACTAGGCAGGGAACAACTCAGGACGCTAGTCGGAATATTGTCGGGGCACTGTCTTTTAAGAAAGCGTGTTAAGTGCTTAGACTGGCGGACTTCGACACCTCTAAGTTCTGCAATGACCTACAAGCCGAGGAAGATATAGCACATATACTCAACTGTGGGAATGCAAGGTAATACGTCGCAGTTGAAGGAAATTTCTGGGAAGCTATTACTTCCAATATTTAGAGGAGATAGACCATGCTAACAATACAAAGGGCTAGGTACTTGGTCTCTGCAGGGAAATTGGGTGTTTTTCAATGGTAAGGGTGTAGGTGTTTTTGCATTGTAATTGACTGCAATTGGTTAGCATGAGACCTTTTCTCGTATCCCCTTTTTAACCTAACTTACAACCTTAACCTAACCTAACAAAGTTTTCTAGAATTATGTATACTTATACTTATAAGTTTGGGTGGAGCTATATTAGGAAATTTATATATTTTTGTGAACACCGGTTACATCTGTCTTGGAGGGGTTGACCCAATCCGATCATTTCACTAGCGACATTATTATTCACTGATTGCATTGAATGTCATCCTAGGCCTTTTACGTTTTCAAGTACACATTCAAATGGAAGCAAGACTGAGCATTCATCGTCTATTCCATTCGAACAACATCGACCTCTACTCGTACCACGGAGGTCACCTGTCTCTGTTTGTCGATATGGAGCCTGAAAGAGCATTCAGCATGTTTCTAGACGATATGCTACCGGAATATGGCTTCCAAAAAAACTTCTCTATCATCATCCCGCCAAGGGAAGACTGGGAAAAATACCAACCTGACCCATCGCGACTTGACGTAGTCTGGTGCACAGACCGTTCCAAGATCGATTCAGGGACTGGATCTGCTATTTATGCAGAAGCACCTCAAGTGAAATTTTCAGTCAGCCTAGGCAAGCACTCGTCCATAATACAGGCTGAAATCCTTGCCATTAACCACTGCGCTAGAATAGTACACGTGGTAAAACCATATTTATCTTCTCAGACAGCCAGACTGCTCTTAAAGCTCTGGACTCTGTTATAAAATCGAAGCTGGTTGCTGGAAGCTTTATTCATCCTACACTGGATTCCAGGCCACAGGGGCTTTACTGGAAAAGAAACAACAGACTCACTGGCTACAATCGGCGCGACAATGCCACTTTTCTGACCTGAACCCTTCTGTGGTGTTAGTAAGGGATGCTTCAGGAAGTACTTTAGGATCTTACGTCAAACCAAATCCAATGAACTATGGCTGTGCTAAATTGAATGTGTCGGTGGTCCTTGAGTGAAGAATCTCTCGAGTCTCGACACCATCCAATTACTAACTATAGGTACAGTATAGTTTTGGACAATAAGTATCTTAGCTAGTTGCTATACGAAGAGAAATCCATGTATAACTCTTCTATTTGCTTAAATTGTAGATGGAATTCAGCCTCCTATACATACACCAGAAACGTTTTTTAAAGACAATCCTTACCGTCTGTATTTGTATCTATACCAATTAAAAGAGCAAAGAAGAACCTTCAAATTCAACTGAAATATAATTTAACTTGTGATGAAGATCGATAGGGTAATTGCGGGAGAGATGCCGCGCTTTTATAAAACTCAGTTTTACGTTTTGTTAAAAACAATAGTGACTTTATTTTTTTTATAAAACATAACAATCTATTCATATTCTACCATAAAAATGAACTAAACTAAAAAAAATCTTATTGTTTAAATAAAAATTTACCAAAAACAAATTGTACTGGGTGCGGCGTCTCTCCCAGCCAGTGAGGGAGAGATGCCGCAGTTGCAATACATTGCGTTTTGAGCATAATTTTGTTTGTGCAGCATGATTTTGGCGTTCCTTGAATATATTAATATATTACTCGGGTTGTTCTTTAGGTTGTTTTCACTCAAGTCTTTTTCAAGGATGTCAAAAAATGCATTCACTTATACCCGATTCAAACCCTGCGCACGTGAGAGGGAAAGTCCTTCGGCTTGTCAGACCGTTATATGTATACATATTTATTACGTTCTAAAAACGAAGCCAACCAAGCACAGCTCGCCTCGTCATATTAAATTTATGTTTGGGATCCATTTTTTCTGCCAATTCAAAAGCCCAACTTCGAAGGATAAGGATGGTATCTAAGCAAAACCTACGAATGCTAGCTTTTTAATGTGTTCCGATAGTTTTCTTTCGCCTTCTATTCCCACTACCCCTCATGAACAGTTATAAAAAAAAATAGCAAAATGTCGTAAATAGTCTAGGTAATTATTCCCCATCGGCCCAAGAGATTTTTTTTTTGTAAATGTCCTTTCTTTAGGCGTTTTTAAGGGTTCTAGCTAAAACACCATATATTTTCTCTGCTTTTCTCAAGGACATACCGCCTTCAACACTTTCTCGTGCTTCTTCTAAAGCTTCACTGGTCCAACTTCCTCTGGAGGTCTTACTTGTATATTTTCGTGGCATTTTGTAGTATAAAAGTCCTAATAAATAATCAGTTCAAAATGCGGCATCTTACCTTAACAAAAGTGCGGCATCTCTCCCTGGGTTAAGGGAAAGATGCCGCAGCCTACCAAAACACTTACAAAAAAAAAAAGTAAAAAAAAATCACGTGAAACACTTTCAACAATACCATTCAATCACATAAAATACTCAGTGGCAACAAAGCAGGCTTTGACTAATTTTCGCATCGATTTTTAGCATAGTATTGAAAAACTTCCACACTAAGAGCGTAAAACAAAACAAATTGCAATATCTCCCCCCACCTTTTAGAATAACAAATTGTTTTTTCTCGCTTTTATGTTTCAATACGTAATGAACAAAATAAAGAACAAACGGACTCCTGCGATTTACTATTAATATGATTTTGAATTGGTGCGGCATCTCTCCCCACACGGCATCTCTCCCGCAATTACCCTAGACTTTTATCGAAAAAAACCGCAGAAGAATATTCCTCATCCTTTCCTAAGTCAAAGCAACAAAAGCCCAGCCAGTACTCAACGGCGATGGCGCCACTTTGAACAAGACACTATGCAATACCGATCTCAGTTTCCCGTCAATCGCATGAAGTTCATCAAAAGTGCATCAATGAAAATCTCCCCATAAACTAACCTAAATAAACATTCCTCTTCACACATTCAAAGCGGAAATTGTTTATTAGTCCGTCTCACCTAAATTACACCAAAAGTTCACCTCACCTTTAATCAAGTGCACACTCCCCGTATTCGACATCCAATAAACAAACAAGCTGGCAAACTGGGAGAACTAATCAACGTTAATTAACGACTCAAAAAGATTCCTCTTTACAGGAGGAGGACATGGAAAAAAAAAACTAAATGAATAATATGCCCCGTGTCGCTTTCAATCATCAAACGGCGCCTACCAGCTACCACTCCCTCAGTGTGAGCTCCTCTGGCAAGGCACGGTAATTTATCTAAACAAACATGAATGCCGCGCGCGCGAACTGATCCAGAAACTTATTCAGGATCCAACGGCGCAAAACAACTGCAAAGTGCATTCGAAAATGAAATTTTAATTGGGGATCCTTTGTGTCGCCCATCCTCGACATCCATGGATGCATGACACTCACGCTCATCACTTATGTAGAGGGACGGCCGGCGGGCGGCGCAGTGGCATTCTGTATCGAAATCGGACCTGAGTTGTTTATGTAGAGTGTGTGGGTGGCTGGTTCCGGATGTGTGCACACTTTTTACCAATTCTCGCTAAACCAAACAAAAACGCAAAGTGCCTCCATCGGGTCGAGTGTAAATAGACAGAAGAATTCTGGTTTTATTTTGCATCTCTATACTGACTGATGTATCTGTCACTTCTGTCCACCACGTCTGATTGAGTGATGGTGCAGGTGCAGGCATCCCCTTGTACCATCACACATACAGCGACTATAGATCGAACAAATCGAATTTGGTGGGAAAAGTAATTAAACCATCTCTTGGAATGCGGAATACAATCGTCTTGTGGCTGTATCAGATAGTATAGCTGCAAATATCTCCAGAGAGGCATATCAATTCAATTATAGTTCCTAAGCGCACTCATGAGGATGCCTCATGCCTACATCACCGCCACCGCACTCCATCTCAAGCGGCGAATGTGGAGCGCGCGCTTATCAAGATATTTGACAAGCCTTACCCGTCACTTCGTATATACGATACCCAAAAGTGGGATGTGAAAACTGAAAACTTTCGAAGACGACCTAGAGGAGATGCGCCGCACATGATACTGCTGCACAAGGTTGCTCCAGGCCTTGGTATTACGAGAATTTTATGTAGATTAGGATGCCGGTCCCCGGAACGAATTTCAAATGGCATCGTGTCGCGCATAGGACTTTCTATTTGAGGACGGGTGGTTCACTATCTATCGGATGGTGGTGCGGCGATGATGATAGTAGCCGATAGAAATTTGAATTAATTCGAATGGAATTTTGGTGTCGGTAGATTGGTTTTAGGTGGCACTTAGGGTGGAATTTTACTCTCCTTATCAAGTTGTGGAAGAATCTTCATAAATTACAAAACGTGTACTGAAAGTTGGGAACAAACTACGAGGAAGTTCTGACTTTGATGCGGCCGTAACTTTGGGATTATGTATTTCTATCTTTTATTATTAAGGCGCTACAGTCTGGGCGGACTTGGGCTATATTTCTATTAGTATACATGTATTAGGTGTACCTATATCTTTCGGGGTAGGTGGAACTAGACATTTTTGAAAATGTTTTAATATTTTGTTGGAGTTTTGTTTACCAGTAGAAGTTTTTTTGAAAAACAGAAACTTCGCAACGAATATGCCCTGGATAATGTCGTTGCGGATCTTAAGGATGGGCTGACTATAGCCCTGGACTTGCAGTTTTCATCTCTATTTAAGTCTTACTATTCTGCCTTCTTCTTCAAAAAAATGTTTTCAAAAGTGTCTTCGCTAATATTTTTTATGATTTTTTGAATGCGATGATCTCAGAAAAAGTTTGTATGAAAAGGAGGAAAAAGTGGCTAAAATAGTAATTTTTAGCAATTTTGAAAAAATCATAAAAAATATTAGCGAAGAGATTTTTGAAAACAATTTTTTGCAGTCACTATTAGAATTGTTTGAAGAAACTTTTTGTATCAAAACTTTTTTTTTTTGAGACCGAAGAAAAAAGTAAAAAAAAGTAGACTTTTACAAAAGTTCTAAATTTTCAATGGGCACTTAATGGGTTAAGGAAAGTTTTGTATCATTCAAACGGAATTTAAATGACCTTTCCATTGAAGGTAGGGGCGTGAGTCAGGGAACGAATATGAAAAACTGAGGGTGCTATCATCAGCGAAAAAGTGTATTGGATTAGAAGTAACAGACAAGAGATCCAACACAACTTGAATTGAACGGCCAGAAAGTACTTTCTAATCCATTGAAGAAGAGACGCGTCGACGCATTTTCGACAAAAGAGCTTGGTGCCAAACTCTGTCAAATGCTTTCGAAATATCAAGCGCAACAATCTTCGTTTCACCAGAGTGGTGGAGAGATTGTTTCCACTTTTCAGTCTGCTGCCACGAAAACCGTATTGTCGCTCATTGATAATTTTTCGTGATTCGAGATATTTCATAAGCTGACCATTTATCAGCAGCGTTTATCGCCTTTTTTAGGAACGGGCTGAACAAATGCAATTTTCCATCTATTCGGAAAGAGTCCAGAAGAGTAGGACAAGGACAAGTGGAAAAGCTTACGCAGTGGTTTTGCGAGATTTGCCAGGTTTTGCAGTCATTTCGGACTCGTCGAAACTTTTTTCGGTTTTCTTCGATTGGGTTTGCTTTATAAGCCCGATTGATTTCAAGGCAGAGCTATTAAAACAATTTAAAAATTACAAAACAGACCACGAGATCTTGAGATATATAGGTCTGGTTCGATCGGTTGGTCATTTGTAGGACCAGCAATCTTAAATCCCCGTAAAACATGTCAAAAGTCTCATGGGGATTCTGTCTTCTGTCCATGATGTATATAAGATGAACCGGAATAGATCTGACTTGAATATTGCTCAACAAAAACCAATGGCTTAAAGATCATATCCCATAAGTTTTCATACACTGAGACATTTTAGTTCTGGGAAGGGTTATAAATGTACATATATCAGCTTCTCGTGATAGGAAAATTCTAGGTCCGGCGGTGTAGCCGGAAGTAACCAATAGAAGACGAATCTACTCCCGCAGAGCCAAATGAAACCGGATACTACCGAAACGCGATCCGAATGTGGAGGAAAACCCCACATGAAAGATTCTTCTTTCAAAGAAGACTCTCAACCAAAGGGTCCTGCACTATCAGGAAGCAGGTTAGGTTCCTTTTAGGCCTTTTGGTCCATTGTGTGATCCCTTAATTTTGGTCGTGGATAAGATTTTTAATTTTATTGGACAACACAAAAAAAAATGCATAAACACTTTACCTGATTTCTTGGAGTTGTTCCTTGGCGGATTTGGTCTACTAGGTAAACCACCCCGTACTTTTGGCTCTGCGAAATAAGGCCCCAAAAAATTATACAGGAAACAGCAATAACGATTTTTAATAAAATTTGGGGTGTTATTTCCTTTTTATGAAATAAGGCCCCAAAAGTAGAAATGAAATAAGACCCCAAGGTACTTGGGTTTACTGTCAGATTTGGGGCCTTATTTAATTTTTTTTCTGTGCCTTATTTCATCCCAGTGGGGCCTTATTTCATATTTGAAATTGGGGTATTATTTCATTATGAAATAACACCCCAAATTTGGAGCCTTATTTCATTTTCGCTTTTGGGGCCTTATTTCCTGCAGCCGTACTTTTAACAAACCTGACTGTGTCCGTCAATGGTACCTGCACTATGTCCTCGAGGTCTCCGAAAAGTCTGTCTCCCAGATATCGGAGTCGACTAGTTTGGAGGTTTGGGCATTCGCAGAGCAGGTGCTTGATACTCTCCGTTTCTTCTATGTCTTGACAGCTCCTGCAGTAGTCTGGTGAGTTGATGCCCAGTCTTGTGGCCATGGTACCAATGGTTTATTCATCGTTTATTCATTTTCAGCATACATCTTCTTTTTTCATCGAAGCAAGGCGAAGAATTCTTGAGAAAGATTTGGCTAGAAAGAAATAGAAATTCGTAGACTTATGGAAAAAGGGGAGTCACCTTTCGAAAATATTTGAGCATCTGTCATAAATATATAAATGACTAAGGATTGAAGGGCTCATGCGGGTCTGTTAGATACTGGAGCATCCCTTAGTTGTCTAGAATATACTGCACTAAAATTTTTAGAAAGACGCAATATTACACTAACGAATATAACGACGCATATTAAGGCTTCAGAGCTGATAGGAGCTATCGTATACGTATACTAGGACGACTCACGACGACAGTGTTCTGAGGAACTGGCAATTTTACATTACCATCTGACACGTCTGGGGTTCTAGACAAGACAAACCACCGCATTTGAGTGCTCATGGGAAGGGATTTTGTGGTGAGGGCAGATGTACTTAGTTGTAGTTCATGATATGGTTCATTTTAGATCGTAGGTTAGTGTAGATGTAGTTTAGGCTAGACTCTTGCAAAGTACTGGAGCCTTTAAATTTTTGTATTTTCACTACGCTGTCTTTTGGTTGTCCGCATTCAGATTTCTCTCTTCTTCTATCTTTTGATTTAAACCATGTCGTATGGTTATAGGAGCCATTTATAATGCCGACCAACAGTGAACGTTAACCTTAGCTTCTTGAAAGTTGAAGAAGCTTAAAAAACCAATACATATTTAAACATATTTATCTATTAAGGCTGAAACACACCGCCGCGATTGCGATTGCGATAGCGATAGCGATAGCGATTGCGATAAACAACTAAACACACCAGCGCGATAGCGATAGATAGCGATGGAAGTCTTCTTCTCAGTTTTTTGTTAGATTTGATTTTATCTAGGTATGTCTGCAGCTTTAGCGGACGAAGAAGATAAAAGAAAGTTTTTTACTATGCCTCTAATTAATTTCAGCTTACTTTTTATTATCGTACAGAAGTCGATCAATTTATTTACTTGATTTTAATTACCACTCACGCATCCCGCCTAAACGAAGCGAGATAGACCACCCTCCCATTTTCGGCGCCTAAGTTTTCGTACTCGTGCCAAATCATACCATATTGGATGATTTTTCACACACAAAATTAACTTTTCCACTATCATCATTGCGCGATAGAGCGATAAAATGCTACATGCAGCGAGAGACGCGATCGATCGCAATCTATCGCGACAATCGCCGCTATACATCGCACTCGGTGTGCATGAACAGACTTGAATACACGTGTTGCGATAGATCGCCATCGCTATCGCTATCGCTATCGCAATCGCAATCGCGGCGGTGTGTTTCAGCCTTAATTTTGTGTGTGAAAAATCATCCAATATGGTATGATTTGGCACGAGTACGAAAACTTAGGCGCCGAAAATGGGAGGGTGGTCTATCTCGCTTCGTTTAGGCGGGATGCGTGAGTGGTAATTAAAATCAAGTAGATAAAATTGATCGACTTCTGTACGATAATAAAAAGTAAGCTGAAATTAATTAGAGGCATAGTAAAAAACTTTCTTTTATCTTCTTCGTCCGCTAAAGCTGCAGACATAGATAAAATCAAAACTAACAAAAAACTGAGAAGAAGACTTCCATCGCTATCTATCGCTATCGCGCTGGTGTGTTTAGTTGTTTATCGCAATAGCTATCGCTATCGCTATCGCAATCGCAATCGCGGAGGTGTGTTTTAGCCTTTATAGTTAGGTATACCACATTTGGACATAGGTTAATAACTTTTTACAATAATTTGACGTTTCCTTCTTATTTATTCATTTCCAGTGAAACCATACTTCAAGAAAGAACCCCAAGATAGCACCATGCTATCCGGTCAAACAGTTCGTTTTCAATGTCTCGTAGGCGGTGATCCACAGCCAAAAATTCTATGGAAAAAGGATGACGGCAATATCCCAACGGCAAGGTAAATACTCTGCGCTCATGCAATAAATTAGGACTTCACCCCATTTTCTCTATTTTTCCAAGCAGAGCGCGCATCCTCCAAGAGGACCTGAGTCTCGAAATAACAAATTTAACAATCAGTGACGAGGGCATTTACATTTGTGAGGCACAAAACAGTGTCGGACAAATCAGTGCTCGAGCCGAACTCATCGTTCATGGTATGTCTCTTACATCACACTAAACAAGGAGAAATGTACTGTAATATCTTCTATTCATTCTTGCAGCCGCTCCGAACTTCGTGCTAAAGCCGCAGGACAAGAAAATCGGTCTCAATGGTGTGGCACGTTTTCAATGTGTCGCCGATGGTAATCCGCCACCATCGGTTTTCTGGACAAAGGAGGGCTCATCCATGCTAATGTTTCCAAACAATTCCTATGGCCACTTGCATGTCTCCAACGAGGGTACCCTGCAAATAAACGGCGTACAAAAGGACGATGCCGGCTATTATGTGTGTTCAGCGTTCAGTGTTGTCGATTCCACGACAATTCGTGCGTTCTTGCAGGTAAGTTGTATTCAAAGAGCACTACATATAACAAACAATGGAGGATATACCTCTATCATACTCCTTTCGAGAAATGAATTCATTTCACTGACGGTGAATGTATGTGTGTGTGTGTGTTTTTGTCTGGGCTTATCGTCATGACATGGAAATGAATTCATTTATCCAACGGAATGGAGAGATCACTGTATGAATGTGTACACAAAATGGATATCCTTGGTGGAGGATATGAAAATTCATTTATGCTAATGAACGTGTATAACATTTCCATATGACCAGGTGACGTCGGTGGATGATACCCCACCGCCTATTATTCAAATAGGCCCATCCAACCAGACACTGCCAAAGGGTAGTGTTGCTATGCTACCATGTCGAGCAACTGGGAATCCGATGCCACGTGTCAAGTGGTACAAGGATGGTGTACCATTGCAGAGTGGACACCGTTTCATGATAGTTCAGGGTGGATCGTTGAGAATTGATGGTAAGTTGCGGGGCTTGGGCTTTTCTCGTTTTTATATGCGGCTCCCTAGTGACATCCTTTTGCGATGTCCTTTGTAATTGATACTATGTCAATTAAATCTCCATACAAGTGTTAACCATTTGCATTTTTGTTTTTGTATCTTTGCCCAGACCTACAACAGACAGATACAGGATTATACACATGTACTGCATCGTCAGAGAGTGGAGAGACATCGTGGTCGGCCACTTTAACGGTAAGTTTGTATCCTTTTATCTTTGAAATTTATATGCGTACCCGTACATGCTTTATGATTAAAGTGGGAAAGGCTGTAACAAGTTGAAAACACGATTTTAAAGAGCTTTGCGGTACTCAACTCTTTGGTGAGGTGTTTTATGGCGACATGACTTACACTCCCTGTCTATCCGTGTTTAGGTCTCGTCAGTTTTTTTTATTAATCACTAAGCGCCTCATCGCGTGCATAGCGCACCATACCAAATCACCTCGTAAAACCATCCTTTGTAAATTTATTAATTCTATTTGGGAAGAGTCTACCCCTTTCTGCAAACTGCTCCTTCCAACTCGGTGGTGGAGGACTTTTGTCTCGTCAGAGAGATGGTCCTGCTAGTCATTTGAAAGTTTTATTTGTTTTTATTTTTTACGATACCAACGGATTCGAAATTTATTGTTTGGTGCGCAGCAGTTTTATTGCCATGTTAAGAGCTTAATAAACACTTGAAGCAGTACGAATTCACGTTGCCATGTTGTCCTTTTTTGAGTTTTGCTATATTGGAAATGTAGATGTGTACTATTTTATAGCTGTACGGCTGTAGGAATTTTATTTCCGGATTAAAACATTGTAAGGAATATTAACAATGTTGGCGTAGGCATTATTGTTTTGTTAAAAATATGCAAAGTAGATTCAAGACATTAAAACTGCGCAGCGTTTAAGTGTCGGTGGAATTGTCGTAACAGCGTGAAGTGTACATGTACAACCTAATCTGCGGAAGGATATCTACGAAATATTATAGCACAGTCAAAGACTTCTGTTGGACTAGGAACAAGAAAGGATGAAGCTATGCAATCATATTTTATGGACTTTTGTTTCTGAACTATGATAATCAAAAGCAAAACCGATCCAATTGAATTGGAAGTGCTTTGCTATTTCAACAATATGTATACATATTTGGATTTGAACATAAACAAGGACGTTCATCTTAAGAGAGTCCAAAATGCCCATTGTACCTAATGGAAGTCTGTTTTCATTTTGAATCACTTTTAAGTGTGAGGCATGGCATTGAGATAGATAGGGTAGGGCGTAAATGGGAATGAAAGAGCGAAAGGGATCATATGATATGTCCCCTCGTGATAAAATGCGAAGTATAAGCTAACTCCACTCAGGCTTACATCAGGAAGGATTATATCTACCTCCCAAGCAACGCAAAAAAATAATACCTAGTAAAAAACTACGACATTTAAATGAATAAATGGTTTTGTTGCAAAATTTGACAGATTGTTTACACATAAATTTCTATTAAGTAAGTATACTATAGATATATTGACGTTTTTTACATTGTGACGTATCTGCAGAATAAAAGAAAACGCAGAATAGCTGTGGCGTAATTTTTAATACAAAACAACGTCATGTAAATTTTTTTCTCTTTCTACTATGTCTCTTGGTGGCGATTCTAGCTCAGGATAAATTAATGAACACATTAATTGAAATTATGGAATCGGCCCTTAAAAATAATAGAAAATTGCCTGCCGGGTGTGTGATCTTCCTGTCAACCCGGAAAAGAGTTAACCGCTGCTCTTTTGGTGGAAGGCCACAAATAAGATATACGGGATATGTTGATCAGTTCTGTAACTCTTGCATTGAGAAATTTCTCGACGGAACGCTGTTAACTGAATAAAATTGCACTTTCTGACATTCATCATGTGTCATTAATTTCAGAATTCTTCTAAAGTTAAAAGAAAAAAAAAAAAAAAAAAACAGAATTAGTAAATTTCAGGGCATCTATTTTCAGCACCGAACATTGACAATAAATAAAAATGCGGTGAATTATGTAAGTTATCAGTTAAACTCCTTAGGCGGCTACTATATCCGTCGAGCAATGGAAAAAATATGCATTCATTATTATTTAGATAAGTGTGAAGTGAATTTTTTTATTTTGCTCGTTTCTACAGTGATGGATTGATCGCCACAGAAAAACAGCAGAACTTCAAAAAGCGTTGGGCGAATTAAAATTGTACCGCAAGAACTAAATGATTTTGAGGAAGAAATTCTGTCCAATGAAATCCTGTTCGCAATGTCTCTTTGAAAATACACAGTGGCAAAGAAATGAAGAGGCCCACTGTCCACCTACACGATCGGGAATTATCACAAACGCAAATTTTTGTCCTTTCTTCATATGGAGGCTTAGAGCATCCAGAAATCCTTCTAAAACGATTCTAGTTTATTCTCGAAATCTTTCTTCGAAGTCTTTCAATTCTCATCATATTCCGGACATTCTTTTGTAATATTTAAAAGCCAATTTTACGATAACAAAAAAACGTTTTCAACAAGTACACAAAATACGAGTGACACTTCATTTTAATTATTTTGTTTTGCCATGTCAAATGGTTTACCAGGATGTTTCCACTGGAATGCGCAACAATTTTTTCATGTTTTCGACCTTAGTTACGGAAACACTTTTTTCCAGGATTCGAAAAGCAGCGGTAGGTATTTTTTAACACTCAATGTGTTGATATGTATCTATCTTTTATTACCACTGTACATACAAATAAAATTAGAAGCACTTAATATTGCGCTTCGTGTCATTAACGCAGGAGGAGGAGTAGGTACATATAGGACATAGCTCCATTCTCAAGTAAGCTTGCTCTATAATATCCCTGATAAAGCGAACGAATGTCTAGGTAGAGTAGGTGCACTTAATTTCGACATACCGTACGAAGTATTATTACCTGAATGCTGATTCTGACCACAAAAGACCCTTGAATCTTACATCATTGAATCTGAATTTGTATTTTTGTATTTCCAAAAGCGATTTGATCTAATCAAAAGCGATAGCTGTATATGTGACGGATTGTTTGCAGATAAAAAATAAACTAAATTCCTGTGGCGGGAAAAAGCTGTCAAAGGAAATACTGTAAAGCACTGGAAATATCATTTTCGCCCTCGTTCGCATTTGAGAATAACCCCAAAATCGAAGACGTTCGAAATGGAGGTATCGCTTTCAATACGATCCGCCGCGCATTTGGGAATAAGCCCCCTGAGCCCTGAACTAGTCAGAAGCTACGACGCAATACTCATTTCATTATACTTACATATACTCGCAGAATTTTGTCAAATTGTGTTGAGTAGGTACCCGGACATTGTAATATTGAGGGTATAATGAAAGGGCCGACGATCTGGCCAAACACGGAGCAGAATTTGTATAAATAAAATCAATTGAGGGCATAAGACCACCAATAGCAGGGGCCAATAGAATTATTCGCGAGAAAACTAAAAATAGAAAAGACCTAGGATAATCACATATAGATAGGTACAGGATCTCAAATGCTTTGTCGCCTGATCTACGAGTCGATAGGAAGAACTATGTATAGAATTGTTAAAACTTAGCAGATCTAAGTTACGAATGGCGAAGGGGGATACTCTCTGGGCCATTGGCTTCTGAGGAAGCACGCTAGAGGCGTGTTTTTTTTTTTAGTTTAGTGAGTACAGCTCGAGTATTTTGAGCATGCTCTGGAACCGAGAGTCCTCACTCCTCACCCTCAGATCGTTCCGATTTGTTTATAAAACACACTTGAGCATATAGCTGCCATTTACTGTTATTTATTAATAATTGTTATTTATTCATTTGGTTTAACTTCTGTGCCAGAACAACTAGGCTCGTCCGCCATTTCAACTATTTTGGTTATCCTGTTTTTATACCCGGTACCACACTGGGTGAGGGTATATTCACTTTGTCATTCCATTTGTAACGCACATAAGGAGGCATTGTAGGTGTCACAAACTATATATATTATTGATCAGCATCACTTTCTTAGTCGATCTAGCGATGTCCGTCTGTCCGTCTGTCCGCACGATTACGGCCGTAATTTAAGAGCTATCGACTTGAAATTTGGTACGTAAGCTTTTATCCACCAAACTGAGGCTAAGTTCGAAGATGAGCAAGATCGGATGAAAACTACTACTACCTCCCATACAAAGATATCGGATTTATATAGCGTTTTGATGTTAAAAATTAAATTTAAATAGCTACAGTAAAGATAGCAAGTTTAAACTTTGCACATATTGTTTTAATAATATTTAAAAATTTTTGACAAAAAATGAGCTTGGTCAAATAAAAACTACCCATACCTCCCATACAAATATATAATTTTTTAATACTAAACTATTTTTTTATTTTTACAATAATATAGTACCAGGTATTTGAGCTTCGGCATAGTCGAAGATAATTGTCTTACTGGTTTATTCTGTCTAACTGTAAGTGCGTAATCAGCCTGCTCATCCAATTTATTCTGAGCTCATAGAGCACGCTCTGATGATTCTCTGAACGAAGAAAGAAACACAATTTCTGAGCTCTGATGTGTCTGAGCTAAAAAAATAAACACGAACTTTTTTTTTGACAGCTCTGAACTAAAAAAGAAAAACGCCTTAGGAGATTAGGATTAACAAATGCGGAAACGTGGTGGTATTGTGAATGCTATTGCTATGCCTACTGGAAGGTAGCATCAAATGATTTTTAAATACAAGGTCAAGTCCGACCGATTTGATAACAAAGTGCGTTACCAAAACAAAACCGCAACACATTGGGCTGATCATTTTACGTCAGGCTCTCCAAGTCGTTAACCTCAAACTGTGGTTAATTAGAAAAGTGAACAAAAACCGTACAAATGGTTTCCTTTTGAAGTTCAGTCTCACCCAGAGAATGGAAATAAACTTCCGGCGGACCACACCGAAAAATCATGAAACACAAGTCACTTTTTTATATTCCAAAAGTAGTTTAAAGAAGCTGAAGGATTGTCTTCAACCAGGGCCGTAGCCAGAATTTTGTTTCGGGGGGGGCTTGCTTCCAAATCTTACGAGGAATTCTTTAAACAAAAAACTATATATATTGTGTCCCAGTTAAGCAGAATAATCTTTTAAGGGAAGATTCGTGAAGTTCCGTAGAACAAAAATTTGTATGCCAAGGGGGGTCTATTTTCACCATATTTCCCGTTATGGGCCTTCAAAGCATGTGACCTCTAATTTGTAGGTGTTACCACTTAAAACGCTATAACTTCTAAACTATTAGAGATACAAAAATTGTTTTGTGCATTTTGAAAACACAATTTAGAAGCGCATACAAGTCATAAGGTACATACAGTGATGGAAAAAATAATAGAAACAAGTATTTACATAATGCTGAACCATCATTAACTGCATACAATTTGGTCTTTCTCCGAAATCAATTCTATACTCAAATGCTAGGTAAAAGTACTTTGAAATGCTGCAGCAATTCGTTCTTATCAGCTTTTAGTTTTCGTCTAACAGTAAAAAGTCTGAGCAAAAATGTTATTTTGCCTGGAAAAAATAATAGAAACAAACGATTACCACAGTCGGTATCAGTGATTTTGAAGTAAAGCTCGGTATTGTTTTAATTGAAATAGTTGTAAATTAGTTTATCCTGTAATTTAGTGTTTTTTAGAAGAAAATCTTAAAACTATGAAATTAACATTTTGTCAAAATGGGTCTAGGAGTCCTTTGCACCAGTTCTGAGCGTGAAGTGATAAAAAAGACGGCAAAACAATGGATGAAATAGCTAAGGTCGTAAAGTGTTCTAAAAAAAAGGTCTAAAAAGTATTCTTAGCTATCCATTCAAGTCCCAAAGTAGAAACCGGATGCAGAAAACGAAAAACGACTTCATGATTTGACAAACTGTTAATACGACTATGCAAGAAGAAACCATTTTTTTAAAAAAAAATTATTTAAACGCACCCGTTACAAGTCGTACAATAAGAAATAGATTAAAGGAAGCAGGTCTTCCTGGGAGAAGTCCTAGAAAAGTTCCATACTTGAGCAATAAAAATACTAAAGAGAGACTAAGTCTCGCCAACAAACACCTCCACCGTGCTAATTGGAATAACGTCTTATGATCGGATGAAACCAAGGTCAATTATGGACAATTTGTTTGGTTCCGATGGGAAAATGTACGTCAGACGAGCAAAGAATTCCGAATTCGATGCCAAATATACAAAGAAGACAGTTAAACATGGCAGAGGAAATTTAATGATTTGGGGGTGTTTTTCAGTATCTGGGGTTGGTCCACTTTTCATGATAAAGGATAAAATGTGTGCCGTAGACTACGTGGAAATCTTAAACAATGTTATCCTGCCATTTGCTGAAGAGGACATGCCTATTAAATGGGAGTTTATGCAGGATAATGACCCCAAGCACTCCTCAAAGTTGGCCAAAGAATGGTTTCATAAAAAACAAAATCAATGTTATGGAGTGGCCATCACAATCTCCTGATCTTAACCCGATAGAACATCTATGGGACACCCTTATGCGCAGGATCGGAGGCTGCAGAGCCAAAATAAGGAAAAACTGTGGTCAATTATTCAAAATGCATGGCACTCTATAACTCCCAAGACTTGTGCCAAGTTGGTTCATTCCATGGGACGAAGATGTGGAGCAGTTATAAAAAATAAGGGCGCAACGACCAAGTATTAAAAGGCTATGAAACACCTTCACTGTAAATTAATTCCTAACAGAAAAAAAACAGAAAAACTAATTTGTTTCTATTATTTTTTCCAGGCCAAAATTAAGGAAAACCAGAATCGACATTTATTCACTATTTCTCTTCTTTTTTAATTAAACATTTTAATGTTACATTTCTTCATTACATTGTATTAAAACTATTTGTATGGGTTTAATTTATCTTTTTTCCCGAAAACATTTTATTTTTTCGATAACCGACGAAGAACCAGCTTGTTTCTATTATTTTTTCCACCACTATATGTGCAGCTGCAAAAGAGTTATGGCTCCTTAAACTCAACATTTTGAAAATTTGTTGTTACATTTTTTTACTTAAAATGCTTTTTTCTCAAAATGTTTACTTAATAAATTTTTAATTTTTTATGAAATTTTTATCCTTGAGGAATTTTCTAAAAATGATGTCAAGCAACTTTTTTACGTACGATCAACAGAAGTTGTTGTAAAAGCCGTTTTTGTAAAAAAAAAAAAATGGTCAAACAAAATTAAGTCAGAATAATAAACTAACGTAATTATGAGTTGATCTCCACAAAATGTATTCAAAACGTGATTATGCGGACATAGTGTTTGTAAGCGGGTTCTGCCATGGAAACGCTTCGTTGACAAGATAGGAGTCCAACGCCGAAACCCAAATCGTAATACACCATGTAGCCGGGTACTGATGCGTATCAGCGCCTTGTTGATACCGGGTGAGCTCCTCGAAATAAAAAAAACGACGTTCAGACTCAGCGGCAGCAGAAATTAAGGGTGGAATTTTGCGTGCTGTGGAAGTTAAGCCTTTAGTCAGGTCCGAGGACTAGCTGTGCAACTGAAGCTTCCCAGAACCAGGATTCACAGTACTCTCCAGAGTAATAGGTTACACCCTTTCCATTTAGCACCGGTACGGACACTTTCTCAAGAACATTCTGTGGACTGACGAAGCGCAATTCACACAATTTCACAAATTTATAAAGCTACAAACCTCCATGATTTGCACCATTTGGTCAGACCCCAATCCCCATTTAATACACACAACATCCTTTCAAAGGTAAGAATTTAATTATTTTGAACAACTTCTTCAAAATGTGTTCGTATTTCAAAGGAGGTTTAGCGAAAATGTTTGAAAACACTAGTGGCCCGCACGTTCTTCCACAAACAGTTAATTCTCTTGAATTTCTTAGAGAACGAATGCCGAAGCTCCTTGAAGATGTTCTTCTTTTTCAGAGAAGAGCGATGTTCTTTCAACAAGATGGAGCACCTTGTGACAGTAGCAGCGGGGTAATTCCTTTCCTTAACCATACTTTTAATGAACGGTGAACTGGTCGATTTCGCCCAATCCTTGGCCACCCAGATCTCCTTACACCTTATCTAACACCCATGGATTTTTTCTTCTGGGGTGCTGTGAAAGAAAAAGTTGATTTTAGAGAAATATCGAGTCTCTTTTTGACCATTTTTGTCTGACAAAAAAAACGGCTTTTACTACAAATTCAAGTTAATCCTTAAAGGATTATACTGCTTAACTGGGATACCCTGTATATTCCAATTCACTGATTATTATTAGTTTTTAATTCGTATGTACCTAAACGAACATACTAAAATTATTTTTTTCAAAACAGAAGACGTCTTGTTTTTTTTTTTTTTGACATGACATGATGGTAGAACGTCTTCGTTGACCATGAATCTCTCCGTAAGATTTTGTTTTAACCATGTTTCCTCTGCAAGGAATCAGTATAGACACTCTAAAATAGGCTTCAGTAGAATAGGTTTCTGGATTGGAACGCGTTGTTTGTTTCAATGAAGCTCTTGGGGCTCTTAATTCAACTTCAAATAAGTCCTCGGCAAATTGGGATTCGGATTGAAAAGCCTATCTGAAAAAATCTTCGGCATTTTCTCTGATGTTCTTAAGAGAATTCAGAACGTCTTTTGTGCGGTCGATAGCAGAAACGAAATCTAAGGAATTGGTCTGTAGGAAAACTGATAAGGGTAGCGTTAAATTGAAAAGTTTTTCGCATACAATGAAGCTTACTAGGAAATAACTTTTTTGGATCGCTGCCAAAAGTGTTGATGCTTTCGAAGACATCGCCCACGTTCTGCTGGTTATTTCTTCAAGACTTATTGAGATGCATTTGAAGAGCTCTACAAAGGAAATAATACTGTCATACCTTTCAATGAATCTTTCGTTTCACAAAGGCTTAGAATAAGTCGAGTTTTTCGGCTCTCTGGTGCGTGTTTTTTAATGACATTTTTTAAAGTTATATTTGCTTTTGAATGGTTGCGGAAGATTTGAATTTATATTAGAAAGTTTCAGTTTTTTATTTTTTGCTTAACGTTTCGGGGGGGGCTTCAGCCCCTCAAGCCCCCCCCCTGGCTACGTGCCTGTCTTCAACAAAGCATACTAAAAGTTCGTCGTAAAATTTAAGAAACAAAAATGCATAACCGTCTGCAGCCACATTAAATTAAATTTCTCAACCGTATACCGAAACCGCAGCGCATATTTTGCAGCATTGAAATTTCCAAAGTTGTCGTGTCGAAGAATTTTTACGACTTTCGACAAGTTACATTCGCGCCAAGTCCAAAAATAGTAGTTGACAGTTGCTGTCGCATATAGCTGACTGAATGTCATTCTCCGGCCAGCTCGTTGACATTTTAATGACAGTTTTGACTGCACACCAACCGCATTCTGCTAATTATACAACCGCTCACAATGAATGATGTGTTAACAACAACATATTGTATCTTCCTCTAGCTGTCGTAAAAAAAATGTATCTGCGCCCATCGCAACCACAATCACTTCGCTTAGAGTGCATGTATTCGCAACCTAACTAAGTGGTTTGGTCGTAAAACCACTCATAGTCACTCGGGTTAATTTGTATCACTGATTTGATTACAAAATTTGAATGGTGCTTCCTTCGGGCGCCATTAAAGTATATTCGACTCTATGGCGGCAATCATCAGTGATCAGTGTGATCGGAAAGACGGAAAGTTTGTGACCGGTGCAGGTTTTGACAGTCGCACAGATCCTATGTGGTGGAATTCAACATTTTGACACCTACGCGTTGCAGAGAGTTTGTGTGGGTGCTGTGTGCTCCATGTGCCAATTTGTGTTTGTCATAAAGCACTGAGTGCGCACGCTCTCGGAAACGCACCGATCCGTTTGCATTGCATATGGTGCCGACTGCCGAGTGACTTGGCAGCTACAATAACTTCGAATGCAAATTAAATCGCAATAAAGTATGGGTAGGTGTAATCATAGTTTATATGGCCGGGGGCGTTGAGATATGTCTGCAGGCGCTACGTATGGTAATCATGTGGAGATTCTGTTGCGATTCCGTGTCCCGCTGGACGATGATAATAATTGGCGGTTTGTGTGCGTTTATAAGTTGATAATGCATTTTGCTGAGGTGCAATAAAAATGCAAATCCCGAATGTTGTTAACATTCTGTATGGAGATTTATAGTTGATGGGATAGCAGGAGTATAGGAATGATGATATGCGTCGTATTTTCTACCCTTAAACACGTTTGAAGTGGCTTGTAAGGAACTATCATCAAAATGTTTAAACTATGCCCAATATGCCCTATGTGCGCTATGGCTCTAAATTTTTTTCTACTGAAAATCTGGCTGAGAAAATACCCTCATCATTGGTCATCAGAATCACTGTAAGTTGTCTATCCAAAACAAAGCTCGAGTTTTTATGATTTTAAAATTAAGCCCTTAAGTCACCTGGGTGAATAACCATAGGATTGGGTCAACTCACGTTTAACGTGACTAAAATATGGATCTCTTGCTTACTACTTAGGCGGGTCTATAATTTTGGGTTAAACAAGGTCCGGGTTATATAAAAGACTTGGGCACTCCAAGTCAGTTCTACTTGTGCGCGTCATCTGAGGCGATGTCTTCCTCTCCTTCGGGCCGGAGTGCTAGTGTTTATTCACTCTACATGTTCTTACCATCTTGCACGTCTGATGAGCAATTTTTTTAATAGTTGTCGCTGCACAGCTCGTATAGGTCTTTTAGGCCCGAAAGGGCTTTCAATGCAAATGGGAGCGAAAATTGTAAGAAGCATTTTTCTCTGGTAACGACCGAAGACATCTTCATCCGCTTTAGATAAAGTCCAAGCTTCAGCGCCATAGAGCAGGACTAGGAAGATCAAGGTCTCTGATCTCCTTAGTTGTTCGGGATTGGTCTCCACTACTCAATTGCCATCTCAGTCCAAAGAACCAGCGGTTGGCAAGAGTTATTCTTCGTTTAATTTCTTCTGAGATATTTTCATCAGAATTTATAGCAGAGCCGATGTATACAAAGACCCTTACTACCTCAAAGTTATAGCTGTCAGTTGTGACGTACTGTCTATGATTCTCTTTAAAGGCACATAATGAGTTTTTTTTTTTTTGATACGAAAGAAGTCGCACGACAGTATGTCGCCTTGTATAAATCTTCTTTTGCCATGGAAGATGTTCTTACCAACCTTGAGACAGAGGCTAGTTTTCTCCTTGCGTCATCCTACACAAACGGACGAGTTTTTCAGGTCTGACAAATTTAGACATAGGCTCTGTATAAGCTCATCTCATATAGATACTGCCACTGGATGCTTTGAAATCGATGAAAAGATCCTGAGTTTCCTTTTGGACTTCATGGGTTTTTTGCAGGATTTGGCTAAGTGTGAAAATTAGAACGACAATGGACTTTCCCGGCCTAAAACCGTATAGATAGGCAGGGCCCAATCATTTTATTTACGAAGATTCCGTAGAAGTCATTTTCCACATTCTAAGCTTTGACTGCGATTCTCATGGGTACAAGGGCTTCCCTCGTTATCTTTACGGGATTTGCTGCATTGACACGTTCGCTTCGAGAACTTAGAGCACCCAGTTTTATATTATACCTACCACCAGGACGAAAGGGGCTTAGCTACAGGCACCCATTTCACCATAAAGGTCTGTCCGCCACTAACTCTTTTCCAATACCGCATGGCATTGTATTGGAGATAACTATAGACCTAGGATCCGAATATGTCCAAGCAGCTCTTATAGGGATAACACTGATTAGTTTGGCCTGACTGGAACTATAGACCCCACCGTTGATTCCATATATAGAAGAAGAAGTGCTTTATTCCGCTGCCGCATCAACGAACTTTCAAAGGGATTTGCTACCCAATCTGCAGTTCTAATACTATTTTCCATATATACCTAAAGCAAGGTTTACTTGTTAAGAACCGGGTTTTCCAATAAACATACCTAATGAATATTGCCGACTCGTTTGAATTGCATTTTCGCCTTTTTTTTATTTCTGCACCATTTAGCCCTTCCTTTCACGCGAACCATAAAAACTACGACCAGCTATATTATATAGGTCCACACCATCATTCAGTCAATGAATCACATCCTTCATCCGTCTCATCAAAGGAACGAAAGAAATTTAAAATTCAAATTTTTGCATATAAATTCCCGCTAATTGGCCACGGTTGTGAAGGCAGAACCGAAATGCCCACCACCTCCGGTCCGTAGTGCATATTATCCCACATGTGATGTACGAAATGGCTATAATTACCCCTTTTAACCATGGTAACGTATTTTGAGCGCAATTTTCTCCCTTCTTGAGTGCTCCAAGGTTTTTTTTTTTTTTTTTTTGTTTCGGCCAGAGATTTTGATCGAGTAAATTGGCTTTTAATGCCGCGCGCTATCATTATTCGTCCTCCTCTCGTTGCCGGTTGTCACTCAATCTTTTTTCTTGCGTCGCACGTCAATTTATGTCAATTTTGCTTGAGTAATTTATAACTTTGTGGGTCCTTCAAAGTTGATGTGCTGATGCGCATCCCTGTGGGATATACATATATACAAGTTAAATGTCGCCATTAATCAATGGACTAACATATGTCGTGCATTGGTTCATTTTTATTTTTATTTTTTTTTGTCGTTTCAGGTTGAGAAAATCAGCTCATCAATCCTCCATCGATCCCCGGATCCGAGTACATATCCCGCACCGCCTGGTACGCCAAAAGTGCTTAACGTAACGCAGAAGAGTATTTCGTTGCGATGGACACGGAGTCAAGAGAAGCCCGGAGCTACCAGTCCTATCATCGGGTAAGTTTTTTTTTTTCTTGTATACCTACCAAAAGGACATGAGGAGCAAAACATCCATGTTCAATTAACAATTTTCTGTAATGTAACTTTTAAGTGGTTACATTGATGATACATGCTACTGGGTGATGGTATTTCCTGGATTTATTCATTCATAGGTTGGTAACTCATTGTTTCTGTAAACAGATGGTCAATTCAAATAAGGACTTTTGGCATTCTGTGCACATACTTGCGAGCAGTCACTTCGTAAATGAGTTGTTCAAGAATTCTTGACTTTGACTCCTTGGTAACTTAATTCGCATTTGAAATTCCTGTGAACGAACACGATAGATTCATGCCGATGGAGGTGGATGACAGTGTGGCTTGCAAGAAACTTCTGATCAAAAGTTGGATCAAATTTTAATAAGAGGAATCTCAACCCAACCTGAAGATTTGATGAAGTACATTCAAGTTTCTTGGCAACCACATCAAGATTCTGAAAAAGGATTCCCTAGGACATTTTTTTCCGAAGTCTGACAAACATTCGAGAGTATAACTGTCCTAGAAAAGCTTTTCAGTTTATCCGCTCGGACTTGACATAATATTGTGGGTCCCTTCCCATCCATTCGTCGCAAAATAAAGAAACTCACACAAATAGGCCTAGAGTGTCAACGGGACATGTTGCGCCAACTATTCATTTTTTATTTATATGGTGTTGAAAGTGGTGACATAAAAAATCTAATGTATCATTAAAGATTCATTCGACATTACAGCCTCTGCGGTCCTTCAAAGAGGCGCATTTTGATTTTCCTTGTCTGGATATCTACAAAATTTTCGTCCGTCGGTTATTCGTTTGAAGGACGGCCACATCTGTCTTGTGGTGATACTTATAAGATAGGCTTGTTGAACGACAGCTGTCGAACCTTTTCTTGGTAATTCGTCGTTCTTTTGTTGACTAAAATGTCTTCATATACAGAAACCCTGCTGTGTTCCAAAAACCTTGAGCTCTTAACGGGAGCATTTTACTTTTCTCGATTTTATTTCTGTTAAAGTTCTTGCTTTTCCAGCTGCCTGGCTATCGCTAATGACCAAGCCACAATGGCGCTTTGCGGCGTGCGTGCGTTGACAGATAGAGTAGAACCAATGCTTTCATATGGTGCAAGCCAGAATGCGGCTTCAGGCTTCGGGTCGCGTTGTGATCGTAAATGTCGTAAAGTTCAACGCGGCGCCCAAGTAGAGCAACTTTCTACTTTCAGTGGCGTTGGACGGCTTTGACGTTTTCTTTCGGTTTGGTTTGTTCGATTTGATAATATTTAAAGTGTTAGAGCATATGCCGTTCATTGTTGGAGTTGCATGGATTCACTTAGGTATATACGTACCTACTCGTTTTTAGTAGCCTATGAGGTATTTTCAATACAAATTAATTATTTTACTGTGTGGAAATGACGAATATTATTTTTGTTGTAATGCTACTAGTGATTTCTTTAGATTGTTGATAAAAAAAATATGTGCTCAAATGTTATGTACACGCTTTTGATATTTCAATTTTGTCTGAAACTACTCTATTCTTCATACAATTTATTAACGAGATAAACATTTTTGTTTAGAATATTTATATGTAGTTTCTTTTTCTAGTTGAGGGTAAATCTAATTTCCTAAGATGTGCAAATGATAGGTATTATTTTATTACTTGGTTTACCCGCCCAGGTTTGCTCGTGCCAATTAATTGCATTGCTTAGATATATTTTGTATTGTCAATCGGGACAATGCACATGAATATGCGCACCTTAGTCCGACTTTGACCCAACTTCACGGGAATTCTCTGGCCAAGAGATATCGAAGATTCCCTGTAAATTTGAACTCAATCGGCTGGTAGGGTTTGAAGTCCGTACATAAGAACATAAAAAAATGTCTGGACAAGACAGCGAAGATCTTCGCGGAAATATAGGAAAAAAATTACCCTAATTAGGTCATAAAATCCTTTCAATATGCATTGTCCGATGGGTGACCGAATGTGGTAAAAACCCAGCGAGCGACGAGAATAAGCAGTACCTGCGATCGCAATCGTCCGAATGTCCAGCATACCACCAGATGTATACATATAATTGAAATAAAATATAAATATAAATTGAAAAATCAAGTAAATCGTCGGTATCCATATTTGAGAATTTATTAATAGGTTTTTTTTTTAAATAGCCAAACCAAGTTTTTAACAAAATTGCACTTCTCTATTTAAGTGACTGAACTTCTTTCCACAGCTCAGATAAATGCTGTCCATTTGGTAATATTGCTCACTTAAATCGTTTTACAAGAAGAATTAGTAATCAATTCACAATTTTAAGGGAAGGGATTTTCGATGTAATTTACCCATATTTTCTCAACTAAACTAAAAATCGACCTCCCCTGAAACGCCTTTCATGTAAAGGCATGTACCTGTGTACATTGAATTCACAGGCAATTCTTCCACAAAAATATTCCACGACAATTAAAGTGAAAATACATTTTATTGTTATTTATTTATGCATTTTTTTTTACTATTTTCAACAAATTTCCTCTTAATTCGTGCATTAAAATAACAATTATAAGCAAAAAGGAGTAGTTGCATTCTGCTCTGAATTCGTACATAACGTACGTACGCAACATAAACCAAACAGAACTTTCAATCTCTCCTACTCCAATCTCTCAACGCGCCAACGCTCTGAAGCGCCATTTAGTTTTGGAAAAGTGCGGCTTGCGCGCGTTGACATAAAGTACGGTAAAGTTTCTAAAACGCCTGTCAACGCACGCAAGCGGCAAAGCGCCATTGTGAATTGGGTATAAAGAAGATGACACCTTCCCTCGTACCTTCCAGTGGTATTATGACCACCTCAGACACATAGTCTGATGTTGTCACTGGCAAGACCTCGGCTGGGAAAATATGCTATGCACCAGGAGGAGTAAGATTTTGATTTTAGTTTGAAAAATCAAAACAGAAAAAAAATCTTCAGATGCAGCAGGTTCATATAGAACAGTTGGCCAATGGAACCACAAGTTTGTTTATTGTTTAAGTCTTCAATTTTATGCCGCCGACGAACGTCGAAGGGTGGGTCAATATTTCACGTTTAACCCCCGGAGAAACATAAATTACACCCTAAGACTTTTCCCTTGCGGCAAATATGGTATAAGCTTTTGACAATCACACGAAAGCATAAGTACATACCCTGAAAAAGCTTCTTTAGTCAGTCTTATAGATAAAATTTTAGCAAACAAATTGGGTTTCTGTCGTTCTTCCCAAAAAATAAAAACTCACACAAACGAACTATTATGCGAAATTAGGCCAGCTATATCCTTGTCAGTTTTACCCTCGAATGGTTGTCATGCGTTCGCTAGAGGTGGAACAGTGGAGATTGAACCTAGAACCCCTCTCTTAGTAGTCCAATAATCTAGACACTGACACAATGCGTCTATGATCCCCAACTTAATATCTTCTGCAAAACATATTCCCGCACAGCGTTATGCTAGATGGCGCCCAACGTAGGCCTTCTATTTTCAGAACCCGCATAAAGGATTAAAAATGGATATAAATTGTAGACCATTTTCAACCACTGAAATACAT
This sequence comes from Cheilosia scutellata, assembly GCA_955612985.1. Classification (NCBI taxonomy): domain Eukaryota; kingdom Metazoa; phylum Arthropoda; class Insecta; order Diptera; family Syrphidae; genus Cheilosia; species Cheilosia scutellata. The sequence goes on along the minus strand of OY015314.1, from coordinate 32,569,037 downwards.
ACATCGTTTTAATCGGGTGCTTGAGTTGATAAGATATATTGTCGGTCGTGTTTTGGAAATAATACTCCATATCTGCAGAATTTCGAGTTGCGTCTCAATGTCTCAAAACTCAAACTATCCAGCGGTTTCCAAGCGGCCCTCCTTCGATTTACACGAAGTATTTGTTCATCAAAGTGTCTTTACATAACGTGTAAGGAAGCCTTCTATTCATACCCGAATGACAGGATAAACGACAGTATACCCAAGTTTCCACCTTAAGGTTCCAGTACAATGTCAGTTCCTAAGTTCGAGTTATAGACCACCAGCTTCGGCAAAAAAGTAGAGGTCCATAGAGCCAGTTTCAAAAAGTTATTAGGTGGTTAAGTATGTGTGCCATGTTAAAGTAAATGGAGGGCGAATTGCTCACGCATACACTGGCACCTAATAACATTTACAGTTATTTCTGTGGAACAACACGTATTCACAGATAGAAAAAGAGGCGGTGCTACTCATTTCAAAACTGGCTCTATGGAATTCTCTTTTTTGCCCGAAGCTGGTGGTCTAGGTTCGAGTGCTTGGAGCACAGCGGGGTACCCCATATTTCTTGACTTAACTGGCGCCCAGTCTTGGAGATCTGTAATTTGTAATTTTGTTAGATTATCTTACAACACTCATGTGACCGTGTCAGCATTGGCGTAAGGACAACTTTTTAAAAATTGCTCAGTACATATTGGACTCCTCCTTTTTGTATCTGGAACTCCACCCTGTCACGCATACTGTACCATAGCAGCTGGACAATCCTAATCAATTCGTTGACTTGCGTTCATTATGCAAATTCTTTCTACACACATGGGATCGAATCCTCCGAGAGAGGGGTTTCTGATTATACGCGGCCAAAGACCGCGGATATTTGACCATCTAAAGAGTTGGTCCCACAGGTCTGCACGGTACTATGGTGGTGCTGAACATCAGCCTCTTAATCAAAGGCCGCAGAAGCATCTCTGTCTAATAGAATCTCGTCCCCCACTTGCAGCTTGCAGCTTGCAGTTGCTGTTTCTGTTTGGCTTTAGGGTGATTTCATTTGGAATGTGCACTGGACCGTGCGTTGGTGCTGCCGAGGCCGATGCTGCTGCAGATGCAGAGACGACCTATACATTGTGCACTGCACCTCAGCGATATCTTTCTTCCTCTAGGCTCTTAGTATTGTGTTCATGGTCATTATACTTTATCATTTGTACATATATAGGTTATTGAATGCGAAATGTATCTGAGAATAAGATTTTCTTATGTTTTTTTTTTTTGTATCTGCTTCTTTCGTGCGCAGCTATACCGTGGAGTATTTTAGTTCGGATCTTCAAACGGGCTGGGTTCTTGCCGCTCATCGTATTCCTGATCAAACAATAACGGTAAGTTGTGTTATTTTATTTCTACTACATAATACCCGTAACATTATTCTATCTACTGAAACATTTGCGTATCTTTTTTATATGTCGGTCGGTGTATCTATAGTGGAGATTCGTTAAAAGTGCACAAGATACTTTTTTGTTTTTTTTATGTTCGTATATTTTGTATATTTTCACTGTACAACTTAGTTTCCTTCCACATCGCCTAGCAATGGGTAAATAGATACTCGGGGGCATATTTAATACGTAAAATATTTCGATATGCACATAATAAATTTTTTGCATCTATTAGATACATTTTTATGCATAGTGAGGAAAGACTAAAACAAAACATAGACATTGAAAGGCAATTTTTTGTTTTTTTTTTTTTTTAACAGATATCGGGATTGAAGCCGGGCACCTCGTATGTGTTTCTAGTTCGTGCTGAAAATTCACACGGTCTATCAGTGCCATCTGGTCTGTCGAATGTGGCGAAAACTTTGGGTACCGATTCGGGTGTGGTGCCACCAGGAGAATTGTCAGCTGCTAGAGATGTATTGAGTGGAAAGGTGAGTAGACGGTTTTTTTTTTCTTATTTTCTAGTTAAAACAATATATCATATCGGTTGAGCAATTTAAAGCATTTTTTCGTTCGTACCTATATAAATTGGGAGTCGTGACGCAGCGAAACAATGTTAGATGGCGAGAATTTTGTGGGCAATTTATTTGTATTTGCACAACACCGTTTTTTGATTTATGAATGTAACTCCTGTTTAAATGACTTTAAGTGAGCGAGCAATGTTGAAGTGGTGTAGCGTTTTGACGTTAACATTAATCAAATTTGTAAACATTGGCTTGATCAATGTGCCAGGTTGTAGGGAGGGCTATGATGCACAATTCCTATGAATATCGGCTGTTGTTTGGGTGGCGTATTTGGCTCTAATACCAGTCGGGAGGTTTTTTGAAATGCAGTGTGAAATGGCGCCCAAAATTAGAAGTATATGTTGTTTCTCTAAATAAGGACTTCATGTGAAATGGACATGGGATTTGCTACTTATTTGTACAAATTTAATAAATAACAGCCTTATTCATTAGATTCATTTAATCTGTTAATTATCAGTGTCTCAGCTAATTCATGACAATTGCGAAAATGTCATTTTAATTAAGACTTAAAAAATGCTTATTCATAAAGAATTTTTGCACGTATACCAGCTAATCAATGAATTAAGGCAATAAGCCTAAAAGTATACCAGCATTTCATATAAAAGTATGCAATTGGTAGAAATATTTGATAAATTTTGACATTTTTCATTGGAATGTTGTGTGCATGAGATAAGAACGCCATGACGATTTAAGCAAATTGTATTACGCAGTCGGCATAAGATTTTCTTTGACGAAAATTTGTAATTTAAATTCGGAAAACACTAATTTTTGTTGTGCTAATGCATAAATCAATTACAAATACGATATTTGGTAATGAAATAATAGCATAATAATTATTATATGCCATGATTTGAGTCAATGAAAAATTTAATTCAGAGTTAATTTGCTCCTGAATGCCGATGTCGGCATTTAATTTTTTGACACTTGATTAAATGGAAATTAACTTCGAAAAAAGTTTATGAATAACGTTTTCTGCAATTAAACCAACATTAACCCTAATTCAGATTTAATTAAGTGTTATGAATAAGGCTGTAAATATCTAGTTGGACTGTCGTTGGGCGCCATTTTTAATTATGATCAAATAATTGTTTCACTTTGACAATATCTTTGGGTATATTATTTACGATATCCTGTAGTAATATCGACAGGGATCGTACACTCACCTCAAACAACTTTAGTTATAAAAAACCCATTAATATCTATACACAGTTGCTTTGTCATAAATTCATTTAAACACCTCGAGCGTATAAAATATGAATTTCTCATTACCACAATCCCACACGTATGCCATCGCGCACTGACTTCCTGCCCATCAGAGCATCATCATCATTCATCGTTGCCACTAACTTATTGCACCAAGAGTCAACTATATACATATTATGCATTACGGAGCTGGTGCTGCAACAACTGCACAGCCCACGGTGTCGTAGCCGCCGCCAACTGACTATCGTGTATCGCGTATCATAAAAACCACACTTACCCACATTACATGTCATGTTTTTGACACCATTCGATGGCAGAGTACATACACACCGTGTAACAGCACCCTCGGAACTAAAACGAGACGTAAGTCTTCGTCGCATATCGTTGGCAGGCATCGCGCACCTTCATTTATTTAAATTAATTCACCGCAGAGTTGTAAACGAGGGACTTCAGTACACTGAATCATAATACCACTTCCAGAGACTTCCTAGTCACACAGACATTGCCCGACTATGTCAATGTAACCTCGGCCTTAAAAAAAAGGAGCCTCAGATATCGGCGTGGAAGTAACATCAGTATGGCTGCTGTTCATATTGCATCGCAAATTATATGCTGCATGCAGATCGGTCGATAACGACACGGATCTGAGTGTGCACCTCAGAGTATCTACAAGTCAAATGTGTATCTTTTGGGTTACTTGCTCAATGTGTATCTTTAGCGTTTGATGGTGGAAATCAGATGGCGAAAGGCGGTTGAATTAAAGGGAAGTTAACACCGGCGCTAAGTGGTATAAGTTGCTTTGTCTGTGGCGAACGAGAAACAGATTTTTCTTACCCCCGAAAACTAAATATGTACCTTATATGTACAAAAAAACTACATTTTCCCATTCAGGTGCGCCTGGACACATGTGCTGACAACGTCGAGCTTGCTATCATGATTTAGTGCCAGACGAATTTCAATACCAGCTACCCTTAATAGAAGGACCTGCTGCAGCAGCTAGCCATGTGCATATTGTACTGAATCATCACATATGCAAAACGATCTCTATATGAGAATTTATTGCCCGTTGATGTGTCGTATGCACGGAGCCATTATTTATTACACTCGACTCCACAGGAACAAGGAGTTGAGGAGTTGTATAGCATGACCAGGATATGTCGGTTGGTGTGTGATGTGCCGAGACATGTAGACGCTAAACGCGACCAAAAATTCTCAACTCCCTCTATGTGGAGTTTTTGCGAGAAGTTTTTGCATGAATTCCTTTCATTTCTTTTCACGGACGAAGGAGTTGTTTCGTTTCGTTTGATATCCTTGTTCTTTTTCTTTATCTCCTATATGTAAGCGTGAGTGTCTTATGAAATGGTAAGTTTCGGGGGCGATTTTTATTACCCCATTATGTTGATGAGATTGTTATGGAAATGAGGTGATTCAGCGGTAATGGCGGTTATGTGTGCGGTGCGGTCTACTATAGCAACAGTGAATATTGTCGGCGATATGAGGCCCCTTAAGGTGCAATTCGATTTTAATAATGAAATGCTCTGCCAGGGCTAAAGGAATACAAATTGGTAATATATGTGCTGCTTTCTTTGATTTATGGCCGATGAGTTATCACCGTACCTGGGGCTATATAAAATTTGAATATTCGCATTGGAAGATTTTCGAAAAATTAGATGTGTGGTAAAAGGGAATTTGTTAAAGTGGAACACGGTAACAGACTACACTCAGCGGCACTTGAATAGCACAGCTCGTGAGTTTGCTTTCTATTGACCACTGCTCCCAAACTAACCATGTTAAAGACTTATTTTTTTTAACTAAAGTTAATTTACTTATTGTATAATTTGACCAGAAGGAAGATTTTAGAAAAAAAGCTTTAAGTATCTATTGTCAAAAAATTATTAACCAAAAACTCTGAAGAAAATCTTCACTGCGTGAATGGCACTGGCATATTATTCCTATTCATTCAAAAAATTGGGAAAGATGACTACTCCCTTAAGTCTGTCTTCCTTCTTGCTGTAAAGCTTGGAGAGATTGATCGAGATGCGCGTCCGCAGGATTGCACTGAGAATGCACCCTCTATCTGAGATGCAACATGCGTATCAGCGTGGAAAATCCTGTGAGACTGCGCTCGAAAATCTAGTTGCTAGAATCGAATGCGCGCTCAATAGAAGATTTTACCGGTCTGACTCAGCCAATGTTAAAACGCGTCACTATCCATATCTCCGATGAAGCGAAATGTCTGGGAGTGATCTTGGATATGAGACTTCTTTGGGCAAAACATGTCAAGTCGAAGACATCCAAGGCGCTCTCAGTTTTCTGGCAGTGTAAGGGTGCTTTCGGTAAGACGTGGGGCTTATCTCCCAAAAGGTCCTTTGGATCTATACGGCTATGATAAGGCCCTTTCTAGCCTATGCGTCGGTTATTTGGTGGAGAGAGCTTTCGCGACGAAAATATGTGACTGCCTTCTGCACAAAACTCCAAAGAACGGTTTGTCTCGGCTTACCCGACTACGCTGGGCTTTGCTCTAGATGCTCCGCTTGATCTACCTCCCCTTGATACCTTTATCATGGGTGTTACTATCAAAGCAATCTACCGTCTCAGGCGGGGTGGAGTTTCGATGACCTTGCACGACACTTAGTTATCCTATAACCCTAGTTCTATGGATATGCCGTCTGATGCAATGACACCGGAACTTCGGCTGTTGTGTAAATTTAGAGTTTACTTTCCTTAAGTTTAGGATTGGCTTCAGCCAGAGTCTGAGCCTTGTTTGGTATGTAGTCGTATTTTCACGGATGGCTCCAAAACTAGTCAAGGGTCGGGTGCTGTAGTCTTCGTCGAAATCGACAACATTAGGCTTCACTACTCGTTAGGCAAGCATGCCTCTGTTTTTCAAGTGGAGATCTATGCTATCCTCATGCCTGCCGAATATATTGTTAAGAATAGGTGGCGGGGTCGGAGTATCTGCGTCTGTAGCGACAGCCAAGCTTCGCTTAAGGCCTTGCTCAAACCTGTAATCCGTTCCAAATTAGTTCGGGTATGCTGTATGCAAGAACTCTTTGAACTCGGTTACAAGGCTGGTCTCTTGTCTGGGTGGTCCCAGGTCACACTGGGATTGCTGGAAATGAGATATCCGATGAGATTGCTAAGCAAGGCTCAGAGGATAATTTCTCGGGACCAGGCTTAAGTGATACCACGCTTGTGTGGAGAGGGCGACGATACTTCGTACCATTTCCTTTGTTATTGTCCCGCCTTTGCTCGGATCAGGTGGCAGATTTTTGGCGCTGATGTGGTGAGTACTGATAATATGTAAGCTCCTCATCGCTGAAGTACATTCTCGGCTTTCTCCGAAAGACGATGAAATTCCAGTAAAACAGGTAATACTGGATTTGCTTCCTAGTAGTACAAGGGACCAGTTGCGTCTGAATGAAGTCTTTCCTATCCTAACCGAAAACCAAAAACCGGCAAAATGTGTGGTCATAATTTTGCGCCACTTGAATATAACACATTAAAGGAAAAAACATTTGAGAGAATTCTGATTCTTTTAAACATAAGCATTACTTGAATGTAAGGTAATTGGAGTATTTTTGGTTTAAAAAAATCTTTGAATAGTGTGCTGAGCCACCTTTCCGCTCCAAAACTTCACACATTCGGTTTGCAAGGGATGCATAAAAATTGGCTAAATAATTTAGCGAAATCGAGTTGTAAGCTTATTCGATGGCTAGGGTTAGTTCAGATTACGGTTGCCAGATGTCACGCATTTGGCGGGACAGTCCCGCTTTTGAAGCCTTGTCCCGCTTAAGGAAATGTCCCGCCAATGTCCCGCTTTTTCGAAATTTTCATTTTTATTTCCATATAGTTGTTTATTTCTGCCTGTTGCGCCACCTATTTATTTATTTTAGTTGTTTATTTCATTTTTTATATTTTGAAATTTCGCCGCAATTGTTGGACACTCCGTTCTTGAAATGTTGGTACTTTTTCATATGGTATTTTTGAGACTTTGGGGCGTGCCACGCCCAAACGGTGAAAGACCGTCAATTTTTTTTTCAGATTTGTGTTTAGGGCACTGAAATTAATCGGACTGTGCAAAGAAACCGTTATTTTCGAATGTGCAGTAAAGTAAAATCTTGCCCAAAAATTGAAGCTGAATGCTATCGAGAGTACTTAGATGGACAAGTTTAACCACTTGTCTAGCGACAAAACAAATTTGGCCTAACCACTACAATACATGTCACTACTGGCCACTGCCTGATAGGTACTTAAACATTTTTTATTTTTTTTTTTTTTTTTTTATTTTCTTTATTTCATACAATGTTTTGAGTTCACAATTTTTGAATTTAAGAAATTAATTTATAAATAAGTATGAAATAGTAATGTACATTCTATTGTCCAAGTGACAAGAGACGAATGTACTAGCAAATTAAGCTAATAATTAAACAATAATTTTTTGATGGGGAATAATAAAAAAAAAACAATAGCAAAGAAAAAATAAAAAATTTAAATACAATTGTTTTAAAAGGCAATGAAAAAAAAAATATACCTAGACATTCAATGATCAATATCCATTCAAAAAACTATTTATAGCTGAGTAATCCAAAGACAATAACCATTTCTTTACATCTTTTACGAATACATTAACATGCCGCAAGGCTGGGCCTTTTCGCAAATGACTTTTGCTGAAGCTGCATGGATGAGGAATAGGAAGAAACTATCCCTCACCTTCTTTGTTCCTACCCAGCTCTCTCCCGAAGAAGGAAGCTTCACTTAGGAGCCTTCCATTACAACGAATTGGGCGATCTGACAAGCACAGACATCAGAAGCCTCTTACGCTTTATAAAGAGCTCAAAATGGTTCAACTAGTAGGGAGATATTAGATCCTTCTTCGTGACATCACAATGGACCTATACTGGTCTAAGTGTGTTGGGCGTTTTTAGCTGACAGCCACTTTCAACCAACCAACCATATTACATATGTACCTATCTTAAAAGTTACATTGCTGACTGAGAAACATACAAATAAACTGTTATTACAAAAAAATAATCAAAATTTTGTTATTTTGTCTTTAATTTACAAATATTTTTAAAATGTCCCGCCATGTCCCGCTTTTTGAGAAAATTGTCCCGCGTTTTCACATTTCTTTTATGGCAACCCTAGTTCAGATATAGTCAAATATTATTATCTACAGCTATATACTTGACGTATGTCAACAATTCCCAAACATTTTCGATGATATTCAAATCCGGTGAGTAGGGCGGTCAGCTTAATAGCTTTTTAATACGTTTTAACAACCCGGGCTGTATGTATTGTCCTTTTTACGAAATAGTCCAAAAAAGGAAGATTGGAGACACGTTTTTGCCTTATTTTAAACACTCTAAAATTTGCTGCATATCTCTCGCCATTAAACAGTACATTTATGCAGTTTATATGGGCAGAATAAATATTGCATATTTCTCGGCTACTTTCTGAAGGTATTTCTGTTCAGACTTCTCTATTTGTGGCGAATTCCTTAATTGCTTTCTATCTAATTTTAATTTCCCTATTTCCCATAATAGAGGAGCTCTTAGGTTAAACATGGTGATATTATATGAATAGTCTCGGTATAAGCAAAGGGACCTTATTATAAGGTATAACTGAATTCGGACTTCCTTACTTACAGACTTACTTATTGACTTAGGTGGCGCTAGGTCTTGGGTGGACCTGTGCCTCAACCAATATACCAGTTAGCTTGATCTTAGGCTAACTGCCTCCATTTGCGCACTCTAAGTTGGTTGAAGTCCCCTTCCGTGTCTTGTGCGTGTTGGCCAATCCTGTGAGTTTCAAAAAATTCTTTCAATTCTGATGTTAAAGAAATCGCATGACAGTGCACCACCGACCTCGATGCAGCAGCGAGCTTTATCCGTCGTATGTCATTCAGAAGAACAACAAGGGTTGCCAAAACTGGACCGGGCCCTGTATATGCTGTCATATAGGCATGGCATGAGGAGTATCAATTTGGATATCTTGGAATTTTTCCATGATCTGCCTAGGTACAAATTTGACCGACAGTCAACTTTATTAGCCTAAAACAAATAGAGGCCAATGCGTGTATTTACGATACGAATACCTACTTCTCTAATTGGTGCAAGGAGACTCCTTTCTCGTATACGCTGAAATTCATCCAGAATACCTGGCCTGTTCAATCCACTGTGCGTCTGCATGTGGAGTAAATACCAACTTCTCGTCAATCAGTTTAATGTGTCTATCAGAGTAAATAAACAGCGACAATCCAGAAAGGCAAACAACAATCCGTTAATTTACTTTTGCTTCATCAAATGCGGATTCTACTTGTATCAATGTCAGGATGTAATGAAGTATGTGCTATATTAGGCAACCTCATATACCATATCCGCTAATCTAAATAATTCACTTTAAATATGCCACCCAATGAAGATTATATCAGTGACATACCTACATACCACTGGCTTGTATTGTCAATGACGGCAGCAAATAATCCTTGCATTATTTACACGCCCGTTTATAAAGTAATTACATTATTTCAAGTTTACTGATCAAGTCGTTAATACACAGCAATTGGAAATGGCGCCCAACATGAGTCCCTATACATGAGATGTATTATGACACAATGTATTCTTTATAACTTGGCAATTAATTTGGTCAACATCGTACCCCATCATTACTAAAACAATTAAAGTTGAATCATGTTCCCACTTTCAGGACTCAATAAAAACATATAAAAAAAAAATCGCCTAAGCGGCTACAAGAAAAAATACACCAGCAAAATAATAATATAAAACCGACTCACGTACAAACAAAGTATCTAAACATGTACAATCCCTCTTCATACCGAAAAAAAAACTCCACCGATCGATATTATCCTTGTATTATAATCCTGCGTGGAATTCATTCACTGAAACTACCCCAAAAAAATTGACAACATTTCGCAGCCTGTGACTATCACTCCCGTCGTCACCATTGGGGAGTTAGATACTATGTGCTGCGAAGGATGACGACGACACCAGCGATGACGACAACAGTCTGCAATCATCAAAATGGAAAATTGTTATGACTTCTTGACAGTTCGTGTATATTTGTGCTTCCTGACAAGTCAAAAGGTTGCAAGTGAATGAGACCTTAAGAGTGAGAAAAAACTGCCATAGAGAAGCAACAACAACACGGGCTACGTTATAAAATATAAGGTATAACATGGAGCGTTGGTATTCAATCTCCCCATTGGTAGGGTGTTATCTACAATCGACGGAAAGGAAGAGCAACGCGCAACCGGTATACGATGTTGTAAGAAGTATGGGGACTCGTTCCTTATATACCTACGTTCGGATTTCCTCATTTTCATAAAATAAGGATTTCACTATGTCCCTTCGGTTTTTTACTTGTTGGGTGGTTTTCTCTATTTTTCACTTGCTTTTTCATTTTCCTGGATAAATTTTCATTTCGAGTAATAATAAAAGGATCCCGGTGAGCTTGTCCTAAGAAACAATTTCGATGGTTGGGGCGTAAGATATTAAAAATGAAATTTCTCTGGCGAAATTGCACATTCGGTGTGAAAAGTTTACGCCACATCATGGAAAACAAGGCGAAATTATTTTATCTAACCACTTTGAGACAGTTGAGTTGGCTAAGCGGAAGTTGCAGGGTTCACCACGGAAAAATATAAAATTAACGTCTTCAAGAGTCGGATAGACATTCAGGGAGATAATTGCCAATGTAGATAAGGCCTTTCAATTCCGCAATTTAGAGAAGACATTAAATTTAATTTTTTTAAATACTTAGCTATAAGGCTCCAACTTGGGCGCAGTAGCGCAGTAGTTAGTGTGCGGGACTACTGTGCGAGGGATCCCAGGTTCGATCCCCGGAAAACACACAAATTAAATCTTAAGGTTTTTTCTACTGCGCCACCTCTCGCGAACGTCTGACAAACATCCGAGAGAATGACTATGTCTTGAAAAAGCTTCTCAATTCAGCCGTTCGGACTCGGCATAAAATTGTAGGTCCCTTCCATTCGTCCCAAAAATAGAAACTCACACAAACGAATGGTTGCGAGAAGCTAGGCCTATAGGGTGTCTACCGCCTGTTGCGCCACCTATTTATTTTTATAAGGCTTCAACAGCATCCCGATATGCTGGCAGATAGTATAGGGGCTAGCTCTGCACTTAAATGTATATGTAAGAACGTTGTTGTCCTCTGCAAGAAATCGAGTTTCAAAGTTTGCTGGTTCTGCAGCCAGAGAAGTTGTGGAAAAGTGATGTCCTGGCGATAGTCACCTATGGGCCGATTAGTGCGATGAGTATTATTTGTCTTCCTTTCTAAGCACATATTTTGAGAAACTATTTCGTCAATTTCCTTAAGACGTCTACCTTTAGAGTTGGCTTGTGAGTTTCCTAACATTCTTTCAAGTAGATATACATATTAAGGATCTATGGCCTTTCTTACATCAAACGATTCGGTGGTGTTCTTACCGTCCTTTATGTACCAGCGAGAGTTCTACAGCGTTATTCTGCGCACACACGAACGAATTTAGCTGGTATGCCAAAACTAGACAGGGCTCTGGGCAGCACATCTCTATACACGCTATCAAAAGCAAACTCAAAATAGATGATAATTAAGGTGCTGAGTGTCAATTTGAAATTCCTGGATCTTTTTCAATATCTGCCGTAGTGTGAACATTTTAGGTCTATGGTTGACTTTCCCGGTCTAAAACCGCACTGATAAGAACAATCAGCTCGTTGACCATCATTATGTTGTTGGTTCTTTGGATATACAAGCTCTCAAATGCATCTAGATAGTAACGTTGACCATCGCCTTTAGGCTTTCGCCGATTATTGCAGACAGATAATCTTGTATGCAATGTTGAGGAGACTTATCTATGCCTCTGTAGTTTTCGTATATCAATGGATCTCATTTCTTCCGGACCGGAGAAACAATGCTGAGATTTCATTCATCGGGCATACTTTCATGTGACCAAACTTTACAGATAAGTTGGATAAGTTGCTCCCTAAAAAATCGTCTCCTTCTGCTTTGAAGAGATCAGCGGTTAAGCCGTTAGTACCCGCAGCTTTATTGGTTTTGAGTTCTCATACGGCTACCCTCACTTCATAATGGTCAGGTTGACGGGATTGTCTATCGTCATCAATGTCGAATGGCTCATACTGCCTGACGGCGGGATTTTTGTCATCATCGCCGTTTAATAGTCTTTAGAAGTAGTCCTTCAAATTTTTCAGCACCGTTACTCTAGTACAATGTTCAATTGTTTGTCTTTAAAATCCGAACCGTAGGACTTTAAAGCCTAGACGTGTCCTTTCAACCTTTTGGTAATCCGTGCTACATCGTACCATTTGCCAAACTTCAAACCGTAGTCAAGACTACATCGTGGAATCTATGTACCTAGAGTATGAACATGAAGACAACCCGTCACCTACACACAGCGTTCTAATGAGTTACTCCTTTTACACCTCACCAATCTTCGGTGTAAGGAAGTACCTAACCTATAAGGAAGATTGCTTCAATCGTTCGGCACCAGTCTTTTTTTCCGCTGACGGGCTTATTTTTGTTGTAACCTTTATAAAGATACAACTGTGCACATACATTGTGGGATTTCTACCCACTAAACCCGCCTCCCTTTCACCCCCATCCTCGCGGGACTGAAGTCTAGAATTTCATCGCAAGCTGGGAAAACTTACCTTTTGTGTTCAGCTTGCGTTATTTTTCTCGTTGCGTTTCTTTCCTACGTCACAAGCTTCTTCGTTTTTCAAGATTATCCCGATTATATTTTCAGAGTTTAGTGCCACTCTTAGTCTTAGTATTCTTCTCATTGCAACTCTTTCGTCAAGAAAACGTACATATTAAAAAAAATACATGTGCTCAACATTTTCTATGCAGTTTGTGCCAGTTCAGGTAGGTGCGGCATAAAGGAATATAGGTAAGGTACAAGTACTTTGACCACTATATCTTGGTCCTCTGATATTAGTCATGAAGTACAAGAGCGGCACTCTCATTTTCGGCTTTACTGATTTATTTTTGTCGGATGTTCGCTCTTTCTGCAGACGATCTTTCGCTATAGGCGGGGGGTAAAGGTTCTATTTCCCTTAGTCTCCTTAAAAAAAAATTGCAAAAATAACCTCCTAATCAAATATGTTAGCTATTTGGTTGACCCTTCAAGCTGTTTTCAAGCTCTCAAGGTATCTACCCTGTACGCAGATTTCTCAAGAAGGAAATTTTCTTTTTGCACCCAGCAACAAGGCTCCCATTGAAATGTCTTGTCCGAAATTTAGTTGGGAACCTCTCCTCGCCAGTCATATATGTATGTGCTATCACAAAATTGACCTACATCTCTGGTCCAAGTATTTCTTCCAAGACAGTCACCTAACCTAAATAGGTATTCTGAACCTGATAGAATAAATGAAGATTGCTACCTCTGGAAAATTTTCGAACAGTGTTACAATGCTCAGCTCTAAACGAGCTCGTAAAATGAAGCTATGATTGGATTTGATGGTCCTTCGAAAACGCGCCCTGGTCTGGTGTGGCAACCAAAAATAGATTGAAACAATATTGAAACAAAAACATGTAAGAATTAACAACAAGGCCGACAACTTTTTGCCTCGAGTGTTTTTATATTTTTTTCTTAATTTTTCCAAGTTGCGTTTATCTGGTTTAGCTATTCCAGCATAAAAATGGAAAGAAGTATAACGAACAAAGAAAGTTCAAGCTCAACATTTTGAATCAGCCAAATGGTATCCTTCAGTATTACCAGGCGATATTGTGTCTCCCTCCCATGCGAATCTCAATTTGTTTGATATACCCATCGGCTCCAATCTGAGCAAATTATCTACATGAAAAAATGTAATCCTTTAGCTCTTGTAAATATTGAATATCCTGACTGATGTTTACTCAACGCTGAGTTGGCTGTTCGTATCCATTGCTAGACTGCTTGGTAAGAAAAACAAAAGAACAACAAGGATCTTCAGACAAACATAAAATCAAAGCTTCCACATTTTGGTGATATACCAAATGATGCACAAAATTCCAAATTTGTAATCATTCAAGCAGAATGAGAATGATATAAAATATTCAAATACACTTACACATCCACTGGTAAAGAAACTGTGATTTCTATCAGATATATTCGGGCGCTTAGAATTGTAAAATAGTGAACAGAGGATACAAGGACATGCAGCGGATGCAATTTAAATCCTTTGGCTTAGAAGTGAATTGATTTCGTCTCACTTTGGGATAGTTAACGGAGAAAATTCACTAAAGCGAAGATAAGTTGGTATTCCAAAGGATTATATTGAACGAAGGAAGTACTACAACACGAGGACGATTGCTTCTTTTTAAAGATACTCTTCGGTTGCATAGAATTCCCTAAAAAAAGGATATATCGTAAGGGCGATTACGATAACGAGGATGCTAGGGAAATTATTTGAAAAGGGACTTAACTCTGGTCGTGTAAGAGGATTGCTCTGGGACTTTTTGCAATAATTGGAGTGCACACTAAAGATTTACTGCGGATAACACGAAAAGTACTAGATCTTAACGAATGTATTAAAAAATTCAAAGAACCATGTCGTGTCACAGAGTTGTGTAAAGGCGAAACAACTACCGAATTATATATATTTTTTTAATTTCTTTTTCTTTTTGCGTATCTTCAGAAAATTCGCCACACTTCACTTAACAAAGGATGTAATAAAAACACAAAATTTAAATTATAATACTTGGAGAAACAAAACATAGTTGTTGTCCTTCCGTTCCCTGTTGAAAGGGCCGACTTCTGGCAACCCACAGTATTATGTAAATTTAACTCCAGCATCGATTCAGAGATGGGACATTCGAGATAAGGGAAAAGTTAAAATTGAATATCCTTTCTGAATGGCAAATGTGAAGTTTTATATACATTTTTGTCTGCAAGTCACTTTCTTTTTCGATGAAATGGAAGTAAAGTTCGTTTTTTTATGGAAAAACATAAAAATGCAAACAAGGCTATAGCGTGGAGGTGGAGTGGAATTAAATGTTCGAAATATTAATGAGAGCGAAAAAGGATATTGTTTCTGGAGAGTTTGGGTAGTCAACAAAAATAAAAGAATATTGATTATATTTTTTTATAGCAAATGGCGATTGAATTAAATATGAAAAGTTTGTCGTTTACATAATGAAATTGAGTTTTTATGTTGTGATTCAGCAACGCCATCTGTTGAGTCATTTTTTATTGTAACTAAAGAAAAAGTTATAAAAGTCTGTAATGTGAAGTGAATGTGTGCATTGGATTTTGGATGTCCATTTATTTAGTTGGAGCGGATTGATGGTTGAGTAAAAATAACCAACTAAAAATTAACAGCCGTATTTATAAACGTGTCGTAGAGGTTGCTTAACTTTACGCATCCTCTAAAATACCCTTACGCAGGAAAACCTTATTTATAAACAATTTTCGTGTTTAAGCAACGTAGTTTTGAGGTCGCGTAACTTAAACACAAAAATTTGCGTTTAGAGGCTGCGTAGAGCTTGCGTAAATTTATTTTTCTTTGCAAATGTCATTTTCGGGGTGGAATCGTAAATAGTGATTACAAAAATTTGCAAATAATCGCATTATGTTCATTTTATTTCGAGTATTAGCTATTTTAAATCGGCCTGTCTTTACTGCTTTAATAGCTTTTCGGGTTGTAGTATAAAAAATCGAATATGTTTTCTAATTAAAAATTCGTGTTAAATTAGTGCGGCAAGTTACATTCGTGGTGATGTTACTCTGTTTGTTTTGATACGCATATCCTTTAGAAACTTTTCATGATCTAATTTATTGGTGTTCCTTGAGCGTGATTCAAAATTGGATGAAATAACCTAGTTTTATGAGTGTCATGGGAAAATTGTGCACAAAATATGAAATAAATGATCATCCGGTTTAATGATATCTATTTGTTTTGTTTCTTCTTTTTCTATCTCCATGAGGACAGGATCAGCAACATAGAGCTCAGTTACTTTCAGGCACGGATTTTTTAAGCGATTTTTGCATTAGGTAGATGCCTATACTATATGTACATACAAGATACAACATATTTGATTTCTTCATCTAAAATATTTTGTTTACACAAAAAGGCGGGCAGAAAACAGCTGATATCGGTTTCAGTAGAAGAAAGTACTAGTTTTCTGTATTTTTTGTAATAGTTTCTCGTATATTTCTCCTTATCTGGACACCAACCCTGTTTAGTAAATCAACAGTGGAAAAATGTTTATAAATAACAATTTCAGCAAAGTAGCGTAGAGGTTGCGTAAATTCTTACGCGATGTTTAACTAAACAAGCTCTCAGAGGCATTTTAAGGAAATCTAATAAATACGGCTGTAAGTATTTATTACTATAGGTAGTATCGCATCTCTTTTTTGATTTTGGTTATTTTCTGACAAAAAAAAAAAACGAAATTTTTTTGGAAAAGCATTGTAACTATCGTCCATGCAGCCTTAAGGGTCATTATCACTCATTAGTTAACTGGAATCTCTTAAAAATATAAGGCTAAAAAAAAGTGAGTGCAGACCAGAGCTACTATTGCGTTCCCAGGAGTATTCGCTTTTAATACTTAAATCGGAAAAGCTCACACCTACAACTGGAGGATTCCTCATCGATTTTTTTTTTTTTTAAACCGCTGAAATTTAATTCCGCTGGTAATCGAAGCTGAAGCCAAGATCAATATTGTCCTATTTTCTGTAAATTTGTTTTACTTTTGAAACACCGTTTTGATACACGTCGAATCGAACAGGTCCTATGTGTCAAAATTCACAGAAAGATTCCTAGTCTGGTGTAGCTGATGATGCATTCAGCAGACTGTTTTTTTTTTAATTCCTGCAAACTTTGTTTTTTCTGAAGAAGAATATCCTTCTAATACAGCTAAAGGCTGAGCCTTCACTTTATGAATGTGTCATCAAGCGCAGTCCGGAGAGTTGAGTAGGTACATTTTGTACCCCACATTTATATAGTTTTGGATATCTGCGTAGATTTATAATCTTCATGGCAATGATCTTGAAGAGCTGAATAGCTTTATTGGCCTGTATCTTCTCCCAATATGAGATATAATTGTTGTTCTTCCAGCTTTTTGTGGGTTTCAGTACCTAATATTATGACAAGTTCATCCTTTAATTCCCCCCTCATAGGGAACCCTCAATATTTTGGTTTTGTTCATGGGGTAATTTTTTTTTTTTCATGGGGTAATTGTTTGTAGGAAGTTGAACCAGTGCAACACTAATTAGTGGTCAATATTGGGCGAGCTCAGGGCGTTTATAGCTTTTTGACTGTGAATATATGGATACTCGCGCA
This sequence comes from Cheilosia scutellata, assembly GCA_955612985.1. Lineage (NCBI taxonomy): Eukaryota > Metazoa > Arthropoda > Insecta > Diptera > Syrphidae > Cheilosia > Cheilosia scutellata. The sequence goes on along the minus strand of OY015314.1, from coordinate 32,551,508 downwards.
TCTTTAATACCTGAATTGTAAATGAGATTTGAGCATTTTTCGATGGCATGAATTGGTGCTATGAAATAAATCCATATTCCGAAAAATGGTGCGATTTCGGAAAGCGACATAAGACATTCAAGTTATTTTCAACTCGTGGCCGCCACAACGATTTTGTGCGTTATATTTTTTGCACGAATAGAAGCGATTTACCCCAAGTTTCAAGTTTGGAACAGCATTTGTAGAAGTAGAACAAACCATAAAATATGTATAGGGGCATAGTGCCCCCCTGCCCCTGCAAACTCCCTTTCTAGGGTCACTTCTGGATTTGGAGCGAAGTTAGGTGTATGCAAAGTTTCCTTACTTGCTCCTACTCCAAATGTAATATTGTACCCAAGAAGAGTACAAATTAATTCTGTAACAGAACGTAAACCGTCGCACTTGTCTAAAGAATTAAATTCCCTCGACTTGTCGGCATTCTTCGACAAGTGTTTAACATGTGAAGATGGCAAAAATCACGGCGGACAAAAAAAATGTTTAAAAAAAAATAAGACAGGAAAAAGATATCCTTTATGGTGCTTTCTGTGATGTCCTAACAAAAGAAAATAAATGTGCAAAATGGAAGGAAATACACAGCTTGGCAAAAAGCCTAAATACTGTTCCGAAAAATAAGAATTGGACTTATATAAGGGATTTATAATTTAATTATATTCTGATTTTCCAAAGGTATTACAATAAAAATGCACTTGTCAGCTCTTGACAATATCCAAATCACCTGTCCTAATTGAACCACAGTTCTACAAGTGTTTCTTGACACTTGTCGTATTCTGTTACAGAAAGAGGGAAATTATATTATTTCCCACTTGTCATCTTTCATCGCGACAATTGTCGAAGTATTCACGGACTTGTCGTCTTGTGTTACACTATTTTTACAAGTTGTCCAAATTCACTTGTCGTACAACTACTTGTTGCGTTGTGTTACAGGCCCCAGGGGCCTCGACAAGTATAAATTCACTTGTCCAACTATGCTTGTCCGACAAGTAAAAATTAATTCTGTAACAGAACGTAAACCGTTGCACTTGTCAAAAGAATTAAATTTCCTTGACTTGTCGGCATTCTTCGACAAGTGTTTGTGAAGAAAAACAAAAAAAAATTATTTTAACTAACATAAGAGAGGAAAGGTATAATTTTTGGTGCTTTTTGAGATGTCCTAACAAAAGAAATGTGCAAAATGGAAGGAAATACACAGCCTTGCAAATATTCTAAACGTATATATATAGTTCCGCAAAATAAGAATTGAACGGGTATAAGGGACATATTTTGGCAAAATGATAAGAAACGCGCAATTGTAAGTGGTAACTAAATAAGTAACATTAGAATTAATACGTTAATTACACAAAATAAATGTTAGGGATTAGGCATTGCATTACATTAAAAATGCACTTGTCAGCTCTTGACAATATCCAAATCACCTGTCCTAATTGAACCACAGTTCTACAAGTGTTTCTTGACACTTGTCGTGTTCTGTTACAGAAAGAGGGAAATTATATAATTTCCCACTTGTCATCTTTCATCGCGACAATTGTCGAAGTATTCACGGACTTGTCGTCTTGTGTTACACTATTTTTACAAATTGTCCAAATTCACTTGTCGTACAACTACTTGTTACAGGCACCTGATCTCCTTATTTGCAAAAGGCCTAATGTCTTAAATGTTCTAAATATTCCTAAGTATTCTTACCTACATAGTTGGTGCAAGAATTTCGATTTCGCTAATCAGATGAAGATGGATTTTCATCCTTCAACAACATTTTGTTCTCAGATGAGACATACTTTCCCCTTACTGTTGTAAATAAACAGAACTGTCGATACTGGAGTCCAACAAATCCACAACGATCACGGACAATGTGCCAATCAGAAAAGTATGTGACAAAAATATGGCCGAATGAGATAATGAGGATACCAGCTTACAGTGCTCATCAAACCGCAAAGTTTTATTGATGGCCACAGAACCTTGGACACACGCTGGCGCTGGCGCTGGCCGGTTGTGTTGGCACATCTTCGGGCTGCTTGTTCTTGTATGTTTCTATTGATAATTTCCTTGAAAGTGCTCAAGTGTGTGTTGTTGATGTCAACTTGTCGTTCATCTGGCAATATGAGTTTTGTCTACTCAAAAGTCCCAGTGTCTTCTAAGAAAGCAAACCAAAAGACCCCCAGGGATAGCGAAATCACCACTAAGGAACCTGGTACCTTTTGACGGTCCTCTTTATAACCCTGCGTCTAACCTAACCAAGCCTTTAACATTACCGCGCAAATGAACGTCAATTTGCCTCTAGTTCTCTAATTCAATTAAGTCTTGTAAGCCTTAAATTTACATTAACAGTATACACGTGTCGTCCAGCTGATAAATGTGTGTCCTCAAAGACTCTAGCTTCTATAGATGTCAAGTAGATGGAATTGGGTGCGATATTAATCAACAATGCGACTTTTGCAATGCAGGTAGCGTTCCCATTCGTCCGGGTTTTCCCGGACATGTACTCTTTTTCGCCTATGCGGGGAACGTCCGGGATAATTTTCCTAGATTGTCCGGGTTTTTCATTTGTCATCGTCAAGAGAAAAGGAAATTCGAAATTAACAGAGCTTCAAAGTGTCAATTTTATTCCCGCTTTTTGGTAGAGATTTTGAATCGTAACTTGTTGCTTTTGAATTCTGCAACATATTATCTATTGTAATACCAACTTTGGTAATAGACAAAAGAATGGTTCGAAAACTCTGAATGAAAAAAATGACTAGTGTTGTATGTCCACCACAGGACTCAATATCTAAGGCGATCTTACCTTTTCAAGTCGATGTAGTCGCTTTAAAAATATTAAATATTTTGCTGAATTGCTCGGCAAAGAATATAGAATACCAGTCACTTTTGTACCATTCAAAAAAGGATATGGCCTTCTCACCCGGCAGTGGAACGACTTTTTCTTATGTTTGAAACCCTAAAATAATATTTCAAAGACGATCCATAGAAAAAATTATTTTTTTTTGGGTTGTTTATGCGACAGGGCCTCTTTCAATGAGAAAAACTTTTTCCAATATCTTAAAAATCCGTGAATGGCAAAATTCACATAATTTATACCACAATCTTTTTGTTTGTAAAATACGAAATATATTTTGTCGCCAATAACTCGGGTCCCAAGCAAAATTTCCAAAATCCCAGAAATTGAAATTTATATTCTTTATCTCTTCCCCCTTTCCCCAATTGAAAGTTGGAAAAATAGTATTTGACTTAGGAAATATCTCTATTTTAAGATTTCAGTTTAGTGAACTTCTTTTTTCAACACTTTCATAGGTGTCAGAAAATCAGCCGAGAATAATTACTTAGCACAATTGGCACACGGCCCTCAAACATGAAGTACCTACCACAATGAAAACGAGAAAGTTCAAATCTTGTTGTGATAAATAGTTTGCGTATTTTGGTCCTAGTTTTGTAAACTTTTTTAGATCCTATTTTGTCAGGGAAGTTCGGGATTTTTATGCTCGATAACTACTTTCTTCAAATGATTTCTGGCAACCCTAAATGCAGGGCTTTTACTTGGGCGATTCTGTGTGCCCTCGAAGCACTCTGTTTGCATTTATTTCCATTTCGATTTGGCAAAGAATTCTGAACTCAAATTTTATCTTAAATTTGGCTGTTATTATAAAACGATATACCCTTTGCATAGCGCAAATAATTATATCTAATACTCATGCAACAACCACAACGGGGGCGGTTTAAGGCTAACAACTAATAAGACTCAGCATTTATTTATTCCTACAGTGTCTTTGATAAATGGTTTCTGTCTGAACTAATAACAATAAACTCAAAATATATACCTTGCAGTTCACTGTGATAGGCTACCACCTTCTTATAGCCATGATTAATTTCGAGGGGATTATTATTTCACATGGCAATGTTTGCGCCAAGAAATGCACCAATAACACTACCAAGTACCACTACTTAACTCACTAAACCATAACCACTAAAGGAACTTCCATTCTAGACAAAGACATCTCGTATCTATACAAATTAAAACATTTCTTCTCTCCATTTGTTCGAAGGAAAACAATTATGAAGCATCGCGCCAAGTCACAAGTTTCTCGTGCATACGCCACATAAATCACCCTCCAGGACAGAACCGAACTTTTCACTTTGAATAAATTACTAAATTAGATGCATTCGATGGGTGGCTGTATAGCTGTATAGCTGTGGCTGATGGTAGCGTATAATACGAGGGACGAATGTATTGAATAATTAGTCGCTGAAAACAATTTACTACTTCGCTGCCTTTGAAAGTTTGCAAAGGAGCCCGCGTAATCTCGCTGTGCTACCATACAGCTTCACCATCAGCTTTGGAGCCCAATGAATAATTCATTGGTATACCGCCCCAGGCGGTGGTGGCGACTTAAAATCCCCAATCAATTTGTAATTGCACTCGTATGCACGGCTTTGTGGAGCTATTATGTTCCGGCTATACAAATAGACAAACATACGTAAGCAGGTATATCTGCGGCCGGGCCGATGATGCGAGGGTTTGTATACTATGTGGTGCATTATTAACCCACATTTCGAGGGGGGATATCCTGGTGGCGAAACAATATTTAGACTGCCCAACCGAGAGTGTATCTGTGTATTTACATGATGGGCATCCTATATCTAATGCTGTGTCTCTTTTTTTACAATCATTGCAGGTGGTAGAGCTCATCGACGCGGCAGCGATTAATTCAACAGCGGTCCGCCTTGACTGGGTGATGCACGTCAGTGTGACGGAAAAATATGTTGAGGTACGTATACACCATTGGGTGCATTATATGCGGTTCATCAGATTTTTCCTTGCGGGCTATTGGAGGAAAATGAGGACCACCATATCGACAGGATTTGAAAATTAATTAATGTTTGTTGTTTCGCCACAGGGACTTTATGTACGGTTTCGTGACATTAGTGGCAGTTCGCAGAAGTACAACATCATGACAGTACTGAATCCGTCGATTGAATCGCACGTTGTTGGTAATTTGAAGAAGTACACAAAGTATGAGTTTTTCCTGGCACCGTTCTATCAGAGCCTAGAGGGACAGCCGAGTAATTCTAAGCTGGTGCAGACATATGAAGACGGTGAGTGTGGATTTTGTTACAAAGCTACTTTGTTTAGATTAGATTACCAAAGTGAAATATGTCCCTATTTGTTTCAAAATATGAGTTTGATAAAATGTTAAGGAAGATTTCTGTCTTAAAAAAAAAATAAACATATTTTGTCTACTGACTCACCGAATAAGAGCCAATTCTGCACCGTCAACAAAAGTATATTTTGCTCGCTCCGTCCCATTTTCAGAGAACATATTGGCATACGATAAAGCAATTATAGGTACCCCAGCAGTCCCGGTACCATGTTTATTCGTAGGTTTCAGAACAATTAAAATGTTGTGAGGACACAGGGCCTCGGCCAACGAACAATTATGTATTTTAACAAAGTTGAAGTGGACTAAATGTTGAGTTCTTGAGATCGGCTCGAGCATTTTAGCATTTTAGCTCTCGTGTACACTTTGTGCCACCGCAGAAATATTTTTGGTCTACATCCCGTTTTGTTGACGTACTGCTCGATCAGTCACCGAATATCTTTTCTCGAATTTCGTCCTAATTCGCCGAATATTGAAATCGGACGAACGATTATCATATGAAACGTGTTCAGAACTCAAATTTTTTAAACAAATTTTTACGATGTCTATTATGCGCATCTGAACGGGTTCAAATCGAACGATTACTATAGACAGTTCACGTTGCATCTGCATGAGATCCATATCATCCAATTTGGGTCAAAAGAAATTGATTTACATAGATCGGTATAGCGCTATCCGTAGATGGTGATAGCAGCAATGATATCGTCGTTTTTGAGAAAGTACGGACAGATGATGCCGGCTTTGATAGTGTCCAGATACAACTGAAGATTTAAGTTCAGTGGCTTTCGAGATATACGATTTTTCCGAATATCTGGGCAACTTTTCTAATAATTTTCTCGGTAGAAACCTTCATTAAACTATTAACAAGACTTGAAAAAAATGTGCACGACTGGGTCGCACGAAACTTTCTTGTTTATTGCGAACCTTACTGAATTTCAGAGTCATTTCAGAAAATTTTACGTTTTCATACCCACTAAAGATGTTCTCAGGTTTAGAAATTGAACCATTGTTAATTAAAAACGTAATACATACTACATAAACCTACGTATTAACAACATCTACAACATTTAATTACTTTCAAATTTCACCCCGAAGTGACACTTGAAGGAGGCAAGTAGGCGATGAATTTCGAATTATATTTCCACTGAAGTTTTTTGAAAAAATATGCCGGGTGCGAATACAGATCGGTATTTGGGTAGTAATTTTTGAGAAATATTCATAAAAGGGCTATATTCGAGTTTTCTGACAAAAACTAAGTACGTGATCATGTTTAGAATTCTTATATTGTCTTAAATATGTATTTTGATTAAAATCGTTAGAGCGGTTTTTTTGTAAAATTATACTGAAAAATGTTACAACTTTGGATTCGAAAAGCACTGTTATTAAACTGTTTAGTTGAAAACTGAGTACGACGTATTCTTCAGGATATAAACATTACCTACCAGTTACATTTTCATGCAAATCGAATATGGAGTTTTCGAGATATGAGCAGTTTTTAAAGTACCATATTTAGCCATTGGGGTGGAAATCGAAGGACGCATTCATGGTTCAAAAAACACTGTTTTGCAACTGTTTAGTTCAAAACTGAGCAAAAGTAATGAAATAGGTCTAATCGGATTGAAGTTTTAGAGAAGAATAAAAGTTTTATTTGAAAAATAAAATATTATAAAAACATTAATAGTCAAGATCGCTTAGATTTTTGTTAACAAAGTTTCCTGATCTTCAACACTCCCTCTGAAACTTTGTCGGCCAAAACTCCCATTGATCTTGAATGGTGTTCGATTGTCGGTCTGGGCAAAGGCTTTGTGAATATGTCTGCAGTCATGTCCTTTGTCGAGATATATTTCAAATCCAATAAGTCGGCTTCTAGTGCTTCCCTTACAAAATGATGCTTAATATCAATGTGTTTGGTTCGGTTGTGGAAAACTGCATTCTTTGCCAACTGCAACGCACTCTGATTATCCAAATATAAAGTAATCTTTTCTGCACCAGGTTCTATTTCTTTCTGCAAATTGTGCAACCACATAGTCTCTTGCACAGCGGTGGCTAAGGCCATATATTCGGCTTCTGTGGTAGATAAAGCTATTGTTGGCTGCTTCTTGGTATTCCATGTAACCGCACCTCCACTCAACAAGAAAACGAAACCAGTGGTAGATCGTCTATCTTCAGGATCACCAGCGAAGTCCGCATCACAAAACCCAGTGATTTTCTTATCAATTTGACTCCCTCTAGAATAAACTATCCTTTTGTTTATTGTGCCCTTGAGATACCGCAGAATCCTCTTAGCTGCTATCCAGTGCTCTTGCCCATGGCAGTTGTTGAATTTGCTCAAGTAATTGACAGCATACAGAATATCTGGTCTTGTCACTCTTGCCAGAAATAGAAGAGTTCCAATAAGTTCTTGGAATGGAACTTCAATTGCATCCTTGGTGTCAGGTTTAGGAAGTTTACACTTCATTTCCATCGGGGTCGACACTGAATTACAGTCCTCCATTTTAAATCTTTCCAGCATATCCTTGATATATTTTTCCTGATCAATTGCAATTGTCCCTTTCTTCTTATCTCTTGTCAGTCGGATACCAAGAAAAGTCGATGCGTTTCCAAGATCCTTCATATCAAAGATTGACATTAAATTAATCTTGAATGATTCCATGAAATTCATATCATTTGTGAATATGATAAGATCATCCACATAAATCGTCAGTAAAAACATCTTATTTTCTACTACATTGTAATACAAGCAGGAATCAGATTTAGATTGATTTAGCCCCATTTTCTTTAAAGCATTTTCCAGTTTCTTATTCCAGACTCTCGACGATTGCTTCAAACCGTAAATTGATTTCTTCAGTTTCAATACTTTCCCCTTAATCTGATGAAATCCTTCCGGTTGGTTGATGTAAATTTCATCCGTCAGTTCTCCTTGAAGAAAAGCAGTGACTGCATCCATTTGGAAGATCTCCAGATCATATTTAACAGCCATAGCAATTAAAAAACGGATAGTTTCATACCTGACAACTGGAGAAAATGTTTCATCATAATCGATTCCAGGTTTCTGACGATATCCTTTAGCAACTAGTCTTGCTTTATACTTATCCAGCTCTCCAGATTGCAAGTACTTCTTCTTGAAAACCCATTTCAAGTTTAACGGCTTACGACCAGCAGGTAGATCAGAAGTTTCCCAAGTGCCGTTTTTTAACATAGAGTCATACTCCTTTTGAATAGCTTCTTTCCAGTATTCAGCATCTTCGCTTTGAATGGCTTCATCATAAGTCAAAGGATCTTCATTCCCCTTAGCAAGTAAACATGGGTTACGACTCGCTATTCTCTCTGACCTTCTTAGCTGCGGCGGTGATATTACTGGAATATCAATAGGTTGGTCTTCACCTTCTTCACCGGAAAAGAATGACTCTGAATCCTCCTCAATGTTACCAGGAATCTCATTAACAGAAACATTCTCTTCAATAACTGGTTCTTGAACTTCAGGTAATTCATCAAACAGAGGGAAAAAACAGTATTCTTTGATGTTTGATATAGCCAGATCTTCAACTCTAAAATACGATTCCATTTCGTTAAAAACAACATCTCGACTTATGGAAAAACATCTCTTCTTCACGTTGTAAAGCCTGTACGCCTTGGAGTTTTCACAATATCCGACAAAGACATGTTTCACGGATTTCTGATCAAACTTCTTCCGCTTCTCCTTGGGTACATGTACCATTGCAGTAGATCCAAAAATGCGCATGTACTTTAGGTTAGGTTTCTTTTTCCAAAACATTTCCTCAGGACTCTTGAAATCATCCAGAATACGACTTGAAGTTCTATTGTAAATATGGACTGCAGTTGACACCGCCTCCGCCCAGAATTCCTTTGGCATACCAGCGTCAAAAAGCAAACAACGAGCTTTTTCAACAATTGTGCGATTTATTCTTTCCGCCTTTCCATTTTGTTGTGGTGAATAAGGAGCGGTTGTTTCATGTATAATACCACAATTCTTAAGGTAGCTCTGGAACTCTACATTACAATATTCAGTACCGTTGTCCGTCCTGAATCTCTTAATAGATTTTTCGGTCTTTCTCTCGATCATCTTCTGGAACTCAACAAATTTTCTAAAGCACTCGTCCTTTGTCTTCAGAAAGTATATGAATAATCGCCCAGAAAAATCATCCAGAAAAGTTAGAAAATATTTCGAACCTCCAAGTGATTTTTTCTCGATAGGTCCACAAAGATCCGAATGTATCAGCTCAAGAATCCCAGCGGTCGATGATTTAGATGGTTTGAATGGCAATTTTGCGTGCTTACCTTGAATGCAAATTTCACAAAACTCGTTTGATTTGTTCTTCGAAAAATGTACACCTGTGACAGCTCCATTTTTCATTTTAAACAAAATGTTGTCATTGCAATGTCCAGCGCGACGGTGCCAAACATCCTGTCCACAAACATAAGCTTCATATTTCTTCACATCTAACTTGTAAAGTCCTTTTTCTTTAGTAGCAGTTGCAATCAACTCACCCGTTGCCATGTCTGAAATCTTACATCCTTTCTCACTGAAGTTGACTTTGTTCCCATTGCTTGTAATCTGCACTACAGATAGAAGATTAGCACAAATTCCAGGAACATAGAGAACGTTCCTAATAATGAGATCCTCTTCTTTTCCGTTAACCAAAATTTTGATTAGCACATCTCCCTTAGCTTCTGCTGTCAACTTGGAGTTATCAGCTACAATGATGGATTCACGAAACTCTTTCATATTTATCATCCATTCTTTATTCTTTGTAAAATGACCAGAAGCGCCTGAATCGACAAACCAATCATTCTCAGATGAATTTTCCTGTGCGGTGAAGGATATATATAAACCCTTCTTAACAGACTTTTCATTTTTCTTGCCGTTGTTCGATCGTGATTTTTTCTTCTTGTAACAATTCTTCGCAATATGTCCAGACTTTCCACATTCATAACAAATGGTACTCTTTCTGTCATCACTTTTTTCATTCCTGTTTGCTTGGAACGCCGTTGAATTTTGAAAATCCTGATGCTTGACCTCCTGCAGCAATTTAATCTTGACAAAATCGCCTGTTATTTGCTGTCCTGAACTCTCAATTCCCATTATCATAGGACGGTAGTCATCAGGCAGCCCAGCTAATAAAATTACACCTATCCATTCCTCGGATACCTTCATTCCTGCTGACGATAACTTGTGTGCGGTTGAGATCACTGTATTGATGTATTGCTCCACAGAATTCGAGTTCTCCAACGATGCGGTCAACAATGTTTTCAGGAGACTGACTTTCCTGTATAATTCAGAATTTTCATAAAGGGTTTTCAGATTTCCCCAAGCCTCTTTCGTGGTAGTTGCCTCTTCAATGTGGACGAAGTTGATTGATTCGACCAACAATCCTAATTTAGCTTTAGCCTTTTCGTTGGTCTTAGCTACTGTTTCCGTTCCAAGAACGGAGTCCCACAATCCTTCGATGATGAATAGATTTTTCACCGAATAAGCCCAATCGTGATAATTCGCACGACCTTGCAGCTTCTCAAAGGTATTCTGATACGACGCCATGTATACCTCTGTACAATCGTATAATTCCCTTCTCTGTTAATAATTAATAATTCCGAAAAGCCTAATGATGGCCCATAACCTAATGAAATAGGTCTAATCGGATTGAAGTTTTAGAGAAGAATAAAAGTTTTATTTGAAAAATAAAATATTATAAAAACATTAATAGTCAAGATCGCTTAGATTTTTGTTAACAAAGTTTCCTGATCTTCAACAAAAAGGTATTACTCTGGATTTAAGCGTTAGGTACTTGCCAGTAGTTAAATTTTTATCATAATCAAAAATGGCCTTTTTGAGATATGAGCAGGTTTTTAACGTACTATTATTATGGATTTGGGTGGATATCAAAGAACGCAGTCTTTTTAGAGAAAAACTGAGTTTACTATCAAGTTAGGAATGACAATAGTACACAATAGTAGACAATACTTTTTTTTTTTAATCGTTTTTACCGTTTTCGATAAAAAGGCAATTTTCAAAACTGCCGTTGCTGGACTTTTTAGCGAAAAACTGGGTATGCAGACATGTTAAGCATGCCTACATTAACGCAACTATTTTGGTTCAAATCGTTGGAGCCGTTTTCGAAAAAATCCAAATTGTTTAATATTTCGTAAAATTTTTATATGGGAAGTACCGTTAATATTAGGGCTAAAATGAAAAAACGCCTCCTAGCGGGAAGCCCACAAACTCTAAATACGAAGTTTGAAACAAATCCGTCCAAGCGTTTAGATTGCCCAGGGGTGGGACAGACAGACATACGGACGGACAGAATTGCGAGACCCACTTTTTTTTAGTTCCCCTATCATCGTAATATCAGAATTCATCAAAATCTCGAGTACCTTTCTCTTGCTACGTATACGAGAAAGTTAAAAATGGAGGAGAAAACTTTATACTTTTTTTTAGAGATTTGTTTATCCAAAAAGTATGCAACGAACAAGTTTTGTAGGTGTAGATCCATAAATAAACGTTGATTGATGATTCTGACAACTTTAGTAATCGCAAATGGTGGTTGTAAAACAAACCAGGATCAATTGTAATTTTTTTGACATTTGACAGTGGCTTACAAATTTTATGCGAGAAACGGAGTGCTTTGATTGGTTATTGGGTTGTCAATATTTTGTAAGCCACTTTATTTGTATACACGAATAAAATTATTCGCCTAGAAGTATGCTATCATACTATCTATTTAGATCATGAAAAATGATCCAGATAGAAAGTTGGATCACGTGTTGTTGTTGCGAATTAGTTCTAATTTGTGATCTGGTTCAGATCACGGGCATAATAAAATACGGCTATTATGAGCGCATTTCAATGTTATATCTGGATGAGCTAAGATCTGCGATAAATTTGCTCGAAAAAGGTTTGAATATACTGCCGCAGGACATGAACCCGACATACATCACTTGTAAGCGCTTCTATTGATGATTTTCATGCAGATACAACTATATACAACAATAACCTTCATAGGCATGACCCAAGCAGACCAGAAAAGTTTGTCCGCAGCGTTCTGACTGTACGATTGTCCTCAAGGGGTTCAACTCTTTTCCAAATTAAACCAATGTCATTGGCTTAGTTGGCATAACCTTCTGCAACACTTGTCTGACGTGATTAGTATACTGTTGACCATAATAAGGCCGGATATAGAAAGCTTCCTCTCTGTGTGCTGAATGGTTATTTGTTTCCCCTTGGTAGTTTATTAGATTGATCAATCTCAGTTGGTGCATATGATACTATCCAGAATTTTGGTAGCAGGACAAATAATAGGTTCATTTGGTGGAAGTATGTAGTAACAGGTTTGTCGTTTCCGCTATACCAGGAAAACTCCATTCAAGTTGCAGGTTGAAGGTATTAACGAAGATTTCTGGTCTTACTTTTACTGCTGCTGCTGAGTACTATGTTTGGAATACCATCTGGAGCAAGTCCTCTGACATTTAAATGCAAATCTCGATGACCTGTCCTAATATAGTCGGTGTTTCCTCGAGAACGAAGTTGGTAGTTGAAAAATCCGACCACATTGTTTTTTCTAGAAACTAATTGCTGCTGTCTCTTTTTTTTTCAATTTTGTACGCTCTGCCCCGCGTTTTGGTCCGCAGAATTTTGTATATATATGATCTCATCATTGAAGAACATCCTGGGAAGTACCTCCTATTGATTGGAAGTGAATAATTACAAAGTTTCTTGCTTCCACATGCACTAATTGGCAAAATACAAATCCGGCCTTTCCTTTCTCCTTTGAATTTAAATTCAATTCGCTACATAATTTCCAGTCAGTGCATCGTCCCACCATCCAGCGGTTAGATGCCCAATCGCCTCCATTGCGAGCTCTTCCGTTTCACTAATTCCTAAACTGAAACCACATTTTCACTCTGATTGCCATCAGCTGCATTGAAATAACCACAACCAAACACCACAAACGTTGAGATTCAATGAAATAGCTTAGGTTATCGCCAGGTCAATACAATACACAACACTAACTTGCCAGCAAATAATAATGTTGCAGACCCATTTCGAAATGCCGCCCAACTGGGATTATTACCCCGCCTTTCATATAACAATTTTGAAAACAATTTCCCAGTATCAAAAATATTCGCAAAACAATTTCAATAATTTAATCATGTGCTTCCTTTTTGCCACACAGTACCATCGGCTCCACCGGATTCGGTCCTTACCGGGATGTTGAACCTAACAGCTGGCTGGGTACGTTGGTCGCCGCCACCACCGCAACATCACAACGGTATTTTACTCGGCTATAAAATTCAGGTACGTACTACACAATTTTTAAATGTTTAACATTTCCCATAAGCCACACACTGTTAGCGATATGTGTTGAGGGTTAATTCACACCCTCGCTCACTATGGCTCATTAAAAATTCTTGCAAAATTAACACAAAAAATCACCCCTATAGGTAACGGCTGGGAATACAGCAAAAGTCCTTGCCAATATGACACTGAACGCCACCACCACATCAGTCATGTTGAACAGTCTCACAACCGGTGCCACTTACAACGTCCGCGTGGTCGCATACACAAAAGCCGGCGAGGGACCATACTCTCAGCCCGTAAGTGTTCCTCCCCTGCACATGTCGCGCGATGGTAATGCAACTTTTTTTTTTTCTCCCATTTGATTCACAGAAATCCTTGGTGATGGACCCAGCCCATCTAATCTCACCACCACGTGCCCATCCGAGCGGCTCAATGAATGGTATCACTGGGCAGAATGGTGGTGGAACCGATGGCCATGGCATGGATCCACTTGACGATACAGCAGCCACCACCCATCGGAAAACAACGAATGTCGTCCACGAGACCTGGTTCATGGCACTTGTGATCACAATGCTGGTGGCCATACTCATCTCGGCGGCAGCTGCAATGCTCTTCTTCAAGCGTCGTCATCAGTTGACAAAGGAATTGGGCCACTTGAGCGGTAAGAATTGTTCTCCATCCGGATATTTCTTCGTTTTGTTCTCCTTTGAGAGTCATTGTGTTTTTTGTATGTTCCTTTCGCCCGTTTTTCTGTATAGTTGTGAGTGCCAACGAAATCACTGCCCTGAATATCAATGGCAAGGACAGCTTGTGGATTGATAGGGGTTGGCGCAGTGCCGACACCGATAAGGATTCCGGTTTGAGTGAAACCAAACTGCTATCGAATGCGAACAGTCAGTCGAACTATACCTCGGACGGGGGTACCGACTATGCTGAGGTGGATACGCGCAACATGAGTACGTTCTACAATTGTCGCAAGGTTAGTTAAGCGTAAGGGATGCAGAGGACTGCTGCTGATGTTGTGGTTCCTTCTTCTGAATCTGTGATTCCATGTTCGTTTGGGTGGAAATAATTTGTGTGGTTTTTATTCTTCTTTCGGCAGAGTCCTGAGAATCCAACGCCATATGCGACGACAATGATCATCGGGACATCGTCGACGGAGACATGCCTGAAGACCTCATCATCGAGCAATGACCAGGATTCGGGAACACATAGTCCTCACTCGGATGCAGCACCACCGCAATGTTATGCGGCACAGAACAAGCACAACTATCATCAGTATCCACCAGGTATATGGGGTGGGAGGGAGTATATGAGAAAATCCTTTCTTTCATTTGGGGATTTCTTTTGTTTCTCGTTCGTTTGTTTCGTTTTTCTGGTTTTGTATTGATGACAACTCAGTGAATCGGGATTTGCTTGTGAAATCCCTTTTGTTTGTAGAAATTAATGAAACGGAACACACACCACCGCATTGATTTTAAGCCACAAAGCGGATTCCTTATATCTAACAAAATCATTTCTTTCTTTTTCATAGAATTTTCACTACCCCCTCCGGATCATCCGCCACCGGTGCCGCAAAACATTTGCTATCAACCAGGCAGTCCGCAGTCGAGCAGAAAGAGTTCTAAGTCCGGTGGATCTGGGATGTCCACACACCAGAGGTAAGTCCCGATGGTTAAACCTGAGACGAAACGTCTATTTATGTTTTGTTCCTCAAGCAGTGCTCTCAATTCGTCAATTCACAGCAGTTCCTCGGGAGGATTCTCTACGTGGGGTGTTGCACCACAGAGTCAGCATTGCAGTGCGCCCGGTGGGGCTAGTAGTGTTGGTGTTGGTCGACAGGAGAACTACTATAACAACCCGCTGCCATGCGCTGCAGTTGGCCATCCGAGTGGACAAAGCCGATATCAGATAACGCCCACGGGACAGCATCCCCCACCGCTGCCACCGTACTATCCACCAGGACAGGTGCCAGCGGCCATGCCGACGAGAAATATACATATCCACTATCCCCCACCGCGGCATGCTGTATCAGAGTATCAGCCAACGGGGACGCAGAATTCAAGGTGTTCCAATGGGAGGTGAGTGTCCTTGTTCACAATTTATTTCGGACCTGCAATTTTAACGCAATAATGTCATCTTTCTTCCAGATCCTGTAATAGCTGTGACGCCCTCACCTCTCCAGGACAACCTCTGCCACCACCATCGTCTACCGAATGGTACCAACCCCTGCACAGCACCAACTCGAATCCACACCAGCCACCCATCTATACATGTTCCTCGGAGTGTTCCGATCATTCGACCCGGAACGACCGGCACTCCCACCACAACGGTCATCATTTGATGCACTCGTCACATCACTCACAGCAACATCAACCGATGACGCACAGCCACACCAGCCATCACAGTCATCACTCGTCGAACCATCGCGACCTTCAGAACGACACCATGCGCTCGGACAGCAGTCAGGAGAACAATCCCGGCAAGGCGTACATGATAAACCGCTGCCAGGCAGCCTTTCCCGAGACCGAAGAATGCGAACGTGACCGCATGCTGAAGCAGTGCACATACGACTCCACCGACGTGGAACATCGAAACTGTAGTGATTGCTGTAGCAGTTCCAGAGAGGGCGATACCTGTTCCTGCAGCGAGGGCTCCTGTTTGTACGCAGAGGCCGGCGAACCAGGACCTCCACCACCACAACAACTGGCTATGGCGAAGTAGGCTCTAAGGCCGTCATCCAATACCCCCCAAATGAGACTTAATAAGTGTAGGTAAGCTTCTATAGATACGTAAGGTTCAATCAGAAAGAATGACAAAGCATATAAACGACGAACGAAAACACACAAACACACCCCAACACAATCCGACTAGGAAACGAAGGAAAACTAATAATTTCTTCATTTCTGCTATCAAAATGACAAACGACCGCCGCTACGTTCAAACGGAGCACAATCACAGGGCGACTCCGACTCCATTCATAATTCATTGGCGTAAAGACCCCTTTATTCCTTCCATTGTTCATTAAGTGAATTCCAAATGAGCTGTGCTCCAACAACGATCCTTAAAATTCGCGTGACAAATCGCCATTTGGCCAAGTTGCACCTCACCCAGACCAAGGATTATCGTTAAAGTTTTAGTAGCTTTGTAAACAATTTAAAGTTGATAATGGCTGTGGATAAGCGGGGTTTCTATGGTTGTACCTACGAGTATGTACAAACGAGCAGTTCTATATTAACGCAGGAGCTTCATTCAGGCAAGCTGGTGCGGTGCCCGATTTGTGGTTGAGAATACATACAACAGGTGACACGATAAATATTTACAGTTTTTGAAGGATGCATGTGATTTTTGAAAATTACCGTCTAAATTAGCGCATTACTCGTATGCAAATCCTTATGAATATTTGAGGTTAGACAAAATGTCTTTTAAATTACTTACCCCCACCCATCAAGTTAGCGAATTTTATAAGGGCCAGTTGGATGATTACTTTGAAGATGGGGAAGGAAGCTACCGTAATGGCATTTGAGTTAAGTATCCTTATAGCAAGATGATTGGGTTAAAGGACAGGCCAGCGAAAATGGGACGCAATAAGTATAGGCAAGTATAGCGTAACAATATCGTTTCCTTAAAAACTCCATTAACTATCCTACATATTAACGACGAACACATGGTCAACATTTTACCCGTTTAGAAGGGCATGAGCGCAGTCACTCAGTGGTTAGTTTGATGGGCTACTAAGCCAGGACTATCAGGTTTGATTCCTAAAGTTTTTTGCACTGTGCCACCTCTCGCGAAAGTCTAAAAAATATCCCAGAGTATAACTTTGTAGAAAGTATTCTTCTTGTAACCAAGGTAATTTAAAAATAAAATGTTACCCAGTTTGCAAAGAATTTTTGAAACTATTATTTTTTTCTGCACATCTATGAATGATAAGGTTCAATTTCATATAAAATAAAATGTAATTGCTTAACATTAATTAGAGTAAATATGTACCACAAGATCTAGGTATATTTCGGAATCCGACTTATTTCATTAATGAGTGTCTATAAATTTTCAGTGATTCCTAAGGACCTCAGATATGGCTGTGACTCTCAAGAACAGCTCCTCAAACTATTCACGTTAGAGACATTGAAGATGTATATATCCCAATATGAATCCGCATTAAGAATGTTTTACATATCTATATCTAATCTATGACTGCGCCTATCTGCACGGCAGAGATATGATTTTTGTATACATGGTGGAAAAAAAACTACCCCGCAGTTTATGTAGGTAAAGGGTCTTTCATTAAGGACTTGACAACTTACTTATCTCCTCGACTTCGTTCATTATGACCACCACGGGAACGTATGCAGCGGCCGATACGTTGAACCCAATTTTCGATGACTCGGCCGCTATTTCTCGTTCAATATTGGCTCTGAGCTCCTCTAACGTCGCCGGCTTGTTGGCATATACAATGATTTAATGTAGCCCCACAAAAAAAAGTCTAGTGGCGTTAAATCACACGATCTCGGCGGCCAATAGACGGGCCCGTTCCTCGAGATAACACGTTCATCAACAAAAAAAAAGTCCCAATGACGCCACCGGCATGAAAACCGCACCAAACAGTGACTTTTAGCGGATGAAGTGTTGTCTGATGTTTGATGAGGCTGCAGGAAATAAGGCCCCAATGAAATAAGGACCCAAAAGCGAAAATGAAATAAGGCCCCAAATTTGGGGTGTAGGTAAAGGGTCCCAAGCAGGGGGGTTGCAGGGGGCAGCATACCCCCCTTCCTTTTCGTTTTTCGTTTGGGGTCTTATTAAAATTTCTTGGGGCCTTATTTCTTTTTATTTTTGGGGCCGTATTTCGCAGAGCCGCTTCACGTAAGGGTTCTCACCAGTTCAGTAACGCATATTTTGCTTTCTGACGAAGCCGTTTAACCAAAAATGCGATTTAATTCTTCAGTTTCTTCCATCTGGACCATAATTAGAGAACGTGCGTCGCTTCATATGATCAAGTGGCTTTAGTTCTTGAGTCAGCTTGATCTTGTAAGAGTTTAGACCAAGATCCTTACGAAAAATTCGCCGTAATGTGGTCTGGGAGAGGCCCAATTCTTGAGAACGCCGTAAAACTGTCTGATTTGGCGATAGTTTGCGACAGATGCCTTTACGCTCTACGGCAGCAATATTCTCCACACTTCGGGTAAAACGTAGTCTCACTGGCACGGCAACATCAAGCAGCGAATATTTTCACTCAATTTTGTTCACTAGACTATATGTCGGCTCCCTGAAATTACGCCAAAAAGTGTTTTGGAAAAAACACCAAAATAATTGCGGCGTAATATTTATGGCAAAAACGCCAGAAAATAAAAAAGAAAATTCACCAGAATGCCAGGAAATTACGCCATATTTTTGGAAAAAAAGCCAAAAAGATAAATGGAAATTACGCCCAAAAAAAATTAAATAACGCCCCAAATCTGACAGTAAACGTAGGCAGAGTGGTTGCAGGGGGGCAGCATGCCCCCCATACGGTTTCGTTTTTCGTTTGGGGTTTTATATTTATATCACGTTTTTTTGTGTTTTTTCCAAAACACTTTTTTGGGCGTTTTCTCAATTTACTTAAATGGAAAAATGCCCGAAAGAGTTTTGGAAAAAATGGCAAAATTAGCGGCATTTGTGTCAAAATATTTGGGCAATTGTTCATAGGAAAAAATGCCACAAATTTGTATGGAGGTTTTTAGGGCTCTTTTTCCACTTTAATTTTTTGGCGTAATTTCAGGGAGCCTTGCTTGTCTACTGCGACGAGAATTACTAATGAAAGACCTTTACTTAAAGTCAAACGCGATCGAATTTTTCTCAGAATTCCATAGAAAATAGGTTTACAAAAAGTTAAATCGACTTTTCCGCTCCGACTACTTCGCTTCAAAACAGTTACAAAGATAAGTTCTTAAATAATGAATTAAAAGTATCTAAGAGACGTACATTTTTGAAGCTAAGTACCTTAGAGGTTTAATAAATATTCAACTGAAATTTGATCGGAAACATGTGAAGAGTTGCTGGATGTGGGCGAGTTTTTTTTTACAGAAATTAGGCACTACCGACAGCTGTCGCAATCGACATTCAACGCGTCGGATTGTAGAAAATTGAAGTAGAATCTGTCAATTTCAACATGTTCCCATAAAAAGGGAATGTCTCGTAATTAGAAAACGTTTACGAAACGAAGCGCCTAACATACTTGGTCCAACCATAATTATGAAGGAAAATATTCACTAAAATTACGAATGAAAAGCTCATCAGAATAATTTTCTGAAACCCGGTGTACCCAAAATTAACTTAGAATATGGGTTTAAGGACACACTTCCTGCCATTGTATCTGCTGGTGTTTACATCAACAGTGTTTAACTATTAGCTTGAATTACTATAGAAATTAAGATCTCTCTGCATTTCGTAGATGATGATGAGTTTTTAATTGATTATGTCTAAAGTTCACAGACAGGTACTACACCAACCAGCTAATGACATTAAAATGATCTTCTGTCTGGGATACATCTTCCGTTTCGCTTTCTAAACAACAACAACAAAAAAAGACACCATTAGACAGTGAATTGCTTAAAAGAAAACTCCCTTTCAAGAGGGGATGTTCCGACTAGGATTCCTTAAAATTCTTCAAACAGAAAAATTCCCCCTGAACCTGAACCCCGATATCCAGGCAAGACAATCTCATTCAATGTTTTCCTGTTTTTTTTTTTTTTTTTTTTGCTCCACTCGTCGAGTACATTTTAATGACATCTTTTTTCAAAAAGAAAAAAACGGAAGACAAGTCCATTTGACGTGTACGTGCTATTTTCCGTTTTTACTTTAAATTGTGATCTGTATTCGAGTTCTAGTTACACGAAAAGGACGAAAACAACAACAATAAAAAAAAATCACCCATTCGAGCGCAAAAAAAGAACCATTCAATCGGAATCACAAAGAAAAAGATGGCAAATTACAACAGGGACACGTTTTGCCGTTGAGTCCAAACAATGCAAGGATAATCACCACACCAACCCGACGAAAAAAATAAAAAATACATACATACATACACTATACCTAGTTAAGAGTGAACACTGAACACCCTCATCACGCAGTTAAGTTACTATCGATTGTTGTGTCTGGCCGACTCATTGTTCTGTATCTATCCGGACATACACGCTTCTGATACTTCTCATTCCAAGCCGGTTTTGTTCACCCTTTCAGAAGCAATTAGTGGATGGATGGTTGGAAAATGAAAAAAAAAGTGCCAAAAGTACACACCAACCAACGCAACCACTCATTCCATCCACCCACCCAAATTAGTTTGCATGCATTTTTCCAACTCAAGACCCTAAGGGCTAGAGAAAAAAGCCAACAACACTCTTTTTCAGTTAATTGGAAAACAATATAAATAAAAAACCCGGCAACACACACACACGAATTCAGGGAGAAATTAAACACCCCAAAGGCACAGGTCAAACTTGCGTAATAAAAAAAATACAAAAAAAAACCTCTGCATGAACTAATGAGGTGAACAAATGCACGAAACTGTTGCTAAATGAAGGGTGGGCTTTCGGTGGAAGGGAGTGAATTTGGCTACCGGCAATTCGCGCGAGGGTGGAGAAACGTTAAATTTGAATGGATGTAATTATTATTGTTGCTTTTTTTTTTGGTTGTTGACTGTTTAAAGAGTTTTCAATCGGAAAGGAGGGAGAGAGCCTTTCTCGGCGGGTGTTTGTTCTGCAACCCTTTTCATTAGAAGGCGTTTGATGGATACTAAATTATTTTTCTACTCAAAGTCAAACAGAAGAAGGATTTTCCTTTGAAAGGACTGTTTGAAGATGATTCTGCGAGTTGCACGCGCAAATTTGATTGGTATAGTTCAAAGGGGACGGTGAGAATAGTAATTAAAAGGTTGTATCAGCAATATGCATTAGATTGATCAAAGGCACCTGAAGGTATAAAATGCCAATATTAAGCGTCAAGCATGTTGACAAGTTAAAGCGGTGGAAATAAATTTAAAGGGGCTCTGATTCATCAAAGTGGTGAAAGGGATATTTGACACTGCTTGTCAATATTGATGAGCGTTCTCCAATCATGGGTGTCTTAAAATAAGTTTCACTGGGCTTATGTTTGTTTCATGAAATAGAAATCAACTACTTTTAACAACTTATTTCAATACGTATGTAGCTCTGACAACAGAGAGTGCACTATGACAGCTTGTACACGGCATGTACCCACTGGGACCATTCGCTGACGTAAAAATGTGGCTTGTTACATGCCGTGTACTAGCACCTTTATAACAAATAACTCGTTATTTTTAAGAAATTTGTTGATAATGAAACCATGATTTTTAGAGGATCACATGCGTGTCTTGCCATTATCTACGATGAAAGAACGTCCAAAAGTCATGATTTTGATTTCAGCAGTCTTTTTGAAAGTGAAACTTATTTAAACAAATAATCAAACAGTGCGGCCACATGGGCCTGTAACGACATCAGTAGGTACTGTACAATAGAAATATTTTAGTACAGTGTTAAAAAGAATTCTGCTTTTGTACAGAGTCCGCTAATTTACCAGACTCCAAAGTTTATTCATCTTTCACAATATTTCGAAAGCATCTTTAAATTCACCTCGAGTGTTATTGGAACATGGGTCTGTGGATTACGAAAAAAAGACAGATTTGAAGTTAGCAGCCCATCTGTTTTATAACCCTACAAGTAGATCTTGAGCACATGATGAGCTTTTGGACTATTCGTACTACGCCTTTGTGGTCAACAATAGCCGTTTTTTATTATCAGCGTGATCTGATCCGGATCAGATCATGAAAATAAAACAAACTGGATCATTGATTGAGTTGTGGCAACAAACATATAAAATCCAATAACAATTATGACAAATTTCGTATTGCCACCAGCCATCTTGCAGCCACACGGTACAATGTGACATCACAATGCGATGATTTCTCCATTGCACTTGCTCATATTTGAGTCTGACATTTCGCTTGTTGTGTCGGGGTGTTACCATATAGATACAAATCTGCATACATCTAGCACTGAATATTTTTTTTGGGGAAACTATGTTCAAATGTTAAGTTCAAATATGCATTATAATTAACCGTATTGTACTGCTAATATTTCCATTTATATTTCTATGCTATATAGCGAAACAAAACATCTCGAAAGTCGGAGTAGTAACTTACATATTCGAATTTGAAAAAAATGTTAATTGATTTTTTGTGTTGTTAATTGTGGTTCACATTTTGGTCTGGCAACATTACTGTGTCGCTATAATTTACAGGGACACCAACCTTTAGTGAATGAAATAAACAACGCCACGAAACAACAACGAGAAATAGTTGAATTAATTTTCAGATCATATTTCGTGATCTCGATGAAAAGCAGGATCACATGTTGTTGTTGTAAGTGCATGTAAATCGATGATCTATATGGATCATAGCTGATAATTAAAAAGGGCTAATGAATCCATCTACGATATCCTGCTTCAGAAAATTGGGTATTAAATGCCTAGCTTTTACCAACATGACTCCAGTTTAATAGTGCTCAACGTCGAATGACTGCTTTTCGAACGTATCCTTGATACCATATTCACTTCATTTCTGACTAGTTGAGAGGGCCTACCACGAGCAAACTATACTGGCCCGGCACCGATTTGGTCAATGTTTAACGTGCCGTATGCATGTTGTCCAACATCACAGCCTTCCCTGAAGCTTATGGCCTAAGGATCACAAGTTCGACTTGCTGTTCGCTAAGCATGTCCGCTTGTATGTTGATGAGGGGTTATGAAGAAAGTTGAATAATCAGAGGTCCGTCGTGAGTCTTGAGAAGGATTATAGGATCGTATGGACATATTTTCTGAAACCATAGTCGTTGGGGAAAGTTAAGTCCTTTCCTCAAGTATACCAGAAATTCAGTAAATCAAAAATTAAAACGCACAAGAGATTTTGAGATTGAAATAATAAGTTTAAAAAAAAGAAGCTCCTAAAAGGTGATAGTCGACCTAAACCATCTTGCCAGCAACAAAGTTACCTTACTACCGAACATAGTACATTATGGCTGTACTTTGCCTACCTCGATTGTAAGACCGATACTCACCGTCAGGGGTCTGGAGCAGCGTATTAATTGTATATGTTGGGTATACAGCGCTTTCACTAGAATCTAGAAGGCAACTTTTTCTGCAAACACTATTAAGCATTTACATCCCAGAGAAGCTCTTTGGGAAGAACTATCCAGGTAAAGGTGCTCATAGGTTAGAAGAGGACATTAGGACTTTGAAAATAAATTTAAAGGTTATATATGCCTGACAGAATTAGTAAAGTGTTATTATCACAAATGGAAGAATATGATTTTGCAACAAGAGTCTTCCCTAAGGCATTGTCCGATACTGCATCTTTGAGGCATTGGTTAAAGACTGCGCATCTTTCTCCTTGCTTTTCATTGATCCAGTCGAAGATTTTGAGTATAATTTTTTCCATTGTCCCTAGTCACAGTAATTCCATCTGTCCTGCCATTCTTCTAGACTTGCTACCCCCTGTTGCCATTTTTGTTACTATTTCTGCTGACTAGGTATTTTTCCTGTGCTTCTTTTGCATTTAGTAACATAACGCCAGCTATACTACGTCCAAGGATGTAGCTATAACCACTACGGCTATCGTCGGCAAAGAACGATAGCCTTAGATGATAATAGGGTTCCTCAGTCTCAGTATGTAATCGTACATATTAGGCTTCACAATATCGGACCTAACACGGAGCCTTGCGGAACGCCATCAGTTATGTTGCACTATCTCGGCCGTGTTTGGTACCATATAGCAACACCACATCTGTGAAAAAATCCTTTAATATCTTTTCTATATATTTTGGAACCCCTTTGACAAGAAGTGCCTTCAAAATATTTCTCTAGGTCGCCTAATATGATTAATGATGCCGCATTATTTCTTGTCCATTATCGAACATTAACTAAATTGACATTCCCTATGGGCGCAGTAGCGCATTGGTTAGTCTGCTGGACTACTGTGCGGGGGATCCCAGGTTCGATCCCCGGAAAAACACAAATTACATCTTAAGGTTACATCTTAAGGTTTTTTCTACTGCGCCACCTCTCGCGAACGTCTGACAAACATCCGAGAGTATGACTGTCCTGAAAAAGCTTCTCAATTCCCCCGTTCGGACTCGTCATAAAATTGTAGTTCCCTTCCATTCGTCCAAAAAATAGAAACTCACACAAACGAATGGTTGCCAGAAGCTAGGCATTGCCTACCCGGCTGTTGCGCCACCTATTTATTTTTTAACTACATTCCGGAACTTTAAGGTAGGTTAGGTATACCAACCTGCTTAAATTCCCGGAGGCTAATTCATTGACGTATGTCTTAAGAATTGCAATGTTTTCTCGTTGATCCTCTTCGAAAATTCCTTTGCTATGGACGCAGACGGTATTGATTGAGCTACTCAAAACCTGCCATCTACATAAATCTATGACGAATCTCTGCTGGGAGCGGAAATACTTGATGAAAAATCCAGTCGATAACCCCTCTGAATCATCGTAGTTGACGATGCCTAAGGGCTTGAGTCGGGTGGACCAGTGTTTCCAACGCCAGTCGACTTTTTCAAAATATTTTTCGATTCGTATTTTCGACTTTTACCAACATTTCCGAGAACGAAGATTTTTTTCGAAATATCCGTCGATTTAAAAAGTTTACTTTGACTAACTACCCGCCTTAGGTTAGGTTAGGTTGAATAGGATGTGAGTCTATCACATTGGACTAGGTACCATATCGACTACCCGCCTTACAACTGACTCCAGCCTCAATTTCATAGCTTGTTTTAACAACGCGACCATTTCAACCCATTCCGCTCCAACTAATCTGCCCACCCTGCAGCTGGACTCCATGCCTTCATAAATAAAGAAGTGTTGCACTCGTATATTTCCTCTTATCCATTCCATTTCACTTTTATGGGATTTTTCCCATTTTTTCGTATTAATTTTTATGATCCTTCGACACGAGATCGATAAATCGACGTAACGCGCTAACACGAAATTGGCTTTCACAAAAAAAAATCCTACCAATTGGCCACCAGGATTTTTGTGTTCAGACTATCCTTGATGTAAAAAAAAAATTGTTTTTCCCTTCACTAGAACTGCTATCCGTCTCCGTTTATTTGGAAGAAATCGCGTTTTCATTTTTAACTATTCTAGCCAACGACCGACGACCCAAATTGGTTAGGGCTTTTTCCGTGTTCCACTCTGTTGAAACTTTGGATAGGGGATTCCACCAATCAACCGATAGAAACACACACAAGCAATCTTCTATTCCTCGCCTATATATGAAATGAAAAATGACTCAGCTCTCGAGGCAATAAAGTGGGAACATAATGGTTATGTTTTTTTCTTTTTCAGAGATGGTGGGTCTCCGTTCGGAATTTAGATAACTCAAAGGAGGGGTAGCCGAGCTGACCAGTGAAGCATACCATATATAGAACACAAGACGATTACTTTTGCCACGCTTCCGGTGTAGCACTAGTACATTCGATTCATCATCCCTTGGCTTTTGCAATATTTCGTCGAAATTGAAATGAAATGTTTTTTTTTTATTATTTATTTCTATCGTTTGTGATAGATGGTGGATAGGTATAGACGGAGCAACCCGAGCTAGAGTGGGCAACTCCCCGGGTGTCTGACCTATTTTCATTGCGTTTGTTTATTGTGTTGGTGATTGGTTTTATTGCAATGGGAAACATTCACGACGAATGTTGCAATAATTGCGGAAAATATTCGATTAACATTTGTTTCCCTATTTTGTAAGTGGAAAAAGAGAGAGGGAGAACACATGCGTCTACTGAACCGGAAGAAATGAGGGTGAATTGAGGGTTGATCTCTATCGGTAATTGGTTATGGTTTATGGATAATGTATTCTTGCTAGGCATTTCAAAGTTCTGTTGAGTCCTTTGGCATGTCAATCGTCAGTTCAATATGCGTTGCCACACGTTTCGATTATTCAACTGGATAGTTCATGTTCATTAACATGTCCAAACGTTAAAAAGTATGAAATAGAGCGCCTTCGGGCGTGGACGGATGTTTTTTTTTTGAATTTCTTACAAATTTTTTTATCTAAAACGTCCATCTTCGAAACTCCTCACGTTTTGCATAGATGGCGCAAAGAATTCAGTCGTTTGTACAAGTCGGGAGGATGCTAAGGGGGTGGTAAACTCTTAGGCCCAATACACACGGAGTAACTGGAAAAAAACTGATCAGCGATGCGAATTGGCAACTAGTTTGCTTTGAGTCATACCCTGTGTTATCAAATGTTACGACGCACACGACGCTACTGGTTGAAAACTCGTTTGCGATTTACAAAAACCAGTTTGTAACCAGTCGTCTGTTGATTTACATGTCGGGTTCGGGTTGCCTATTGATTTCAGTTTATACTAGTTTGTCAAAGATGAGCGAGCAACAGACCAACCTGTTGCTGGTGGAGGAGGTTGAAAAACATGACGACACTGAACGAACAAGAAATTTTGATTGGTGATGAATTTCCTCGTGTGTGGAATAAAGTCACCGCTGAGTCTGAAACTGGTCTGTAACCCGAGTTGACAACCGGTTTAGGATTTTTCCAGTTGCTCCGTGTGCATTGGGCATTAGGCAGTTCTTTTCCATCGAAAGGATGTAGTATAAAGACAGTATTACGCTAAGAAAGAAATCATTTATATTTTTAAAAGAACGATAAACACTCTCTTTAAGTTTGTAGTTTCTCTGGAGGCCAAAAGGAACTATAAAGACCTATTAAATTAAAAAAAATCACACTACAGGTATATCAAAAAGTCGGTATATCTTTTTCATCAATATGCTGATACTCCATTTGGTTTTGATCGCAATGTCCGTAGGTATATAGGTGGAGGGTAATAAACATATTTCAAGGAATATGCTAGGAAAATTGTTCACTCAAGTTCTTTGGGTTAGTGAGTTGGGTCGAACAGAATAGTGTCCTTAGTATGTTCCAGCTGGATCAGATGTTAATGCTATCCAAAAACACTACAGAGAAAGAAAAAAAGGTGAACGGTTGGTTGTATCTTTCTCTTTCGTTTATCACATGTTTAGAATTCCCGTTTCCTACTGCCAGGTGGCAACATGATCGGAAATATACATGTATGTATACGAAAATCGGCTCAAATTTGTCAGTAAATTTAGTTAGTTAATAAACTTCTTTAGTTTTTAACCACATCTGTATACCTCACTATCAATACCAACAAACTATAAACCCACCATTGCTCGCCCTGTGATTGACAATTAAAAAAAAAATCACCCCCATAAACAACATAACAATAACAACCCATTGAAACTTTTCCAATCACTGGTTGTGACTTTGTAATTATTACTTTTCCTCTCTACAAAATAATAAACTAACCAAATAATGACAACTGCCATTTTAAAAAACGAATACTAAAACAAATGACTAACTAAAGTTTTAGATAATTCAAAAACAGGGTAAACTTTTTTCTTTTTTTAATGAAACGACGATTTTTATAAGATTTTCTAAATCGCAAATGAAAATTCACAAAATACGTACTAAAACAACTCGAACTTATAACAATTAAAACGTAAAACATAAATAAAATGAAGAAAAGTTTAAACAAAAGTAAAAATAAAAATGTAACGCATTTAGCAATCACCCTCACTTATATTTATATAAATGTCCATTATTCATAATGGCAATGAACTATGTAAAGTAAAAAAAAAAACACAAAAATGGTTAGTGGTCTAATTTTAGTTTCTTATATGTATACCATTTACAAAATTATATATAAAATGTATATATATCAAAAAAAAAATTAAGAAAACATGTAAATTTATCAAACAAAGGGGCTGAAGAAAAATATTGTAAAAAAAACTATATTCTTATGAATTGGATAAAGGAAACTTTCATGTCCTACAATAATGATTGGTAAAGCAGTTTAGAGTGAAGTGGGTTTTTAGAAAATTTAATTCAAAATGTAAGCTTGGACCTGAAAATGTGTAGGCTTTGAAATATCCAAGTATCCAAATATGACTAGTGAATCAAAAATACAACGGAATGTAGTCCAACTATTTAGGGCACCATTGATATGAAACTTAAAACAAGGACCTGAAAATTGAATTCTGCTTTCATTTATGAATCGGGAGAACTGGGCACGTATGAACATAAATATTTTAGGTTCATTGGTTTCTTCTTCGCGACTACTCCTCAAAATTTAAGCGATGGGAATGGTAAGCTAATCTCTTCTACTATCAACACAGTTGAAATTTATAATTACTTTTCTAACTGATCAGAAAATATTAAAGTGACCGGCCGAAGTCTAGGTACCTCACGTTTGTAATTTTTCCTCACTTAAAAATGGCATCTAAAGCTTCAAAAATAATGAAAAGAGAACAAAGACACATGGCCCGGAAATGGCGATGCCTAGTCTAGCTGTATACGTATACCTAAAGGTTTTATTGATTGATTTGTCAAGGCATATTCAAGAAGAAAAAGACCAATCTTTTTTTCAATTCCATTTACATCGATGAACCGCACAATCATTTTGGTCTGGTATACGAACTCTCTGTCTCTATGGTTGATTAAATCATAAGCTAGGAATAAAAAAAATTACAGTATAGAAATTGTATGCATCGCATTATAAAAGCCTAACAACCCCTTGAGCGTGCGTTAAAAAAAAATCTTAAATTTCAAGCTGGCGCCCAACGTGGGGTCTCACATGTTATTACATGTATGTATGTATGTATGTATCAATATGGCAACAAATACGTTGATACATACTTTTATAATGACTGTGGTTCAAACCCCAATACCTGTATCCCTTCTCTGTTATAATTGCAGGGCTACCCCGAGTCACTTACTTGGTTAGGTAACTCAAAGAGTCCAAGAGTATTTGTCTGAGATATGTACAATGTTCGATGGATTTAAGCTCTAAAACTGGGGATCAGCAACTGAAGGATCGTCATCTGGCCAATGCGCTGAGTATTTTCAAACTAACATCTACGTCGTGTGGGTCTGGTAATCGGCGTATTTGTTTAATTGGCCAGTTCTTAACTTTGCCTTTCGATAATGCTTAAAAATGTTGTATTATAAATATTTGCCATTTCTATTCTAACTATTGAATATTTTCAATGTTTGCCACATATTTCGCTACCAAATATACCTACGGTATTTTATTTTTTCTAAAAACCCAACACATTCTTTTACCAAACCTCAATCTTCTCAAAAACTTAAAAAAAAAGCCATAAAATAAAAAAAATCAATGTAAAACAATTAAATCGAATATCATTAAACAACGATTAATAAAAAAATCACAAATACATATTCTAACCTATTAGTTAAAAAAAATGAAAATAATCCTAGTATAAGGTCCCAGTGTAGAAATTATTGTTTGTTAACAATTTCATTCATAATTTTATTTTATAAAATAAAAACAAAATCCTACTTCTAAGAACATTAAAACTATAATGTACCTGTGATATTACATACTTCATTTAAATTAAATATTATTGTCACATAAAATATAAATAAAAAACAGCAAACACAAACTTACACGGAAATAAAAACAAAACAACCTTATTAGTTTTACGTGATAGAAATTAAATTGTAAAATTAATATTTATGTTTTTCGTAAAACTTATATTTCTTCATCAACTCTATGAACCCAAATTAGTTTCGCTTTCTTCACAATGTATACCTAAGTTGAAATTCTAAAACTAAAACGACTTCTCTGTAGAATTAGAAAAAAATAATTGTTTTCGTTAAAAAAAAATAATTTGTTGCATAGTATTTAGCAAAAAAAAAAAAAAACAACACTTAACTGTCATGATTTATATCAATAAGCAAGCGAAAAAAGTATATATATATATATCTATTAATTAGCTAAATAATATTTAGAATACTTAAGAAAATCATAAATTTAAATGTAAATAATGTAAACTACATTTAAGTGCATGTGACATAAACAAAAGTTATTGTAAATAAATCAACCAATTCATTTGTATCATTGGTGACAATTATTTTTTAATAGCAATAAAGAAATTCACATAATGTTGTAGAAATTTATACGTATCTGGTATTAAAACCAAACAAAAAAAAAATACATAAACAAATTCATGAAAGTAAATTAAAAAGAAACCACACAAAACGAAAACGCTACATTTTAAGATAATTGTGAGTAAAGTATTTGGTACTATAAATTTTAAATAATTAAAAAGTTCATTATATAAAACATGGTAATGTAATTTAAATAAAGAGTAAAAAGAAAAACTTAGTTATTCAAGTATAATAAATAATAAAAAATATGAAAATTCATATAATTACAGACTGTATAATTTTTATTTAATTAGAGTACGAAATAAAAATGCCATTTATATAGCGAATAAAAACAAAAACAAAAAAAAATAAAGTGTAATGAAAAATAATATTATTAAAAGTTGCAATAACATAATAAATAAACGAAACATTTTACATACAAACTGAATTGAGTTTTTTTATAATATCAAGTGAGTTCAAGGAATTACAGACTGTGAGATGTGAGACTTGTGGCCGATTCTGCAAAAGTAGGTACTTTGAAAGGGCTTCAGCAAAAATCCTTCGAATCAAATTGTGTGTTACAATTTTATGTATGACAAACATATTGAATAAATTTTGAACTCATACCAATTTAGGAGTAAAGGGTGTCCCGTGGCAGACTTATGTTTTAAAACGTTAAAATTTCAAACAGTTAAAAACGGGGCGAGACGAGGTGGATGTCATTTGAATACCCTTGAGGGCGGATTTTTCAGTTACACTGTAGTCGGGAGAACATCGTACATTCGCTGTGGAAGCATTTTCTTGGAGTGGCGATTCTTACATTATTGTGCGTCGGTAGTTTTGTTCCAAATATAATTACCCCTATCGTGAAATTGACTTTTACTTCACCTATTCTATTCCCTTTTACTTTCTTCTGCTATCGTGGAATCCGCCGGAAACACGTTTTTGGGAAAGGTAGTTTTACTGTCTTTCATTTGTCAATACAAATCTTCGTCGAAGGCATTTGAAAGTTGTTTTTTAAAGTGATAAAAATACAAAAATAAAGTGTATTATAATAATGGAAGCGATAGCTTTATTTTTGGAACGATA
Source organism: Cheilosia scutellata (assembly GCA_955612985.1). Lineage (NCBI taxonomy): Eukaryota > Metazoa > Arthropoda > Insecta > Diptera > Syrphidae > Cheilosia > Cheilosia scutellata. Next base: position 32,519,866 of record OY015314.1, on the reverse strand, counting down.
AGAGGAAGAACGAAATGAGCGGTGTTCTCAGAGAAGAATACCTACCTACGAAACAGGTTAAGAGGAACAGTGAATGATTTCATGGAACTTCCGGATGAAATGTGTTTTTAGAATGATTATTTTTTGATTTTAAAAAGTTCAATTTATTACAAATTTTCGGCTGAATAAAGCAGCTTTTTTATATGTACCTCCATTTTATTAAAAAAAATTTTCACGACGCACAGTGGTGCGAAACTGTCATTTTCGCGAAAAAAAAAGTAATTTTAACTGCGGATTCCTTGCACGTGTTACACTTTTTATGGAATATATCAGGGGTTCCCAATCTTTTCCATACTGCGACTCCCTATGCAGGTAATATTATTTTGCGAGGCCCTTCTAAAAGCACTCAACAAACCAAAGCACAGATATGTGTATAGAAGCTGAGCTTACTAAAGATTCACTAAAGGGTTTTTCAAAAAGGATGGGTCGACATTAAAGTGGAAAAAAACATGCTGTGTGCGAGGTATTAAAGAAATCCCTTTTTTTTTTTGAAAGGCCATTATTGGTATGGAATATAATACCATGTCCAAATGTCCGCCTCAGCTTCTCACGTTGTTACGGATCCGAGTGGGCCAATCTGACGCATAGATCCGGCTGAATTTGGGCGATGGAATTGGTTAACAACATCGGTCGATTGCGGTTTATTCGTATTGAGCTGGGATTTCAGGCAACCCCACAATAAAAAATAAAAAACGGGGTTAAATCGCACGATCTTGGTGGCCAAATCACGGCACCTCTTCGAGAGATAACCATAACTTCAAATCGTTCCTGTAGAATGACTATCGTGTCTGCTGTGTGACAATTAGCCACGTCTTGCTGGAATCACATGTCATCTTTTTTTTTTTGTTTAATACTTCTCTCGGGAAAGACGAACCTATAACGCTTTAACAGCGCCCCGAGATGCTTGCAGATGTATGTTAGTTCTGCACTTAAATTGCTGCAAATTGTAGTCTTCTGGAAATTGATCCCCAGGAAGCGAGTTCCAAAGTTTGCTTGTCCTGTAACAGAAGGAGTTTTGGAAAGTTGATGTCCTCGCGGTTGTCAAGTGTACTGTATGGTCATGAGCATTAGCAGCCTCTGTTGTGGGGCGCCCAAAAGTTGCATTTCGAGGGATAATGTCTTTTAATTCATTGGAACATCTACCATGGAAGTACCTATATAGAACAAGCATAGGTCAGCGACTTGTCTTCTGTGCACCTACGGTTGTAGATTTGATGTGAGTGTAGGGTCTCCAATAAGTCGAACTGCTCGTCTCTGTATGCTGTCAAGTAGGTTAAGTGAATGTTTTGGGGCCGAGCTCCATATATGGGAACAGTATTCCAGGCCTGGTCCAACCTGTGCTTTGTAGAGAAGCACAATTCAATTCAGCTCAATGTGGGCCAAAATAAATCGGTTAGCAGCTTTTTATGGATGCATTGCCACCTTGGGTGGGCTGGCGTCATCGCATATGCGGCAATTTGGCTTGTTAACATAGCAATTCAGGCAAAAATGCGCCTCGTCACTTAAGATGACGCCCCTAGGATAACCCCACGCACATTTAGGGAACCCCTATATGGTATTATTTAAGGGAAATCAGTTTTCAATAATTTTGGAAAATTTTGACACTCCATGTGGTACTACTGTTGGTACTACTTTTACTTTATATGGTGTTTTTTGAATTTTGAGGGCTTACCACGCCCAAACGGTAAGAGAGCGCAAACTTTTTTGCAGATTTGAGCTCAGCGCATTAAAGTCAATCGGAATAAAAAAAAAAAGTATTTTTCGTTCGAATGGGCAGCAAAGTAAAATCTAGCCGAGATTTCCATCTCCATAATAATGACAGATTAGAATAGAGCAGTCGGTACTATTGAGTTGTATGCAAAAAGATGAGTTCAAGCTATTTACTCACTTTTCTGAGATTTTTCTTATCATGGTATGCAAACAACAATACACTGACCGAGTTAGATCTAATGCTGTGAGCTCGATCTCAAAGTTCTGAGATCGATTTAAAATTGAAAGCACGATGTGAGACGGAGCTCGTTTTGATATGTAAAAAGATGAGTTCGATCTCACAAATAGTTAAGCATGGTATTTCTCTTACTCAGTTCATATAAAACAGTCAAGAAGACCAAATTTTAGCCTAACTTTGAGACAAATCAAATTTATATAAATAAAAGGAGTCAAGTTAGTGAAGATTTTTGTCGTTTTAGTGGAAAAAGTGTAAAATTGCTTACTGAAAACAAACGAAAAATTAATGAAACAATTTTTTTCTGCCTTAATTACACGTAGAATCCAGATTTCAAATTTCTATTTATTCCAAACTTGAATTAAAAAAGTTAATCTGCTTATTTAAGGGTATCTACATAGTTTATTTTTCATTCAAAACCTAAGTAAATATTTGAAAAGAGAAATCATTAATCGCATTTTAATAAATTGTCTTCTATATAATTTGTTCTGTAATTAAACTTTTGTTAAATAAATAGAATGCGTAGAATTATATGGAGTTTTAAATATTAAAATTAGTAACTCTTTTTCCTAACTGTAATATTTCTTTCCGGTTTTGTTCACCACCATTTTGTTTTCTAAAACTTCATATTCGCCACTTTTTATATCTTCACCAAATTGATTTTTAATGTACCTATAATTTTAAGCACTGATTCAATCTTCTTCGTCCTAAACATTAAAATTATTTTTATTATTTTTATACAATACCTAGTCATTACTGGATGCACCAAACAGCGACTACAAAGCTGAGAAGAAAATTCTATTTACCTTTTTTATGCATGAGACATTTGATTTCATAACGAAAATTAAAATATTAGTCTTTTATGAGGTTGATTGATCCGGAAGTGTCTGAAAAATTGGTAAATTTTTGGAAATGCAGTCCTATGAGCATACATCGTCGTCGAGTCGACTACAAAACTAAAAAGTGGTAAAATTGCAATTATGGCAACTATAGGGACATTTTTACCATTTTTGTCCGACAAAAAGTGGCTTTTACTATAACTTCTGTTGATCGTACGTAAAAAAGTTGCTTAACATAATTTTTAGGAAATTTCTCAAGGATAAAAATTTCATAAAAAAAATATAAATTTATTAAGTCAAAATTTTGAGAAAAAGGCATTTTAAGTAAAAAATTGTAACAAAATTTTCAAAATTTTGAGTTTAAGGAGCCATAACTTTTTTGTAGCTGCCCAGATGTAGCCAAAGTGCTTAAGACTTGTATGCGCTACTAAATTGTCTTTTCAAAATGTACAAAACTATTTTTGTACCTATAATAGCTTAGAAGTTATAGCGTTTTTAGTAGTAACACCTCCAAATTAGAGGTCACCTACTTTGATGGGCTATAACGGGAAATACGATGAAAATAAACCCCCCCCCCCCTGCCATACAATTTTTTGTTCGGCATAACTTCAGGAATCTTCCCTTAAAGGATTGTCCTTCTTAACTGGGACACCCTGTATTTTTATATAAACATATTTTGATAATAAAGACATGTTTTTTGAATGCTTATCACTCATGATCCGAAAGTTCAAAGCACTGAACATTTCCACCTTCAATATCAATCAAAACTATTTATAGGCAATAAAGTCAGACTAAGCTGACTAAATACGCCTTTTCCGTAACGTACCCATTTGAAAGTTCACTCACCTTATGATAACGTCACAATAAATCCATTTTCTCTGAAATTAAAACCAGTTCAGCCGGGCTAACGTTCTTCAAAAGTACAATTACAACCACAAATATTCAAAACAATTCGCGCATTTCACTTAAAATTAAAACTAACAACTGATAACTTCACAAACACAAATTATTTCTTTTTCTCTCTATTTTCCACACCAAACGCCACCATCAAGATGATTACGTTACCCTTTGCTCAATACACCCCTATTTGATAAGAAAATTCAAACAACATTCCCATAACACTTGGTACGATCTACCTATGTATTATTTAACAGCAAATGTCCTTGACTAAACTATTCACATTAAAATAGCTACATAACCATAAACCCGACATTGAACTTGAATCAGAAAATTATTTTGGTCTTGATTTGAAAGTTCAAGAACAAAACATAATCCCCTGAAATTAACTCAAGTTCGGTCTATTATCTATCTTTCACACAAAAACATTTCTTCTCGTAATCACATAACACAAATGACCATCAACCTCAATGAAAATTATTTATAGATAATAGTCACACCTCACACTAAGCTGATTACCCCATTTTGATAAGAAAATCCTAACATTCCCATAACACATCCTGTCCTTCTCTTGACTCATGCTATCCTTATCACATAAAAAGTTCCCACGCTAAACCTACAATCTTCATACTTACGAGTCTACGGTGGTCGGCATAAGTATTTTGACAAAACAAAAGTTAATTCTACTCGTAATTTGAAATTACTTCATGTAAATTTTGGCATCAATGGAAAGGTCATTTAAATTCCGTTTGAATAATACAACACTTTCCTTAACCCATTAAGTACCCATTGGAAATTTAGAATTTTTGTGAAAGTCTACTTTTTTGACTTTTTTCCTCGGTGTTTCGGGGGGTGATGGGTGGTTCAAAAATTGATGTTCTTTCGAGTTGCGCTGGTTTCTTATTTTTCGGGGTTTGCCAATTGCCGAGTGCAATTGGGCGATTTTAATTGCGAGGAGGTGAAAGTAGGTATAATGAAATGAAAGAAAATTGGTTTGGGTTTAAACAATGATATGTTTTATTTTCGGGATACCAATTAGGTCTTACCTCTATGCGGGTTGGTACAAGAATATAAAGAGCTTAGGGTTAAAGCCTAGTAGCTAACTTAAAAACAACAGGAAATAGGGAAAAAATGAAGGATCAATTTTGGAGAGTTTACAAAGTAGAGTGGTAGTGACATCTATGATTTCAATTTAACATTCAAAAAAGGAATTCTATTTCATACTTCATCTGAACACTCGGTCTCAACAAAAAAATGTTTTGATTGATGCAAAAAGTTTCTTCAAACAATTGTAATAGTAACTGCAAACATTTTTTTTTCAAAAATCCCTTCGCTAATATTTTTTATGATTTTTTGAAAATTGCTAAAAATGACTATTTTAGCCACTTTTTAATCCTTTTCATACAAAATTTTTCTGAGATCATCCCATTCAAAAAATCATAAAACATATTAGGGAAGAGATTTTTGAAAAAAAATGTTTGCAGTTACTATAAGAATTGTTTGAAGAAACTTTTTGCATGAAAACATTTTTTTTTTTTTTGAGTCCGAGGAAAAAAGTCAAATGTTGAATATCGCCAATTCATCATGGTAATAAATCGGACTTGTTGATATTGTCAGTGTTAATTCTTCATTTATTTTTGAGCCCCAATTGGGTAACTTAGAAACCACAGGAAATAAAAAAAACCTGCAGTTCGACAGCGCTGATGAAACTAGGTAGGGTTTCTATCTCAGGTAGTGGTAGGATTGTTAGACATAGTGATCTGTAAGATTCGTTTTGATCACTATTTTTGTTCTTGGTTTAGTATACCTCAAATATGAATTCAACAGACCCGATTTTACAGCTTGAATAAGCGATTAGGTATTAAGATTCACGCCCTGTATCTAGGTTGTGACGGACAGGTAAAGTCCTTAAGAATAATTTGATTTTAGTATTAACGTTATCGCATGGGCGCAGTAGCGCAGTGGTTAGTGTGATGGACTGCTGTGCGAGGGATCCCAGGTTCGATCACCGGAAAAACACAAATTACATCTTAGTGTTTTTTTCTACTGCGCCACCTCTCGCGAACGTCTGACAAACATCCGAGAGTATAACTGTCCTGAAAAAGCTTCTCAATTCAGCCGTTCGGAATCGGCATAAAATTGTAGGTCCCTTCCATTCGTCCCAAAAATAGAAACTCACACAAACGAATGGTTGCGAGAAGCTAGGCCTAGGGTGTCTACCGCCTGTTGCGCCACCTATTTATTTATTTATTATATTAACGTTATCGCGTCTTAATGCAATTTTTGTTTGTTAATTAAGATTCTATAAGCATTGAAGCTTTGTCGAATTTATAGACGAATAATAATATCTAATTAAATTCGTTAATTTATTCAATGAATCTAGCTATTGTATTGAGCTAATGAATGAATTATAAATTCATAATTAGGATACTTTGTAACATAGATTAAGTACAGCCCTACAGGCTCGTTTAATTCGCTGGAATCTTTAGCCTTCATGGCATTGAGTATGGAATTGTATCGTTAAATCGTCATTTGTGGAACAGGTGGAAACTTTAACAACATTGAAAATTTTAACATCAACCAGTGGTAAGTGGGGTCACTAAGACGAAGATGACCTAGGTAGGGTGGGAAACTAGGACTAGGAAAAATCTATGTAGAAACACACTCAATAGATACAGGAGATACTATGCATTTTGGCAAATCCCTCTTGAAATGGCGTCTAAAGAAAAAACGGCATTTGCTGTGCCAGGAAGGCCACTGTACCATTTTACAATTATGCCTTCGGGCTATGCAACGCCGCGCCGGCCGCACAAAGAATGAGCCCTCGTTGTTGTGGTGTCTGGGATATCCGCATACGTACCTTGGCTACAACAACGTAATTATCCGAGTCTATGTTGGCCGCTCGGAAAGTTCGGACATCTAGAATACTGGAGGAGTGCCTTGCGTCGGTCGCAACATGGTCAATTTGATTGACGGTTTGTTGATCTGGTGAGGTGACCGCCATGTTCCTTTGTGATTGTTGAGTTGAGGAAACCGTGTACTAGCTATGTTAACATTACGCCCCGCAGCAAAGTCAATTAGCCTAAGTCCGTTTCCAGACGTGGTGTCGTGTAGGCTGTGCTTTCCGATTGTGCTACCAAAGATGACCTCCTTTCCTATTTTGGCGTTAAAATCACCTAAGACGATTTTAACGTCGTACTTAGGACATTGCTCATATGTTTTGTCGAGGAGTTCATATAGAAACATTCTTTGGTAGCATCGTCTTTAACTTCTGTGGGGGCGTGAGCGCATATCAGGCTGATGTTGGCGAATTTAGCCTTGAACAGAACATAACAGTTGTCAGGCATTCACTAACATGTCGAAAGTTCAAGACTTCTTGCCTAAGTCTGCCGCTTACAACGAATCCGCATCCAAATAGACGCTGCTTCTGTTCTCTGTAGCAATTACGGTAAAGCCCTTAACTCATATATTATTGACTCCAAATCAAATGCTACACTGCTTCAACACCCTCCAGACAGTCAGTACCAGAAACAAAATCAGGTTATGGTGGGTTCCTGGTCACGAGGGCATTGTAGGAAATGAAAATGCTGATGAACTAGCCAGAAAGGGTTCGGTATCTCCTTTTATAGGACCAGAACAGTTTTGTTTAATCCCTAAATCAGCTATAAACGCAGCCATAAAAAGCTGGGAACGCATCAATAAATTAATTTCACATTGGGAGAACACCCCTGGACATAGACAAGCCAACACAGCGATACAACCTTTTAAAAAAGATGACAAAAAGATCCTAAATTTACGTAGGCATGATATCAAAAATGTAGTAGGCTACCTACCTAACAGGCCACCACGGGTTACGATATCACCTAAAGAAAATGCAATTAGTCGACTCACGGAGTGCCGACTATGTCTCAGACGAAACAGCTGAGCATATCATGTGTGAATGGCCGGCCCTCTGTGGTATCAGAAGGAAGTCATTTTTCAGGAAAACTATAAGTACCGGTGTGTAAAGACAACCTCTGCTGCATGCATCATCAGCTACATTAACAAAGTAGAAACGCTACTCTCCTAACTAATTTCTGACGCTTCAAGCACAAAAGACTTCACAGGTCGAGTTGCTCTCTCTATATCGCCATGGCGAGTCAGAATGTTCAAAAAAAAAAAAAAAAACAATCACCGTAGTAGAAGCGTTCGAACATTCTACGTGCAGATCCGAAAGTCATTGTCCGCTTTTCTTTTTGCAGGGTCGTCAACAGTTAATCCATCCATATCCGAGGCTTTTGGTTGCTTCGTAACAATGATTTTTTTCCGTGGTTGGGTAGTTAGCCCCACGCACAACCCCCAACCTGGAGGGCCAGGCCCTAAAATGACACTAGAACAGCGGTTCGGAAACTCCGTTGCCAGTAACCCACTTCGAAAATATGAGTGCTACCGTTGGCCCATAAAGGTTTCATCCGCCATCATCTCTATTTCAGCACTCTGAAAAACTTTCAGAAGTCAATGGTAAATAAATAGATACATACTGCAATAAAATGAATAGACATTCCGCCTTACCAATAATCAACTTTAGTCTGGCAACTAACACAAAGACTCAACACTTTCCAAAATACCCATACCAATAAACAAATTTAGTTGCCAGAATATCGTTAACTGTAGGGTTAAATGTTAATGTTGAGAAAGTCATGTTTATCTCGGCCATTAGCTAAATAAATCCACCCTAACGTCATTTTCAAGAGGAGTGATGCCTATACGATCAAAATTAGAGTATCAAAAATTGTAATAGGAGTAGATTTTAATACCCTGCATCTGCTCTGCCTGACAGATTATTTGTATTAATTAATTAATTTTGGTAAATTGTAACGTGATTTCTTATTTTATTGATTGGGATAAAACAATGCAAATGGTTTTTGTGCCTGTTATACACAAAATCATTCAAATCTACACGAAATAATAGAATATTCCATTTTTAAACAGTAAAAAATAAAAATGGAATCGAAAAAAACGACATCCGAAAAGTATAGATCATTAATTTGGTAGACTATTCAAAGCAATATTAGCCGTGTTTTATTATGCCCGTGATCTGAGCCGGATCAGATCAGCATAATAAAACAAACCAGGATCAATTGTAGTATTTTTGACATTTGACAGTGGAATACAAATTTTTTTGCGAGAAACGGAGTGGGTTGATTGGTTATTGGGTTGTCCAAATTTTGTAAGCCACTTTATTTGTATTGTGTTCATAGAACTACCAACATACACGAATAAAATTATTCGCCTAGTAGTATACTATCTATCTGGATCATGAAAAATGATCCAGATAGAAAGTTGGATCAGGTGTAGTTGTTGCAAATTTGTGTTAATTTGTGATCTAGTTCAGATCATGGGCATAATAAAATACGGCTATTATACCTACATTTCTTATGCCACGTAAAACACAACCAAATACGCAAAATGCAATGCAATGTTTAAATTGTAACCAATATTCGAATGATTCAAGTTTTATATATCTTAGTTCATACTACTTAAATGCATACCATTTTATAGCTGTCCAACACCAGTCCCTCCAAATTCTTTGAAAGGAGGTTTTGGTTCGTTGAGAATCCTTGGTGAAACATGTTTTGTGTAAAATGGTTGATGTCGCGGCAAATGTAGTTGTAAGAATTGCCGACGACCTTAAGAACATTACGTTTACATTTTAAATAACTTTTCAAAGCAAAGTTTTTTTCAAGTACAAAAAATAGTTTATAGAATGTGATGGCTTATAGTACACTTATATATTATTTCGTGACACTTTCATTCATATACGATATTTTATATATCAGTGTGATTTTTTTGGAAACAACGTTCCATGAAATCGGCAGAAAGTATGTTCACATATTCGTGTGATGTTTCAGTTGTTTTTCTATTCGTTACATTGTAATTGTGATTTGTATACTACAAACAAATTTCTTTTTGCATCATTAGCCTACGAATAATTTAAAAACTGTGTTTTTATTAGGATGCAGTAATCTGAAATGCATTTTATTAGAACAGCATCAGTTTTCGCAATTAATACAAAAGTACCTAAATGCATAGGATAACGTATTGTAAATAGTACTGAAAATAGATCCGAATAATATGATATGGCAGTACTAATTTTCATATGAATTTGACAAAACAGCTGACAATTTGTAGATTTCCTAATTGGGGGTTCGGTTTTTTGCTTTTAATAAGCGTTTTAAAGCCTTTGGGAGGAATCTGATGGGCGAATTTAATTGTAATTTGTCTATAAATTCGTTTAGAATAATTTATTCGGCATAAAAATGATCAGTGGCCTTGTTTTCCGCGAAACCAAATTATGCAATTTGAGTCCTGCTATGACAGAAAAATGTAATAGATCCTAATAAAGTTGTCGCACTAGTAAATGTGGAGATCAAATTGTTTATTGGTACCATTTCAATAAAGCTATACATTTTAGGTAAACCTGGCAGCCAACTAGTAGTCGGAATTAGGGTTTGATTATTAGTAAGGCCGATTCTGTGTAAAGCTAAAAGCATAAAAATGAGTTTGTCTTAAAAGGGGCAAGGGTATGAGGGAGCGTGGATAGGGAAAGAAGTTGCGGAGTAAGAAGTAAGAGTTGGCAACCAAAGGGGCTACTTTGGCGAGTAGAGTAGCCAAGGTAGGGACTATAGAGGGTAGGAAAAATATCTCGCGACGTCAACATCACCTCGACGTGGAGACTGGCATGGTTTTCTTGTTTCACGAACCAAGGGTCAAGTTCCACATCCACCGACGAGCTAAGATGGAAACTCGCATGCCAGCAGCGACCCGAAAGCGAAAATCGGTCTAGCAACAAAATGGCTAGTAGATAGTGCTGAAAAATCCTTACTCACCGTTGGTTTAAATATGTCAGAGTAGTTCACGCAATGTATCTGCCATCTCGACTGTTGGCAGCACCGTTGATTCAATCTTGTTGATTCATAAGCTGTATGTCCTCTTTCTGAGGCGCTCATGTAAGACCTCTGAGACTCGTTCAGTCAGTCATTCCGACAGAGCATTATTATAGTGTTACTATGCAAGATGCAGGTACTCTCGATAGCTTTCGTAAATTATGTTCTGATTTCCTTGGGAGTGGACTGGAGTTCAATTTTGCACACCGAGCACTTTTATCGGTTAGATTAATTCCTTCACTTTAACAAACCAAAAATTGCAGTACATTTAACACTCCCCGCTACCATACGTTAGCCCCATAAACCATTTGAGTGATGGTGTCGTTAAAAATAACCTAAAATTAAATTTGCTGCCACTACTCCTACGACACTCTGCACAAATAATGATGGAAATCAAAATGCCGTCCAATTTATTGCCTCAAATACCACCCACGCAGCAAAGCTGGTGGAAACGAGTATAAGGATCCTATAGAGCCAAAAACGATGTAAACAAATTTCAGCAATTCATCACGAGGAATTCCCAGGACGAACATAAAATACGAAAAAGCGTTCACACAAACGATTTCGTTCTGATTGATTTGATTTATTCAAATGTAACTGCTTCGTAATAAGGTGAACACTGAACATATCGATTTTTATTTCCTTCGGAGCAAAGTTCGCTTGGGCGTGGGATGAACAGTGGGCGAGCGCGAGCATGGGTGAAAATTGAAAAGCACCTTTCTTTGCGAATTTCCGGTTTCCATCTGACAGGTATTTGAATTCTGTCAGGTGGTGTTGATGTAGTGAGTCTGAGTACCTACCTTCTATTTACTTAAAGTAGCAATATAGACTTCTAAAGGAACCTTCAAAAGTTGTACCTACGTTTTCATTAATAAAGTGGATTTTCACTAACTTAAAGTGATCCAATGTGTGTGTGTGTCATCAGAGATGTTAAAGGTGCATTAGGCATAGTTTTACTCCCCTTCCTTAAGTGCAATTGCCTGTTTTACAGTCAAATGATTTAGTGAGCGTTGATTTTAGTGACTCTCCTAAAATCTCCATTTAAATACCTCTAAAACCGCACTGAAGTACCTACCTACATATAACCATCATCTAGCAACGTGTTTGTCCACTCACTTATGTGCCATAAAAGTAGGCGTGGTGCTTTAAGTAGAATTTAACTACTCCGAAAGTATGTCTAATTACCCTGTATAAACTGCCCCAACTGTTCCATTTCGCATCCCACTCTAAGGTCCTTCCATTTAGTTAGTTTTTTTTTTGTTACAGCGCCCCACCTAAACAAAGCTGAAGCACATAAAAAGTATTTGCAATTATGTTTAACAACTTGAAACAGAAAAAAAAAATAAGTATCTTATCCTCTTTGCAGTTATTAAATTGAAACTATGAAAGCAAAACGTTATGACCGTCGTAACTTTTTATCTGCACGTTGTTCCAAATTCACGCGAATATTCAATAGCGCCTGCCTGTGTGTGTGTGTTGTTCTAGTTTACCGACCCGGGTCCCGGACACTATCAGAGATGCAACATTTGCTTTTACGTTTATAGTTATTAGGCAGCTCACACTTTTGGCCTTTTGGGGGTTCATTCTCTTTCCTTCAGTGCTCGGCTACCAAACATGCGTAGGGAATTCGTCGAAACGAAGCGAGTATGTAAATTATTATGTATTTTTTTTTTATCTTTCATAGTCATCGGATTAGCAAAATGTATGGCGGCGATTTAGCATATAGTTTCAGTTCGTGCGTATACTACTACTATTCCCATAGCTGCGAGTGCGTCCGTGCGTTCTTCGTTTTGGGTGCTTTTCGTTACAAAGCGCGCAGATAAAGAGTCCATTACGGCTTCTTACGATTGCCGGTGTTAACACTTTTATGGGTCGTAAATTCCGCGTGGATATCCATATCCATGTACGCGTGAGCCTACGAGGTGGTCGGCGAATGCGAATAGCTAGTTTGGGAATGTGTATCAACGTCCTACGTGATTAGGCACAAACAAGCAGCCGCTAAGAGGATTGGGATGAAGTACGAGTAGCCTTTTAGTTTTATTGGTGTAGTAGTTAAGATATAAAAATAACATGGGAAACCGAATGAGATACGAAGCACTATCGAAGTAAAGTTGCACGGGTCGGATTTTTGAAGAGGTGACAAACCGTTAAGAAGATGTGTTTTGAAATGGCATTTGACATCGAGCTAACTGGAGAGTCGTAGATATTGGTTGAGGCCCAGCTCATCCCCCGGACTATAGCGCCATCTAAATATATAAGTAGGTCTTTAAATGAGCGAATGATATCAACTCCATTCTTTGGGCTACCAAGAGCAGGAGTCCTCTAGGTATGCCCACACCGACCATCAGCTCCAACATCCTTACCGAATACCGTCACCAGTGTATTTGCGAGCATGTTCCATGAATAACAGCATTTTCTTCCCATTGCTGTTGGTAGAGGATACTGCTACGTATTATACTTGATATAGAAGTCTAGGACCGTAGTTGAGTTGTCCGTAGCTTCTGTTTTAATATTATTGCCAAGATTGGAATATTGACATGCCCTGTGTCATTACACTTCCATTGCAATGAATCACTCACACGCAGTGCCGAATTGACTGCTAACTACCTATCTAGCTAAGGGGAGAAAGTGTAGTTTGGTTTCCTGCGCGTCGGTTGGACTGGTTCGCAGGGCAATGGTCGCTATTTTATTAAAAGGTAGAGTACAGTATATGAGTTCTAACTAATGCCCCATCTGAGGCCCAAGATCATTTTGCAAGAGTAAAGTGCGGTAGCGGCCTTTTGCTTCCTTTCCTAGAATTAGACCAAGGTGTTTGGAGCGGTCACTAAGGCGGAGATGGATTCCTTTTTACTTAGATGGGTCGATTTGAGGAACTTGGTGCTTCTTTGGGAATATAAGAATTGCTTTGGCTTAATCGGGCTTACAGCCCGCATATGAAAGTAGATTTCCGAAATGACGATATTGCCGCTGTGTACCATAACCTTGCAGCCGTTTTTCTCCAGGATCACCCGTATTCCATTCACTGCTACCAGCTATATAGTGGTGGTGATATTACCCCACCGTCTGCCCTGCGGTGCAAAGCAGTAGGTACACTAATATTCTCAGCTTGCCTGTTTAACAGCATTTAGTTCTTAGGGGGACTACGTCAGGTTTTCAAGTGCGTTAACTATAGCTAGGGGAGACTGGGGCACATTTGAACATTGCTAATAAAACCACATTTAAAAAATATTTCTAAGTATAAACCAAATTTTAAACTTGGTAATACTGTGCTCTTTTGTGGTCAACGACTTTCGGAAATCTTTACAGTCGTTTCGCCTGGAAGTAGCCGCATAAGGAGTTTTAATGCTTAAATTGCATATTTAAATTTTTCTATTTGTAAGAGTTTACAAATGTTATGGTGAGCTTTTCTTTTTGTGTAAAATATATTTCTAAGGCATAACTTCGTTTGATACCGTATAAATGTACGTTTTTTGATAAATAAGAAAAATATAAATATTTACGCACATTTTTCTGTCGCTTGACCTATTGGGGCAGGTTTGAACAAAACAGTCGGGGCACATTTGAACAAGTGGTCTGTAAGTGGCATTGAACTAAAAGCTAAGCTACCACCACCAATTAACGCTCCGGGAACATCGAGGACAGCTACGATGATGATTTTTGTCTTTAATTTTTCAAAATTTCAGTTCGGTTAATAAAATAACTCTTTTTTGTTTTTATAAATTTTTTTAAGTCATTTGTAAAATATTTTAGTAATTTCAAAATTTCAGTTTGCTTTTGTTCAGTCGTTTTTGTTTTTTTTTAAGTTAATTTATTTTGTTAAAGAAATACAAACCTTGTAGTAACTTATTAGCTGCTATAAGCAATTACAAATACTGCCGTTCAAAAGTGCCCCAGCCTAGTTCAAAACTGCCCCACATTGGGGGCACCTTTGAACATAAGGACCTACTTCGTTTTTAATTAAAAATAAATTATACGCCCTTACTAAATTTATGTAGATATTTTTCCAAATCAAAGTTTATTTGTATTTCTTAAAGTGAGAATACTTTACAGTCCAATAATTTAAACAAATAGGATTTTATGAGACCTCAAAGCAAAAAGTGTTCAAATGTGCCCCAGTCTCCCCTATGCTTCATTTTTGTTATATCGTTGGTGAAGTGGCTGAAAATGAATTAGTAGTTTCATTCCAAATAAAAACTATAATTTCTACCAAAGTGGCTAAGACTTATACACAGTAAGATATAAAATCTTATCAGCTACTGTTAGGCCCATTTCACACATATCTACACGGCAGCCGGCTAACCGGTACCGGCTACCCGGTTGTTTTGAACACATTCTTATGAGTGCGTTCACCCCTGCAAACGGAAACCTTCCATAAACGACCGGGTAGCCGGCTGCCGGGTATGTGTGAAATGGGCCTTAGGTTATACATTTCAAAAATAGAGCTTAATACTAAAACAAAGAGAGACTGGTTATTATATGCATAATAAATATGTATATCCGAATATAGAAAGAAAAGAAAATAGAAGGAAAAGAAGGAAGGAAGGAGAGAAATAGACAGGAAAGGTGAATAGTGTAGGTATAATAAAGAAGATTAAAGTATGTTAAAGAAAAGAGAAGTGTAGTATTTTATATAGTGGCAAAATGAGACTTAAATCTTGTTGGATTTGTTATCCTTTTAATATGGCGCGGCAAAGAATTCCAGAGACGAGTAGCGTTAATAAAAAACTGGCGCTCGGGTGTCAGGGAAGCGTAACGAGGCTGGATTAATTGATCAGACCTAACCAAAGAAGCCCTCGTCAGTAATGCGTAAAGATACGGCGCGGCGCGGCGGTTGGTGAATAATCAGTATATCATAAAGAAAAGATATCGTACGAAGCTCAAAGCAGCTCTCAAGCGGCATATTGAGGAGTCGAGAAGAAAGATTAAAGACTCTATCATATCGCCGGCGCCCAAAAATCTACCAAATGGTTCTATTTAAAACAACATTGAGCTTTCTCTTGCACACACAATTACAACTACAAACAAAGTTCACATCCATAGGCCAAGATCGGTAAAATTAATGACTCCACGAGCATAGCACGAGTTTTTAAGGGAGTATACGGCTGGGAGACCCAAAGAGTGCGTAGCACTCCATATGCCTTCCCAACAGTAGATAACCGTAATGTGCTGGTCCCAGATGAGGTTTTGGTTGAAAATAACTCCTAAGTTCTTAGCCGATTCGACATAATCAATAAAAGCGTTCTTTAAAACGATACGAGGAAAATAAGATAAGTCGAGTTTTTTTTTATATAACCAAGCACTTGGACTTCGACGGGTTTATAGCAAGACCATTAAGTTGAGCCCAGTATGCTACTTTCACAAGATCATCATTCACGCAACTAGCACCATGTTCGATGAGACCAAGACATAAATATAACATACTAGCGGACCCGGCGAACTTCGTCTCGCCCGAATTTAACGCCTTCAGATAAACTCCAGAGTGATAATAAAACACCACATAGTTCAAATTTCAATGTGATTTATTTGAATGGAATCGAAATTAGTAGAGAGCGATGTGATAAACAATATTTTTCGATTTGTTTTCCGGCGCAAAAACAAACAACGAAGATGGTTTGCCAACACGCAACCAGGCAACGTACAGCTGACCGTGGGAAAACATGGAAATTCGAGATTAATCCCACAGACTAACAACGATTGGCCTTGCGATTTATTGATTGTCATCGCAAAAAGATTCAGATTCCGCAACATTATGCGGTGGAGATCCTGGCACATCAAGCGAGTTAAAAAATTCCGTCGGATAGTTGGTCGCTTCGTCCTCTTTGGTCACGCTGTCAACGAATTTGTACGAATGCAGTTCTCCAGCGATTTGACTTTGAATAATGAAATTCAAGCTATCGGCGTCCTTATTCTTCGCTGCTTAACTTATCCAATCGAGATTTTTATAATTTTGGGCAATGCCGGGGAACACTTTGGTGATGAGTTTCTCCTTCGACGATGTGAACTCGGAAAAATTTTACGGGAACGATATCAATCCAGACGAAAAATCAATCAAAAATTTGGCCATTGCCAAGCGCCAGCAGGTTAACTTCTCCACCCAAAATGCACGAAAAACGTCTTTTATCACAATGTTGTGAATTTTCCGAATTTTCCACTAATAATTTTCTATTTTTCTATTCGAAAATCCATTTCTGAACAATTGCACATAAAATTCCATACAAAAAATTAATTTTCGATTTTTCCAATTTCCCGACTTTTTCGGAGAGTTTTCCCGAAATTTTCTTTCGTAAAAACCTTCTCCTGACAATTACGAACAATTGGAAAAAAAATGTTAGCCAAATCGGCCCAGCCGTTTTCAGTTTTCGATTTTTCGAATTTCCCGACTTTTCCGGAGGTTTTCCCAAAATTTTCATAAGAATCTTCTCCTGGCAATTATGAACAACTGAAAAGAAATTTGAGCCAAATCGGTCCAGCCATTTTCAATTGATGAATAACTATACATTTTTGCCACCATTTTTATACCCTCCACAGGAAGGTATATTCACTTTGTCATTACATTTGTAACGTCAAGAAGGATTCACCGGAGACCCTATAAAGTATATATATTCTGAATCACGATCACATTCTGAATCGATTTAGCCATGTCCGTCTGTCTGTCCGTCTGTCTGTCTGCTGAAAACACAATAGCATCCAAACGAATCAACCTTGGTGAATGAAATTTTGTGAGAGGACTTCTATTTACCGTCGTCAGGTTTGTGTTGAAAATTGTCTATGTCGGTCAAGTAGTTCTGGTACCTCCTATACCAAACCAATATGGTATGGCAAACATTTCGCATTACTTTTATGCAGTGGAGGGTATCAAAGCATCGGCCAGGCCGATGATAACACTTTTACTTGTTGTATATATAGATAGAGAGAACAGTAAAGGACCGAGTATAGAACCCTGTGGGTCACCACTATACTGGTTGGAAGAAAGTCTGATAGGCTATAGGCTGTCACTATTTGATAGATAAGGATGGGATAAGCTTTACAGCATCAGGCGAGAAGTTGTAAGACCGACGAAGTTTACCTGCAAGTTTGGAATGAACCACAGTGTCAAATGCCTTGGAGAAATCAAGGAGAACCAGAAAGCTTACTTTGTCCTCGTCGAGTGATTGCCGAAGATCCTCTATGAGCTATGACATTTAACAAAATAGTAACACCAGCTGTGTTTTTCGCGGAAGCCACTCTGTTTAATTGGTAAAAGGTTATATGCCTTTTTAAAACCGCTCATTTTTTTTTTTTATTCGTTCAAATACCTTCAAAAGGTAAGGTAATATTGGAATTGGTTTAAAATCAACGCACTTCGCTTTTTTGGGTATGGGCAAAATGTTAGCTATAATTTTACACTCATCAGGAAACTCTCCAGTAGTTAAAATGGTATTACATAAATATGTGAGTAATATATGGAAGAACTACTGGAAGAATCAATTTCAGAAAAGTGGGGTGCATTTCATCGAGCCCTATGGCGCAAGACTTAACCGAAAGTATGCTTTCGACCACGTCTTAACAGCGAACCGCTATAAACCCAAAAGTGGAATGTTTAGAAGTTCAATGAAAGTCGAGGAAGCCTCAGGAATACCTACTTAAAGAAGGCTGCGGTGGTTCTCAATGAGATTATATTTCGGCTTACCAAGCCCCAAGCTACGTAAGTTATTCCACAACTGTTGACCATTTAATGAAGTACTGAGTTTGCTAAAATATATATACGACTCTTCGCAGCGCTATATCCATAGCTATATCGCATGTTTTGCATAGACATAAAAGAAACTTTGCATAGGTATACCCAACCTCGGCCAACAGTGACCCGAAGCAGGGGGGCTGCATGGGGCAGCATACATTCATACATTATTGACTTAGATTCATATGTTCCTTTGTATGTCTCATCTTGTGCAAACAAATTATATTAAACAAAAATGACAATTAACCAGTAAGACAATTATCTTCGACTATGCCGAAGCTCAAATACCCGGTACTATATTATTGTAAAATAAAAAAATATTTTAGTATTAAAAAATTATATATTTGTATGGGAGGTATGGGTAGTTTTTATTCGATCAATCTTTACTGTAGCTATTTAAATTTAATTTTTAACATAAAAAGCTATATAAATCTGATATTTTTGTATGGGAGGTAGTAGTAGTTTTCATCCGATCTTGCTCATCTTCGAACTTAGCCTCAGTTTGGTGGATAAAAGCTTACGTACCAAATTTCAAGTCGATAGCTCTTAAATTACGGCCGTAATCGTGCGGACAGACGGACAGACGGACATCGCTAGATCGACTAAGAAAGTGATGCTGATCAATAATATATATAGTTTGTCACACCTACAACGCCTCCTTATGGGCGTTACAAATGGAATGACAAAGTGAATATACCCTCACCACAGTGTGGTACCGGGTATAATCACCACAGTGTGGTACCGGGTATAAAAACGAAATGAACTTTAGACGAAAAATCACTCAACCGAATTTGCAAAAAAATTAAACAAAATGCAGGACATACAGCTAGGTTCCAGAAATCGAGTGAAGTCGAAATTGCAAATCGAGTGAATTCGTTTTCATTGTTCTGCATTTCGGACGATTCGGAAACTCCGAAATTTTTTCGAAATCACAATTTCACTTTGTCTCAATTCCGAAAAATTTGAAATCGAAATCGAATACAGTGAAATGCAGACCACAAAAATTCATTTCCGATTTCATTTCGAGTGAAAGTGAAATGTGGAACCTAGCAGATGAACATTAGGTAGACAAAAAATAGGGGTATGGTACCTTCCACATTTCCTTTTCCTATGAAAAACTGTTGCTACCAATATTTACTTTTGGTTGTAGCACTCAAATTGCACAACTCGTATTTCCTTCAAACGTGTAAACTTTACGGTATACTATTAAAGAGTAAGCATAAATATCACCTTCGTGTGACAGCCGAAACAACATTATGCACACTGTTAACAGTTATATACTCTTAATACGCACGTAATTCGCTCATTTTGTAAATTTCCGTCAATTTCACTACCCCGTCTCGTTATAGCATTTTGCCTAGGCTACATGCTTGTTAAAAGTCCCTTTAATCATTTTCAAAATGAAAAAAAAAAAAAAAAAACACGTCTTGTCAATAGCTATGGCCGTATAATGTCATGCACCCCTTCCACTGTGGACCCCTTCCCACACAACAGTTACAAGTAAGTAATAAAGGTTTTAATGGCGAATAATTTAGTCCCTCATAAGTCTCAATCAAAAAAGGAGTCTCTTTTCGCTATAAAATAGCTTGCGTCATAGTTACGTTAGCGTACCTATGCCTCCTACACAAGTAGGAGCCCTTGTAAATTCTAGGCATTACGGCCACACGCATACTGGCACAGGAGGTTGTGAACCATCTTTTAAGCTTAAATTACGCTTTCGTTGCCACCATGCGATGAGTAGAACGATGAGGGGCACAACGCACAAGGCACAAATCAGCTTAACGAACATTTGCATTCGCAGATTACTTGTAGCTAGCAAGAAGGATTCGTGTTTTTTAGCTCCCCTTTCGCTGGGTAGTGGGTAAGGGTATTATAAAACGGGTTTTAGTCTTTTAAGAGGCGTTATGCGTTAGGCAACGATGGGTTATGGAATGTCTGCCTGTGTTGAAATTGCTAAATAATTGCCAACAATTTCTTTCGATTATGGATTAACATTATTCACGTGCTACAGTTTAAGTGAATGCCTATCGTGTACCTTAAGGATCGTGAGCGAAATGGGTTGGGGTTGGGTAGTTAGACGCATACATACTCCCTTATGTTAATTACTAGTGCGGGTGTAGTAGTAGATAGGTATTCGTAAAGAAGGGTGAATTTTGAGCACAAAGAGACAACGGCTAAAGACTTTTGTGTGATTTTATTGTATCCGTGTCGTTAATTTTTTTTTTTTTGCATAGAGTAATGTTAGAGCAGATGACGCCATTAATTTTAAGCGACTATCAACTCCTGTTGAGGAATGGGTGATTTTATTTATAGATGAAAATATGAATGTAGTTAGAGACGCGTGAGGTTGGATTTATTTCTGTAACGTCTCTTGAACAGACGGGAGCATTAAGTTATAAAGTACGAGTATTTGATGTGTCAATGCATTTAACACTGAAGACATTGAAGTTCTGTCCATTAAGGCCGAAAGGCAATAGTAATAACTAATAAGGATATAGTTAAGTTTAGAGCTAGAATAAGATAAATGTTAATTTTAATTTAGATTTAATCATTTTTGTCTAGTATGGAAGATAAAAAAAAATAATTAATAAAAATGAATTTAAAAGTAAAACAAGTAAAAGTGTTATCATCGGCCTGGCCGATGCTTTGATACCCTCTACTGCATAAAAGTCATGCAAAATGTTTGCCATGCCAGAACTACTTGACCGACATAGCCCATTTTCAATACCAACCTGACGACGGTAAAAAGAAGTCCTCTCACGAAATTTCATTCACCTAGGTTGATTCGTTTGGACGCTATCGTGTTTTCAACATACAGACAGACGGACAGACAGACAGACAGAAAGACGGACATGGCTAAATCGATTCAGAATGTGATCGTGATTGAGAATATATACTTTATATGGTCTCCGGTGAATCCTTCTTGGCGTTACAAATGTAATGACAAAGTGAATATACCTTCCTGTGGAGGGTATAAAAAAACTTTGAAGTTCTGTTGTGCAGTCCAGTTGCACATATATCAATTTTCATGCATGTAACTGGGGAATCTTTTTAAGGAAATTAAAGTAGACCATACAATGGGAAGATTAACAAATTTCTTTTTTCTGTACCTAAGTGTGCAGGGTCAGAAAGATTTCGGTTCAAAGCTTCTGTTATACTATACGCATAGTATATAAGAAGCTAAGAAAATTTGTTGAGTTTCACTAGGAGGCGACAGCAACGAAACCCCTTGTTCAATGAGGAATGCCTTGCCTGCTGGCACATGCAGCCAAGAAGGCAGCTTATTAATCAGTGCTGCAGCCCAAACCTAGAACTGCTGCGTGAGCTGCCCGCAAGTTCCAGAAAGAAAAGAACAATATCGACCTTTAGAAGGAAAAAAGATCGCAGGAAGCGAGTGGTTAAATCTATTTAGAAACTTTTTTTTTTTGTCGGAGGTTGTTACTATCCGATGGAGCACTCAGAAACAACTACTGGTCCACAGTGGTCCGCTGTATCGTCGTCCTCTCCACAAGGAGGATAGATGGTGGTGTCGTTCGAGCCCAATACATTTATAAGTGTTTGGCAAAAGCTTGATGGCCCGAAAGGACACCCACAAGCAGTCTGCAGTCGATTCTCCTGAGAGACAGAGGGAAAGAAGCGGACCTTTTGCGGATGTCCGGAACCAGTCGTTTGGTCTGTCTACTACACCCAGCACAGTCACGCCACTGATACTCGTGTTTACGAGAAACCAAAGTATCAATAGATGACCTACTACAGATGCAGGCAGGTTCAGGCATATCCATAAGACAGGGGACAAGGGATAATTATCGCGCAAGTTCGTCAAAATTCTTCCAGGGGAAGGTCCCTGTGCAGCCAAGGCAAACCGTTGTTTGGAGTTTGGCGAAACAGGCAGTAAAACATTTCCCCGAAAGCCTGTTCCACCATACAACCGATGCATATGAGAGAAATGGTCTTACCATTGCCGTATAGATCCAAAGGAACCTTTAAGGAGATAAGGAGAAGATAAGATAAGGAGAAGAGAGCAACCGTAGTTTTAAGAGTATTCACTGAAAGCCCATTTCTTGTGCACCAGTCATCGATCAAGCCCAAGGATCTCTGCGCCTGAGAGCAGACAGTCCTTAGATTCGGTCCGACAGACAGAACGGCGACATCGTCCCCGTAGGGTTGTGTGTAGGTTCCAGGAAGATTGAGAACCGTTAGCAGAGAGTCTACTACCATACACCATAAAAGGGCAAACAGAACACCACCTTGAGGGCAGCCTCTGTTCACCCCTGTCATGACGCATTTGCCACTTCGCTTCGGCAATCAACGTCATGTACATTATAGCATTGCTTTAAGCCACAACACCAATGTTTCATCTATACCATGATGTCTGGCTGGATTGCACATGCTAAAATAACGTATAAAAACGTTTTACATATAAAAACGAAGGCGGCAAAGATGTAAACGAGAATAAAACGAGGTACCTACATATATCTAATGTTCTCAACATCGGTTGCTCGAATAAAATGTCACAATCGGCAGATATAACTTCAGTAGTCAAATCAATAAAAGAATCACTCTTACCAATCGCTGTTTCTACGGGCTATGAAGGCATCTAAAAAATAAATCCCTCCCTTTTATAGAAGATACAATTCAAGATATGAAGGATCCCTGTTCTGCTGTATGCTGTAGAAACATTATGTACAAATTGTCTGAATAAAAGTTTCTGGAAAATAATATCCTAACAATAATTGCAATAATTCCTAATTCTTAAAATGAAATAAGTCCTAGCTCAGAATGAAATATTTTTTAACTTAAAAATTAAATAAATCCTAACATTTAGAAGGTATTTCATAATGAAACATTTCCTAACACAAAAAAAATTGAAAAAAGTCCTAAAGTGCAAAACACTAGTAGATAATTATTAAATTTATCGTCAGTAAGGTTTTAATTATAAATTTTGATGTTGTCAACCACTATGGATCTGCATATACAGGGCATCTAATATTGCCGTCCTCATCCGAATGTAGCATTCCGTACAAAAATGTAATTGCTCACATGGCAGCAAAGGAGTATTTGGTCCTGTAACGCAGCAATTTATGCACAAGTACCTAGCTATTCATCATCATCTTCTTTTTCTTTAGT
Organism: Cheilosia scutellata; assembly: GCA_955612985.1. Lineage (NCBI taxonomy): Eukaryota > Metazoa > Arthropoda > Insecta > Diptera > Syrphidae > Cheilosia > Cheilosia scutellata. The sequence goes on along the minus strand of OY015314.1, from coordinate 32,496,376 downwards.
CTTTTGACGTGCTTAGTTTGTCGTCCTCATCACTGTTCTGCTCTGTATCTCTGTATCTACCCTCTTCCTAGTGAAAATCAAAAATATTTTCGTCCGGTTCCATTTCGACACATATGTCACTTTTAGGAAACACCATCCTGTCGATAAACATAACTGCAGATATTTCTCATGCGAACAATTCACTACTGGCATTTTCAATTTGTGCCCCCATTTTTCATATCAAGACTTTCTTCGTTTGTTTTCAAGAACCGGCGCGGCTAGAGGTAAGCAGTTAAAATTCTTTTGGAAAATTCTTCTGTATGTAAAGATTTCACAAATTTCAAGAAATCTAAATATTTTATCATCCGCCCAAAAGCAACATTATAGGCCAAACCAACTTCTATGTATGGCTGAAGTTGACCTCCAGAAAAATTTGCAAGAAAAAAAAAAAAAAAACAATTTGTCAGTACCTTTTGCCCACTGCACTTATCTAAGTAGGTACAAAACAGTTCAAAATCATTCCTTGAGCATCAAAAAGTAGCTATTCATGCTTTCTTGTAATTTCATGAGTCGCTCTTATTTGAGTGGATGTCAACAAGGGCAAAGAAAGCAACCTGAGTGTCCGGCTTAGATTCCAAAAGCATGCTATGTGGTTGCTTTGTTTCTCCTGATTGCTTGGCAGTAATGGAACCAGAAACCGTACATTTGACCAACGCTAAAACTGTCTTTTATGGCATTTTGAAGTCGGTCATCATACATTGACTTGTCAAATTTGAGAGGACAAACAAGAGGTGAAATACCTGTGAATATATAAATTACTAGCTATATTAATATATATAATATATTACATGTAGATATTATAATAAAATTAAATCGTTTCATCGGCGGGGCGCGGTGCGGGCGGTTTACCGCGATCTCTCCCGCCAAACTCGCCGCCAGGCAGTTACGGTTTGCCCGTGGAATATTCTCCTCCATTAATTTTATAATCTTTTCTGAAGAAAATAATATAGGTACAAAAACAATATTCAATACGGCCTTTAACCCTAGAACACTAACCATGAGTCAAATTGACTCACAAGGTACACATAACTGAGCATGCGCAGTTCGCATGATGCACTAGCGCACTGTTGCGCCACCTAAGGTTCTACTGGTTAGTGCCTGTCAAGACGCCGTGCACGTTGTGTCGCTGCTGTCAGTGTGTATCCCGTGACATTATCAACAACAAAGGTAAGTGAGTCAAAACGACTCATGGTTAGTAATAACAGAATAGAAATATAAGTAAGTGAACATAGGCAAAAAAGAAGATTGCGAGGGCCCAGCAATGGCCCTGGCCGCTCACACTTTTGCTTTCACTGAAACAACAGCTACTGAGACTTCATCTGTCGCATTCGACTCGTCTGATTCAAGTTCCAGCATAATAACTTTTCCAGGGAGTACAGTAGCAAAAACTATACCCAAGCAAAGTATTGATGTTTTAAAAAAACGAAAATTGCTGAATTTATACTGTAATGATCAAAAATGATTAAAGTTTCTTTTACTGTTTTACTTTGTTTAAATAAAAAATTTAATATTGAACAAAAATGCCTTTTATTTACGCAATTACACTCGTTTTTGACATGGGTGAGTCGATTTGACTCATGGTTAGTAATAACGTACTAACAATTATGGTTAGTGTTCTAGGGTTAAAAAAAGTTATATTGTTCATCTCTGTGTAAAGCTACACCGAAATTATTCCAAATTATGTTCCCTTTGGAAAGTTTCAAAAACCTCAAGGACAGATTTCGGCGAGGTAATAAAAACTTTTGCTGTTAAATTCTGCAATGTTCTTTTTGTCTTGTGGAAATCCAGGTTTTTATTGCGCTGGTTTCTACAATTAAAAAAGTTAACATGGAAATCAGAAAAAAGTTTAATAAGATCAACTTACTTGGAACAAATCGCCCGAAACGCTTTGCGAATGCCACTCAAAGTATTAACGCCGGTTATAACACGTCCTGCATCAACACACTCTGTCTTAATAGAACTGCTACTTTACCTTGTTTTGGTTATAGCATACGGAATATTGTTTATGTAATGCGATTTTTTTTTGGATGTGCATAATAATTGTTTTTCAGGCACGAGTACGATAACTTAGGCGCCAAAAATTGATAACTGTTTTTTGTAGAGGAGTTAAATATAAGCATTTTTTTTACTATGGGATGGGGTCTATCTGGCTTCCCCCCATGCTGCCACCCCTGCTTGGGGTCACTGTTGGATTTTGGGATGGATGCAAGGCTGAAATTATATTAGTTTACCCAATGTCAACAAGATTCTTCAGTAACAGTCTCTGGCGTAAAAGTTCACATTATAGACAAAATTTTGCTGATTTGCACTATCGATAATTGAAAATGCTATAGTACTTTGTTGTAAGTGTTGCCATTGATTTGTAATATTTTATTTTCATTTTAAGTTTTATTTTTTTTTAATTACCCCTCCCTCCTAAACGGAGCGAGATAGACCCCCACCTCTCATAGCAAAAAATGCTTGTACATATTTAACCCCTCTACATAAATCCATCATTAGTTTTCATCGCCAAAATTACTCACCCCAATTTTTGTCCTTAAATTTCAAGTTTGAAATTGTTTTTTTCAAAAACTATTAACAGAAATAACTTGATTTAAAAATAATATGAAAGAACAGATTCCGGGCTTTCGAAAATGATATAGTCTTTTATTATAAGTGTTGCCATTGTTTTTTAATATTTTTATTTATTTATTTTTTTTTTTTTTTAATTTTAAGTATGTTTTTTTAAATTTCACCTCCCGCCTAAACGAAGCGAGATAAGCCCCCCCTCCCATTGTAAAAAATGCTTATATTTAAACCCTCTACAAAAAACCGTTATCAATTTTTGGCGCCTAAGTTATCGTACTCTCCCCGTTTTTCACTTTTAACATAAATAATAATTGACTGTTCTTTCTCTTTCCCATAATTTTTTTCGAATTCCATGTTTTTTTTTTACTCGACCGAACGAAATTTTCAGTGAGGACACTAAGCGGTTTTAAGTGACAATGGGAACGACAATTGTTAAAGTTTAACAGCGATATTAATAAGAAAGCCCTATCCGCTCTTTATTCCATCTTTTAGCTATAAGACGGATAGTGGACTTGTTCGTTTGATAACTTTTATTATTTATAAATACATCTTATATCCATATTAGCTATCCACTCTTTATCACTAAACGCACGGCAGCACTGCGTCCAAACTGTATTAAACATGGTTGTAAATCTATCATATTCCATCAGCTGACACTATCATGCTCAGAGCATTTTATGTGCTATCGCTTGCGATTTTTAGATTCTCTCTGAAATTCTCTTCCAGCTTTTAAATTTCTCGCGTCCAATCGAACTTTGTGTTGGTAGATATACGTGTATTTGAAATATGTGTATAGCAAGTTAACTGGTGTGAGCAAGTTAACCACGCTCTATACGCCGAATTCGTTGAGTTAAGTTATCCGCTCCTTAAGACATGTCAGTGAAAGCTAAGATATGTTTATAAATAATAATTTCAAGTTTAAAGATGTGTTAGAGCTAAAACGCCACTATGCGGTATTTATTAATACGGGGGTAAGATTTTACAAAAAATAAAAAAATCAAACAGTATTTTAAAAACAAAATAACTTGAGAAATGTCATTTAAGAAAAATTAAATAACTCCAACACCTTTGAGTAAAATCTCTCCTAATTAGCATTCATTTCATTCACATACCTGTATTTAGGATTCATTTCATCATTATTTTGCTACATTTGTTTACGTCTGCTAACTAAATGATGTATAGTTTATATTTAAATATAGCAGACGTAGCGCTAGACCTCAGAATGTGGTTTGAAATGTCAATTCAACCACCAAATTGACAAATTAAATTGCTGTTATTCAAAACGATACGGCAATCGCAAAGTAGAATATGTCACACCGCATGCACGTTTTGTTTCAAAGTTGGCATATTCGTATGTCGACGGTGACTGGCATGTGTTTATTTTCGATTTGTTGACATATGATTTTTCCCTAATTTCGCGAATCAATTCCGATATGGCTATTTTGGCAGCGTATCTTTGGGAGACTAGCAGCGAAGACGAAGACAACGACCAAAGCGACGCAAGAATATCTTTGAAACGCCGCCGCCGTATTTGGTAAAAGGATTGGTTGCGGCTTCGGGAGACGGAAAGATTCTGCGCTAAGATTAGTCGTTACCAATGGTCCGTTAAATTCAGACTTTTCCAGTTACCTAATCACACTAGGAATTCAAGCTTGCAAAATCGTAACGTTGAAATTAAAAACAAAATTTATTAAATTCACCCAAACTATTTAAAAATAAAGCAAACAAAACAAAATACGTTCTCACCGACATGCACGTTTTTCAATAGGATGGGAACCGCCAGGTACGGACCAATGGCACAATACTTGTTCGAGCGAACAGTGGTATGACGCTACGTCCGTTGGATTATGCCTGAACGCCTCTAAGGTCGTATCCGTGCTGGACTGATATGTCGTGTGGCAAATTTACATGCCATTCTGAATCGGACATATGGGTGACAGACGCATGCCAACATAATATGTCAGCGTCAATAATATGGCGAGTACACGACATGCACCCATTTATGACATATTCCGACGTCGAATTGACGTCAGAGTGGCATGCGTATGTCGTGTTTGGCATGTCGTGTACTCATAGCTTTAGTTAGATAAAACGATAAAATTCTTCTTATTTAATTATGTAGGTAGTCGTGTTTGTGAAATCTGAAACTGAAATTTAAAGAGAAAATCGAACCGAAAAGTGTCAAGAAGTGAAGTGAGTAATCCCAAATTTATCTGGAGCGAGGAAACTCCATAATTACTGGAGCGAAGGAGGTTTTGCTTCCGTAAAGCTAGAAAGCGGCAGAATAGGAGCGCTCTGCAACGAATGCACTAACATTCTAAAGTATGCAACAAAATCCAGGCTCCAGACCCACAGGTAAATATTACTCAAATAGTAAAATAGTTTCTCAGAGTTGATAAAATAGAATTTAGGTTAAAGATTCAAGTCAAGTCGTTAGAAATCTAATCTTTAATAATAATATAATAATTTCAGACGCACTTGTGTTCCAAATCACGATGACGTGTCACAGACACCTCCTACATAACTAGCACGGTTTTGGTGTCAGTGTCATATGAATCAGTTGCAACGAAGGCATTGAAATAGCGAAGGATTGTCTTACAGCGGCTATAAAAACTACAACTACTCCACCATCTCTGCCAACAAATATACCCGTACCAACGACTTCATCATATTTAACTTCAATAAATACCACATATCTATACATATCGTCATGGTCAACATGAGTCAACATTATTCCACCCTATTTTTACCCCGTTGGCATCGTCGTCCTCATCTTCAAGAAACATTTCAATATGCCATCCACATCATCATCCGCCCAAAATGCTTCCAAGCTCCAGGAAGGAGTTTATAACTCCCGAACCAACAAAAAAAGAATCAAAATGAAGCCACCAACAGCTGCGAAAATATCGAATTTCGTTGACTGCATAGAGGAAAAGGAGTCACACAAATTTGACATTGCTTTGGCAAACATTTTTTATGCGTGCAACATAGGTACCTTTCGCTATGGTGGGAATGTTACGACCATCATATAAGCCTCCATCAAGAAAAAATGTGGCTGAAGTGAAGGAAGCTTTCGTGGAGCTCCAGACAGAAACGGATGGTGTGTTGGTGGTTGATGGTGGAAGAACAGCAACAACAACACTCACAATGTTCGGACAATAATGAGACAATAACTTTCATCCTTCTTGAATCCTTCAACTTCACAAATATAAGCGACACAGGCGAAGAATTAGCAAAAGCATGCGAGAAATCGATCAAAATCTAAACACTCTAGGTTTAAAAAATAAAAAATTAAGGACCGTGGTTGCAGCGGCATGTTAGCTGATCAACCCCTACTAGCTTAGCCTCATATAAAGTCAGTAGATCTAGGTAGTAGGTACAGTACCTATAAGTGGCTATTGTTTGCAAACATGATTAAAAAATATTGTTTATTACTATTATGTTTCATTATTCAATATACACGCAATTTTTTAATGCCGAAATAGCTCAGTTGGGAGAGCGTTAGACTGAAGATCTAAAGGTCCCCGGTTCGATCCCGGGTTTCGGCAGTTCTTTTTTTTTTTCTAACGCACAAATTTATTTTGTTTGCAAGATTTCCTTACAATAATTCTACAATGTTGTTTTGTAGGTAGTTAAACATCGCGTGCAATTTTTGCAGCCCTTATGTAGCTGTCCTGAAAAAGATGTGTTTCTTCACATATCCGTTAAAAAATAAAGTTTTAAGAGTCGGCCAATCAACGAGCAATTTTCAAAAATTAGGTCTGAACAAAATGTTAAAACAGAAGAAGTGGGTTTGGATTTTCATTACGCTGTTCAAAAGTCGGCAAAGCAACGAGCAATTTTCAAAAATTAGATCTTAGGTTTGGATTTTCATTAGGTATACTTACGTATATGTATATAAAATGTATACATACCTACAAGTCGGCATTTTCAAAGGTTCCACATGAAGTCGTAAAAATGTAGTTCCGATTCGATTTTAAAAAGGACGGTCGGCATCGGTGAATATGCTGACTGTGAAATCCTTAAAATTTAGCAAGTTTCGATTCGATTTTAAAAAGACCGGGCGGCATTTCTAATTGAGGTTAAATTCGAAGGAATATGTTATTCGCTAGTTTGTGGAACTCGGCTTATTGATGTGGATTGCGAACTTCGACCATTCGCGGCAAGAGTCGGCAAATAATTTGAAAAACGAAATTTCGTTATATAAACTGTTTATAAACTTGATTTCTTACAGCTGATGGCTGAATGCCGCGACCCAGAAAAGTGTTCATGTGAACGGACTGTCAAAACTTGCGAATATTCGTTCTTTCGTAGATATTTGGTCGCTCTCATGTGAATAGTCCTTGAGGTATCAAAATCCTATATCCGAAAGACCACCGAATCGATTGAGCTCAAATTTACAGGAGATCTTAGGTATCGGCATGGGATATTTGCTGATTTTTATGATTTCTATACAGTCTGCAAGTTCCCCCAAGGATCGAACCCTCGCTACGCCCTTGGGTTCACACTTTCACGCTTTCGTTCAGCGCGCAGTGAATAAGTAATATAGTAGGATATCTGGTATGTTTCCTATCTTCTTTACTATTTTTTGGATTTCAGAGTATCTAAGTTTACAGGAGCAGGATAATTATTGCACAATGGTTTTGAATGAAATGGAAAGTGATGACGGTGATTTTACCGATGGTTCTGCTAACGATTATGTACCGCCACCAACAGGTATGTCATTCGGCAGTATAGTAGGTAAAATTTGTGGCGAAGTGGAAGAAATTGGTGAGGCTTCTGACGTAGAAAACGAACCTGAGGTCGAGTATGAAATTGCTGAAAACGACGATGGTGAGGATGCGACTACAGAGTTTCCCGATTCATGCGAAATCATGACTGGTAAGGATGGAATAACGCAGTGGAGTACAGTTCCGCCAAATACGATTGTTCGAAAGGGGCCTTTTGATGGTTTCGAGACTAAAGCTGAAGCTGATACATTTCACTTTGATGATGATACTTTCATGGCTTTTTTCACTCCTGTAATGGCAGACATCGTGGTTACAGAAACTAATCGAAAAGCTCTAAGTGTTTATGCGTCGTTCAATTCCAATCATTCGGATAGCCCACCAAAGGTTTGGAAATCACTCACTGTTCAAGAGTTAATGGTTTACTTGGGTGTTGTCTTTATGGCCGGGGTACATCATTCGAGTGGAGAGCACACATTTGTCCTCTGGAGTTCGGACTCTGTTATCCATTTTCGTGCTGCAATGTCTCTTTGCCGATATTCTGCAATTACGCGTTTTATACGTTTCGATGACATTCGCACTAGAGTTGATCGAATTTGTATCTACTGACAAGGCCGCCCGAGATGCCGCCCCAATTCGTGATCTTTGGAACCTAATAAACGAACAGGTATGTAAAAACTACAAGCCCATCGATAGACATCACTGTGGATCCACCGCGGGATGTGGCGTAACATAAGTAACGACGCACGCATCACCAAGAACGACAGTCAGCGCAACCAAGGACTCTAAGCTACCATAATTCGCGCACTCCATCAATGCACACAGCAAATGACTTATAATTTATACTGCTACCGGAAATCCTATATCGATATCTTCAGCAAATTGTAACACTCATCTATGTGTGGAATCGGCAACACCTTTTGCCTATGACATTCTAATGGGGGTTTGTAACTGTGAATGTGGTGATTACATCTCATAATATTCACAATTTCCTCAAATGTAATAATCAGCAGCGATTAAGGAAACGCATCCACCCCTCGCATTATTCAGATTCATAGTGAAATTTAATTTTAAAAATACCTCCCCAATCCAAATCCCCGCAATTAATGCACAGCTGACGTGAAATGTCAAATCTTTCGACTGAATGAAAGTCAAAAACGTTGAAAAATTCTCAAAGGGACATTTCTCGGTCGCTATTCAATTCCATCCCGTAGGGGTAGGTTGTGTAATTAACATTTTGTTGTATGCAAATTTATTAAACGCGCGACACCTTTTCATTCCTTGGCACTCGTGGTCTCTCTGCCATGCACACTCTTGATTCAGAATATGAACTGTATCCTTCCTTAGTAACCGCATAAACATGGCTGAAGCTGGATGGTGTTACCAACATCCCCTAACCCTACCCCTCTTCTGGCAGTTTTAATTTTTAACTTCTCAATTTCTCTGTGCTTTTACGGAGATGAAAATGTGGCAGATTAACCCCATGAACACAAAGCCAACCCCCTTGACTTTGACTGTTCCCAGTAAGGTATATCCTTACCGTCGTTGGTTTGGTTGTTATCGAGGTAGGTGTTGGAGTAAAAGTTGATTTAAACCAGGGAGCAAAAAAAAAAAAAAAAAAAAAATAAGCGGATAGCTCTGGTTGAACAAAATCAAAAATGGCGGCGCAACAATAACACCATCTGTTTGCGGTCGTCACTTTGAGTGTGGAATGTGGATGGCTCCAAAAAGGAGTCGACTGATGGGCTGGGTGGTTGTTGCTCCAACGCTGAGAATGCTCATTTATGTGTGCGTTGGTTTGTATATCTTTGCACTAGGTATACGATGAAAACTTCTATCCTAGCAACAGGAGAGGAAATTCATAATTTTCTGTTGCATCAACATTGTAAAAAAAAACACGTGAAAAAATGCTTTTCAATTTTTATCACACCAGAGGGTGACGCCTGGTGATGGTGATTGTTGTGTTTTTTATATTCTACGTCCTACGTGTGAGCCTTCACAACCGATCCCAGACAAGCCTGTACCTACATAAATATAAAAATTCCCCAGATTGAGTGACGAAAATAGCAAATTCAGGGGGGCGTATGGCAGCAGAAATAGTCCTTTATTGCACACAGCTTGGGCTCCTTTAAGTAGATGTATGTAAATTGTGGATATGTATGTACCTATGTAGGTATCTATATTTTGTGTCATTATTTGGGGACGACTTAAATACAGAGGGGTTGTTATTTCCACATCATCACCGTACACAAAGTAAACATTTTTCAAGTTCATATAGGGATGATGGCTGGATTTAGTTCTTTTTCGAGGTGAATTCTTTATGTTCACATGAAGAAAAGCGATTTTATATGCAAAAGCCTACCAAAGTCGTATTTGAAAAATCCAAACCGATTGTAGATATAACTTATATACGTAGGCAGCTCTTCAGGGATGGTATTCTCTTTTGATGATTCTACTTGCAATCCATTTATTCATCGGTTGAGAGGCTTAATTGATCAAAACATCATTCCAGATTCCACTGAGTAATGACACGCTTAATATAAATGGAGAAAGACAAACACGGTCGAAATAGAATTCCCATTTAGCAGCTGAGGAATTTGGTGGAGATAGATGCATTGTAGAAATTTTTTTTTTTTAATTCAAGCTAAGTCCCTTGAAAAGTATTCATTCAGAATTCACATACCTATACACACTACTGTGTGACTGACAGACTGAAACATCAACTCACAATGAGAAACGATTTTTGGGAATATTTTAATAAGACGTAAAACAGATCACCATAACCCACGGACCATTAGTCGTATTAATTTAAAATTTCGCACGCTTATGTAGAAGTAAAAATTATTCGACTGCGGTTTCGGCATTTTTTTTTAAATAAGGCTTGAGCTGATGCCCAAAGTCGCACATCCCATGCAAATGTTTTGAACAGTTCGTCGAAAAGCAATCACTTCTTCGTACCGCTAAGAACTAGGAGCTATAATCTGACAAATAACAATAATAATGAGACCGGTTAGTGTGCTGGACTACTAATGAGTCTTAAGCCTAAGGTTTTGTCCGCTAACCCACCTCTAACGAGTGTACGTTTTGGAATTGCCAGCGAACGAAAGCTTCTTCTGGGTAAGTCAAAGCGAACCAAATGAAAATCGCCCGATTTGTACCTACCCGAAAGTATAAATGGTCTAATAAAGTTCTTATTTTGGCTACATAATTGTAGATCCCTTCCATTTAGAGCAAACATTTTTCACACAAACAAATGGTTGCGGGGCTTTTTTGGGCATATAACACATGGGCCTTTTTTTATTTGTGGTGTAAGTGGCGCGTTTTGCAAGTACAGAAACGAATACTTGCAAACACGCCATATACGCGGCGAAGATGAGACCGAACGAAGTACATATATGATGTCTACCTATATATTGAGTGCACTCACCTACCACCGCCGCCAACAATCAGTGGTGCCAGTATCGCGACATCATAAAGGAGGTAGCCGAAACAACTGTAGGGTACCAGCCACCTCAGGGAAAGAGGGCATGATGATGAATGCATGTACAGGAAAAAGGTGACAGAAGATGCAAACAAGTAAGCGCTGCAGAGCAAAACAGAAGAGGGCTTACGCAGCTTCCCAGCTCAAGGAGATCGAAGAGTTGGGCGATCGTAATAACATCCGGAGGTTTTATAAAAAAGCCAAGCAACTGGCTGCTGGGTACAAAACCAGAACGCAGGCATAGGACAGCAAATGAAACCTAGTCACCGAAGCGCAGGGAACAGTAGCAGTAGATGTGTTTAAGCAGCATTTCCAGCAGCTGCTTAATGGGCATCATGTAAAGAGAGTGATAGGCAAGAGAGAGGGCAACGTGCAATTTTGAAGTAGTTCCTCCGAACTATTTCAAACATGAACCTGATTACGGCAAGGAGATTCGCTATTATGCAACTTCTGCAATCTCATACTGGAGCAGATAGTGCGCCGGACAGGTGTCAACTTGTAAGGCATTATCGTCCAGCTGCTGGGCTATGGGGATTATATTGACATCATCGGTCGCTTCCAGCGTGGCGTGATAGATGCTTTCACGGCGATTGAAGAACAGGCGTTGGCCTTGAAGTATGTAAATGAGGACAAGATTAAGTACATGCTATCAACAAACAAACATGGTATCTGTCCACCGCCTAGGACAAAACGTCACTATTGATAGCAACAATTTCGAGGTAGTCTCCTTAACTCCTTCGCCTTCCTCGGAGTAAAGATATAAACTCCTCTAATGACACCCTAGTGGAGATCCGGCAAAGAATTACCATATGAAACCGTTGCTACTTCGCTTTGGCAAAGCAATTGGTTTCAAAGCTCCTAACTCGAAGGACGAAATGTGTGCTCTACAAAACCCTAATCCTGCCAGTTCTGCTTTATGGCGCCGAGTGCTGGTCGATAAGCATGAAGGGAGAGCTGATACTGCGCTTCTTCGAAAGAAAAATACTTCGGCGGATTTTTGGTCCTGTGTGCGAGGAGGGCGAATGGAGGAGAAGATACAACCGCGAACTCTATGAGCTGTACCAAGATGTGGATGTAGTCCAAAAAGAAAAAAACACGTCGACTGCATTGGGTCGGCCACATCGAGCGAATGGACAATAATGCTCCAGCTAAGAGGATCTCCGAATCCCAGCCCCCAGGTTGGAGAAGACAATTAACCGACTTGGTCTCGTCAACTGGACGCAGCGTGCCCGGGATCGTAGAGGATGGAAGGCTGCAGTGTCTCAGGTAGAGACTTTACACGTGTCTGGAGCCCGATAAGTAAGTTAGTAAGTATATTGAGAAATATAACTTCGAAGTAGGTGGAGATTTTGTCTTCCTGATGGGCTCTACTGCTATCTCCCAAATCGACATCAGAAAAGAAATCTTGCCCATCAAAGATCTAAAACCCAAGAAAATATCATATAGTACCCTAATATTCACTGTTCTGTTGGTATAGTGCAGAAGCATGACCTTTGTCGAAAGCGGCAGCAATCCCTTTTATGGTGACATTTCATCCAGTTACTAGACAACCTACACGATCTAATTTACGCATAGCAAAAACCTTCGCAATCGTACAATAGAGTCGGTGTGGTAAAAGGGATTCAACAAGTAGCATCTTAGTTTTAGTGGGTAAAGAACTTTATGTGAACCACAGAATCCGGGGACAATTACATAGCTTATCGATTGTAGCTGCATCATGACATATCCAAGTGAGTGTATCATTGGGGATTATCCCCAAATTTTAGCCTTGTCAACGTATTCAATTGATGTCTGCCCTATCAAATTGATGCAAGTAGTCTTTAAGGTCTTCGTTAATTAACTCAATGGCACCTTAATCATATCCATTGGACAGCAAATAAATAAAATGTATAACATCGTCAGGAAACATGTGGGGAGCAGAATGTTTTATAAGTTGTGAGCGTTCATTTACAGATATTAAGAAATTATGATACATAATTATGTTTCCTAGAGCCACATAATATCATCAAGAACTTGACTGACTAATGAGATAGCCGAAATCTATCCAACAGCTTCTGCGAGAGAAGAGAATGGGCCATTTGAGAAGTCCAACAACGTCAAAAACGTAGGGCTGTTTGCAGCCAGGAATTTGCGAATGTTGGCACCTAAATGTTGGCAATTATAAGGAACAGTGCTGTCTTTTTGCTCGAAGGCCGGATTTAGCGAAACTGAAAAGGTTTCAGAATCGTCTTCTCAATGTTTAAAAAAATTGGTACCTATTACTAAAATCCGAAGTGAGATTAATATAGTGCTGCCATAATCGGGTATTTCAAAAGACAAAAAAAGTGCTGGGATGGAACGATTTAGGTTTGGTTGGGCTTGATGTGGCCCAGCGAGGAGTAGGTAATCCTTCCACACTCAGGTCAACACTAACACATTGAGATGTGGATATCCATCGGGGGAAAGATAGGTTCTAATTTACCCATTATATAAATGCAGTAATCAACTACTTTCTGTGGGCCCTACGAACTAAGTCCCAAAGGGAACTAACTCCCACTAGCCAAATGAACTAAGTCCCTTCAAATATGCAGTGGGATTTATTTCATATGTTTGGGAGTTAGTTCGTAGTTCATTATGAACAAATTCCCAATGAATTAAGTCCCATTTTGAGAACAGTGGGAGTTAGTTCATTTTGCATGCCCCCCATACATATTCCACCCACTGTGCCTAATGAGAGATCAAGTGGGCGATCAACTTCGGTAGGCACTGTGGTATATGTATATGCAACCCCCCCTGCTTGGGGTCACTGTTGGATTTGGAGGTTGGGAGTAAGTTCTTTTTGGAACTTAGTTCATAAAGAACAAAGTCCCACTATTGTCTTTTAATTCATTCTTATATTGGAACTTTGTTCATTCTTAGTTGGGTCTTAGTTCATAGAAATCGTGGGAGTTAGTTCATATGAACTAAATCCCAAATTTTCTGGGACTTAGTTTGTTTTGGCTAGTGGGAGTTATTTCCAGTTGGGACTTAGTTCGTAGGGCCCTTTTTGTGCTGACACATACGAACCACCCCGAGGATTTAATGAAGGTAATTATCTTGTCTGTTAATGTGGTGGAAAGTTCATCTAGATTATGGAAATTGAACAGTAGGAATCTGTAATGGGTCTGTTGTAGGCCTGTGCAGTCCCATCAAAAGTGGGTTATGTCCTCAAGACCTCATCACCGCAACGCCGCCTTTACAAAGTTTTTCCTTCGTGATACCAAAGAGTATGTGGCCCGCTATAAATCCTACGAGGATGGAAATGGATTTTCTATCTTTTAATATATCATCGGTTCAAAGGTAAAAGTCACTAAGTAAAAATGATACCGAAATGAGTTTTTTCTCAGTAAATTACATAACTAACGGCGTTTTATGCTGGAAAAAGACAAGTGCCAACTAGTTAGGTACTCTAATACGAATTACAAATTATAAAAAAACACTAAAAATAAACTTTTTCAGGCCAAAAAATATGTTTCGAAACTCATTATGTCCACAAGTTAATTTTGTTAGTTAGTGACTTTTACCTCTGAACCGAAGATATGTCTCTCACTCTCGGTCCAGGGTTCATTGAAGGACGGTCATAGCCTTCTTGTGGTATAACAATGGCTATTATGGTCTATCTAGCGTTTGCATCTCTTGTGGGGTTTCTATAAGTGCTTCAAGATTGGGAACAGTGGCGGATCCAGGGGTATGGTCATGGGGGTCATGACCATACCCAAAACTCCAGAGAAAAAAAGAAAAAAAGATTAAACAAATGAAAGGAACTACAGCTATGAGTTAATAAATTTGCTGTCAGCTCGGGTTTAACAACGAAAAATTCTTGCTCAATGGAAATTGACATTAAAAAATAAAAATTCCCCAAAACTAGGGTTAAAATGTATTAAACGTAAAACTAGGTTAAAAGTATTAATTTCTGGAAGAAGTAAAAGTGATACTTTTTATTATTTTTAACGCCGATATTATAAGACTTAATTTTCTGTCTTTGATCACTTTTTATTGAATAAAATTCATACCGTGAAAAATATTGTTTTTCCAAATCGATTTAATCCTTTTTTTTAAATTTGTTTTTACCTATTATTTAATAACTGACTTATAATTAAAATTATAAGGCAGCTGCATAGCTAGAGCATCGAAGGCCTTCGGCAATTTTTTTTACCTAATAAGTATACAGCTTTTGTACTGAAAAAGATACGAGCGTTAGACATCACAGATCTCATCTGATTCGTCCAAGGCTTAAATGCTTCATTTCACGTTTAACTTATGAATTAAGGAACATATGTGCATTTGAAATGAATTATACAAAATAAAAAAAATTATAAAGTTATACTGTTAATATTAAGATTAGATTATTTTTTGTACTCCCCAAAAACACAAAATACTCCCCTCTAATTCTCTGAAATACTCCTCTCCAAATTAATTGATCCCCAAGTCGTGAACCGATGAAAGAGAGTCCGTGATTTTACTTACGTGGCTTTTCGGACTTGAGAATTTCATTTGTGCAGTAGATTTTTAAAAAAACAGCAGTAAAACCAATTTTAGCGCGGTAGATTTTTGTTTGTATTGGAAACCTGCATTTAATGAACATATTTAAAAAAAAAAATTATTAGTTTTTCATAAATCGATCTGTTTGAATCTTTATTGATCTTTATTGATAACGAGTAGTTTTTTTTATAGTGTTTTCAATTGGGCTCTTCAGATTCTTCTCTCAGATTTCAAATTTTGCCTGTGCAATCGAATTCTATTCAGTCGTTAAATTTTAAATATAATTACATATTCGAAATGTGCCCTAAAATTGATTTATTTAAATTTGTAAATTAATAATCGGAAAAATGCTTTCGATTCCAACAAAGTGACATAGAGAAAAATAAAAGTAGTGTTGTTTAATGAATATTTAAATACGTCATTAGTTGTTGAGGGCTGACGTGTAAGGAAGTAACTGACAAATCTAGTCAAGAATGACCGCGTTCAGTATTATGTACTTAGGGCCTAGATTCGCAGATGACAGTTTTTCATTGAACGACTAACGGAATAAAATTCCAGACATTTTCAGATTATGTAAAATCGAAAGAAGGGACAAAGATGAAAGAAAGAGTGAGAGATCGGAAAACTTTGTAAGCAACAACAAAACGCATTATGGTTGTCAACCTCTCATCGATCAGTGCAGTTTCACTTTCTGGGAAAATAATTAAAAGCCTTCCGAAATAGGAATACGTACGGAGAATCGACTTTCGGAATTTTCATTCTAATTCAAAATAATTTGTGGAATAAGTGATATCCAGAATGATAACTGCATACACATAACAATCATGTCAGTCGCATTCCTGGTAATCTAGTCCAGACAAATCTAGTCAACTTAATAAGACTATACTTTTGAATAATCTCATTCAATGATCTCATTTATCTAGTGTCATCTGAATGCACTCCACTTTTTACTTAGGTAAATAGATACGCATCGGAAATTAAACCGAAAATATATTTTAATTTTCGAACGAAAAAAATTAAATTACTTTTCTGAAAAAGTGCAGTAGATTGAGGTGCGGCCGCAGTAACGCAGTAGATCAATTTTGTTTTATGAAAAAGCAGCAGATCTACTGGAATTAAAGTCCGAATTCTGCGTGGCTACTCATTTCCATGTAAACAACAAAAAAAAACAACTGTGTCTAGTGGATTTCTCATTTAAATACACTCCGTCCACTTAAATAGCACACCCCTACGACGGTTTTCTATCGCCCACTGGTCCGGTCCCAAACCAAGCTTGCTAGATACTTAATTTTTGTTTAAATTTAAGTTAATTTAATTGTTGTGATTTGAACAGAAGGAAGATTTAAAACTAAATCTTTAAGTATTAACAAAAAATATGGGGTCTTAATTTTGAGCCACTCGAATAGAACACTTAAACGAAAAAAAAAATTTAGAGAATTCTGCTTCTTTTTAACACAAACATTACTTAAATTTAGGTAACTGGAGTATTTTAGATTTAAAAAAATTGTTCGTGACCATACCCCAACAGAATTCCTGGATCCGCCCCTGATTGGGAAGACTTATACCGAAGTCTGTTTTTTGCCGTGAATTCATATTCGCACCTATCGATTTGTTTTTCTAGATTTATGATAGAAATTAGCAATTGACTTATGTATTGTCAATTTCTTTAGAAGACCTGCAAAATTAATACAGTTTGCATTAAGCTGCCCATTTGTGATTAAATTTTGTATCTTTTTCAGATCGGTAACTCGGACATTCATGCCCTAAACACAATAAACACACACACAGTAAATCCTTGATAGATATGCGATTCCTTTTTGCTTAAGCTGCATTCTTCCTTTACTTCCTTCTGGTTACATGCGCTGGGCTTCAGCTCAAGTCATCCCCCACAAAGCATTGAAGGAAATCCAAATGAAAAAATGCATAATATCAAACCCAACTGTGAAGGAATTGAAAAAAAAAAAAAAAAAAACACAAGTTTTCGTCTCTATATTCCACGCACTCCTTTCGATATGGATATCGATAGATATACCCATCAGCGAATTCCTTTAATGATGCTTCGCTTTAGAGATACCTATATAGATTTCAGAATAATTAAGAGTTCCACGGTACATTTACTATCGATGATATTTCATATGAGCTCTCGTCCTCACAGCCGCCATTATTATCACCAGGGAAATCCATCAAGGGATGTGCTGATGTGACGCAGGGATTAATTTCCCAACCTGGGGAACGCATATTCGCCTTCCAACAGAGAGAGGCAAGTAGATGTATATGTGTGTGTATAAGCAAAAAATTAATTTCAGCAGAAATTACAGAAAAATAGGTAAAAGAAGAAAGCACTCTGCTATCCTCTCGCCCCGCGCATCCCAATGAGAATGAGAGTGCTGGCAGTTAAACTTTGAAAAAAGTAATTTCACATCAAAGAAGCATAACGTACTCTGACCTCCCCCGGATGCAATTTTCCCCAGCACATTTTCCTTTCATATTATTCATGGAGGATAAAAAATTGTGAAAGGGAAAATATCCCTTCTTCTGATCGCCTGAATTTCAAGCAGGAGTCAGTCAACTTTCAGTAACATGAAGTCATCATGGGCTCTTTGGTTATGGTTCACCTAGTTTCACCACAAGGGCCAAAGGATATCAAGCTACCATGGTCAAAGAGAAAAGCATATATCCCAATTTCGGACCGCATTCATTTCACAGATGTGGCTTCCTGTACTTCTCAGAAGAGTATACTGCTTCGCCAAATCAAATTTTAAAGAACATTTTTCATTTGTAGAAAAATGTCTGGTCACTGAAAATTACTATGAAAAGTAGAACAGCAAAAGAGTGAGATAATGAGGAGGTCCTTTGAGAAACATAACCAATGTCGAGGAGGACAGAGGAATCATTTTAATTTATTAGACTTCCTGTTTGGTATTCGCATCGATCCATTAGGTTTTCTCTTTTGTGAAGAAAGTTTTCTATCCAAGTGCACATCATGGTTATTTTTTTCTTTAATTCTTTTGGGTCTTCTTTCAAAAAGTTTGCCGTTTTCAAATATTTGCCGTTTGTAAAGTTGATTTGGAACTTTTATTATAGAAGGAAGAAAATTTATTGCTGGAGAAATTGAAGAGATTGCTTTGAATTGAAATGCTTTGGAATTTAATATAGTTTAAGTTGATTTAAGGAAATGTCTGATGTAGCATATGGCTTATGCTATGTGACGTTATCGAACCGAGAATCATAAAGGTGGAAGAACTGAAAGCCAAAAGGTCATCGAAGTGTCAATTAAAGGATAGTGTCAGTTACAGCAGAAGAACGGTTGAAATGGTCCTTTCCCCTAGAAAATAACTTTAATTAAACATATTCTTGAACTACTGAAGAGGCTTTAAATACTGGCTTAAAATATACAGAAAAAGGCTATTTTGTACTAATGCCAAGATACAGATCTGGAAAACTGGAAACAGGAAACACTGACTTATATCACTACCTTCTTGTAGCCACGGTAAGAATGAGGATATTGTAACTATGCTTGGGAGAAGGGTCGTAAATCTTGCTGGTAATAAAGGAATCTCGACTAAGGGCTGGTTCAAGGCGACGGCATACTTCAAATTTAAAAATCAGAAACCTTTAATTTGAACTCAAAATGTAAAAATAATCCTCGTCTAAGGCGGAAGGGAAAACATCTGGATGTAGAGTCCCAAATGTTAGCGCTACGACTCCTTGGCCACCCATTCCATCCATGTAGATATCTACATTGGCCGATAATTTAACGTATCTACTCTAAATCAGACATGCACATCTCCTGTACGACCTACGCCATCTATGAGTTATCAAATAAAATTTAGGCCATCATTTTTTTAAACACTCATTTTTCAAATTTTAATTATAAAAATAAACATTGCTAAATTTTAATTAATTAAACAGAAAATAAAAAAAAAATTATAAAACAAGGTATTGGTTTATAAATCAAAATACGAAACTAGAATCAAAAATTAACTTAAGTGTTAAATTTATGCAATAGGTATTAATTTTGGGAATAAAAAAAAAATAAATCAAATGATTATAGGTACCCTGAATTTTGGTTTAAATAAGTGCGCACAAAAATCTGTGAAAATAAAAACTAATTGGAAATATTTTTGATTTTGATGATACCGAAAAATTCACGTATAGTAAATCGGACGGACAGAAAACAGACGCGGTTTTAGCAGTACCATTCCAACCACAGCAACAGATATGAATCGTAGAAATCTATTATGATCGCACGAACACCACCCAGCAAAAACCCTTAGTTTGTCGAAGTAGGTACATCAGCTGTAGCAAAACAAGAGGTGTTATGTATAATGCGACTAGAGCTGCTCGCGAGCTCTATGGGCAAACGGGAAAGGAAGAAAATTGAAAGAAAAGGAAGCGTGCGGTCGTAGAAATTAAGAAATACTACTCAAGGAACAATATATGGACCTTTTACCAAAATATAAAGATAATGTGACAGGTAAGAATGTTCGTTCTTATTTTAAGGCTACGTTTTGGGCCATTGTCAACTTAAATTATTAAGCTGGCAAATTCTTAAAACAAAACCAAAATATCTTCTTTTGAGATTTTTAGTAAGCTTAAAAATCTTACTTCAATCCTGTTTCGCGATTATTTTAAGAATAGCCTTCTTACATTATGCCTGAAACAAAT
The DNA here is from genome assembly GCA_955612985.1 of Cheilosia scutellata. Classification (NCBI taxonomy): domain Eukaryota; kingdom Metazoa; phylum Arthropoda; class Insecta; order Diptera; family Syrphidae; genus Cheilosia; species Cheilosia scutellata. The sequence continues at coordinate 32,476,393 of OY015314.1, read as the reverse complement.
TTATTTTGGGTATTCAAGATCTAACCCATATCTAAACCTTAGATCTTAGATACCTACCATCTTATAATTATATCATCACATCATTCATTCACATCAGTAGATAGGTAATAATATTAAATTTTTAATGATGCCTTATAAGAATTCACTCAGTTAGTGAGTGTGTATTTTTGGGAACGAATATAAATCAAAATGCATCTATGGGCATGCACTTTAATTATTGTTGCGATTGTTTCAGTCATGAACAAGCTTCAAATAAGATTGTTTTATCCTTTATTTGTGTTTCAATGTAATCTTTTAAGATTGTTTCGGCTTATTTCAAGAACAATGGGTGTCATATTAAGATTTAGCAGGTAAGTATAAAAAAAATCTAAAATCAAGCCTGATCATACTAGAATTTAGCTTGCGATATTTCTCTGAGTGTATTAGTGCATTATTTGACAGTACATCAGCTGTGCAAATTGTTTTCGTTTGTCGATGGAAACATACAAACTTCATACGGATAATCATATCGACGAAGAATCGAAATCCACAGATGACGAGGAAGAAGAATAAGATGACGAGGATGATAGCAATTGCTCCAAAATTAAGTCCATGTCCATTATTTACGTTTTTGCTCTGAATAATTGCTTTTCGGAAGGCTTTTCGTAAATTTGTTTTGGAAACAAATTCTGAATGACGTAAAACAGCTGTGCAAAGTAGATTTGTATTAGTGAGAAAATGTGTAAATCTTGAAAAATATCGAGATCTGCAAAAAAAATCCGGATCAAAAAAAAAAAAATATTTTTTTTGCCCAATGGATTATGAAAAGTGATCTAGATAAAAAAAAAGATTGATTTTTTTGTCCCAATGGAAAACCGCATTAGACAAAATAATCTGTACATATTCATAGTCATCAACACAAACGACGTAGGATAGACCGTCGACTCCTCCCACATAACGGACTTTGCCTACAAGCTGTCTGCGGGCCCAAGATTTTCCATTATTGCTGCTGTACAAAATCAAAGGAGCGCCATTAACGCACGCATACTTTTTCTCTTTCAGTTACACTTCGTTCACATCACAGTTTAGTTTTAGGGAATGTTAAATTGTTCAAACTGTTCATATCAATTAAAATTGGCGATGTAAAGGAATATTCACATAAGAATGAACGAACGAATTGATAATATGCGAATAAACCACTTTTGATGCATTTACATATTTATATAAACAAAAGTTGCTCATTTTACTATTGCAAGAGTACCTAGAATAAAAAATAATACATCAAAATATGGGAAAATCAAGTTTTAAAAGAGTTTAAACAACGAAATTTCGAAAATCGAACTAAAAATGGTAGCCTCGAAGGAAAACACCCTTGGTGCGAATTGTCAGAAGTTTATTCTATCCATCTCATAAAAAAATCGTTCGAACTTAGGCCCTTATTGTGTTTGTCAATCAGCGATCGTCACGACAAAATCTACGTACGCACAACATCTTTTAACTTCCAAGAGAAAGCATCGACCAGACATTTGTAATCGACTGCCAAATCGACAAATATCAATCGCAATCGACAATCACAATACTAAAATTTATAATCGACGATCGACAGTTGTCGCTCAACGATCAATTTATCGACACTCACAATAGGGGCCTTAAATAAGATAATAGTAAAACTGCTCGTAAAGGAAATGTTTCCAAACATATTAGTATAGCTATAAGAAATATTTTTAACGATGCAAGTGACTCAGATCATTCAGTAAACTCAAACTGATAAAGTCATACTTGCGGTCAACGATGAGGAAAGGTTATCTGGCCAAAACAAAAAAATTTGGTATCCGAATCTCGCAAAATCAGTATATTTTTCGAGGGCGCAAATATAGAAGCTCACACCGGGCGTATAAAAGCCTAGTTACGCCACTGGGCATCAGTGTCCTTAATATCCACTTCTTCCATTCTTCTGGCAATGGCAGGTGCGAAAATTATGTAAAATGAAAAGGCGATCAGGTGCATCTGCTGACATTGACTCTAATATTCTTAACTCGCAGTTTGTGTCAGTAGCTATACTGTCAACGCAAAATCTTAATAAAATTTCTTAACTGTAGCGTGTGGTAATGCAACTAACTTAAGTTTTACTATAATGTAGTACTGTAGTTTCAGATAGATAACCAACTCATCCATCCCAAGGAATGCATGCACCTACTTTGAGTTATTGTCAATTCGGGAATAACTTAAACTACTTGACAGCATTTAGAGATGAGAAGCTCGAACTTACATCATCTGGCGCCCAGAAGACTATTCGCTGACCTGTTCCCATTCCTCGAAATAGGCTACATAAATGAGCAACCTATATAAAAGAGCTTTCACCTATCAGTACACTTAGTCGCTGGTGTAGTCGCATAATAAGGAACTTTCTTAAACATTCCTATGAAAGGTATTCAAATAGTGTATATATAACTAAACTACCTATAGGTACCAGTTGCCTCAAAGAGGACACATCTTAACCTTCTTTTTTTATGAACAATTTCAGACTGAATTTCATTACTTATAAATTACCTGTTAAAAATTGCGTAGTGTAGAAGAAGTTTATAAAAGTTTTTTGCAACAAAACTTTTCAAAGTCTTAATAAACTCCTGACTATAGCATAAACAACCACAACAAGTTATAGGTACTCTTTATGAAGTAGGTAGCCGATTGTTTTTTTTTTTTTTTCTGTTGACGATAATATTTTTTGTAAGACAAAAATACTATAGGTACTGTCACAATACAATAAGCAATTGTAGAGCGAAACAAAGACTGTGGAAAGTCCTTATCAAAAGTTTATCCTCAGCAGTGTCCGTACTTGAGTGCACTTTTTTCTTTCATCTTAATCACCACTAAAATGTCCTTATCTTTTGCATTGTTTTAACCGTGTCTTTATAATTTATATTCTTGTGTCCCATTCGTACTTTTATATTTTACTGTTACATACAGACATTCACCATGACTTTGCTGAAGTGGAAACGCAGAGTGGAGTAAGAATGAAATTATGAGTTCCTCAAGTAACTGGAAAGTTGATAAATAATTACCACTACCACGGTAACAACCGCAACACAAACTTGACTTCAAGCACTTCATATATATTTATTGTATTCGGTAGAGCCAGGATATGCAAGTTCACAATATAACAATAAAAGAATAAGTTTCTTGTCGGAGGTCATTTGGAAGTATTATGTATGACGAAATAATGATCTCGAGTGTTGGAGTAATTTTGTGCTCCCATTGTCGAGGAAAGAATCGTTTGCTTTTAAATTGATTTCGGCTCCTGGAGCCCTATTTCATAAAAAATGACAATTGCGACAACTGGACAATTGTCAAGCTTTCGCTTCATAAATAAATTAGACAGTGCTCGCGTTCCACTGACTGGAACGGCTAAGGAACGGTGGACTGGTCGATTTGGTCCCAACCCTTGGCCATCCAGATCTCCTGACCTTACAGCTTACAACCTTACATTTTTTCTTCTTACGTGATATGAAAGAAAAACTTTATTTTAGAGAAATATCGAGTCATTTTTGACCATCTGGCAAAAAATTGCTTTTACTACAACTTCCCATGATTGTACATAAAAAAGTTGCTTAACATAATTTTAATGACATTTTTCAAGAATAAACATTTTATAAAACAAATGAAAATTTATTAAGTACAAATTTTGAGAAAAATATATTTTTAAGTAAAAACAACAAATTTTCAATTTTTAACTTTCTCGTATACGTACTAGAGCCCTCTAATTCACGTGTACACGTGTTACACGTGTATTTAGCTTTTACGTGTATTAGCACGTGTACTTCGGTTCGCTTCTTAAATACACGTGTATCTATTTACACGTGTATTTATTTCACGGTTAGATCTTCGATGAAATAAAATAAGAATCTATTCATGGATATCTTATCAAATTAAATTTTTAACATTTATGAGTAAAGCTACGAGTACACGACATGCCAAACACGACATACACATGCATGTCGTGTACTCGGCATATTATTGACGCTGACATTAAGTTGGCATGCGTCTGTCGCCCATATGTCCGACTCAGAATGGCATGTAAATTTCGGAGAATAAAAAAAATTGTTTGAATTGAAGATTTCTTGGACGTTTTTTAATCCATTGACATCGTAGCCATCCTTTGATGGAATTTGTTACTTTATAGCTTAATAGAAAGAAGACGAAGACGTTTTTAAGTCCATTGACATCATAGCCATCCTTTGATGGAATTTGTTACTTTATGGCTTGATAGAAAGAGGGCGAACCATATTTTGGGATATATATTATATTTATTTCGAAATGTCACCAGAAAGCCCTAAAATATTAAAAATTTGAGTGATTTTTTTTTCGCTTGGAAAAATTAAGATTTTAGGGCTTTCTGGGGACATTTCGAAATAAATATAGTATATATCCCAAGATATGGTTCGTCCTTCTATCAAGCCATAAAGTAACAAATTCCATCAAAGGATGGCTACGATGTCAATGGATTAGAAAACGTCTAAGAAGTTTTCAATTTGCTCTCCGAAATAGCCAATAGCGATGGAAGTGCGTGACATTAATTACTGACTCTTTAATATCAGCTAAATAATATTTTTGTTCAACACCTTACATATTACAACATATTACATGTATCCCCAGTGCGGCATGTCGTGTAATCGCCATATTTAGGCAGCCATATTCGTATGTCAACAAATCAAAAATAAACACATGCCAGTCACTTAGAATTAATAAAATTATATTAAATTGCGTGTATTAATTACACGTGTATTTAGAAATTACACGTGTACCCGTGTACTCGTGTATTTTTGATCGTACCCGTGTATTTTTTATCGTGCACACGGGTACACGTGACACGTGTACAGTACACGTGTAAATAAAAACACGCTTAGAATCTGGGGCTCTAATACGTACATAGATAGATAGTAAGATATTGTTTTCGTACAAAATTTCGAACTCGAGATTTTGATCAATTCTGATATTACGATGATAGGCGAACTCAAAAAAGTGGGTCTCGCAATTCTGTCCGTCCGTTTGCCTACCCTGTCCCACCCCTGGGGAATCAAAACGCTTGGACGGATTTGTTTCAAACTTCGTATTTAGAGTTTGTGGGCTTCCCGCTAGGAGGCTTTTTTTTCATGCTAGCCCTAATATTAACGGCTCTAACGATTTGAACCAAAATTAATAGTTGTGTTGCTTAACATGACTGCATACCCAGTTTTTCGCTAAAAAGTCTAACAACGGCAGTTTTGAAAATTGGCTTTTTCTCGAAAACGGTAAAAACGATTTTAAAAACAACTTATTTTTATTTTTAAGGTACTGTTGTCATTCTTAACCTGATAGCAAACTCAGTTTTTCTCTAAAAATACTGCGTCCTTTGATATCCACCCAAAACCCTAATAGTAGTACTTTAAAAAACTGAAAATATCTCAAAAACGCCATTTTCGATTATGATAAAAATGTATCTGGCAGGTAATGCTTAAATCCATATTAATACCATTTGCTCAGTTTTGAGCTAAGCAGTTGCAAAACAGTGTTTTTTGAACCATGAATGCGTCCTTCGATTTCCACCCCAATGGCTAAAAATGGTACTTTAAAAACTGCTCATATCTCGAAAACTCCATATTCGATTTGCATGAAAATGTAACTGGTAGGTAATGTTTTTATCCTGAAGAATACGTCGTACTCAGTTTTCAGGCATATTTTTGCAAAGCCCAAAACTTCAGTGGCAATATAATTCGAAATTCAGCGCCTACTTGCCTTGAAGCAAATGTCAGTGGGGGGTGAAATTTGAAAGTAATAAAGTGTTGCAGTTGATACGTATGTTTATGTAGTATGTACCTACATATTAATTAACGAGGGTTCAGTCACTAAATTTGAGTGCATTTTGAGTAGGTATGATTTTAAACGTAACATTTGCTGAAATGAATCTGAGATTCTGCTAGATTCGCAATAAACGAGAAAGTTTCGTGCTACCCAGTCGTGCACATTTTTTCTTCTAAGGTGGTATGATAGAGAAATATCGAGTCATTTTTGACCATCTGGCAAAATTGCTTTTTCTACAACTTGCGTTGATCCTACGTAAAAAAGTTAAGTAAAGTAAATAAAAATTTTATAAAACAAATGAAAATTTATTAAGTAGATACAAATTTTGACAAAAAAAACATTTTCAGTAAAAAAATAAAACAAAAAATGTTCATAATTTTGAGTTTAAGAAGCCATAACTTTTTCTTAAGCCATAACTTTTTCTTTAACTTTTCATAACTTTTTCTTTCTTAACTTTTTCTTAAGTTATGGCTTCCCGGGAAATAAGTCTACTAAGTCCACTGAGGGACTTAGTTCCCACATAGTATTTTTGAGTGGTTTTATTTCCCTTTCAATATACCCAATTTCGCAAATATGTACTGCAAATCTGATAATAACCCCAAGCAGGGGGTAGCATGCCTCCCCATACGTATTAAATTGTTGAATGTGTACTAAGTTCCCACAAGAAGGTGGACTGGATTTAATCGCGGCTGACTATCAGTAAAAATGGGAATTTTTCCTTGGCAGGGTCTCCTTAATCGCTTTGATTTCTGCCTGAAATACGATACAGTGATTATAAAACCGGAATGAGATTTTGCAATTTAGATCTTGGGAGAAAACACTACATGCCTATTTCCGTTTTGGTCCCGTCTGTATAAAAGCAGATGAATTCCTTGCGCAACACTACATCACTGTCTCGCTGGCAGTCCTGGAGGGTATGTGGGTTTCATAATTAACTATACTGTTGTATGGGAAGTGTGAGCGCAGTGGTTAGTGTGCTGGACTACTGTGCGAGGGATCCCAGGTTCGATCCCCGGAAAAATAAAAATTAAACCTTAAGTTTTGTTCTACTGCGCCACCTCTCGCGAACGTCTGACAAACATCCGAGAGTATGACTGTCCTGAAAAAGCTTATCAATTCAGCCGTTCGGACTCGGCATAAAATTGTAGGTCCCTTCCATTCGTCCCAAAAATAGAAACTCACACAAACGCATGGTTGCGAGAAGCCTGTTGCGCCACCTATTTATATATTTTTTTTTATGGGAGGTGCCGCGCCTTTCGTATACCTAGTGCTATAGGAAGACTTTTGGAAGACCCACAATGACGGACGGCCTATGGATATCAGATCGGATAAAGCTTCTCGAAACGTATAAAATACATCCGGAAGTGCATATTGCATTCACGAAGTACCTACTGCCGTACTAGTTGTGGTCATTGTTGAATGAATCTACTATGAGCGCCATCTTTGACATAAAGGATCAATTCTTTTGAAGTAACAGGGATTTTAAGTGAATTAAGAAACTGTTTTGATAGCGACCTTAAAGTAAGCTTAGGTAACTTAAATGTTTCCCCACCACCATCTCCAGGTTGTATTGGCTCCAGGCAGACAGCACATCGAAAGCCATTTTGTACAAGTTCATGTTATTGGCATATCGCACTACATAATCCCCCTCTCTTAGTTTCACGAGTGTTTTTACGACCCCAACGTCCCTGCTCACATCAAATTTCGTCTAAGTGTTTACACAACTACTTCCACTAGCTAGTCATGCCCCCCAGTTATCCATTGTCTAATCCACATCCTGTTATCTTACATACAATCGGACGTTCTCCTCGCCCTCGTTTGTTTGCTTTCCAAGGATCCCTCTCATTTCCAAAGGAAACAATTGAAATCTCCGTCTTCCTTCTGTAAATTTGCATTCCCCGAAAACTCAACTGCATGATGGCCTCGGGCAGGACAATGGCATAACGTTGTAATTTTCCCTGTAACAACCACAAAATCGAGAATAAACAATAAAAAAGAAAAACTCTTTACATTGTCCTGCTCGAAGGCTTACTATCCGGAGGAGCACAATTGTAATGCAAAAGAAAGGAACCTCCAACACTGTATTTTGATTGATGAGTTACTTCTCAAATGTTGACTTGGCTTTGCACAAGTCCTTGCCCACCCAACGCAACGACCGCCTCCACAGAAAGACGTATCCATTGGTTTTCATTAAGCGGTCAGTGTCCTTTTCATTACCGTGGTTTTCAACTTTTGATTTATTATGCTCGCCTTGTTCGACCAGAAGTTATGCCCTCTCTGATAGATTGTTGGCTTGTGGTTTGACTTGCATGGAAGAAGTTGGAAATTGAGGACTTGCCAGAGAAATAATAATTATCTTAAGCACTGTCATTCAAAGATTCCAGAAAACTGTCAAAAACACCTGCCAACAATTTTATGGGTGCTCCTTTCAAACTCTCTGACAGTTGCAGTGCAGCGCAGCAGACAACTGCAAGCTACACTTCAACTTTGACGGGCAGCAGAGAGTGGTGACCCGGAGCAAGGACTTAAGTTATCTAATCACGCAGATAACTGGTATCTATTGAACATTTCTGTGTTGGACTTTGAAGTGAAGAGAGAACTGTGGTGTGGAGGCACTTGATTCAGCCTAAATGTCAGCAGCATTTCAAATGCCAAACATTTCAGTTGCACGTGGCTGGATAAGGAAGTTCTGAGCACTGATTCCACTGGATGGAACAACTTTTCTTGAGAGAGCATGAGGTTGAGGTGGTTTCATCATCCTTTTTTTTGGAAAGCTAAATCCGAGTATACATGTCTGTCTGGGGAAAAACACAAGCAGCTTTCTTAGTCTGCCGCGAAAGGTTGTTATAAGCAATATTCACCCCCGACGACGACCAACGCGACGCCGACAACGATGTTAATGAACGACATGCGAAATATTCGTTTAAGACTTCCTTACCTACTGCAGACTCGAGCAGACTCTGCTATGCCACTTTCGAGTGGTTGTGCTCGACGGTTGTGGTATCTGCAACCCTTATTTTCTCCTGACTTTTCGTATTGCATTTGTATATCCACACAGCTAGGGCAGGATCAAAACCAAACCTAACCAGCCAGCCAGCCTTAATTGCAACTGTAATAACTCACCTAAATTGCAGCACAATTTTCTGAGGAGAACCACCAGCGGGAGGGGAGGGTGGTAGAGCGTTCTATGTTCGCGGCGATATTATATGGAAGAACTTGGCATTCAGCTTCAAGGAGCGTAAGTAAGAGCGGACCACTTCAGGATATGTGACTGTAATAGTGTTTGTGGGTGTTGAGGAAACGCGAATGCGTCCAAAAATTTCCCTCGCATGAGATGAGGGAAATAATTTCGCTGACATGGAGATGGAAACGAGACCTTAACTCAGTACCTGTCTAGCCTATATAACGTGCATAAGGGTTGGTCGTTATGCCGTTCTAATGACTGTCGTGTTTATGACGGCGTGTGTGTGTGTGTCTAGGATAAAAGTGATAGAATTTAAAGTCGCTTTTAAATTTCACAAGGTGACGGCACTTGAGCTATGGGGATGAGAGATGATGCATCGATTGTTGCTAGGGTAATGGGGCATGCATAGGTACATGAATTTAATGAAGCGTTGTTTCGATGAGTTATTTGGACGAAGGATTGTAAATAATTTGATTACCTGTCTTCGTCGCACAGAATTAATTGGCCATATCAGAGTCAGATGTTGTGGGGCTTTTTCATTTAAAATCCAATAGACGTTGGAATGCTATTGATTAATATGGAAATGAAAATCTGAAGAAGCCTGTCAGTCATTTATACATATGGTTAGAAGTAGATTCAAAAGCGTGTTCAAAGAACACAATAAAAATATGTCTTAAACCGAACTGTCCAGGTGACAAAAGAGTAAACTCTGGGATGTATTTTGTCGAGTTTGAAATTAAATTCTGAGTGCAACTGACCTCAAAATTAGATATGTAGGTATGTACGTAGGTAATTGCAGTTCAAAATATGAAGTTGAGCTGTCCATTTACCTTTCCTTAGTTACCTACAATAACGATTTGTACAATATTATGAACCAATAACTTAAGTGTAAGAACTGCTCTTTTAAACGGTAAAAAGAGGTACACCTGTCATTAAAGAATTTTAAAAAACTACAAGCAACACAATTGCAGATGAATTCACTAGATTTGACTGTTGCAACTTTATTCGTTATTGTTAATCGTTATTATTAATCGTTTATATTAAATTGCAACTGTTATACAAAGTCAATGTAATTTGCCCATTACTTATTGTTGTTACTTCCAATGTCAAAGTCAAATTGTCAATTGTACATATGTAATTGTCACTTTTTAATTGTCAACCATAAAATGTAAAAATCATTCATTCCATCTCCAACCAGCAATCTAATAAAACATATTTATAACGTTTTAAGAAAATTAAGTTTTTTATTCTACATTCCAACATTTGGTCCTTCGAGCCGGATTTTCTCTTAAACGAATATAGTCATTTTGCGAGTGATTTTGATTAATTTTGTCTGCCGAATTGTGCTGATTGCTGTTGGAGTATCATCAAGTTGCAGTAATTCGTCGTTGGATTTTCATCCCGTTGCAGTTGCAGTATCGTCCCGCTACGTTGGATCTGTGCATTTGGTGTTGTAATCCTGTTCTTTTGGAATTAATATCCAAGTCGAGTCCGAGTACCTGCCAACAAAGGAATTTAAACAATATTCATGTGAGTACGTCGTTAATGTTCAATGCATACGTAATAATCGTCAAATATATCTACGCTATATTGTGCTGCGTATACTTACGTCGTTTGGAGTCTTGTCCGTTGGAATACCGTCCCGTTGGAATATCGTCCCGTTGGATTCACGCACCGTTCATCATCATCGTTGGAGTCTTGTACCGTTGAAGTCTGTGCCGTTGTCTTGCACCGTTGATGTTAACACATTTCCAGTCCGTAACAGTTTTGAGTGTCGTCATTGTGCCATTGGAGTCCACAGTACCTGAAAACAAAAATCAACAGTAAATCAAAGGAATCAAAGTGAGTGCAATTTTACTTACATTTTATTGCTCGTCCATATAATTTCAACATAATTTATCAAAATGAGTGCTATTTCGCTAAAAATATTTAAGAAGTTGTGCAATTTAATTGGAAAGGAAAGCATAAGCTTTGGGAAAGTGAGTGCTGAAATTAAAACTAAGAACTATCTGATTAGTAGATTGAACTCGTTAGAGGATAATTTAAGGAAGGTTTGTGATCATTATGATGAAATGAATTCTGAGGATAATGAAGACATTTCAAAGGAAAGTGAGGAATTGTACGATGAAGTTATGGAAACTTACTTCATGTATAAAACAGTGCTTTTGAATGAACTAGATAGGATAGAAGGTGTTCATGAAAATTCGCGAGTTGAGAAAACAGGGAAAAATCAGGAATCTAATTCAAACAGTGCAGATAAATCTTCATACAGCCATGAAATTAGACTTCCATCCATTACTCCTCCAATTTTCTCCGGTGACTATAATAACTGGCGTCCGTTTCATGATCTATTCGTCTCAATGATCCATGATAATTCGTCATTGTCTAAAATCGAAAAGTTGACATATTTAAAATCGTGTTTAAAAGGTAATGCTGCATCACTATTAGATTACCTAGAGGTCAACAATGACAATTATGATCAAGCCTGGTCAATACTAACTACACGTTACGATCACAAGCGCATTTTGGTTAGTACGCAGTTGAAAACATTTTTCGAACAGCCAACAATCCATTTAGAAACCGCAGATTCAATTAAGGGTTTGCTGGATAAATCAACAGAGGTGCTGCATTCGTTGAAGGGTTTAGGTGTTCCAATCAATCATTGGGATACCATCATCATCTTCATACTTCTTCAAAAGTTACCTGCGTCTACGCAACAAATGTGGGAAGAAAAGTTGGGGATGAATAAGGAATTGCCTACATTCAAAGAATTTTCTATCTTTTTGGAAACCCGTTTTCGCTCTTTGGAAGTTGTGTGTCAACAAAAGCTCAACTCAAAGACATCTTTCCAAAAGGATCAAAATAAGGTAAAGAGGGTCATGCATGTCAACTCTTTTAATAAAGAAAGGTACAATTGTTCTGTTTGTCGGAAGGGTCAACACTCGCTTCGCTCCTGCTATGGCTTTTTGAAATTGGATGTCAGTGCTAGGATCAATATGGTAGAACGGCTGGGTGTTTGCGAAAACTGTTTGGCTTACAACCACAAAACACAACATTGCCCAAGTCAAAATCGGTGCTATTACTGCAAACAAAAACATCATTCGCTCCTACACTACTCCAATGAACAAAATCCTGCCACACACAGTCGAAGTACTAAGTCTAACAGCATACCACAAACAATTTCACATCCTGCACCCGCTCAATCACACTCAAATTTTGATGTACAGTCTTGTGTATCCAATTCTCAAACCCAGCCATACCAACTCTCAACACAAGTAAACCCAAGCGCACCACCTTTCAGCCCATCACATGACCAAGCTAGTACAAGTTTGTCTGCTCGCAGCTATCATATTTCCGGCCACAGGAACACACAAGTGTTACTAGCAACAGCCATCGTGATGATAAAATCTTCAACCGGAGACTATCACAAATTAAGGGCGTTAATAGACCCAGGGTCAGAGGCAACATTCATCACCGAAGCAGCTGCACAACAACTAAGGTTACAAAAATGTCGCACCTTTACTGAAGTCACTGGGTTGGGCAACACCAAAAACGGGTCATGTCAGAACTATGTGCACTTGACTCTAAAATCAGCACAAACCGATTTTGTTACCGAAGTAAGAGCGCTAATTTTCAAGAATTTGACAGGTCTGCTACCGAACGATGAATTGATTCCCAGCAATTGGAGTCACATTCAAGATTTGAAATTAGCCGATCCTACGTTTTATAAGCCCAGCCATGTCGATTTGCTACTAGGTAACGACATCTTCTGCGATATAGTTTTACCCGAAATAGTTAGAGGAGATGAGTCTGTAGCCCCCATTGCTCAAAACACTCGACTGGGCTGGATTGTTCTAGGTAGAGCCCCGATTGAAACAGTTCGTGTTCATCTACAGACCTTTGATGGAGATACATTGCGTCGGAAACATTGGGAAATCGAGGAGTATCCGTTCAAGGAACGCGATACAGAAGACAACGCAGCATGTGAAGAACACTACCAGTCACGCGCTAGATGTCTGCTAGGAGGACGTTTTGGGGTTTCCTTACCATTTAGGAACGTTATTCACCCGGCACTAGGAGCAATCCAGCACAGAGCATTACAAAGTTTGTACCAACTAGAAGTAGCATTTAAAAACAAACCAACGCTACACACAGAGACAAAAAATAATATAGCAGAATACTGACAGTTGCACCAGATGATAAGTTTAAATGTCTGCCAAGATGAATTCTTTAAAATTGTTGTACCGCACTATGCTAAGTCAAAAGGGTACATAACGCCATCAAAACAAATGGTTTTCCAATCTTCCTTTAAAACCACTGACGTTTCTTCCTTCAATCAAAAATTTGTAGTCGGAGCAAGAGAATAATATAAATCATCAAAATAAGATCAGTACAGAATCTACTTACTATCAGCTAATTGTGTGGTGTAACAAGAAAATGGATCCCATGCAAATGTATCGGTTGAAAACTCCAAATTTGGCAACTCGCACTCCAAACAAGTTACCTGATGACGAAGGGGAGAGTTACCCATCTGCAAAACAAATTATTCGCGAAGATACATACGTCGGCCTCTTTAGCTACTTATTTTCTGTTCAACAGGTCCACACTAAAACTTCTGAAACAATAAAGCGAACCATTCTTTCATCAATTGCCAACATTTTTCACCCACAAAGTCGAATACCGTCTTGTACAATATCGTACACAAACACTAACTGCACTGAGAAAGCCACAAAAACAACAACAAATATCGGATCAAAATGGAATTTTATTCCTCCTACTTCTCCTCGTTCCGAAGGGCCATGGGAAGCAGGAGTGAAATCTTTCAAATTTCATTTGAAGAGATTCCTCAAAACCGAATCTCTGACTATCGAGGAGCTCAGCACGTTTCCAGTAAAAAGGGAATCGTGTCTCAATTTGAGACCTCTATGTCCGCTCACCGAAAATGTTGTGTATTATTCAGCACTTACACCTGCACACACTTTAACAGGCTCCTCAGCTCAGTTCAAAACTAAGGACACAACAACAGGCAACGCATCATACATGGAAAAATGGAAGGATTAAAGCCGCTATTCACATATGGAAGCAGTGGAGCGGCTCGTGTAAAAATCTACTTAATCCTACGTTTACGACCTTCAAAATGGTTACTTGGCCACATCGCTGTCTTACACACAGGAACGAAAAACTTTTAGCACAAACAGGCAAATTTAAAGGACCCATCACCTTACCCATCGCTTACCATCTAACACAAGCACTGTAGAACACTCAACTATCTAACAATCACCAAAATATCTAGTATTCATTCAAAAAAAAAAAAAAAAATTCATCGATTCAATGCACTCATACATACAAATTCATTCACGATCATCTTAAAATGACAATATAATCATTACAGAAATGCACAAACGCACTCTATACTACAATCATTACCAAAACTCACTCTATTACATTGCACTATAACTAATCAAAAACATAATCAAGCACTTATAATGATATCCCACTAACTCATCACAACGCTCACTTAGACGATATCATATTACATATAACACAAAGCTCACTTAAGCAATTGAAATGTTATCGAACTCAAAAATAATCAGTGGGAACTATACTCAAACTTTAAACATTAATACGATGTCACATTGGATTTATCTACGCTCACTTAAGCACTCAAACAATATTATATTTTAACACAAAGCTCACTCAAGCATTCAAATGGTATCGTACTCAAAATCACACACTCGGCATCATACTCACACTCTAAACATTACTACGATGTCACATCAGATTTATCAACGCTCACTTAAGCACTCAAACGATATCAAATTGTATTTTTCACATGGCTCACTCAAGCATTCAAATGGTATCGGAGTCAACAAAACTCACTCGGCATCATACTCACACTTTAAACATTTAACGATGTCATAATTATTCAACGCATTCAACATTGCAATTCAAATCTTATTTATATATTATACCACACACTCACATTCACAACAAAAACAATTTTTAAGCGATCACTCATGCTTTAAATTAACAAGCACTCAACATTTTAATCATATATCTCGACACTACTCAACTAAAATTCAAAATCAAAAAACACCTTGCACAATTATCAAGCACATACCCTATGCATCAAACAACATTTACCAAGCAACATTTAACTAGCAACATCTACGTATAGCAACATGCATCAACAATTACTCGCAAATACAAAAAAATATATATATATAATAACACGTAATACAGTCCAATTATCGAAATCGAAGAACAATTCATCGCAGAAACTGCACACCAAATTACCCCGCACCCCCCGCACGCATATCAATCAACAAGAAGAAAAGCGAAACAGAGGAGACAACAAAAATGAAATTCCCATTGATAAATGACTCACACACAAACCAATGTAATCAAATGGACTATTTTGAGAAATTTAAAACACAATTTTTTCGTATAAACACTCAATATAATAATAAAAACTCACCTGAATTTTACTCAGCACACACGAAATATTCATTTTAATACATTTTATTAAACTAACACGCACTTAAGACAAAATAAAAATTCGAATTAATTCACCGAACGCGACGAAAATTGTCAACAATTCTACGAAACTCAAGTTACTGCAAGAGATTTGCACTTTTTGTCAGCGATTGTGTGCTATGGGAGAAAGAGAGATAAATGTATATTTTGTTATTCTCGTTGATCTAGTCTCCGTAATCAGTGATTGTCATTTACATGTTTCAATTCCTGTATTATAATGTTTTCTCTATTTACATGTGAGTTGGAGCAAATAAACAGACGTTTACAAGATGAACATTATGCTGAATGTAAAACCAGGACTGGCATTGAGGCGAGCAACTTAACGTGACGTCACTGGAGCTTAATTGCGAACATATCGTTCACAGGCGGGGAGAATGTTGCAACTTTATTCGTTATTGTTAATCGTTATTATTAATCGTTTATATTAAATTGCAACTGTTATACAAAGTCAATGTAATTTGCCCATTACTTATTGTTGTTACTTCCAATGTCAAAGTCAAATTGTCAATTGTACATATGTAATTGTCACTTTTTAATTGTCAACCATAAAATGTAAAAATCATTCATTCCATCTCCAACCAGCAATCTAATAAAACATATTTATAACGTTTTAAGAAAATTAAGTTTTTTATTCTACATTCCAACATTGACAGATATGGCCTGATGTCCTAGTGTCAAACAAGGACCTGGTCCTCCACGTTGGGAATTGTACGTAACGCTACGTAAGCCAAAACCCAGCCATTGTTCGATAATAGGTTTACTCTTCACGACCCTGCAAACTGTAACGGTCGGAGGACTTCGACTCCTAGTATGCAAACATAGCTACCATCCAGGAAGTACGATGGGATTGCCGGGACAAAACGTGATGAAAAGTGTGACATTTATTATACAGTGACTGTTAAAGATGGCAACGACAGCGCTTATTTGGATGTAGATTTATAATATACGCGGCAGACTTAGGCAAGACGTCTTGAGCTGTCGATGGGTTAGTGAACGTCTTATGACAATCCCCATGAATGTTTAATTCGCCAACATCAGCCTGATATGATCTCTCCTCAAACGGTGGAAAAATACATCCACGACGGACATAAGAAACACTCATATAAGAACACATCGCTTATAAGAAATGCATGCTCTATATATACGTGTTTGCATATAAGAACAACTCGGATATAAGAAACAATTTTTTTTATATTTTAGAGGTTTCTTATATCCAATGATTGTTTCTACGAGCTCCTCGACAAAATCGTATACAATCACCTTTTTCTAGCCAAGGTATGAATGTATATAGATATCTCAAAAGCCACAACTACAGAGAACTACTGTGATGAGATTTGGCGTTGAAAGACCAGAACCTTTGCCAAACGCGTATCTTAACATTCCGATGGAAGAATATCTTCTATCCACAAGACGAAAAAGAAACAACACAAGAAAATAGCGATTGAGGAAATTAGAGAGGAGCAAAATCTTACCAAAGGGTAAAAAAATGTTAAGGCTAAAAATGATATGTATAGTACATACAGTAAATAATAATAGAGTCGGTGCTTAAGATGTGGGTAAACCACATCTACAGACTGTGAAAAGTCGAAGACGACACAAATCCCGCTGTTAGCAGAACGAACCATTCAATCTAAATGATGAAATTGAAGATATTAGTCCAACAGATCAAAATGAAGTGTGGATACCAATATCTAATCTCAAGTCCAACAACGCTGCTGGAGCCAGCCAAGCTATTTCAGTCAGCGAGAGTCGACTTGGTTGGAGACCATAAACCAACTCATCTACAAAATTTGGTCGGAAGAAAGTATATGCCCAGTAAATCGACGAATCGGGCGGAACTTCATAATAGCTAGCTATACATAACTGGAGGTATCTCAGCTCTGCTAGACTCTGAAAATGACATTTCATCAGAAACTATAGCTGTACCCACTTAGCTTTGCCCGTGCCCAGGTTTGGATAGGAGGGGTCATGTCGCCCTTTTGTGTAATTTTGGCCACACCTCACAGGAACGATCTTGGGCTAATACAAAAGATTTCCTGAAGGTTTCAGCTCTATCGGTTGGGTAGTTTCGGAGTCCATAGCATACATACAAACATTGAACATTATACACTATACAGTCGTCGACTTCTTTTTATCGTCGTCAGGTTGGTTTTGAAAATGGACTATGTCGGTCAAGTAGTTCTGGTACCTCCCATACAAAACCACTATTAGACCCATGTGTCTCTCTGTCTGTTGAAATCACGATAGCGTCCAAACGAATCGATCTAGGCGAATGAAATTTTGTGAGAGGACTTATTTTTACCGTCGTCAGGTTGGTATTAAAAATTGTCTATATCGGTCAAGTAGTGCTGGTACCTCCTATACCAAACCAATATGGCATGGCAAACATTTTGCATGACTTTAATGCAGTGGAGGGTATCAAGCATCGGCCAAGCCGATGATAACACTTTTACTTGTTTTTTTTTGCGTGTAGCTGGATGTAAAATCGTTAAAAGACATCGCATGCGAGCTTTGCGATAGTGTGGGACTTGACTCACCCATTAAAAATACCCGAGGGAAGCATGGTGATACCATCCTTCCAATAATCGCTAATATTTTCTTAATCAAATCTTAAAAAAAAAATATTGAAAAGATAAATCCGCCGTGTTTCGGATCTCTATACTTTTTTGATTGAAAATATTACCTATACTTTCTTGGTCTTAGCTAACTCTTATAGATCGAGAGGTTTTACCCGCCTTAATCTCCTGATTACATTGTCAGTATTTAAAAGTTCTGTTATTTCTAAGTTAACATGGTTGAGAAGTCTACTTCTGTGCCTTTGGGCAACTTTTTTAACTTCTTCCTCAACCATTTCAATGTTTAGATCTCTATGTAGATCAGCGTTGCGTATATACCAAGGTGCATGAACTACGAGTATGTTCCTTAGTACTTTATTTTGGAAAACTTGAATTTTTTGCAAATTTGTTTGGCATGTGCATGCCCACAACTGGAGCCCATAGGTCCATACTGGTATTTGGACAGAGATGAATATCTCCCTATAAGCCAATACATTTTACTGTATCGCATGTTCAACTCATCTCTTTTTTTCTTTACATGCACTTTCCAACGCAGTTTAGCATCTAGAGTCATGCCTGGATATTTGGCTGTATTTGAGTATTCCACTACATTGTTGTTTATGTATACTGGAATAATATTTATATGGTAGGTACGTTTTTAAACGTAAAATTAATATGGACTGGCCATTAAGGTCATTGGTCATTAAGGCCATTTAATCTAATCTGCCATTTTGTTGTCGAATCTGAGATCTGAAACCTATTGCCCTTTGAAGCTTTTTTGTTGCTACTTCGACAGTTTCTCCCACAGCTATGACAGCTGTGTCATCTGCTATAGTGGTTTCCCCACTTTCATGCAAATCGCTAGTGAACAGAAGGTATAAAACTGGACCTAGCACGCTGCCTTGTGGCACACCAGCTTTCATTTCTCTTAAAGTTGGGTACTCTGTCTCTTGTTTAATTCTGAAGAATCGATCTGATATATATGACCAGTGATGCCATTCTGAACGGATTCCGGTCATATCTGACCGAAATGTCTTTACTCTGACCGGAAAAAATTTTGAAATCTGGCCTAACCGTTTTTTGACCGGAACGAAAAATGTTTTTAACCGGAAATCTCTTTTTTGACTGGAAAAATAAAATTGTCCTACTGACTATAAATAGAGATAGATTTATATAATAACGGGTCGAGCGGTTCCGTTATAAAAAAATAATTTTACTAGCCCGAACACTTGGGCCAAATAATAACTCGATTTGGTATTTGCTTTAATTTTTATTTATTAAACTTTTAATTATTAATTTAGCTTCTTTTAGGTAGCTGACCCCTTACCACTGGTGGGGGGAAGTCAGATTGAAGATTGAAGATGAGAAGAGTTGAACTAGACTTGACTTTAACTTTAACTGCTCTAACTCTAACTGAACTCGGGTTTGAAAAGTACCCGGTATTTATACTTCTTAATTTGGCATTGGCCATGGGAATGGCTTGTAATATAATATTCTAATAATTTGATTAGATTTGTCAATTAGGCAAATCTTGGCGGATGCATCTGTGTCAACAATGACTTCTAATATTTATCCATAGGATGCGATTGCATCGTCATGAAATAGTACTCTGGTTAGCTTAGGATATGATGCACACTTGTGTAAACAATAGAAAGATTAATTAAATGGTGCATCTATGCCAAGTTCATGGGATAAGATAAATAAATTCATGATTGATCATGAATCTGAAATAGTGACCTTGGAAAGAGTATTACGTTATGTTTAGATAAAATGACTCATACAATTGATAGCTTGCGGTTGCTGTATCCGTTGAGTATGCTATGTGAGTGTCGGGTAGGCGTGACGTTAGTCATTGCCGTAACTATATAATTGTGTCAGAAAATTATCCGAGAATAATTATTTAGCCCAATTGACACACGACCTTAGTACATCCATTAACGATTTGGCTGCACTCAGGCGTCATTGCAATGAAATAAAATTTGGCAGGTAAAAGAATAGTAAAATTGAAAACACAAACAAATTCTATAGTTAAGCCGAAGCGGACTTCCGTTTTTGACGTCCTCACTCTATCAACGCAAATATCAAATGAAGATTTGTATCGAAAGCACATTGGTGCGTAAAAGAACGTGCGTGAAAGTAGATTTTCTATGCTATCTACCTATCTTCTTTACTCACTCAAAATCTACCTGTGTCGCTGGACACGACGTTCATTCGAAGGCGTGTATGGCCATGCACTAAAAGTGTATTTCAGAACTTAAAACATGTCATATAAAATGAAAAATTAGTTTCAGTAAATTTTAAACAAACGAAATAAAAAACAAGTTCACAAACTCAAGATTAACATATTATAAAAACGTCTTCTAAACATCGATAATGCAGGTGAACATAAAAATTCGTAAATTGTATAGGTAGGTATAAGTATTTTCTATTTTTGACCGGATTTCAGGTCAAAAATGCTCATTTTAACTGTTGACCGCATTTTTTGACCGGATTTAGAAAATAAAAATCCGGTCATTCGGTCAGATTTGACCGGATTCACTTTTTTTTAGTGGCAACACTGTATATGACTTCAGAATGGTCGAATATTGCCTTGGCAGTTGCCTTGCAGTTTGTGGATCAGACCTTTGTGCCAGACTTTATCGAAAGCTTTTGCTATATCAAGAAATATTGTAGAGCACACTTTTTTCTCTTCAAATGCTTCTTCGATTTTATATGTGATTCTATGCACCTGATCAATTGTAGAGTGCTTAGAGTGATTTTTCGTCAATTATTTTTTGCAGGCGTTTTACCAGCATTTTCTCGAATAACTTTGACAACATTGGTAGTATAAGTATAGATTTTAATAGTGACTGCAAACATTTTTTTTTTTTTTTTCAAAAATCTCTTCGCTAATATTTTTTATGATTTTTTTAATGGGATGATCTCAGTAAAATTTTGTATGAAAAGGAGGAAAAAGTGGCTAAAATAGTCATTTTTAGCAATTATAAAAAAATCATAAAAAATATTAGCGAAGAAATTTTTGAAAAACTTTTTGCATCAAAACATTTTTTTTGTTTTTGGAGATAAGAGTTATGTTTTATATCTTGGGGTTTTTTCAGATTTCGTGGAACAAAGAAAAAAAAAAACTTATCTGTCAGAAAGGTCAAACATAATTTCAAACTGTAGCAGTTATTTTCTAAACTTAATAATTATCTTAAACTTGATTTATATTGAATACTTTTGCCAAACTCGGGTATGATACCCTATTAAAATTTAGATCCTAAAAGCTCTCGCTAAAGCTTGCGACATGTATAAAGCTTAAAACAGCCGCATAAGCTTTATGATCTAATAAAGCTTTCGCCCGTGTATGAAAAGCTAATAGCAGCTGTTTAAAGTTTTATTTAATTTGATAAAAGCTTTCGATAATAAGTATAAAAGCAGAGCCTGAATTCATTTTTATTTCATTCTTAAAGCACTACACTTTAAGGTAAATTCCTAGAAGGTTTTGCTCGATTGCCTACTGGTGGTGTTCACAGCTTGTTTATTGTGAAAACAGTCTGGGCTATTTCCCGTGGCTTTTTTTCAATGGATAGGTGTGGGACTACATGCAGAATATCAGTATTGTAAACTTGTAATTTGTTGTTTTGTATAAATAAAATATTTTATAGTGAATAAAATACTAAAAATACCACCCGAAAGAGAAGAGGCTCTACAAAACTCGATAATAGACCCATAACGGTAATTTTACTATTTTTTTTATATACCATGGAAAAATGTATGCATTTTTTTGGTTCACAAGTGCTCAGACAAAGAGTAGTGAACAGTTATTTTAAAAGTGAGACAACTATTATTTTATATTAATTTTATTAAAATAGATAGAAAAAAGTGTTCAATTTGGAGAAAAGGCAAAAGTTAAAGCTTATACCTCTCGAAAAGCTTTTTAAATCGTGAAAAGGCTCATAAAATTGCTCGCAGTGCACACTCTTGATAAGAAACTTTGTAAAAAATAGGGTGTCTTATAAAAACAACTACAAAGAAAAGATTGTAAAAGTTTTAGCACTACAAAACAAGCGGAAAATTCAAAGACTAGTGTCCAATGGCGCTTAATTTACAAACAAAATTTTGGAATTAGCTGTTTTTTTTTGTAGCAAATCCATTAGCGTTTTGCTATTGTTTATTTACAACCAAAATTTAGAAAACTACAAAAAAAAAAACACTGTCTAGGTTAAGGTCTCACATGGCATGGAATATGAACATTAAAGTGGTCTCCAGAAATTGGAGCAAAGTTGTAAATGGAGATAAACCAAGCGAAGAATCGACCCTGTCTTGAAAGTGCGAATTAATAGTCCAAGATGGTTAGGAGCGAATGTACACTAGCTCTCCGGCCAAAAGAGTCTTTGACTTCAACTCCAAAGCAGAGATACAGAGCAGTAGAGGAAGTCCTCGCCTTAGATCGCACTAACTTGAAGAACCTAACTAACTTTTGGGCTCCCCACAAGACAGGCTGCTAATACTCATGACCATTTAGTACATTTGACAACCGCGTGGACATCAACTTCCCAAAACTCCTTCTGTTACACGACAAGCTAACTTCGGAACTCGCTTCCCGGGGATATATTTCCAGAAGGCTACAATTTGCAGCAATTTAAGTGCAGAACTAACATACATCTCCAAGCATCTCGGGGCGCTGTTGAAGCTTTATATGTTCGCTTTTCCCGGGAGATGTATTTAAAAAGAACTAATTGGAGAGGCGTACCTACTGGTTGAAGCCAAAATCCACCCTGGATTTATTTAAATGGGTGTATTTTCGGCCCAATTGCGCGTTCCTAAAAATGTAAGCAAGCATGTAATCAGTGACATGTTCCAAAGCACCCCTTTTCTGTTGGATGAATCCCAAAATGACAAGCGCACTATGATTGCGTGGTTGTAATTTGGCAGCAAATAGCTTAAATGTCTCAAATTCGTCAATTGTACTTGTATTGTTTTTAATCCTTAATAAAGGCTGATTAGGTATGTAGTGACAAAGTCTTCCACCTCGAAACTTAGCCAATCAACTAATTGTTGAAATCCCTATTTTATTGAGTGTAATAATTTGCCCGTTTACAGCCATAGTTCTCTGAAACACTAGTACTCGGTTCATAGTAGGTAGTTTCGCTTTTTATCTTTATGAGGGTAAGCGGATTAAATCCGTTTCCCGAGAATTGGCCTCCATAAAAGCAGAAAGAGCAAACGCCTGTCCAACTTCAATTTAAGATCTGACTCAGAATGGGGAAAATGCTTAAAGTTTTCCCTTTCCAACATGCGAACCGCTCCTATCAGTGAAACATTCAACCAAATGCTGACCATTAGAGAGGAGTTCTATGATTCCCCCGAGGGGGTATACGGTATACCCAGCGAAGGTGGGTGGCGGCGATTGGTAGTCTGATGGTTTCAGGTGGATAGAGGCAAAACGTTCGCATTGGGAATTTATTGCCTTTGCGCTGCGAGGGATTTGCGTAAGTGCCCATCCTTTGGAATATCCTTCCTCCCTAAATATATACAACATCCAGACTCGAGTACGTTTTAATGAGCTTTCGCATGAACTTGGCTATACACATGAACTATTGGGAACTATATGGAGAACAATGCTGTTGCCGAAGGGTGTTGCGCATTAAAGGACATGGGTGGCAGCAAGCAGCAGCAGCGTTCGTATGAAAGAGGTTAAGTCTCTCAATTTCATTTGCGGCCATAGGGTGATAACGTTAAGCTAAACTGTTTGTACGCACGCGATCATTTCGTCACAACGCAACGTAGGGATACGGTTGAGTTCCCTGACGGAAGTGTTGTTGGCAATATTTATCGAGTTCATTGTCCAGCGAACAATGCGCTACAAGAATACATAGGAAAAATGTCTGCTAAACAGTCAGCCCAATGAAAAGGATATTGAGGCGCTTTATTGCATTCATTTTGATAAAATTAATTAATTAAGTTAATTGATAACCTTTTTTATTGGACACAATGGGCCATGTAAAGTATTGTTTAAGGCGCTTAAATTTATTTTGGTTCTGTTTTGTATTTTTGGGCGGAAAAAGTGTATCCTTTATTCGTAGTCGTGGCTGCAGGTAATAAAGCAGTATTATCGTGTATTCCGAAAGAGGTTGTAAACAAAAAATGTGGTGATTGGGAAAATGTTTCCTGTTGTATTTGTTTTATTGAAGTTATGTTATTGCGTAGAAATTTATAGCACTGTATACGCATGACAAAAGGCAGAAGTGGCTTCACACGCACTATTTCGATATATCTACTCTTAACTTACCATTATATTCATAAAACCTATTTTGTCAATTTAAGATATGATTTTAATTGTTAGGCAATAGTTCACCGAGTATTTTGAGGTAATATTCATCTTTCTGGTCCATCCAGAGGGTCTAGGGTCCATAATAGCGGTCTTACCTATTGAAGTTGAAGTCGATGTAATCACTTTAAAAGTATAAAATATTTTGCTGAATTGCTCGACAATGAATATAGAATACCAGGAATTTTTAAACCTACCAAAGAGGTGAGGGCTTTCCTTTGTTTGTTTGAAACCCTAAAATATTTCGAAGATGTCAAAAATCCACCGAAAATATAATTTTGTTATTGTTTGTTTGAAACCCTAAAATATTTCGAAGATGTCAAAAATCCACCGAAAATATAATTTTGTTATTGTTTTGGGTTGTTTAATGCGGCAAACTTTTTGTTTGTAAAATTCGAAATATATTTTGTCGCCAATAAGTAACTCGGTTCCCGAGTAAAATTTCCAAAATCCCAGAAATTCAGAAAATCAGCCGATATTTATTCAGTGCAAATGACACATGGCCTTAAAACAGTAGGTACCTACCGCAATAGTACGCGCATTTTAGTCCTAGTGTTGTACTCTTTTTTAGATCCTATTTTTTCGGGAAAGTCCGGTATTTTCAAGCTCGAGAACTACTTTCTTCAAATTATTTCTGGCAACGCTACTCTAAAGTAAACTTTTTCTTTCATATATCACCCTAGAAGAAAAAATCCATGGGTGTTGTTAGGTCAGGAGATCTAGTTTTTTTTTTGTCAAATTTTGTATGACAAAAAATGGCTTTTATACTACAACTTCTGTTGAACGTCAAAATCAAAATTTTCAAAATCACCTATAGATACTTTTTGCGCGCAACACAAATTCTGCCGCTTTTCCACATAAACATACATAGAAATGAGGTAAAATAAAAATTGACCAATTATCCATCTGGCGGTATTCTGAAACACTATAGTTATGTCGATTTTACGGAAAGAAAAATAATTTTTTTCTTCGTCGATTGGTATACCTAAATAACTCGAAAATTGACGGTATTTCTCAAGGAATTTCGTAAAAAAAAAAATAAAAAATAAAAAACATTTTAAGTAAAAAAATGTAATAAATTTTTTAAAAATGTTGGGTTTAAGGAGTCATTATTTCATTCATTCATTTTCAATGTCCCGCTTATCCATTTAGTGGGTCGCGGGTGTAGGTTGCTCAAGTGGACCCTCCATAGCTCTCGATCTTCCGCCATCGACTCCAAATCATCCAGGGCAATCCCCATACGGGTAGAGGAGAGATTATGGACTTGATCTAACCATCTCATCCTGGGTCTACTTAGAGGACGCCTGCCCGATGGTGCAGATTCCATAGCACATCCTGGAATCCTGATCGGTGACATGCGTTTAACATGATCAAACTACCGAAGCATGGACCGCTCCGTCCGGAGAAGTAGCTGCTCGACATTGAGTTCCTCACGCATTCTGGTATTTCTAATGCGATATCTACGTATCACACCAGCAATACAACGGAGGAATCTCATTTCGGCAACTTGTATTCGCGATCTTATTCTTTCGGTCATTACCCAAACCTCTGGTCAGGTAAGAGTTGGAACAAATACTGAATTAAAGACTGACAACTTAGCTTTGACACCAAGTTCAGTCTTCCTAATAACACAATGACCAAGCTGTCTGAAAATTGATCCAGCCTGACCAATCCTACAGGAAAACTCAGCATTATGCTCCTTCCATCACTCGTGAATAAGACCCCGAGATACTTAAACTTCTCCAACTGTTTCAATGGGACTCCACTAATATGCACAGGCGCTCTGGAGACGACCATCACTTCAGATTTGTTCACGTTTATCTTCATTTCAGCTTCAACACAAACGGCTACAAACCGATCGAGTGCGCGCTGAAGTTCAGTCTGAGAGGACCCAAGGATGACCAATTCATCAGCGAAGAGCAAATGACTTATCCTCAGATCTCCCAATTTGAAACATTCTTCGCCAAGACTGCGCTGTAACATCCAGTTGAAAAGGAGAGGAGACAAAACGCACCCCTGGCGAAGTCCAACGCCCACGGTGAAAGGTATTGATTTAACGCCGTTTATCGGAACACAGCTTTTACAGTTTGTGTAAAGAGATTGAATGGCTCTCAAGAGAGAACCGCCATTTCCATACTCCTGTAATACACTCCAGAGTTTAACTCGAGGGACTTGGTCGTATGCTTCCTCCAAATCTATGAAACACGCGTAAAGAGGTGTACTCCCAAGCCTTCTCAAGTACAATTCTGAGAGTGAATAACTAACTGGTCGGTTCGGTTGTGCTTCTGCCGGGACGAAAACCTCACTGCTCATCTCCTAATCGTGCCTCGACCACAGCTCTGCAACACGTTATCCGGCACCTTGGCAAAGACTTTTCCGGGGAAACTTGAAAGTGATATACCCCTTTAATTGGAGCAATCCCTTTTTTCCCCTTTCTTGAAAAGTGGCACAATCACCCCAATCTGCCAATCGATGGGAGTTTTGCGGCATTCCCAGGCCACTTTAATGACACGAGAGAGCCGTTTAAATCCCTCTTCACCTAAAGCCTTGAGAATGTCTGGCCGGATTTCATCCACTCCGGCAGATTTGCCAGCTTTTAGCGATTTGATCGCATGAGTGACTTCCTCTACCGTGGGACTATTGTCCGTATTGCTCAAGGCGATGGATCTGTCATCCTCAATGTCCTGGATTGGATTGAGCAATTCAGAAAAGTGCTCGCTCCATCTCCGCAAGATGTCCTCCTTATTAGAAAGAAGTGTACCATCTTTGGATTTAACTCTTTTCCACTTCCTTCCTCTAAGACGGCGGATCTGCCAGAACACCTTGCTTGCAGATCTATGATCACGGTCTAATTTTTCGCCGAACTCCTTCCAAGATTGTTCTTTGGCTGCTTTAACAGCCAATTTGCAAGTTCTTATCGCGCCTCAATGTACCGGTTTCGAGAAGTGAATCCACACTTTCAAACCCTTTTTCTTCTCTCTGATGGCTACAACATTTTTGTATACCTATTTAGAATTTATAGCGTTTTAAGTGGTAACACCTCCAAATAAGAGGTCACCTACTTTGATGGGCTAAAAAAAAAATAAATAGGCGGCGCAGCAGGCGGTAGACACCCAAGGCCTAGAGGCCTAGCTTCTCGCAACCATTCGTTTGTGAGAGTTTCTATTTTTGGGACGAATGGAAGGATCTACAATTTTATGCCGAGTCCTAACGGCTGAATTCAGAAGATTTTTCAAGACAGTCATACTCTCGGATGTTTGTCAGACGTTCGCGAGCGGTGCCGCAGTAGAAAAAACCTTAAGATGTAATTTGTGTTTTTCGGGGGATCGAACCTTGAACCCCTCGCACAGTAGTCCAGCACACTAACAACTGCGCTACTGCGCCCAGAAAAATGTAGGTATTGCGTCGGGTTAAATTACCTCTTTGCTCTAAATAGGTGACTTACCCTTCTAACCAGTCTTTACTTAATCTAATGACACATCCGCATAGAATTCAATTCAAGGAGCCTAGAGCCTAGATATAACGAAGAAGTAAAACTAATAAATGCCTGAGGAGTTGCTGTAACATTAATTTGCTGTATACTCCTTTATTAAAGCACATTGTTAAGTCTGGTAGTTTGAATGTGAAACAGACACCTCAATGAGTATAACGACAAGTCTGAGAAACAAGACAGTTGTACAATGAATGATCCAGAGTGCAATGAACTTTAAGAATGCCTTTTAGTGCAACATTTCCGTCTACTATTGCACGTCCTACCATATCAACCAAAACATTTACGAGTATCCACAGCAATATTGTTAAATCGATACCATGTACAACATGAAACAGTAAGATTATTAGACGCTTGCTGTTGGAAGGACGAAGTCATGGAGTTGGAAAAGCAAGTGGATTTAAATCAGAAAATCGCTGAAATTAAGAAAAGGATACTTCTCACAGGTAAGAGCTCCACGACGCATTTTTTTTTCGTTCTTTTGTAACCCATTTTCGTCTATAAAGAGGGCCAAAAAACCGCAAACGCGGCAGAATGGCAGAAGCAGACGCATATCAACTCGGAAACTCTGTCCACCCTAAAAAAGGAGAACAAGGAACTGACAGGCAAGCTGGTTGGCCTTAAGAATCCCATCAACCGACGCATGGGCAAGGAGTCAGAAATAGATACTGGAAGTGTAAAACCGCTATACCCCGTCGGTGCGAAAAATTCTGATGATGCTGTGTTCCTAATGGATCTGAAGGTCACTGAAAACCGCAAACAGCTGGACTTGTTAAGGCATAAATTCCAAGTCAGACAGAGGCATTTCAATAAGCTGGTGCAGCATTATGAAGAGTTATTGGCGTACAAAGAGCATCAGGCTAAGGAGGTTGGGGGAAAGCCTCCAGAGACGTTAGAAGAAGATGCTAACCGAAAGGTTTGAGGCGTCTCTTTACCAGCGAATAGATACAAATCAAATTGTCTTTTAGTTAGTTATTGAGTTGGAGAATGAAATTCATCGGAAGAATGTAAAATGGATCGAAGCGGAGCACATCAAGAAGAAGTATAAGTCCATACAAGCATCTCTAATGACTGATGCCGAGAGATTCGAGAGGTCTTTGAAGGAACTGGAAGAGGCATTGACTGAGCAGCAGTCCGAAGTCAATCGCTTGCAGGTATAATTTGTTTTTGAGTGTCATTTACATGCAATAAATGAATCTTCTTCTATTTACCACAGCAAGTCCACAATGAAGCTCTTGAGATGCGTGATGCAGCCAAAATTATCCTCCAACGTCAGGAACAACAGGCCAATACGTCATTGAAAATTCGCGAACGGCAAGCACTTGACTTCCGCAAGCAAGTCGAGAGTCGAAAGCAAGAGCTCGAACGAATTGGTCGCAAACTCTTCGCCGATGGTAAGACATTTGTCCATCAGGATAGCATAGGCTCCAGCTCCGGAGATCAACTCACCGCAAAGACTGAAAACGATGACGATCCCAATTCGCAGCTGCAAAGTGTTACCGAAGAAATGGACATTGTATTTAAGGACCTCATGGAGATAACTGGAGCCACATCACCCGCGAATGTCCTTGAGAGATTTCTGTCCCAGAAGGAGTCATCAATGCGACTGATTTATCTTCGAAAGGCTGCGGAGTCGGAGAAGAGCGAACTAGAACTTCAAAGAGAGAGTTTGACCAAGGAATTGGAGTCGTCCAAGTTCTCCGAAATGAAAGAGAGTGAAGTGTAAGTGGAGAGCGATTTGAAAACATTTATAAAAATTAAAAAAAATTATTTTAGAAACCAAGAGGTTGTGGAGAAGCTCAAGCTTGAGATCAGCACTTTAAATCAAGAGAAACAGAAAAATGTTGATGCTGCCGAAAAGACGGTAGGTGTTATAAATTTCATCCAAGAGAGACTACGAGACATGATCTACAAGCTACAAGAAGTCGACGAGAGCGATGTTAACATCGTGGAGAAGGAAAAGTCGATTCCTGCTCGAAATTTGCCCGACTTTTTGGTCAACGAGGCTACAGATGAAGATCTCATTGATGTAAGTTAAGTGTTAAGCTATTTTGGAAAGTCTGTAATTTACAATGCGATATTCATTTAAACCATCTGAACTTTAGCAAATTTATCTATAACCCATCAGCATACTACGAGTGACCTCTACATCCAGTTGATCAACTCATTTAATCACGCTCTAGTAATCCAACTTATGTGAATCGGTCACTTGAGTTGATCAACTATGTCTTTGTTGTGGTTGCGAATAAATTGAACCATTCGTTGATACCCTGGTTCCTAGTCGAACTAGTCCGTGGCCTGCTGGCCATGGTCTGTTTGATGTCGCTGCTATACCTCAAATGGTAGACCATAAACCTTCAACCTTTATACACATCGCACCATTTCTCAGAAACCTGTGTTATCTGCATTATCCTGAATAGATCTATTATAGCTGTTCAGTTGAAAATCTTTGCTAATCTGTTATAGTCAATTGTAAATCATCTTTCCAGATCCTAAAAGCGAAATTGGAGCGCAGCTTATTGGCACCGGAAGAGAAAGAAATCGACAATCGTCAAAAGATCGGTGATATTGACGTAAGTTTTCGTATAACAACATACGAGTGTTGGTAATTATGATCTATCTTATCTCATAATCCGAAGATCGACGAACTTCCACTAGAGCAAACTCCCTCAGTAACGGCCGAGGAAAAACCCCAGCCGATGCCGATGTGCTACTACAATCTTATCTCAGGACGTGCTACACGCACCTTAGGAACCTCCTCTGGATCTCCAGAACAAGGTCCACAGCCAGGTAAATTGCAACCAGAACCAGTCGTCGATTTCTGTTTAATCTAATGTAAATTTGTTGCAGCTGTCACTGATGACGAAAGTGAGGTCCCATCAAGGAACTTCCTAAAACGACAATCGGTAGTCATTGTGGATACAAAATCCCGACGTAAAGCATTCCGTCCCGTTCCTCAGAGGAGAAAGTAAAATGTTGTACTTTTTGCATTTCTTTAATAAATAAATTCGAGGGTTTCACACCGCGTTTCCTTGACCATGACCATGACAAAGAAATCCGAATGAAAGCCCTTTCTCGGGCCATAAATAAAATTGTACCACAAAAATCCAAGCCTCGACACATTTGTTCCCCTCAATAGTCAACTCTCCGAGCAACAGTCGCAATCAAAACATGCAGCAGCCACTTACCTTGGATAGCAGTCGTCCGTCGGACCGGAATGCGAACAACAACGAATTGCCGAAGGAATTTCTTATATATCGTTCTTTCCGGAGCCAGCTACACAAAATTAAATTTATCCTTGCTCCGCTTCATGCGGTGGGGTTGGCGCTGGCCATCGTGAAGAGTTTAGGGGCACAATGGACAATGTCGCTTGTAAACGATGACAACCGTTCACAATGGGAATACCAAGTCGACAATGACGACGTCGACCACGACGATAGTGGGCGTTGCATTCATGGCTAGGTGAGGTATATAAGCCCAGGGAGAGGTGAGGTGGAAAAAAATAATCCTGAAGCAAGTTCCTTATGGCTGGCGACTACAACAATGCGAATTGTGTAATACTGTGCGATGTAGACCGTTGCAGGAGCAGCATGGGCGAGAATAATATTTTCCAGTTACATGACAAGCGGCACAATGGGTCAACCACTGAACGCACATGCAACAACAACAGCGAAACAGTAACAACAATGGCCATGGACAATGGGCATACTCATAGCGCTGCCTGTTTCTTGTGTCCCTCCAGCAGGAGGAGATGTCATTCCTACCCGACTATACAACTATGTTTGCGACGGCCAATAATGTAAAATGTTGCTGGCGAATGGACACGGACACGGTACTGGGAATCGTCTGACGTTTCTGCTGTCGTCGTCATTGCGCTGCAATTCCTTCGGGTGGAATCACTAAACTTGCAACATGCCACTGCGCTGCCTGTTGTAGTTGGGAAGTCTGCAGTAGATCGGGGGTTGGGTGAGACAGTGGAAAGTATCAGCGAATAGGCAGGTTGTAATGGTCTTGGATGAAGGCAAGAAGCGTGTTCGACGTCAATTCGTTTGTGTAGAATAGGTCACTTATAGACTAGGTGACTTACTTGGGAGGGATGGGAATCGCTTGACTGCCGAGTAGTTTGTGAGGCATGTACAGTGCGTTTGAGCTTGAATGTGTTGAATGTGAATGCGGGCACACTTTGCCATTTCACAATTCATTATGCAATAAGGAGTACGAAAAGAGGGAGGGCAGTAGTGTTCCTTACTTATTTGCAGTCCGTGGTGGCTTCGTGGCCACCAGATTCTAGATACGTAATGCGGTAACCGCCTACATACTAATTGAGTTCCATTTTCACTTGTAAGTTTGCCTCTAAAGCGTTCTTTTTCCGATTCAGAATCAAAGACTTTTCGGGCCGTAGCTATGTGGTGCATTCATGTCCTAGTCATGTCTTTTTTTGGTTTCGGCAATGGATGTGGTAATCTTCTTAAAGATGCGGTAGCCCGTACTACCAACATGCACGTTTCGAAAACCCCGAAAACTTACTAAACCACACCCTACACACTTCAACTACTCTATCTGCGGGACTGCCATTAGGTATTACTTCGCGGGGCTGGTTAGCATTCAAGCTAATCGTGTTGTGTCACCTGCTTGTGGTGTTTCTGTGGCCCTTGAGGCTTCTACTGTGGCTTTTCTTAGCCTTTCTATTCTCCGTAGCTCATATTGTGCGAGGGTTATCAAATTACATAATTGCGCCCAATTCTTTTCAGACTGCAAGATGTCATAGCGATAGCTACAGTGGCCTGACAAGAACTGTGTAAGGTGATAGTTACAGTCTTCATAGTTACGTTCTAGCTGCATTCCTGGGTTGTCGGTATAAGTTTGTATTATGTCCATCTGCCTTTCGTTGTGTTATTCCAGCGAGCTTGCCACATAGCTGCCTTTTTCTTCAATTTTAATCCTCTTGATTTCACTGGCATCGTATTGGTTTAAGGCTCTTTGGTTATATATCATCAACATTTCGTCTGCAAGAATTTCGACGGGAACCAATCCAGCTATAACAAAGGCGGCCTCATCCGATATGGCTCGGAAGCCGCTGATTGTCCGTAGCGCGCAGAGTCTGTATGTTGAAAATAGTCTCCTTTTGGTCTCCTTCGTCCTGAGTGCCAGCGCCCAGACTGGGGCTGCATGAAAACAGAACTGATGTAACAACTCTGGAAATTAGGATTCTTCTTGCATATCCAGGTCCACCAATGTTAGGCAGTATGCGCGAGAGAGCTACCTGCATTTGCGATGCTTTCTTGGCTAAATAGTCCACGAGTGTTTCGAACCGCAATCTATTATCCGGCATTATTCCAAAGTATTTAACAACTTCTTTGGACAGAATTATTTGGTTACCAACCTGGAAGTTGGCAAATTCTAAATTTTTTCGACTGGTTATGAGGACAGCTTCTGTTTTATGATCGGCTAGTTCTAGGCTGGCGGTTGCTAGCCTATAGTCATATCTAAGACGACTAATTCGCACTTTTCTAACCAGGTCAATGTCACTTTGAATCGCAAAGAGTTTGCTGTTAAATCTGCTTCTTCAAAGCCTGTCAAAAATCGCTTCCTATAATGTACCATAGAGAACAACAGTGGTATGATCACGGTCTTATATAGAGTCTCCTTAATACAAGTTACAAGGTCTTTCTAACCAATGAAGCGTAAATTTTCAAATGATTTCTTATGCGATGCATTTTCAGAGTTTATATAGCGTAGCTGATTATAGACAAGACCCCTAATTACCTAAAATCTACGAGCAGTTCGATTTATTGGAGACCCTACACTCACATCGAATCGACAACCGTTGGTGCACAGAAGGCAAGTCGCTGACCTTTGCTTGTTCTATAGGTACTTCCATGCGGTAGATGTTCCGAGGAACTCAAAAACATTATCCCTCGAAATGCAACTTTTGGACACGCACAAGACAGGGTGCTAATGCTCATGACCATTCAGTACACTTGACAACCGCGAGGACATTAATATTCCAAAACTCCTTCTGTTACAGGACAAGCAAACTTTGGAACTCGCATCCTGTGGATATATTTGCAGATGACTACAATTTGCAGCAATTTAAGTGCACAACTAACATACATCTGCAAACATCTTGGGGCGCTGAAGAAGCGTTATAGGTTCACCTTTCCTGGGAGAAGTATTTATAAAAAAAAGGTCCTAGCTGTCTATTACCACAATCGAGTCACTTTTTGTTGACGAGATGGTAGATACTTGCAGTTCCCGTGTGATCTCTTTCTGCAGACCTCGATGATGGGAATAAGTTTATTCGTCCATCTGCCTTTTAAAGCTTGTTATCCCACCTGACTTGCCACGGTGCTACAGATTTTTGCCCTTCTCTTATTCTTCTGTGAAAGGCGCATCTTTTGCATCTCTCTGAACCTTTATGCTGATGAGAACTTCTTTATTGTTTCCTCCATTGTAAGAGCCACCACCCAGTGCAGCATATAAAAGTATTGACCTGACCACACTTTGGCAACATCCGGGAAAGAGCTGTTTGCATCTGTGACGCCTTCTTGTTGGTTTTTAATGGCTCCTTATCATATTCCACAGTCCTCAAGCTGGTTATCAAGACAGGCTTGTGGTCAAACTTTTTCTGAGCATCGTTATTCCCAGAACTCCGTCACTCATAATGTTCGGCAGGAAAGGTCCAAGGATTGACCCTGGTGCTATACTGCAGGGGTATCGTTTGCAGTACGAGGTCAAAGTACGGCGTTTAGATTCTGGCCAGCGATCTCCTTATGTATGACCAGCGTCATTATCGTGCATTACTTCTTTATCCCTCCTCTCCATCTTATCCACATATTATTACTTCGTTGCAGTGATGATCCAAGTAGACGGAATATGTGGAAAGAGTTGATCTACTACTAATGAAAATGTCTTAACAATTTTTATAAGTTCCTGTGAAGCTTTATCTATGTCCAAATATTGTCCTTCTATAGCTTCTAGGCGTTCTTGAATGGGCGCCCTTCCCCGGGATCGCTAGTATCCGAGTCGGGCCTGGTTACATAATACACCGCTTTGCTATAGCTGGTGATTGTGTGTGTTAGTTGGCGAAACAGGATCTCCGCTGCTAAATGTAAAGTCAGTACATAATCAAATCACTTTCCCGAACTTGTCTGTATCGAAGTAGATGTCTTTCCACTTTCGTCTTGTTAGTTTGATCCGCAGCCTTGACGTATTTTTTTATCTTAAATATGGGTATTTCTAACCAGACACAGAACTTAGAATCCTTTTAACAAATAAGGGCTCGATTAAGAAAATAACCATTGAAAACTAAGTGTAGTTTCGTTCTCCTTGTGCGATTTGTGAGAAGTTAAGCTTAGAATCCTTTTTTACCTGTCCAATGCATCTAGGTCAGCTGATCTTTCATATACGATAAGACTTATGATGAATACGAGTATAGAGAGGTGGGGTGTGGGGAAAATAACTTCGTACATAGTTCTAAACCGAGAGCCGGTATAAGAAATACAATTGAGCAACTTGTAGCCACTGAAGAAATAATCTTCCTTATGACAAACTATACCTTATTTAAACCTTCCGTCAATTTTAGCTTATTATACCTTCCCGTCAATCACATAGGTCTGGGCAGACGTGCACATATTTTGCATAAAAATAAAAGTGTCATATCAGAAAATATGGAAGAACTGATTGCCTTTTTATAACACTCGATATTATTTTTAACCCACGCATTCGTCATTCGTTCTTCTATCCGCAGTATTACCAAAGACATGACTGTCACAAAAGAATGAGAAAAAATAAATTAAATTCATAAAACATTCATTATTTGAATGATTTGCAGGTCTATTAGTTGACAGAGCTATAATAGTTGACAGAAGGGTTAATGTGACCTTAGGACGAGTTACTTTGCTGAAATGACTTAAGTTGAATAGTCTAATTCAACAACCCAGTTATATTAGGTATCTACTTTTCCTTGGACCTTGTAAATTTCTCAATCATTTGATTTCCACAAGAAAAGAGTTCAATTGAAAAGTACAAAACTTTCGCTCATTCATCGGCAGCAGCCGAACTATAGTTCCTATCTGAAGACAACAACAAAAAATTCAAGGAATCAATTCCTTAGTCGGTGCTCGGTGATTGTCGCTGTCTTTTTGGCAGGATGCCACAAAACCAAAACCGGACTTATACTACACCCATACATTGCAATGAGCAACTCCATCTAATTCCATTAAAAACTTTATCCAATGAGCTCATTCTGGTCAAGTTTGTCCAATCATCCTGTAGCTGGGGGGAAATGGATACAAAAGTAAATGGATCCATCCAGCCAAGAGAACTGCACTCTGGAATTGGACACAGTCGACCCATAAAAGTGCAGACAATGACTTATTAAAATGCGAATAAGCCTCTTACCTGTCAATTCATTTGTTAACCTTTTTTTGTGTGCGGCAAATTTGAACACAAATGAGTCTCGTTAACTTTATAAGGTCGTGCGGATGGCAACAAGCAACATCAGAGCTAAGCTGAGCCTCCTCAAAACATACAGTCAATCTGTGCAACGACAACAAAGGGACAGTGAATAAAAAATAAAAGTTCGTACAGTAAACCACACAGCACCGAGTAGATACACAACATTGGTCATACCAAGGTAAGCCGGCAAAAGAAACGAAGACGATGAGCAATTTACAACTTCTGGAGGCATTCTGTCTGCAAATAGTGTTGTTTGTATATCGGATGATGTACAAGACCTATTTTTGCCTAAACGAAAAATAAGAAGTAAAAAACAAATTTTAATTAAGGACGTAGAATGGTCCACTTAGAGATGCTTTGCCGTAATGGTTATGTTCAATTCGTCCATGCGATAAGAGTAATGCGGGGTGATGTCATGCGTAGACTTTGGTTTACCCAGAAGGGTTAAGGCTGGAAGTGAAAAGTTTCGCAATAAATGCGGAAGACGAAGTAGTAATTTGTTAACCATGATCAAATGGGGAAATGAGAAAACTTCGAGTTTGCCTTTAAGGGTGGGGGATTGTACTTTCTAATAATCTGTTAGGACTTTGGTCCAATTTTATTTTGCTGTCCTCGAAGGTAGAAGTGCGAGTACTTGCTTTTTTCTTGCGGAGTAATTTGAAAGTTTTAAGTTATAACATTCGAAAGTTAATGGATTATCTATGATCCCGTTGTAAACTGTGGTAGTTATGTTTTATAGGTAGGTAATCTTGTGCTTATGACTTTCGGTAGAGTTTGCTTTTATATTGCGGATTATGGTAGAAGTTAGACAGTTCCTTCATTTTTGTCTTAAAGCATTTGATATTTGAATACTAAAACAAAAAATAAGGTGAGTCTGCCAGTTTCTAAGATTTTTTCATTCGTGCACCTCAGGCAAACCTATGTGAGTTATATAAATTGGGAGGAACTCATTATGAAAACAAGGCTTTAACATACTTCTTGTTCTCCATCTCAAAAGAAATCTTGAACTTGTTATACTTTCGTGGAGTCTGTTGATATTAAGGGGATGATTTTTGTTTATGCCTTTATAGACCCACCAAATAGAAAAAAATCGTATTTTCTTTAATTCTTGAAAGCTTTTCGACAAACTATTTTATTGTCATCATCAGCAACAAACTGGAACAGTTAACATTTTAAAATCGATATTAAACAATTTAAAATAAATCTTAAAATTTTCATTCAAACGAAAATAAAACAAGTAAAAGTGTTATCATCGGCCTGGCCGATGCTTTGATACCCCCCACTGCATAAAAGTCATGCAAAATATTTGCCTTCCATATTGGTTTGATATAGGAGGTACCAGAACTACTTGACCGACATAGCCCATTTTCAAAACCAACCTGACGACGATAAAAAGAAGCCCTCTCACAAAATTTCATTCACCTATGTTGATTCGTTTGGACGCTATCGTGTTTTCAACAGACAGACAGACGGACAGACAGACAGACAGACAGATAGACAGAGAGACGTACAGACAGACAGACAGACGGACATGGCTAAATCGATTCAGAATGTGATCGTGATTCTATACTTTATAGGGTCTCCGGTGAATCATTTTTGGTTTTACAAATGTAATGACAAAGTGAATATAAGAAAACTAAATTATAAACATTTAAGGTTTCGGTGGCAGGCAGAGGAGATATGATCGGGCCTTCATCTGAGTTCATTATGTTGTTGGTTCTTTGGATATACAAGCTCTCAAATGCATCTAAATAGTAACGTTTGGGAACACTTTTGACTAGTTTTTGATTTGAGATATCGAATTTGTGTCTTTTCTCGATCATGTGTTTAGCTACTGAGGATCGGTGTGGCTCATCTCTGGTCCAATGATTGTTGTATTCGTTGAAACGTATTTCTATAGCTCGGCATGATTGTCCTATGTAGACACTTTGACAATCTTTACAACTGATAGAATAGATTCCTGATTTACTAAAGTCTGGTTTTTTGTCTTTAGCATTTCAGAGTAAACTCGATAGTTTTCCATCATTATAGACGCAGGTGATGTTGGCTTTTCTCAATATTTTGTGCACCAATTTTCAAAATTTCTCTTTAGCTTTTTTCATCCTCCCATGACACAATCTCTGCTCCATGCCTTTGAGATTTCACTATAGACTCTTCTTCTGGGCTTTAGACCCTTTGTCGCGAACGAAGCGAGCCATCCACCCTAAATTATATTGGATGTGCGGTTTAAATTCATATCGTCTGATAATGAATTTTGTCCGAGCTGTCTAATATAATTTTTTTGATCGCAGTCATAATTTACGGAGCCGCTAAGAAGGAATGTAAAATGTAGATCCTTCAACCCACTGGGCTTCTTGTTTGATGCCGTGGTCCACCGCGAACTGTATAAGCGCACCAACTTTAGTAAAAAAAATGAAGTAAAATCGACCATAACCAATATTTTCACACTCAGACAAATCCTGGAAGATCAACGAACTTTAACTTTTACATTTAAATAACAAACAAATTCTTCTAATCAAGTTAAAAGTTATTTTAGAATAGAACCAGTCCAATACCAATGGACCCTAAGCTGAACCAGCTTAAAAGCGCTTTTAGCAAAAAATGATTGCTCAACTAAAATCCGGCTTATACCAGTAAGAGAGTGCCAGCCATATGCTTTCATCCCCAAATAATAAAAAATACAAATTTGTCTTCACTTATCAAAGGTCTCCTTATACGTAGGTACTCCATTCCCAGTTATAGTAAAATACTTTTGAAAACACTACACATATCCACGTGGAAAGTATGTTTCCCTATTTGATAGTTCAGCTTAAAAGTTTATCGCCAAAATGGGAATAGTTTCTGTGTAGCCAACTGCTTCGCTACACAGGTTATCCATTAGATACATAGGCAAAAAGTTAGTCTTCTCCGCAGGGACAGTTGAACTTTTTCCCAGAAGTTTCTACCTTTTGCTTGCGAAACTATGGCTTGGGGAGGGAATTTTACAACCGAAAAATTTGTCTGTAAAACACATTTTCCTGGATTAGTATTTCCTTTGATCCTGTGAAAGGTTATTCTTGTAAGTTGATGAATTGCCTTCCATAAAATGGATAATCCATTGGTCAAACTAAAAAGAAAAACAAGTACCTATATCTGGCCTATTCATCTCGAAAATGACTTAAAAGAGCCCAAAGGCGATTTTTTTTTTAGAATTATCACAAAGGATATGCAAACATAATCATATCCTTTTAACGAAGAAAAAAAGTATATATATGGTCCCTAATCATGCGGATGGTAAATTATTCACATGGTAAGTCATATTCAAGGGACTAAGAGGATGTAGTACCGCAAATGAGTTAAATATTCATGATGTCCCGGTAGGGATTTTTTCCGGATTTTAGGTTTCTTTTTAAGGCAACAAGATATGGAGGAGGAGGAGTCAGCTCAGCATCAGCAGACAAAGAGAGATAAAACAAAATATATCATCGGTGCCTCTTGGG
Organism: Cheilosia scutellata; assembly: GCA_955612985.1. Lineage (NCBI taxonomy): Eukaryota > Metazoa > Arthropoda > Insecta > Diptera > Syrphidae > Cheilosia > Cheilosia scutellata. The sequence goes on along the minus strand of OY015314.1, from coordinate 32,436,558 downwards.
CAATTACCATGAGTGGTATCCTTAGGATAAAGCGGTTAGCAAAATGCCAGACAACGTGTGGAAGTCATTACTAATGTGGACTTTGGTCATTTTGTGATGATTGCCGGAGGAGACACTACAAGCTTTATTTCTTCGAAAAAAGGATCCTATCCTTTATTTAAGTGCTTAGTGGTGCAGCCATGACACATTGGTGACAAATGTGAAAAGTTAATTAGATTTGGGCATGGGCATCATTTGGATTATTTTCGTGTGTGGTTGATAAGTGGTCTAGAAGTAGGTATAGCAGTTAAGAATGATGGGAGGGATGTCTGGCAGTAAATTTGAAAGCGAATTTGGAATCATTAAATTACCTCGCTTGAATTTATTTCACGAATTAAACCATTACCTCTTGTGGTTCTAGAAACTGATAATTAAAAACATTGGCTTACTTAGAAATAACCTTCATGTAGACTTATCAACCACTCCAAGCAAGATTGCGATTCCAAAATTAGATGTTGAGGGCTAGAATCGGTAATCGGTGGTCCAATGCTTACAGAGGCGATGCCGATGTCTGAGCAAATTTTGTGAGGTACTTGTGCTTCTTGTACTATTCGCCTTTGTTGGCATAGAGGGTGCTCTTGACGCTTTGACTTAAGGACGCATAAATTATTATGCTATTAAATGGATTAAAGCGATATGCTTGAAGTAAGGTCGAAAAATAACTGTTTCGTCTGCACTGACCTCCGTATTAGGAAAAAAAAAAGGGCAGCCGCAGGGAGGAGTACTGTCACCCCTACTATCGGCTCTCGTTGTCGATAACCTTCTTTAAGACCTAATTAATTCAAGCTTCAATATAACAGTTGGATACGACGATGATCTTGTCATCGCAATTAATAGCAAAATGGCCAAAGGGTGCCACAACGCGTATGTAAAACATCATTAAGACAGACATAGACTGGTGTAGTCGAGTAAATTTTCATTTTTATCATTTTTTTTACTTGAAGAACGAAATTTAAGTTTTAAACGTGATCCATTTCTCTTTGGCTCGGAGTATTGAGCCAAATTATCTAATTGGGTACTTCAGCATAACGCTGGCTCGTATTTCTTATTTATTGTTATTTATTGTAATAGGGTCAACACATGGTTTACCTATACCTATATATTCCCGTGGCAGTTATTTTTCGACGATACCGTAGAGTAGATTATATGTCATGTCCAGTGAATTCATCAGCCGTACATACGTCATATTTTCATAGGGCTGATGCTTTAGATGCTTTGATGCTGTGTGCGCAGTAGCGCAGTGGTTAGTGTGCTGGACTACTGTGCGGGGGATCCCACTATCCAAGGTTCGATCCCCGGAAAAACCCAAATTACATCTTAAGGTTTTTTTCTACTGCGCCACCTCTCGCGAACGTCTGACAAACATCCGAGAGTATAACTGTCATGAAAAAGCTTCTCAATTCAGCCGTTCGGACTCGGCATAAAATTGTAGGTCCCTTCCATTCGTCCCAAAAATAGAAACTCACACAAAACGAATGGTTGCGAGAAGCTAGGCCTAGGGTGTCTACCGCCTGTTGCGCCACCTATTTATTTATTTTTTTTATGCTTTAGACTTCTCGTTCAGTCAGACTATAGCCTTATAGTGTTGCAACAATTTTCCCTTCTTAAATCACGCTTCATCAGCGCCCCGAGATGCTTGCAGATGTATGTTAGTTCTGCACTTAATTTGCTGCAAATTGTAGCCTTCTGGAAATATATCCCCGGGAAGTTCCAAAGTTAGCTTGTCGTGTAACAGTAGGAGTTTTGGAAAGTTGATTTCCTCGCGGTTGTCAAGTGTACTGTATGGTCATGACCATGAGCATTAGCAGCCTGTCTTGTGGGGCGCCCAAAAGTTGCATTTCGAGGGATAATGTCTTTGAGTTCCTCGGAACATCTACCATGGAAGTACCTATATAAAAAGCAAAGGTCAGCGACTTGTCTTCTGTTCAGCAACGGTTGTAGATTTGATGTGACTGTAGGGTCTCCAATAAGTCGAACTGCTCGTCTCTGTATGCTGTCAAGTAAGTTAAGTGAATGTTTAGTGGCCGAGCTCCATATATGGGAACAATATTCCAGGCCTGGTCTAACCTGTGCTTTGTAGAGAAGGAGAAGTTGCTTGGGGCTAAAGTACCTCTTTGCTCTAAATAGGTAGCTCAACTTAGCGGACGCCGATCTTTCGATATAGGATATGTGGTCCTGCTATGTGATTCCTGAATTGACTGTGACTCCTAGAAGGTGCATTGAGTCCTTGGGATGGATTGGATGGTCATCCATCTGAGGAACTGTTGTTGCATTTTTCATAGAGAATGTTGTGAGCTGTGTCTTGTTTGCATTAAATACAACCAAGTTGTCTGTTCCCCACTGCAATATTTTGTCCAGATCATCATTTAGATAACTTATTTGTTCTGACTGTGTGATGTAGCACACTGTTCGAGATGGATGATATAAGAGTGCTATCATCAGTAAAGCTGTAGATATTATTATTTGTCAATCCAAGCAAATCGTTGATGTGGAGAAGAAATAGAGTTGGAGAAAGAATAGATCCTTGGGGCACTCCTGCATTTATAGCAAGCGAATTAGATGACACACCATCCACAACAACTTGGATCGATCTTCCCAGAAGAAAATTTTGCATCCATCCGCAGAGTTGTTGTGGTAATCCATAAGACGCTAACTTGCCTAATAGGGCTCTATGCCAGACTCGGTCAAATGCCTTTGATATGTCCATAAGTGCATTACGTAGCATAACATGCCTCCAGTGGAACGACGGCTCCGAAATCCATATTGCCTGTCGTTTATTAATCAGTGGTCTTCTAGATATTTGATTATTTCTACATTTATTGCCTTTTTCAATAATTTTGAGAGCATTGAAAGTAACCCTATTGGACGATAGTTTTATGGCAGACATTTCCACCCTTTCTTTGGAATATATTGAATGCGAGCGGTCTTCCAGCAAGAAGGAAACGTCTTCTGGGAGCATGCTAAACAGCTTACATAGTACAGGTACAAGTTCTGGTGCACAGCTCTTGAGTACTATAGCCGGGATTCCGTCGGGTCCCGTTGACTTATTGCAATCTAGTTCTTTAAGGATTCGTTGAATTATTCGAGGCCGAAATTTCACTTCTGCCATCGATGATTGTACCCTCGGGATATTTGGTGGCTCTAGTTGTGCAGAATCTAGTCTGCCTTTTCTTTAGGTGTTGTTGCTAGCGTGCCGTCTTCTTTTACTAGAGGTGGAAAAGAAGAGCAACTAAAGTTATTACTGATTGCCTTTGCCATGGACCAGAATGCGCGTGAGCCGTTAGGACATCCAATCACTTTGTTAGTGATTGTATGTTGTCTTCGCCGATTCAATAATTAGATTGCATCTATTTCGAAAAATTATACATTCAGATCTTTTTTGCTCCGAAGGGAGTGACCGCCATTCACGCAAAGCCTTGTTTTTCGCTGCGGTAATTCGCTTGTATTCTTTGTTAAACCAGGGCTGATTAGAAGCTAGTTTTTTGCAATGTGAAATATAAAGTTCCATACCGAGTAAAATCATTTCGGTTACGGCTTTTGCGCACATATTGACATCGGTATCTCTAAAGCACATATCAGCTGTCATTAATATGCTGCAGATTTATTATCCGTCTGTAGAAACGCAGTTTTAAAATTAGTGGGCGGAGCCGCTAACTCCTGGCTCGAGTCCATTTAGTTCAATTGATTAATTGGTGCACATTCAGTAGCAGTGCATGGGAAAAAAATGTTGCTACAAATAATTACGAGACTTTCACTGAAAAGCACAACGAATCAAATTAATTAAGGGACTTTGTGCGAATATACCTACAGCGACTAACAAGCCATCCAATTATGATAGGATCAACAATCCTAAATGGCAGACATTAAATGGTAATATTCTTCCAGGACAGTGCTGACTATAGCTAACCCTCGTTGATGGTGATGGGTGGTTGGTATATGTGTACAAAAACAGGCTCCTCAGCAGATTTCCATCAAAACAACATCGTTAGCGGATACCATTTACAAAACAACATAAGCTGTCCTTTTTTCCTCATTTTCTGTTGAGATATTAATTTGCAGGACACGAGAACGGCTTCCATGTCATGCATACGGGTATACATATGTCCAACAAGAAGCAACATGCAAATTTCCTATTCCCGCCCCCCAAACTGAATCCTTTTTTCTGCACTGCTCATCTCCACCGCTCATCTGTCTAAGCATTTTGGTTTGTTTGCATTTCATTAGTGTGCGGCAGTTATAATTTTGCCAACCCTCTCGCCTTTCTCTTCCGTGGAACGCCATGACAACTCAACTTGTGATCCCTTTCGTCGGAGGAAAATAAATGTCTGCAAATTTTCCGGAGAAGCAGAAAAAAAGTATAAACACCACGACCATGAATGGGGATTTGATAATCAAACATACCTACGAGTATGTAGAATGTGTAAAGAGAAGGCACCTCCTGTTGCGACTAGCGAGTGCTTAGCATCCAATTATAGGGCGGTCAAGTAAACAACAGCAAATTATATGCTAACATTGGCTGGCGCTAAGCACTGTCGTAGTGGATGAATCTGACTACTAGTGGCAGAGTAAATTAGTCCTTATGTTGGCTTAACGCTTGGCTGGGTGACGGCTTATTGCTAATTTAAGGACCCCATGGATCCGGAATGCTGTATATATGTTTTGATATGCAATCCGCGACAACTGGTCATGATGTAAGCATTCATTATCGAAATTATGACCTAGGTTAACCTCGAATGTCCAGTCAACGTATTTAATTACAGACACACCAGCGGGCAAATCAGATAGGTATGTATATGAATCATATACCTCCGTCTAGACTAGACGATATCTTTTTCAAAATTCGAATGAATATGGAATCTATGTACTCTTTTTTCGGTTATTGGCAGATTTCATTTCATTTGTTGATACTATGCTCTCAAATTTCCAGAGAGGTTATATACTTCAGTACAATCGTTGTCCTGAAAATGAGGTGTGCAAAGGTTAAATAGGCATTCAAAGACACTTATGCAAGTAATTTGCCTGGTCCTTGAAGTTATGTCGGGTATCATTATCATCCGCCTATTTTTTTTTTATTTTTATTTTCTCAAATGAACGAGAAAAGTCTAAACTTTGGTGCATAAGTGCGTGGACCCACATCGGAGAACAAACACATGCGCCTACGATTTGTCTTATAATAAATTGGCCTTAGAAATAAAACAAATAGGGCCCAAAGGTTCGAAGACTCTCCGAAAAAATATATTCGGCAGATAATAAAGAATCTCACAAGGTCGAATTTATTGCTGACAACCCTGCAAAGGAAATTAGTATATGACGATGCTTTGATATCCACATGGGACGAGAGGACCTTACCTAATGGAAGGTATGTCTATATGGAGTCATTTGAGTCAAACGAATCAGATACCACTACTATTCGCAAAGCGCGCTAGAATGGATTTGACGAAACCGCATAAACAATGAAGGCACGTAGGAATAGCATTTGCCATTGCCAAAATAAATAAATAAATAAATAAATTAAAGACCTAGATTGCAATAAGGCAACGGGACCCGACGGAATCCCGGCTATAGTAACCAAGAGTTGTGCACCTGAACTTCATGTCGTACTCCCAGACGACGTTTCCTTCTTGCTGGAAGACCGCTAGCATTCAACCTATACCAAAGAAAGGGAGGAAATGTCTGCCACAAAACTATCGTCCAATAGCGTTACTTTCAATGCTCTCAAAAGTAATGGAAAAGGCAATAAATGTGGAAATAATCAAAAATCTAGAAGACCACCGATTAATAAACGACAGGCAACAAAGGATTGTAAAGAACAAAGTTTAGTATCGCGTATATGAAAATTGGATCTTATCAGCAATGGTGGGGTGATAGATGAATTTATACCCCTGAGAACCCTCCCCTTGCCAATGACCTCTGTCCTTGGTCCTTGACGACCCCTTCTCACCTTCTGGTGGGATCGTCCCTATCTAAACCACGTACACTTCAGAGAATAGGCTGAACTCAACTAATTAGGCTATTCAACACATGTTGTTTTTATTTCTTAACTGCTGTGTTAAGGTTAACAGATGTAATTTTATTACTTAACGTAACTAACTAACTTGCGCTTATTTAGTTTACTTTTGTTTTCGAATTCATTTGTTTATACATGTATATAAATTTAAAAAGAGCAGTGCAGATTTTCAACCATTAATCAAAACTTTTATAGTAAGGTACGTTATTATTATCTTTTGAAGCCTGAGTCCAAGTAAATACGTCGAACCCGGGTAATGTCACATCGCTTAATAGCACAACCCGTTTAATATCACACTAATGCGAAGCCAGTTGTCTTTTTTGTACAATTTGTGCTGGCAAAAAACCTTTTATAAGCACATCGCTTAATATCACAACCCGCTTAAAATCACACGAAAAATATGCTTACAAAGAAAAACTGCATGCAATTTGGCCCGCTTATAGGCACATTTCACAGTCCATACATAATATGTATGGAAGTCGTCTTCAATGCATAAATGTGGTGTATATGTACATTTTCTTTTGTCGATTGTCTTAATATATGTGACTTCTTGTTTGTGACTTTCTTACATACATACATATGCATATTCTGTTCTTTCGTGTTCTTTTTTTGCGAGTGGCGAGTTTACTTGAATTATTGAGAATAAACACATAACTCAATATTCTTTTGTCATAGTTAATCAGTGGTCAGTTTATTGTTGACAAACAATCATTTTCAAAACTGTTTAAATGAAACACTACAAATAATGAGTTGTGTGAATAAAAAAAGAGGAGACTTATCAGTCAAACAAAAAATAGAGATTTTAGAGTGTTTAAAAAGAGGAAAAACAAGGAAGGAAATTGCCGAGCAGTTTAATTGTAATGTTTCTACGGTCGCCAAAATTGTGCAAAAACAACAACTAATTCGAGAATTGGCTACTGAAAACGGAAATATACAACGTAAACGAATGCGAAAAGGTAAGAAATTAAAAATTTAGTTTTCGTCAAATCATTTAAAATCTCTTAGGAAATCACGATCAAGTTGACAATGCTCTAATCATTTGGTTTCGTGAAATGAGAGCCAAAAATGCAATTATAAGTGGTCCAATGCTTAAAGAGCAGGCGATTAAATTTTCTCAAATGCTAAACGTTCAGAATTTCGAAGGAAGTAACGGATGGCTTACCCGTTGGAAAATTCGAAACAACATAAAGTTTAAAATAATTGAAGGGGAAAGAGGGGATGCTGACACATTTATGGCAAATAATTGGGTCCATAGTACCCTGCCAAATTTAATTAAAGAATATGCCCCAGAAAACATTTATAATGCAGACGAAACCGGTTTATACTTCCGCGCACTTCCTAGTGGCACAATGGCCTTTAGAGGAGACCCACTAGAGGAAAGTGTCAAAAAGACCGCATAACTCTTCTTTTTTTGGCGAATATGAACGGGTCCGAGAAAAAAATGTTTGCCATAGGTCGTGCAAAGCAACCTCACTCTTTTAAGGGCAAAAATGTTCCCGTCAAATATTACGCAAACAGAAAAGCCTGGATGAATAGTATAATCTGGAATGAAATTCTATTCAATTGGGACAAATCTTTGCAAAAGGAGAAGCGAAAAGTAATTTTGTTCGCAGACAACGCGGCGTGCCACAAACTTCTGGACGGGGAAAAGTTGTGCAACATAGAACTTTGCTTCTTGCCTCCGAATTCAACTTCTCTCATTCAGACTTTAGATCAGGGCATTATTCGTTGTTTTAAGGTCTATTACAGACAAAGCATCGTAAGGCGGCAGCTTCTCGCTTTAGAAAAGGGTCTAACAACGCGCGAGTTTTCAAAGTCGGTAAGTATTTTATTTTTTAACTTATCTACCATATTAAAGGATATTACTCCCTAAAACTAGGTAACCATTTTTGATGCTCTCAGCATATCCAAACGCGCTTGGTGGCTGGTAACCCCAACAACAATCCAGAACTGTTTTAGGAAAGCTGGCTTTGATATAACTTCAAGCTCACAAAGTGAACCAGAGGAAATAATTAATCTACCAATACCTTCCGAGGAGTTTGAACAGTTCGTGGACTGTGATCTTAATATTGACTGCTATGGTGACCTCACAAATGAGGAGATTATACAGGAAGTGATCCAATCTTCTAGTGACCCTCTGAAAACTGGTAGCAACGATGAAGAGTCCGAAGCTGAAGAGGATGTGGGAGCAATCCAAACTATTCCCTCTCGCACAGAAGTGGTTACCGCAATCTCTAATTTGCGTAATTATTTGGAAGCCAAAAATGAAGATACGAGTTATATCGAAAAAATTGAAGAGCAGGTAATAAAAAGTCTTTTTTCCAATGCCATCCAGAAGAAAATAAGCGATTACTACAAGAAACTGGATTAAGATTTTTTTTAAACCATTGAACTATGTATGTATAATGTAGGTATGTACATTATGTGTATTATGTACTGTTTTTTTCATTACTGATGTGCAATATATGTGCAATACATACTCTTAAGTTTTGCTGACCAGTTTCCTTTTGTTTAACTTAATAAACGTTTTTAAAACAATAAAGCCATTGTATTAGTCTTTTTTCTTATTTTAAAAATTCCTGAATGTGTAAAAGTCCCAACCCGCTTAAAGTCACAGCCCGCTTAAAGTCACATTATTTTGTTGCCCGTTTGATGTGATATTATGCGGGTTTGACTGTACCTATCTTACTTGTACTGTATCTATCTTACTTGTATCGCACAACAGGCATGTATTAATTTACTGTTAATTTTCTGTCTTTTTTTTTTTTTTTTTTTTTTATAATATGTAGGACAGGTATTTAAGTTTTAATCACTCCAAAAAAAAATGTTCAGATAGCCAAAGAAAAGATGAATAAAAATTTGAATGTACTTACTTTGCTAATCCAGCGCCGAATTTTGTGCACAAACTTCCGCTGCGGTGCCTGTATAGTTATTTAATTTTTTTACTAATTAATCGAATCTACTCTCTGGCTGAAATGAGCGTTCATTGACGTTTTAAGTGGTCAAATTATTTAGGTATATACTATACCGGATATGCTACAACAAACTAATTTTTTTGAATTCATTTAAATATTTTTTTTTTTTTTTTGTCGGTAGGTATCTTGATTTAGGGTTTTTTTTTTTTTTTTTTTCTTGCACTGACGATATATTAGATATGTTACGAGGGTTTTAAGTTAAAGCGTGAATTTAAAGAGGGATCTGTACGTAGGTAAATCAATTTAGTGGGACTAAGTAGCCATTGTTCATTAGTTTTAAACTAAGCTAATTTCACTCTTCTGCATGGGTTTGTGTGCACAGACGACAGATGATCAGCGATGGTTTGTGGTGAATTTGTTTGAGGTTACGTTTGATCGCCTCGTGACGTAGGGCTTCTTATGATTGACCAGCATTCCCCGCCGATGTGAGGATTTTTGTTCTGTGGCCTGTCTTCGTGACCAACAACTCACGAACGCGCCCGAAAGCTCCGTGCGGATGCCGTGGCAATATCCCACCCACGTGCTGCTCTTTGGGTCAGATTCCTGGAGCAGGGTGCACGTTTCAGCGGGTCACCACGCGAACATCCGCCGATCTCTGTAAAAAAAATATACCAAAATGGCGTCATATAAATGAAGCACAGGGTAAATTACTACTAGGTACCTTCGTAAGAGTTTTTTTCCGCTTACACCCAAAACTGGATGGTCGACACCGATTTCCGCAGAACGCAACGCAAGGAATTTCTATAAATAAGTACCTATTTCGAACATGACGTACATAAATATTATACCGCACTGCAATTATATTTCACTTACGGGTATATTTCACCAAAGCCGATGCAAGATGCAACCTTATGGCGTCGCAGAAATGGAAAGAATGGCTACGCGGAACGCACTGGTATATAATCATTTTTTTTTCATGCGGTCATTCGTTAAGTTTCACTCAATGACGGAACGGTTCGTCAAAAACAAAGTAGGACTAAAATAAAAAGTCTGTTCGATTGAGAAATTACCATCGGACGCGATGGTAAAGTAGTTTGGGCGATTTAATTTATTTTCGAGTTGGTACATCACAGAGTATGGCATAGAACCCTATTAGGCAAGTTAGCGTCTTATGGATTACCACAACAACTCTGGATGGATGCAAAATTTTCTTCTGGGAAGATCGATCCAAGTTGTTGTGGATGGTGTGTCATCTAATTCGTTTGCTATAAATGCAGGAGTGCCCCAAGGATCTATTCTTTCTCCAACTCTATTTCTTCTCCACATCAACGATTTGCTTGGATTGACAAATAATCTTTCTCTACAGCTTTACTGATGATAGCACTCTTATATCATCCATCTCGAACAGTGTGCTACATCACACAGTCAGAACAAATAAGTTCTCTAAATGATGACAAAATCTTGCATTGGGGAACAGACAACTTGGTTGTATTTAATGCAAACAAGACACAGCTAACAACATTCTCTATGAAAAATGCAACAACAGTTCCTCAGATCCAAATGGATGACCATCCAATCCATCCCAAGGACTCAATGCACCTTCTAGGAGTCACAGTCAATTCAGGAATCACATGGCAGGACCACATATCCCATATCGCAAGATCGGTGTCATCTAAGTTGAGCTACCTATTTAGAGCAAAGAGACACTTTAGCCCCAAGCAACTTCTCCTTCTCTACAAAGCACAGGTTAGACCAGGCCTGGAATATTGTTCCCATATATGGAGCTCGGCCACTAAACATTCACTTAACCTACTTGACAGCATACAGAGACGAGCAGTTCGACTTATTGGAGACCCTACAGTCACATCAAATCTACAACCGTTGCTGAACAGAAGACAAGTCGCTGACCTTTGCTTTTTATATAGGTACTTCCATGGTAGATGTTCCGAGGAACTCAAAGATATTATCCCTCGAAATGCAACTTTTGGGCGCCCCACAAGACAGGCTGCTAATGCTCATGACCATACAGTACGCTTGACAACCGCGAGGACATCAATATTCCAAAACTCCTTCTGTTACAGGACAAGCAAACTTTAGAACTCGCTTCCTGGGGATATATTTCCAGAAAACTACAATTTGCAGCAATTTAAGTGCAGAAATAACATACATCTGCAAGCATCTCGGGGCGCTATTGAAGCGTTAGGTTCGCCTTTCCCGGGAGAAGTATTTAGAAAAAAACAGAATACCACCATTGCTTGAAAAATATAGCTCGTGTTAGTTCTTTTGCTTGTTCCTTATATTAGCCGTTTTTTATTATCAGCGTGATCTGTGCCGGAATGAAATAAACAACGCCACGAAACAACAACCAGAAATAGTTGATTTAATTTTCAGATCATATTTTGTGATCTCGATGAAAAGCAGGATCACACGTTGTTGTTGTAAGTGCATGTAAATCGATGATCTATATGGATCATAGCTGATAATAAAAAACGGCTATTAATGGTCAAAACAACCCGCAGCGGACATTCCATTCACTTAAAATCGAGTTGTATATCGGATTTAACCATAGATAGGACTGCGTTGGAAAAAAATAATAATTAACATACAAACCAATTAAAATTCGAACTGTGATATTAGTAAAGTTTAGTAAAGTAGTCAATAACTTTAAATATAACGAATTCCGTTCTAAGCAGCCTGTGAGTAGAAGCGCAATAAATAGGCTTTTTTGTTGGTTTAGGAAACACTTCACTGGAGCACTCTGACGCAACTGGTCCATTGTACCAGGAAGCAAATCCAGTATTACCTATTTCCTGGAATTTCCTCGACTTTCAGAGAAAGCTGAGAATGCACTTTAGCACTCACCACATCAGAGCCAAAAAGATGCTTAGCAACAGCGAAGTGTTCCGTAAGAATGCCAATAAGTTTATGTTTTTACTGAGAGACAGCAGGAATGCCGGAGACGTCTTACTGACTTTCGGGAGCATGCGTTTAGTCTGCCCACATCCTGTTCCAGTCACGTGGGTAAAGTTGGATCCACCACAGTCCACATTCGAATTTTGCCAAACAAGGATATGGGATTTAGTTGCTAATTTAATTGCGGTATTTTCGATGTTGTCGATCTTCGGGAAGTAGGTACTAAATGTTGTGGTGCACCTAGCTTATCGAAGGAAGAAAATCGATGACGCCTATTAAGTGGTATTCACACCCGCCCATTGGATGTATTATTATAGAGGGTACATACTTGAGTGGGATCCGCAAATTATCAGTCCTGCAAATGTGTTATTTTTTATTAGAAATATTTTATAAAAATGTATAATATTTTGTTTATAAAAGATTATGATGCAGTACTCACCTTTCGCAATAAATGAGGTTGTTGCTCCATCAGCTTTGCAATGGTAGCAAATTCGCTTTCCAGAAATTTATTTGAATTTGCTGATACAATTTACAAAATCGGAATCTCTCAAAGATATTAGCGGTAAGCTTATTCTCAAATGATGTTTCTTTTTCATTGAAACAATTACTGCATCGAGTTTTCTCTGCGAGGCATGGGATTCTCTTAAGCAGCGAGTTAGCTAAGCTAGCGACATTAGCATTGCAATCTATTACAATATGGAAAGTGTTCTTTAATGTCTCTTCTTTTTTAAGTGCAAATTCATCCACCAGTCCATCAATACCTCTGTACGTCGTCTGTAGGCGTGGGCGCTTATACCATTTTTGAATATTTGGAGTGCCAACTTAGCCATGGGATTATCTGCATCTAATACCACCTTTTCCGCTTCCCTATAGTCAAACAGAATGACAAGAAGAATTGACAATATACTATCAAAGGCACATGATAGTATATTGTCAATTCAATTTGTTAAGGAAATATGCTGACCTCCTTTAGTAGAACTCTGTAAATAAAAAAAAAGTTGTATATAATATGATTACCAGCTATAAGCCACTATGCAATATTTTAGTTTTTGTATTTAAAATTACTTACACTTAAAGTCGTATCATTCCCATTTTTCAAGATCGGTATCTGTTTGCCTTTTGTTTGGACGGATTACGGATATGTCATTAATTTCGTTCTGATTTTTGTCAAGATATTTGCTTGTTTTATGAATTTTTGCATTTTTTGCTATTCCTTTTTTGGACCATTTTTCTCGTTCTCTCACTTCAAAAATTCGACGAGTATCTATTTTGGCGCAAATAGCACAAAATGCATGTCCCTCCGAATTCACGTTTTGATCCCGTGTTTCTAAAAATTGCTTGCAGTTTTTGCAATAGAATTGTTTTTTTACTGCCCTCTTCCACATCTTTTTTTTCCATTGTCGGTGTCATCAGGTTCTGTTAAATAATAATATATAAAATTATCAAAATCATTTCATTGGAAAGTTCGTTATAATAATTACCTATTTTCTATTTTCGCGTCTTCAATTTTCATGCGGCCTTCAATGTTATCTAAATGAATAGTAACAAACTCGTCGGCTCGAATGGGGAGCTTATAGTTCCTTAACATGTGATTCTTAACAGAATTAAAATCACTTTCAGATCCTGCACTACTGGCTGGCTCACGTCCATATCCAAACCTATTTGTCATAATGCATGACCACAGTGGAAGCCAGCGAATATCTTTTAAAAGCCGAACTCCGAATTTTGGCATATGATGAGCGTTAATTCGGTCACCTTCTACAGAAGCAGCTATTCCGGCTTCTTTATTGATAGCTTCACCCCAATTTATCCATTTGTTTACATAGTCGCTGTCTTCCAAAATGGTGCTATCATCAGCTATTTCCTCAGGATCAGCACAGGTTTCATTGTTCTCTTCTGTTAAACTATCCAGCCATTCTGTAATTGCATTTTTTTTATAACTGTACAATACGAAATAATTATTAAATCAAATAGCCTTTAGTTACATACCTTGGTGACTACATTTGAAAAGATTATATATCTTTTTTTATGTATTTCGCATGGGGTCGGGACTCCATCCTTTAAATTTCCATCAGTTTCACTTTTTGTGACCACTAATAGAGATTTTACGATTTCCCGGGCAGTACCTTCATCTTCCGCCATTATTAACTGCCCCATAGCTAAAAGTAAAAATGTTCGTAGATACCCTTGGCATACATAATTTTAAAAAAATGGCGTAGGTATACTTTTATGAAGTGGGCAACGTCCAGTCTTATATAGCAGGACGGAAGCTCACTTTTAGAACAAGCATTTGCGTAGTCCTCAACGGTCATCAGATTTGTAAATTCGAACACAACAGCATTCAAAAGCGCCTTAGAGCAGTCTGTTATAACTTCTCTTGGAGGTGGGGCCCCAGACTTCACCCATCTCATGAGCCCTGTTGTTATTGCGATGGTATCATGGCATTCCGATAACATCTGTGAGACTGGATAGGGACCTTTGTCTGAATTTAATATAGCTTCGTATAAGAAGACGTGTCTGGATTTTGATTTTTGATCAAATTTTACAAGTTTCCGCACTATACCTCCTGTTGCATCGATTGATATGGATGCAGGCGAATTTGCAGAATCAATCCGGTAAAGATGGGTTTGGTAATTATGCCAGTACAACACGCTAAACGGATCATAGGACAGTGAATGAATGCTGTTTTTCCGTGATGTTGCTTTCAATAAACCAAGTGATATGAACGGATCAGGGTTCATAAATGCTGATGAGGCGTATTCCTTTTTTGCCTGTTTAAGAACGCTGCTACTGAATAATAGTGCTGGTTCTCTCTGGCCTGGTAGCATTGTTTCCTTTGCTTGCTCGGCTCTCCATACGGACACTGATTTCTTGCACAATTCTTTTGCTAATTCCATCCGATGTGGCTGTCGCAGATAACGTTTACTGCAGATGCCATCACCTCGGGTCACTTCGCAATCAGCTTGAATAAGCTCATTATTTTCAGCAAGATCGATCCACTTTATCGAAATTATAGAGCTGCATGCACAGATTCCGGAAATATAACCTGACGATTTATCTCGAGTGATTTTCGGCGTCTTATAATTAAATCCGCACGTTATTCTTTGCAATTCGTGCAGCACCTTTGTTATATACTCCTGCCATAATCCAGGCTGCATGGTGATACACCTCCTTTTGTACTCCATCGGTCTGTTCCGTTCCGTTCTTTGGTGAGACGTCTCGTACATCAGCTCGTACATTTTCCGTTTTGATAACCGTAATTTAAATTTGTCCACGTTATCGCACTGATCCGACTTAGTTTCGGCACTTTGGCTCGATTCTTCTATGCTGTCTGGAAGGCATGCAATGTTCTGAGAACTTTCAGATGGCTGACCAGATATTATTCTCCTAATGTTGAATTTATTATTTGCAACATAAGAATAAATACTAGCCAACTTTATATTTCCGCCCAATGATTTTTCTATATCGCTCCAAACATTGTTGGTTTTTGAATCTGGTGTTCCATTCACCTGGAGAACCTCGTCCTTCCTATCTAGTATGGCAGCCAATACCAGATCAGTCGAAACTTTCGATTGTGTTTTCCATTTTTTCTTCTTTTTTTTTAATATTTAAGTTAACGAAAAAATTAAATTTAAATTGTCGTTGCTTTAACGATTTAAATTGTCGTTGCTCTAACGGTGATGTCTTCGAAAAAACTGATTAAAATTTTCCAATTAAGGACCGCCATTTTTCAGTGCTATAAAATTGCGCCTTTTTTTCAACAGGTGCCAATTTCTTATATGGGTAATAAAAAAACCGCAATAAAGTCCTTTAACCCTTTCCCTAAAAAACACCTGTTTATTTATTAAAATTAGCAAAAGGCAATACCTACACATTTTAACCTTTTTTAATAATTGCTACCTGGAGGTATTTTTAAATCTTTTTATTACATGGGTAATAAATTCAGTAAAAATCATGATTTACTAAAATTAAAACAGTAAAAATGTACACTGTTTGATCTTTATTTTCAGTGTTTAATTTTTTGTATTATTTATTTTTTAATTACATATTACTAATTATTTTTTACTTGTTGTTTGTTATTTATTTATCTATTTATTTATTTATTTATTTTTAGCTCAATCTAGTCAACCATAATAATTTTTTTTTTTACCTTTTTCTTTTTTTTTTGAATTGAGGTTTTTCTCGTATTTTCCTCAAAAGTGGATTTTTTTTTTGTTATAAATAAATAAATAAATAGGTGGCGCAACAGGCGGTAGACACCCTAGGCCTAGCTTCTCGCAACCATTCGTTTTGTGTGAGTTTCTATTTTTGGAACGAATGGAACGAATGGTGTGCGCAGTAGCGCAGTGGTTAGTGTGTTGGTCTACTGCGCCACCTCTCGCGAACGTCTGACAAACATCCGAGAGTATAACTGTCCTGAAAAAGCTTCTCAATTCAGCCGTTCGGAATCGGCATAAAATTGTAGGTCCCTTCCATTCGTTTTTTGTTATCTAAATTGTTATTAATAAATAAAACTATATTCCAATAGAAAGATAATTACCATTACCAAATTATTGTATTGTAAAATGTGCGGTTACCAACTACCAGTGTAAATTGTATGTACGAAATAAAATATCTATCTCTCTATTTTATAAAAATATAATATTTTGTTTATAAAAAATTATGATTTACACCTACTCACCTTTCGCAATAAATGAGGTTGTTGCTCCATCAGCTTTGCAATGATAGCAAATTCGTTTTCCAGAAATTGATTTGAATTTGCTGAACAAAGGGCACGGTAGTGCCACAGCCAAGTTCTCTAGTAAAGGCACTTCCCCTTTTTACAGGAACAAACTCAGGCTGTTTTCGACCCCCTCTAACTTCGGAACATATTGAGCCAAACTTGAAACATTTATGAAACTCACTAAAAAGGTCCACCTCACCAAATTTCATCTATATAGCATTAGTGGTTCTCAAAATACAGGACTTCAAAAATCGCAAAAACCGTAACTGACTGACTCACTCAGTCCGTCACTCACTTAGATGATCATCAAAATTATGAAGCACTTCCGGCCATCCTAGAATCGTGAAATTCGGCAGAATGCTACATCCTGTGGTGCATGCACTGAGAAAAGACCAAAACTTGAGATTTTCCATTCAGGGGGCCTGGTACCAGAACGGCCAGAACGGTTCTTTGTGCCGGGCGTTACCCTGGGAAATTCTTATTGCTACTTGCGAATTTGGGTGTCCTACCTCGTTGAGAGGTTTTTGGTAGTGACTGAGGCAGTCGGATCTTGTATAAATTTACATCACTTGGTTACGGCTTAGTCTTCGGGTCAAGGTGGAGGGCGACTGTAACGGTCTGTCCCCTGCCTATTGCCTCTGACCCGGCCATCGCTGATGAGGGAGACTGGTGAGTGGCAGAGGTGGCTGATTGAACCAGTCTGCTTTGCTGCTTGACCAAAAAATCGGTGAATGGATTGTCTGTTCGGAGAGGATGGGGGCAACCGTAACAGTCTGCCTCCCGTATATTTCCTTTATGACGATCCGTCCACATGACAGAGACTGGTGCTGAGTAGAAAAGCCTGGATGAAGTACTCCAACCTGCTGCTTGGTACCGAAAGTAGATGTCGCGATTTTTCTTCGGTGAAAAGGCGAGGGGTGACCGTAGCAGTCCAACCCCCCGTCTGTTACCTCTGACGGAGTCCTCCACTTGTGAAGGTAAAAATTTTACTGACGTAGTCAGCTCTTCCCTTTGGCGGTTAGTCTTCAGAAAACAGACAGAGGGTGACCGAAACAGTCTAACCCCCCGTTAGTAGCCTCTGACAGTCCGTTAATAAGGAGGGTGGCTGGTACAAATCAGATAAGAAAGACTACTTCAGGAGAGAGCGACGAAGGGTGACCGAAACAGTCCAACCCCCGTCCATCTCGGCGGTTTAGTCTTCACAAACACCGAAAATGGGTGAGATGCGTAATGATATCTTCTAGCGAAGCCAATTCGACTTTGTAACAAACTTGCTGATGCAGCCAATATCAGTGCGGGACAGATCGCTCAGGTCCTCAAAGAAATAAGCTCCTAAGGAAGCCATGCGTGAGGTGGCAAGAGCTGGGCAGGAGCAGAGGAGGTGAACGGTGGTCTCCTCTTCCTCCTCGTCCATGCAGCTTCTGCAGAAATCGTTATAGGGTACTTCCATTCTGCGGGCATGTCTACCTATCAGACAGTGTCCTGTTAGTATTCCTACGACGGAGCTAATTTTGCTTCTATTAATGTAAAGGAGTTTTTTAGTTCTTTTGGCGTCTAATTTTGGCCAAATTTGTCTGGATGTTATACAGGTGCTAATGCTGTTCCATCTATTGATGGTGATTTTTAATGCTTCCTCGAGGAGCAGGGTTTTTACTGATTGCAGTGGAGCGTGCGGTTCTTCGCTGATATCAGTTATAGGAAGGCCGCTGCCTTGTCTGGCTAGTTCATCCGCCTTGCAGTTGCCAGGAATGTCGCTGTGACCTGGAACCCAGCATAGAGTGACTGAACATGTATCCGCAATCTCGTTAAGAGATTCCCGGCATTGTTTTACCAACTTTGATCTGGTTGTTGGTGTATTCAAGGCTTTTATGGCTGCCTGACTGTCTATATAAAAAGTGATAGCTTTCCCATCTATCTCATATAAGGCAAGTCGGCATGCCGCTTCGCGAATAGCCATAATTTCCGCCTGAAAAACGCTACAGTGGTCGGGGAGGCGTAAGGCGAGGTTGAGAGCAGGTGATCGGGAGAAGACCCCCACACCCGTGCCTTCCGTCATTTTAGATCCATCTGTATAGATTTCGATTGCGGAGTTGTTGCTTAAGTTACCGTTCTCCCATTCGGATCGATTTGGGATTTTTGTGTTGTACTTTATATTAAAGTCTTCAAAAGGAATTATATAGTCCGTTTTGTTCGGAATTGTATTGGGCAGGATGCCCATATGACCAACCGGAGAGTTGGTCCATTTTTGAGACTCTCTGAGTCTTAGAGCCGCTAGTTTCCCGTAGATGTCGACGGGAAGAAGATGCAGTATTGTGTCTAAAGCGGCCGTGGGGGTGGACCTAAGGGCTAAATCTAAGTATTTTGCTCTCTGTGTAAGCTTAAAAAAATTTACTTCTTTATTATGTCCATACATTTCGATCAAAGGGCACGGGAATGCCCCAGCCAAGTTCTCTAGTAAGGGCACTTCCCCTTTTTACAGGAACAAACTCAGGATGTTTTCGATCCCCCTCTAACTTTGGAAACAATTGAGCCAAAAACTTCAAACTTGAAACATTTATCAAACTCACTAAAAAGGTCCATCTCACCAAAAAGGCGTGGTATACGCCTACTTTTGAAAATTGGTTATTATTTATTTAGTGTATATTGACATATTAAAAAGCAAAGAAGTTTCAACGTTGTTTGTGAAATCTAATAAGAAACCAATAAGACAATTATCTTCGACTGTGCCGAAGCTCAAATACCCGGTACTATATTATTGTAAAAAATATTTTAGTATTAAAAAATTATATATTTGTATGGGAGTTATGGGTAGTTTTTATTCGACCAAGCTCATTTTTTGTCAAAAAATTTTGAATATTACTAAAACAATATGTGCAAAGTTTAAACTTGTTATCTTTATTTCAAGTCGATAGCTCTTAAATTACGGCCGTAATCGTGCGGACAGACAGACAGACATCGCTAGATCGACTAAGAAAGTGATGCTGATCAATAATATAATATAGTTTGTCATACCTACAACGCCTCCTTATGTACGTTACAAATGGAATGTCAAAGTGAATAGACTCTCACCACAGTGTGGTACCGGGTATAAAAAATCAGTGAAATCACACCGAAAACATAAATGTAAAAAAAAGAGCCAAGTTCTCTTATATAACAGCCACGAAAAGTAATGAGATCTGAATGTACGCCAAGTTCTTAGTTTAAGAAGGTTAAATGTTAAAAGAAAAATTATTATACATATAACAAATTGCCACCCGTTGGAAATAAAGGCGCAATTTTATTGCACTTTGAAAAAAGGGGGTCTTTAATTTTCAAATATAGCTATAAGGCAATTGGAAAATTTTAATAATTTTTTGGATGACATCATACAATCATGGAAAACGCAATGAAACGCGGAAGGCTATCGAAAATCTCGAGAGATCTGGTATTGGATGCTATACTAGATAACAGCTTAATGGAACACGAGTTTCAAAAACCAATAAGGTTTGGAGTGATATTGAAATTGGGCGGAAATATTAAGACAGCTAGTATTTATTCCTTTGTTGCTAATAATAAATTTAACATTAGAAGAATAATATCTGGTCAGCCATCTGAAAGTTCTCCCTCCAGGCAGCATAGAGAAACAAGCGAAAAAGCCGAAACGAATTCGGATCAGTGCGATAACGTGGACAAATCGGAAAATGTACGAGACTACGGAACATACGGACAAAGAACGGAACGCAACAGACCGATGATGGAGTACAAAAGGAGATGTATCACTATGCAGCCTGGACTATGGCAGGATTATATAACAAATATGTGAAAGTAGTTCGTATCGTAGCTTTCATTCGGGGATTTCTTACGAATGGATTCTGTGATAGTCCACATCTTTATAACGTTCACAGTCCCCATACATACAACTACATGATAAATTTGACCTCTACGCCCAACACTTTGGCAAAAATAAAAAATTAAAATTAATTTTTTAGATTATCATTAATTATTTTTTTAATTTTTTTTTGCTTACTATAATAAATATTCAATCACTGTATTTATGGTTCATTAGAATCTAGAAGCTCTTCCCATACGCCGAAGCCAATTTCTTTATTTCAGTGTCATTCGCTCAATTTTATATTCGGAGACAAAGTCAGATACGTCCAAACGAATCAACCTAGGCGAATGAAATTTTGTGAGTGGACTTCTTTTTATCGTCGTCAGGTTAGTATCAAAAATGGTCCATGTCATGTCGGTCAAGTAGTTCTGGTGCTTCCCATACAAAGCCAATATTAGACCCACTGGCATTTCAAACATTTTGCATCATGACTTTTATGGAGTGGAGGGTATTAAAGCATCGGCCAGGCCGATGATAACACTATTACTTGTTTTCATTGTCGGTGCCATCATTATTCGCAGATTCTGTTAAATAATAATTTATAAAATTATCAAAATCATTTCATTGGAAAGTTCGTTATAATAATTACCTTCTATTTTCGCGTCCTCAATTTTCATGCGGCCTTCAATGTTATCTACATGAATCGTAACAAATTCGTCGGCTCGGATGGGGAGCTTACAGTTCCTTAACATGTTGTTCTTAACAGAGTTAAAATCACTTTCCGATCCTCCACTACTGGCTGGATTACGTCCATATCCAAACCTATTTGTCATGACCACAGTGGAAGACAAGACAGCGAACATCTTTTAAAAGCCGAACACCAAATGTTGGCATATGATGATCGTTAATTTGGTCATCTTCTAAAGCAACAGCTATTCCGGCTTCTTTATTAATATCTTCACCCCAATTTAGCCATTTGTTTATGTGGTCGCTGTCTTCAAAAATGGTGCTATCATCAGCTATTTTTTCAGGATCATCACAGGTTTCTATATCTTCTGTTAAGCTATCCAGCAATTCTGTAACTGATTTTTTTTTATGATTGTATGTACAATATGAAAATATTAAGTAAAATGGCCTTTAGTTACATACCTTGATGACTAGATTTGAAAAGATTGTATAATTTTTTTTTTATGTAGGTACCTCACATGGGATCGGGACTCCATCTTTGGAATTTCCCTTCGTTTCACTTTTTGTGACCACTAATAATGAGTTCACGATTTCCCGGGCAGTAAATTCATCTTTCGCCATTATTAACTGCCCCATAGCTTAAAGTAAGAAAGTTCCTACCCTTGGCATACATAATTTAAAAAAATTGGCGTAGGTATACTTTTATGAAGTGGGCAACGTCCAATCTTATATAGCAGGACGGAAGCTCGCTTTTAGAGCAACCATTTGCGTAGTCCTCAACAGTCATAAAAATGGTAAATTCGAACACAAAAAAGCGCCTTACAGCAGTCTGTTATAACTTCTCTTGGAGGTGAGGCCCCAGATTTCCCCATCTCATGAATGATGATCAGATTGGATAGCGACCTTTGTCGGAGTTAAGCATAGCTTCGTATATGAAGACGTGGCTGGATATTGATATTTGATCAAATTTGACGAGTTTCCGCACTACACCACTTGTTGCATCGACTGATAGATGCGAGCGAATTTGCAGAATTGAACGGATCATAGGAATGAATACTGATTTTCCGTGATGTTGCTTTTAATAACCCAAGTGATATTAACGAATCAGAGTGCATAAATGCTAATGAGGCGTATTCCTTTAAGAACGCTGCTACTGAATAATAGTGCTAGTTTTCTCTGGCCTGGTAGCATTGCTCGGCTCTCCATACGGAAACTGACAATTCAAGCACAATTCTTTGCTATTTCCATTCGATGTGTCTGTCGCATAAGTAACGTTTACTGCAGATGCCATCACCTCGGGTCACTTCGCAATCAGCTTGAATGAACTCATTAATTTCAGCAAGATCGATCCACTTTATCCACAAATATTTGTGTATACACATATCGTCTGATATTAGCTTTACTTTAATCTGTTTATGAATAAAAGTCTCTCCACACACATGTGTATGGAGTTGTTATCCTCGAGCCTCTACCCGCAAATTTTGAATATCGCTATTTTCTGCTATATGTTGGATCTGAAAAAAGTATAGCCGTTTATTTATAGTTACCATCGTGTTTAGGATTTCGCTGTTCTTACCAGATGCAATGGCTGTGATAATAAACGTATCATATGAAAAAAATCGTACATTTTCATTTTTTCATAAAAGCAAATGATTTCTCTTTAGCGTGAACCCGCTTATGTTTGTCCGTTTCCCTTTTCAGCTGGAAGCTTTTTTCACAATTAGCACACTCGTATTTCTTAGTATTATGCGATCTCAAATGGTATCTGTAGTTTTTCAGTGTGATTTCCTCAAATTTTTCTTTACAAATCGAACAACCGATAATACGTGAAAGTAACGTTTATGATGCGCTAGCACATTCTGGGTACCTACGAAAACTCTTCATACATTTATCACATTCGTATTATTTGATGATATGCAGCGCAGACTGTTTTTCTTCGCCTTTATTTTTGCCCCCCTTGTCTACAGAGAGTTCCTAGGAACTGTTATTGCTAATACGGTTCAACTCTACCGGCTCTGGGTTATCAACCATCCGATCATTTGTTTCAAATGACTTGGCAAATGAATTGTCATCCTCCTCATCCTCTTCGTTGGAACCAACACATTCAATTAATTTGCTGAGCGATACGTCATATCCATCTCGATCATCAGCTGCTGATATTTGGAGTGTCTCAACTACAATCATATAATCATTGCACTTCCATTTTCTGTATTTTCATCCCTTTTCTAGTATGAAGAGAGTAATCGTCGATATTCGACAACTTCTTTACGAAATAGTCTTACTTGTTCAAATCTAACCAAACAATCATTGCACATACGTTGGGGCACACCATCGTTTTGTTTGATTTATTAGATAATTAGCTATATAAAATAATAATTATTTTTCTTTTGATAATTATATAAAAAGAAAGATTTGAAAAATTACTTACCTTTAGGTTCCAGAGAATAAATTCATTGAAAACGTGAGAATTCGACTTCATCGGTATCGACTGCTTTGAAAATGGGATGAAATCTGATCGAATCATTGGGGTCGCAGCGACTGCATGCTCGACAAGCTTTCTCTAAAAATAAGACTTCTTTCAGGGCAATGTTAACCGCCATGAATTTATTATAATATTTGTAAATTCTTAAATTAAATATTATTTTTTCAAGAAAATTTTTAACTTTTCAGATCTGAACGGTGATTTGTTTACTTTTTTATACCCGGTACCACACGGTGGTGAGGGTATATTCACTTTGTCATTCCATTTGTAACGCATATAAGGAGGCGTTGTAGGTATGACTAACTATATATATTATTGATCAGCATCACTTTCTTAGTCGATCTAGCGATGTCTGTCTGTCTGTCCGCACGATTACGGCCGTAATTTGGTACGTAAGCTTTTATCCACCAAACTGAGGCTAAGTTCGAAGATGAGCAAGATCGGATGCAAACTACTACTACCTCCTATACAAAAATATCGGACTTATATAGCTTTTTGATGTTAAAAATTAAATTTAAATAGCTACAGTAAAGATAGCAAGTTTAAACTTTGCACATATTGTTTTAGTAATATTTAAAATTTTTTGACAAAAAATGAGCTTGGTCGAATAAAAACTACCCATACCTCCCATACAAATATATAATTTTTTTATACTAAAATATTTTTTACGATAATATAGTACCGGGTATTTGAGCTTCGGCACAGTCGAAGATAATTGTCTTACTGGTTTTTTAATACTGAAATATTTTTTACAATATTTATTTGAGCTTCGGCATAGTCGAAGATAATTGTCTAATTGGTTTTTTATTAGATTTCACAAACACAAAAATTGAAACTTCTTCGCTTTTTAATATGTCAATATACACTGGTCGGCATAAGTATTTTGACAAAACTAAAGTTAATTTTGTTCATAATTTGAAACTTACTTCATGTAAATGTTGGCACCAAATGGAAAGGTAATTTAAATCCCATTTGAATGATACAAAACTTTCCTTAACCCATTTGGTGAGGTGGACCTTTTTAGTGAGTTTGATAAATGTTTCAAGTTTGAAGATTTATGCTCAATTGTTTCCAAAGTTAGAGGGGGGTCGAAAACAGCCTTAGTTTGTTCCTGTAAAAGGGGGAAGTGACTTTACTAGAGAACTTGGCTGGGGCATTACTCTGCCCCTTGATCGAAATGTATGGACATAATAAAGAAGTCAATTTTTAGGCTTACACAGAGAGCAAGAGATTTAGAAAAAGCTGAAGATGTTCATAGACAAATATCTCTTTATCACACCGAAGAAAGTAATCACTCAGGAGTAATAGCAACATACTATCAATTAAAATACAAAATAATATTTTCCAAAACTGATATCAGAAATTTCAAGAGTAATACGAAATTGCCAGACTTGTCAGGAAGGGAAATATGATAGAAAACTAATCAGACCTAAATTCAAGCTTACCGATACTCCGAACAAAAGAAATGAAATATTACACATGGATATCTATCATTTTAATAAATTAATATATTTGACATTTATAGACAAATTTACTAAAAAAGCTTACGGATATAGTTTGACTAGCAAAAATTTCACAAGTAAGTTAGAATGCATAGATGAACAATTAACAAAATTCGGAAAGCCAAGAACAATTTTTTGTGGCAATGAATTCAATTCAGAAAACATCAAAGAACACTTCTTCGGGAAAGAGGGAATAGAAATGCATATGACAAAGGCCAACTCTCATACAGGTAATTCGGATATAGAGAGATTTCACTCGACATTACTTGAAATTTTACTAACCATAAAGGACACAGACATTTCAACCAAATAGGGAAATAATTATATAAGGCTATTCAAATATACAACAATAGGTATAATTCCACATTAGGCATGAGCATGAGCATGACTCCAAATCAGGCCGAGAATGCAAAGCCGGAAATTCTAAAGAACAAAATAAAAAAAAACCAGTAAGACAATTATCTTCGACTATGCCGAAGCTCAAATACCCGGTACTATATTAATATAAAATAAAAACCAGTAAGACAATTATCTTCGACTATGCCGAAGCTCAAATACCCGGTACTATATTAATATAAAATAAAAAAAATATTTTAGTATTAAAAAATTATATATTTGTATGGGAGGTATGGGTACTTTTTATTCGACCAAGCTCATTTTTTGTCAAAAATTTTTAAATATTATTAAAACAATATGTGCAAAGTTTAAACTTGCTATCTTTACTGTAGCTATTTAAATTTAATTTTTAACATAAAAAGCTATATAAATCTGATATTTTTGTATGGGAGGTAGTAGTAGTTTTCATCCGATCTTGCTCATCTTCGAACTTAGCCTCAGTCTGGTGGATAAAAGCTTACGTACCAAATTTCAAGTCGATATCTCTTAAATTACGGCCGTAATCGTGCGGACAGACAGACGGACAGACGGACAGACAGACGGACAGACGGACAGACGGACAGACAGACGGACATCGCTAGATCGACTAAGAAAGTGATGCTGATCAATAATATATATAGTTTGTCATACCTACAACGCCTCCTTATGGGCGTTACAAATGGAATGACAAAGTGAATATACCCTCACCACAGTGTGGTACCGGGTATAAAAATATTTTAGTATTAAAAAATTATATATTTGTATGGGAGGTATGGGTACTTTTTATTCGACCAAGCTCATTTTTTGTCAAAAATTTTTAAATATTATTAAAACAATATGTGCAAAGTTTAAACTTGCTATCTTTACTGTAGCTATTTAAATTTAATTTTTAACATAAAAAGCTATATAAATCTGATATTTTTGTATGGGAGGTAGTAGTAGTTTTCATCCGATCTTGCTCATCTTCGAACTTAGCCTCAGTCTGGTGGATAAAAGCTTACGTACCAAATTTCAAGTCGATAGCTCTTAAATTACGGCCGTAATCGTGCGGACAGACAGACGGACAGACAGACGGACAGACGGACAGACAGACGGACAGACGGACAGACAGACGGACATCGCTAGATCGACTAAGAAAGTGATGCTGATCAATAATATATATAGTTTGTCATACCTACAACGCCTCCTTATGGGCGTTACAAATGGAATGACAAAGTGAATATACCCTCACCACAGTGTGGTACCGGGTATAACCAGTAAGACAATTATCTTCGACTATGCCGAAGCTCAAATACCCGGTACTATATTAATATAAAATAAAAA
The DNA here is from genome assembly GCA_955612985.1 of Cheilosia scutellata. Classification (NCBI taxonomy): domain Eukaryota; kingdom Metazoa; phylum Arthropoda; class Insecta; order Diptera; family Syrphidae; genus Cheilosia; species Cheilosia scutellata. The sequence goes on along the minus strand of OY015314.1, from coordinate 32,409,781 downwards.
AAATATTTTAGTATTAAAAAATTATATATTTGTATGGGAGGTATGGGTACTTTTTATTCGACCAAGCTCATTTTTTGTCAAAAATTTTTAAATATTATTAAAACAATATGTGCAAAGTTTAAACTTGCTATCTTTACTGTAGCTATTTAAATTTAATTTTTAACATAAAAAGCTATATAAATCTGATATTTTTGTATGGGAGGTAGTAGTAGTTTTCATCCGATCTTGCTCATCTTCGAACTTAGCCTCAGTCTGGTGGATAAAAGCTTACGTACCAAATTTCAAGTCGATAGCTCTTAAATTACGGCCGTAATCGTGCGGACAGACAGACGGACAGACAGACGGACAGACGGACAGACAGACGGACATCGCTAGATCGACTAAGAAAGTGATGCTGATCAATAATATATATAGTTTGTCATACCTACAACGCCTCCTTATGGGCGTTACAAATGGAATGACAAAGTGAATATACCCTCACCACAGTGTGGTACCGGGTATAAAAAGAAAGGAAAAATATAAATAAAAGAAATATTTCACAGGAAAATTATGAAGAAAGACGCAATGAAGGTTATATGCGAAATTACAAACACTTAAGACATAAGAATGAAACATATTACAGAAAACTTAATTTAAAAACAATTAGTCTATTAGTCTAAACAAAAACTAAATGCAACTACTTATTGTAAATTACTATATGTAATAAGAATTTATCCAAACAAAATTTCATTATGAAGATGAAGAAAAACTTAACATACCTAACAGAAAAATTAAACTTTAAAGAAATTGAATCAATAGAACAAATTGAAAATGTAAAATACATTAAAGAATTAAAAAACCATAGAACCATTAATTATGCTAGTAACATAACATAACAATGTTTGCAATACTACTAGTAGTAATAATATCGTAATTGTTTGCATAGCTAAGAAAACTCGTCAACTAAAAATTAGAATTAATAACTTTACTAAGCCAGAACAAAAAACTGAAAAAATAGAGATTCCAACGATTCAGGAGAATATTAAAACTAAGGATGGAGAAGTTACATATTTGTATGGTGACCTCCATGAAAATTATGAAGAAAGACGCATTATCGATATTTTTTGTTTATACCTACATACCTACATCATTTCCGTTTGCAGTAATAGCACTTTTACACCAAATTTAATTAATGAAAAATAAAGTCAGTCATAAACAGACCACGAACGAAAATAATTTACGTTTTTTATTTACTTGTTATTTTTATTTAATTCGCGCAAAACGCCTTGGACTCATATTTTCATGTTTAAGCTGATCTACTATTAGGGCTATAATCAAGTGGTTACACTTATTATTACTATTGTGGAAAATGTTGCATATTCAACGCACTGTCACACGCTTCGGCTGCCACGTTTTGCTGCCAGACTTTTATATTTGACTAGCGGACCCGGCAAACGTTGTTTTGCCTGCTTGAACATTTTCATTTCATTTTTATTTAACAGATGTGACCAGACTGATTCTGTACTCCTTGTGCTTCGACCGATATTTCCTCGGACGCGACGTGTGCCCACGAATTGTATTGTTTAGACAATGTTTTTCCCATTACTGTCGAAGAATAACGTTTGAAATGTATTTTTTTGTTATGAGAGGTGTCACGCCCTTTTGTCCAGTCCCGCCAGGTTTTATAAAATGCTTCAATCAGGCAATGTTCAGATGTCGTGATTTAAATAACTTTGTTGTAAGGGTGGTGCCATGGCCCGTTTTCCAATCCCACCCACTTTAGCTCTCATGGGTGTCGAGAAATTGCATTTAAAATGTATATTTTTTTATACGGTAGGTAGATAGCAACCACGCTTCTTTGTCCAATTTTGATAAAACTTTCACAGAAACATCTTTGGACCAATAACAAATATTTTCTTAAAATTTGATTTCAATCAGTTCAGTAGTTTTCTAGATATAAAATTTGTTGGTTTTTTTCGTATGGGAGGTCCCATGCCCTTTTGTCCAATGTTCCCCAAATGGATGGTTTAGATTCATCCTTGGACCCACTCAAACACACACACAAAATTTCATTAAAATTGGTCCAGCCGTTTAGCAGGAGTTCGATTGCAACACACGTACAGAAAAATTATATAAGATAGCTGTACCCGCCGGTGGTTGGGTGTGTATGAATCGAGTAGGCGCTGACTGGCATCAACTTGGCGGTACCCAGCTGTTGTAACTTTTTCATACACATCAATTGTGCTTATTTTACCTCCGCGTGGTAACCACCGGGTACTGGCCTCGCCCTTCCGGGCTTGGCTTGCTAAACTTATAAGCGCGAGTGTTGAACACGAAGAAAATAGCAACACTATAATGCTCTGTCGGAAAGACTGACTGAACCGATCGCCGCCATCCAGGAGGTGCGGTGGGATGGGCTGGGCAAAAGAAGGATAAAAAACTGTGACATCTACTACGGTGATTGCTACAGAGAACAGAAGCAGCGTCTATTTGGATGCGGATTCGTTGTAAGCGGCAGACTTAGGCAAGAAGTCTTGAGCTTTCGACACGTTAGTGAACGCCTTACAACTATCCGCATCAAGGCTAAATTCGCCAACATCAGCCTGATATGCGCTCACGCCCCTACCGAAGATAAAGACGATGCTACCAAAGAATGTTTCTACGAGCTCCTCGACAAAACATATGAGCAATGTCCTAAGTATGACGTTAAAATCATCTTGGGTGATTTTAACGCCAAAATAGGAAAGGAGGACATCTTTGGTAGTACAATCGGGAAGTACAGCCTACACGACAACACGTCTGGAAACGGACTTAGGCTAATCGACTTTGCTGCGGGACGTAATGTTACTATAGCTAGCACACGGTTTCCTCACCTCAATATTCACAAAGGAACATGGCGGTCACCAGACCATCAAACGGTCAATCAAATTGACCATGTTGCGATCGACGCAAGGCACTCCTCCAATATTCTAGATGTTCGAACCTTCCGAGCGGCCAACATAGACTCGGATCACTACCTTGTTGTAGCCAAGGTACGTATGCGGATATCCAAGACACCACAACAACGAGGAAATACTGTGAGGAGATTCAACGTTGAACGGCTACAAACGCAACAAACCGCCAGAACTTTTGCCGATCGCGTCTCCCTCAACCTCTCGAGAAGTCCTTTGCAGCATTCATCAAGTGCTGAAGACCAGTGGCATCGATGCCAAGAAGCCGTCAGAAAAGCCGCAACTGATGTGCTCGGTTTCACCCGACCACCACCACGAAACCCTTGGTTTGATGAAGAGTGCCGGCAAGCACATGCAGCGAAGCAACTGGCCTACAAAGCGGCCTACAAAGCGGCCGACGAGAGCAGCTCGTGAGCTCTACGAGCAAAAAAGGAGGGAAGAACACCGGCTTCTCCGGAGGAAAAAGAAAGAGCATGAGAAGCGCGCGATCGAGGAAATAGAGAGGTGTTACTCCAGGAACAATGTTCGGAAGTTTTACCAAAAGGTAAAAAGAACGTGTCACGGGAACAAGACCCGAACAGAGACCTGTAGAGACGAACAAGGAAGCCTTGTAGTGGAGTCACAGTCGGTGCTGAGGACATGGAAAAACCATTTCTGCAGACTGTTAAACGGCGAAGACGACACATATTCCGCTGTCAGGCAGAATGAACCATTCAACCTGGGCGATGAAAGCCAAGACTTCCGTCCACCTGACCAAAATGAGGTAAGGATAGCAATATCTAAGCTGAAGTCCAACAAAGCTGCAGGACCGGACGGTTTACAGGCCGAGCTTTTTAAGGCAGCGGGAGATGACTTGGTAGAGAGCATACACCAACTTGTTTCTAAAATTTGGTCAGAGGAAAGTATGCCTGATGATTGGAACCTCAGCATCGTTTGCCCGATCTACAAGAAAGGAGACCCTCTAAACTGCGCCAATTATAGAGGCATCAGTCTCCTCAACATCGCCTATAAGATCATATCTGCTGTACTGTGTGAGCGCCTGAAACCATTCGTCAACGAGCTGATTGGTCCCTATCAGTGTGGTTTTAGGCCCGGTAAGTCCACAACCGACCAAATATTCACACTACGGCAGATCCTGGAGAAAACCCAAGAAGTCCAAATCGATACTCACCATCTATTTATCGATTTTAAAGCCGCATATGACAGCATTTATAGAGACGAGCTATACAGAGCCATGTCTAGTTTTGGCATCCCTGCCAAACTTGTCAGATTGTGCAGAATGACGATGGAGAACGCTCGCTGCTCCGTAAAGGTCGGAAATAACCTCACCGAGACCTTTGATGTCAAAAAAGGATTTAGACAAGGTGATGCGCTGTCATGTGACTTTTTCAACATCATACTTGAGAAAATTGTGCGAAACTCGCAAGCCAACACCAGGGGCACAATTTTCCAAAAGTCTGTGCAACTACTTGCATACGCTGACGACATTGACATAATTGGCAGAACGCAGCGAGCTGTTACTGGTGCGTTTGCAAGTATTAGCACAGAAGCGGCAAAAATGGGTTTAGTGGTGAATGAGGGCAAAACAAAGTACATGCTGTCAACAAGAAGGGACACACAACATCGGCGAATCGGACAGAACGTCACGATAGACAGCTATAACTTTGAGGTGGTTAGGGACTTTATCTACCTCGGCTCCGCTATAAACTCTGATAATGACACCACAGCAGAAATCAAACGAAGAGTGACACTTGCCAACCGCTGTTTCTTTGGCCTAAGAAGGCAACTGACTAGTAAGGCCTTGTCAAGAAACACTAAGGAGACTCTATATGAGACCCTCATCATCCCAGTCCTACTCTATGGCGCAGAAGCATGGACGTTAACAAAGGCGGATGAAGATCTTCTTGGTCGTTTCGAACGCAAAATTCTTCGAGTGATTTTTCGGTCCCGTTTGCGTTGACGGGCTTTGGAGGAGAAGATTTAACAGCGAACTCTACGAGCTGTACAGCGACATAGACCTGGTCAGAAAAGTGCGTATCAGTCGACTAAGATGGCTAGGACATGTAGAGCGAATGGACACCAACGCTCCGGCCCGAAGAGTCTTCGATTCCAACCCGGAGGGACAACGCAGTAGAGGAAGACCTCGCCTTAGGTGGCGCGCACAAGTGGAAGGGGACCTCAACCAACTTGGAGTGCACAACTGGAGGCGGTTAGCCAAAGATCGGGCTAACTGGAGAGGCATGTTGGTTGAGGCCCAGGTCCACCCCGGACTGTAGCGCCATCTAAGTAAGTAAGCAAGCTGTACCCGGCTGGCAGCAATACGAACAAAACAAAAATAGAATCATGAAAATCGGCTCAGCAAAATTCCCATTTGCCCATTTTTATTTTGGAGGGTGTCTGATTCTGCCACTAACCGAACAACACAATGGATTCTACAGACAATAACCACTTAACAAACCCATAGAAGAAGTTTTTTGTATGGGCGGTGCCACGCCCTTTTGTCCAATTTTGACCAATCTTACAGCAACACTCCTAAGCCAATACCTAAAATTGTCTGTACATAAGTTTCAACTCAATCGATTCGGCGGTTTTCAAGATATTTTTTGTTTAGGCGGTGCCACGCCCCTTTGTCAAATTTTTACCAATCTTCACAGCAACACTCCTGCGCCAATACCTAAGATTGTATGTAAATTTTAACTCAATCGATTCAGTGGTTTTCGAGATATAAGATTTTAAATGTTATGGGAGGTGCCACGCCCCTTTGTCCAATTTCTCACCTTTTAAACCTTCCCTGGACTTCCACAAATAATTCAAGACCAAAATTAGCCAAATCGGTCCAGCCGTTCTCGAGTTTTAGTGAGACTAACGAACAGCAATTCATTTTTATATATAGAAGATATACCCTCTGCTACAGCTACACAGTAATGAAAATATCTTTCGGTTACCTCTCAGACCGAAAAACTGCTTCTGGATCTTAAACTATGGGAAGTACGTAATCTTTATTGACATTTTCTATGACTGTTTCGCATAAATGTGGCTGAATTTCATTAATACACCTACACAATTTCCTCTTTCAAGGCGTTGGTGGTCGTGGACTTGTTGCAAAAAAAAAAACCCAAAGAAAAATGTCCAATGGCGTTAAATCACAAGATCTGGATGGCAAATTCTGATCTCAAAAACGGCCGATTACACGATTCGAAAATGACTCACCGTCTTGTTGAGTCACATCCATATCTTGTTATTTAGGCACTAAAAACTGGGTTTACATGTCACGATCACGAACACCATTAATTGTTACCTACTGACTGACCAGTAACAAACAGTCACGCGTTGTGGATGCAATTGTTTCTCAACAATTACTCGTGGGTTTTCTGAACGCCAAATGCGACAATTTTGACGATTAACGAAGCCATCAAGATGAAAATGAGCTTCATCGCTGACCAACCTTCATTATTTTTAAAATATGTATTGCTCAACAATAAAAATGCGTTGTTCGCTCCATTTTTACTAACCCCGAACTGTCAGCTGTCACATTGTTATCTTTCTTTCCGTTTGCATCATTGTACTATTAAATGGCGCAAAATTCACATTTTTCTTGAACTATGGGACACCCTTTATAACCATTAGATACATCGTTGACCGGCTCGGCGTACCCGTACACCTCCACTTGACGATATTTAAAGAAGCTCCAAATATTGAACTAGTTGCGTCAAACTCTCGGACATATTTTTGAGGGTATTGAAATTGTTCTTAAATATTCATCGTAACGACAAACAATTAGTAAAATTAACAAAATTTTTTAGGTTGTAGACGGGGTCTGTCCACATCCTCCTATACCCTCACATAAGTCGGCGTCGGTCGGTCAGTGACGAATGCGAGAATAATATCAAACATACTCCGGTCCAGTAGTTTATCCTGAAATGATGACCATAAGCCCACTACCGCAATTCCAACATCCAAAAGCAATGTCATTAGTCTGTCCCATGCTGTGCAGACGGACGCACGCAAAAGCCGATAGCTTGGACTCCAGTTAATTTGCTAATCTCTGGACTTTATTACTTCCCGGACCAGAAAAAGAACAACAACATTACAATCCTGCCTCATAAACCAAACTAACATAGGCCTTTATTGGGGCACATTTATCCGTGTGACCAGAACCATTAGAAGCAATCCGAAGGATGTTTTTCTGCTGATATTTTGCTCCATCTCACGCTAAATGTGTATATACGGAATTTGGAGATTCGTCGATGCGAACGGAAAACCTCAAAAAGCACGCCATGCCACAGAACAGCAGAATCACATTAAACAAATTACACAGTATGGTGAGGCGTACGGGATATGCGAAGGACTTTTATATTTATTTTTGGTTTCAAAGGATGTCGACGACGATGATGATGATGATGATGATGCTGTGCTGATACTATATAGCGTATCGAAATCAACCAAAATCCAGACACACTGCATGTTGTGTGCATTAGCTGATGTTGGCGGTGTAATAACTTCTCGTAGAGTTTCACCAGCCCAGCCGCTGCCGTCAATGAGCCGAACAAATGTAACGATGTATGCGAGGGATCAATCCCGTAAATTGAGCGGTTCCATTTGGATTAGTGGATGGATTTGTGGGGATTGAAGGCATTTTGATGTTTCCATTCTGAAGTCGGTTCGATGAATAAATGACGAAAATGCAAAATGACTGTAGTATCTGCTACATTACACAGTAGTGGATCAAAATGGCGGATCATAAAGTCGCCTATTGGGTAAGTTAACTTTAAAACTAAGTCCAAAAGTAAAATAAATAGTAAACTAGGAAAACTAGTTGTATCTTCTTAAAGTTTAAAAGTAGCACCTGTTCAGTAGCAATGCACGCAATAAAGCGCAAAACAGACACTTTTACCTGTGGTGTTACTGCGTACTGTCTCTTTCTCTGGCCAGTCTGAAATCATCTGCAGTTTGATATTGAATATCCGAAACGAATTGGTACGTGTCCATTTAGAGAGCGGCGACAATTAACGGAATTTTATATTTCCTTGTGAAGAGTACCTTATTCCGTTTTGTAAAGACTTACATCCAAACCACACCGTTCTGGCCCATCTGAATATTCTTATGGACTTCTCTCCAGTCTTTTGAAATGTGGACCAGGTCTAGACAGCTCTTAAAGATATTTATCCGTATTAAAAAAAATAAATAAATAGGCGCAACAGGCGAACGAACGGCTGAATTGAGAACCTTTTTCAGGACAGTCATACTCTCATGTCGTTTTCCATTGGTTTCACTCGGGGATTCACT